>CM065594.1:11409213-12609213 GCA_033119425.1 Bufotes viridis | reverse complement strand
TTTTTAATTTGGGGGGGTGTAATTTGTACTTTATGAAGGCAATTGGGAATTTTGTATCCCCTCCACATGGCTGCTCACCTGTTGTCTCTCCCTCCACAGGCCAGTGACCCCAGCACCTACGAGCTGATCCAGAAAATCCACACCCTACAGAAACGTCTCATCAGCAAAACGGAGGAGGTGGTAGAGAAGGAGCTGCTCCTGCAGGTGAGCGCCATGCTTTACCTCGCCACTCTTCTCTGCCTGGTCCATTAGAGGTCTGAGCTCCTCTGCTGTAGTAGATATCGCCACTGTCTCCTCTCCTGCCTGACTCTGATGTCCTCACATCTTATATCTGCGACGCCTCTGCTGTAACAGCGGCGCGCGTGTTGGCGGTGGGGGTGTCCTCTGCGCACAGGTTGCTGGCGGGATAATTGTATAGCTGGAGTCTGCCTGTCATCCGAAGACCTATGAACTAATCTTCAACTCACTAGTCACTAATGAGGGGCAGAGAATAGGTTAATAGCATCATTTTAAGGGTTAAAGCCTAGGTTGAAAGGAAAAAGGGTAATAAAGAGAGAATAAAGTTGAAAGCACAAGTCCCCGCCCGCCAGGTAATTGCTGCTGCCACCATTACAGATTCCCTTTGAAGCTCTCCGGTTTTCTCCCGCAGAGTGTCATACACAGTCCGGCCAGTAGATGGCACCAGAGCTCAGCAGATGAGGCTCGAGCAGAGGAGTCTCTGGAGAGACGGATATCAATGCACTCTGTCTTATACCGTCTCTTCTCCATCCCGGCTCTCCACACACTCTATTGTGCCATTGAAGTCAGCGGGGATGGCGGCACAATGTAGGTTTCCTGCTGTTTATTGGTGCTGCACTTTGCTCTTAAAGGTAATGTTAAAGGTTTGCACTGTAAAGAGGTTTAAAGGGGTCTGTCTGTAGGAAAGTCACTGGTAAACCAAACCTTGAAGGGCTAGCTCATCTGAATCTAATGAGACCTTTCTTGCTACATTCATTACTTTTAATCCATATGCAAATGAACAGTTAAGTGCAATGAGGGCGGGGCCAAGCCACCCTGTGCACCCTTGCTCCACCCTGGCTTCCTCCCTTGGCATCTTGATTGACAGGGCCAGGGGAGATGACTATGCAGGAACCTGGCCCTATCAATAGGAATCAGAGGGAGGGGCTGGCAGAGAAAACAGGAGGAGCAAGGGTGCACAGAGCGGCATGGATCTGCCCTCGGTGCACTTAACTGCTCATTTGCATATGGATTAAAAGTACTTTTTCTCCAGAATGAAACAGTCATATAACACGTGACAATCTCTTCCTAACAAAGCTAGATCCAGCCCTGTACCTCCGACGGATCCAGAGATCTCCCCATCCTTTGCTCTAATTCCTCTACTAGATCTCAAGGGACGTGTCCTTTCTACTGCAGCTCGGGGCATTTTCTTTCTCAGAAGGCGATTTCTTTCTGCTGAATCCCTCTTCCTGTCGTAGCTCAAGGGGGCGTGTCTTTTCTACTGCAGCTCAGGGGGAATGTTCTTTCTCGGAGGGTGTATCCTTTCTGCTGCAGCTATCTTCCTTTCATGGCTCATGGGCTGTGTCCTTTCTCAGGGGGCATGTCCTTTCTGCTGCAGCTCTCTCCCTGTAGCTTTCACAGCTTCAAACAGCAGAATCAGCTGGTGGCAGATGAAGGATGGAATTGAGCATGTGCGACCACCTCAGTAGAAACAGATGAAACACCAGGGGGCGCCATTATGACAACGTAAAGAAAATAGCATTTTTGCAACAGAAAGTAGATAGCAGTAAAGACTAGTTTTTCATGAGGAATTATAAATAATATTTACTAGTGGCACAATCCTTATAAAGGGGATTGGTTAACAGTGACTGAGGCTGCCGGGCTAGGGGCCGGGGTCGGGTCCCTTCCCCCGTATGTCGATGACATAGGCTGCTACTCCTCCCAGGGTAAGGAACTTAGATAGTTCCCTTTGTAGAAAAGCATCATCGTGCCAAGTGTCAACAGCAGCACAGAATATTTCAGGAGAGGAGAGTGCCGATCTGGTGCTAGGCCAGAAGTGAGCACAGGGACAGAGCTATGATGTTAGGATGGAAATGGAGACAAGTGGGAGGTCACAGGGTGAGAGTTACATAGTGGAAGGAGCAGGGTCCTCCCAGCAGCAGAGAGGATTTCAGGAGAGGAGTGTGCTGATCTTGTGGAGGTCACAGGGTGAGAGTTACATGGTGGAAGAAGCAGGGTTCACAGCAGCACAGAGGATTTCAGGAGAGGAGTGTGCTGATCCTGTGGAGGTCACAGGGTGAGAGTTACATAGTGGAAGGGGCAGGGTCCTCCCAGCAGCACAGAGGATTTCAGGAGAGGAGTGCGCTGATCTTGTGGAGGTCACAGGGTGGGAGTTACATAGAGGAAGGAGCAGGGTCCTCCCAGCAGCACAGAGGATTTCAGGAAAGGAGTGCGCTGATCTTGTGGAGGTCACAGGGTGAGAGTTACATAGAGGAAGGAGCAGGGTCCTCCCAGCAGCACAGAGGATTTCAGGAGAGGAGTGCGCTGATCTTGTGGAGGTCACAGGGTGGGAGTTACATAGAGGAAGGAGCAGGGTCCTCCCAGCAGCACAGAGGATTTCAGGAAAGGAGTGCGCTGATCTTGTGGAGGTCACAGGGTGAGAGTTACATAGAGGAAGGAGCAGGGTCCTCCCAGCAGCACAGAGCATTTCAGGAGAGGAGTGTGCTGATCCTGCGGAGGTCACAGGGTCAGAGTTACATAGAGGAAGGAGCAGGGTCCTCCCAGCAGCACAGAGGATTTCAGGAGAGGAGTGTGCTGATCCTGTGGAGGTCACAGACTGAGAGTTACATAGTGGAAGGGGCAGGGTCCTCCCAGCAGCACAGAGGATTTCAGGAGAGGAGTGTGCTGATCCTGTGGAGGTCACAGGGTCAGAGTTACATAGAGGAAGGAGCAGGGTCCGAGCAGCACAGAGGATTTCAGGAGAGGAGTGTGCTGATCCTAAGGAGGTCACAGGGTGAGAGTTACATAGTGGACTGAGCAGGGTCCTCCCAGCAGCACAGAGGATTTCAGGAGATGAGTGTGCTGATCCTGTGGAGGTCACAGGCTGAGAGTTACATAGTGGAAGGAGCAGGGTTCACAGCAGCACAGAGGATTTCAGGAGAGGAGTGTGCTGATCTTGTGGAGGTCTCAGACTGAGAGTTACATAGTGGAAGGAGCAGAGTCCTCCCAGCAGCACAGAGGATTTCAGGAGAGGAGTGTTGACCTGTTCACTCATGCTATGTTAGCGAAAACCAGTCCTGCATGTGAAGGGACAGGAATCAGGATGTGAATGGAGACCGGCTGAAGGTTATAGAGAGGAATAATCCAGCAGCACAGAGGATTTAAGAAGACGAGGGTGCTGATCTGACAGGAGACTGTAAGGAAGGGTTCACATCACCTTTTATGCCTCCGTTTGATGTATGCGTTAGAAAAAAAGGATACAAAACCGCAGCCCACCACACTCTTGTATCCTGCACAGTCCGGTAAAAAATGGAACTCTATGGGGAACGAATACCACTGTACGGCATCAGTCTGAGGCATCCGTTTAACGTGTACGTTTTTTGTATACGTTGAACGGATGGTAAAATAACGTGCTGTGAACCCGGCCTAATTGGGCACAGTCATAATGTGAGGAGGAGGATAAGATTAGCGGGAAGTCACACTAATAGCGCCCCCATCAGTACTCAGCGCAGCAATAAATGTGCGGTTACAGGCCTCTGGAGATCAGTGTTTTATTAATGGACCATAACACCTATAATTTATTATATTAAATCATACAGCATAACAGGATATAATAAATGACACGAGTTAAAACAGTATAATATAAGAAGAATGCCATAAAATACCATCTAATATAACACGATACACTGTGTAATAATGTAACAACCCGATAGAATGTGATGTAATAAATGATGAGATAAACGAGATATAACGTCGTATAATAATCTGATAGAAAATACAATATAATAACACAACATATAATAAGATGACAACAGATGATGCTATAATGTAGCGTAACATAACGTGATTGTTATATGATATAAAAGGGTAAAACAATGTAACAAAAATAATGACGTAATATAATAAATCATCAACACGATATAATAACATGATGTAACAAGTGCTGTAAGAGCGGCGAGCGCTGTCCTCTGCCTGCACCTACAATCTGGAGCACCCGGACAATAAAGGGGAACTTACTACATTTGTGCCAAGAAAGCGGCGCGCTCATTATTGGTGGGGGGGGAGGTTGGTGAACGCTTTACCTGCCCGCGTCCAGATGCGACATTGTTATTCCTACAGTCACCAACCCCGGCTTTTAATGAACGGCCCACAGAGACCTATTGAGCGGTTATCAGCGGAGTGTGCGCCGTGACAGCAGCCCGGGCACAGAGACGTAACTGGGAAATGCGTGCGGCGCTCTGAATGGTTGGCATGGGAGTAATTGCACGCTTTATTCCTCCTGCCTGTTTGTGTGACCAGCGCGGTGGCAGAACGAGACGCCGCTCTGGGGGCCCGCTCTGTAAACACCGACTATTGTATTTCACCTTCCATCTTCCTGCTTTAGCACAGCAAGCGCCGTATTAAACAACTTGGCAGCGGTTCCGATGCCCTTTACAATGAGAGACTCCCCCTGCCAACTCCCTCCATTCTTCTTCCTCAGGACCAAACTGGATGTGGCGGCGGGGAGCCCGTATTACCCATTAGGATTAGGATTTTTCATGCCCATCCTTTGTCACGCAGCAGGATTGCTGCAATCTGACTGTAAGTGCCCGCTCTCTGCCAAGCCGCTTCCTTCTGGACGCTGCCGCTCTCCGCTCTTTATGTGGACGGATTAGACGTCGTCTTCTTCTGCACAAGCTGATAATCGGTGTACAGGAGAGCTACAAATCTGCAGAGACTTCTTAAAGTGGTGCGCCGCCAAGTCAACCCCCTCTCCAGTCCAATGTCAGCAGATTGTACCCCTATAACCTAAACATATGTTCATGTCCAGACTAATAAGTAGAATCCTAAGATGGCCTTCTTACACCTTACTGTGGCTCTATTTGCACAAAAATCAGCTTTTTATAACCTGTCAATCACTTACTTAAGGTGTCCAAGGGGGGGTCCGTTAATACAGGGTACCTGGCCGCACCCCTCGCTGTCCGGTGCCCAGCGCCGCCTTTCCTATCTTCAGTGCCACCTTCCACAGCTCAGCGCCGCCTCCGCAATCCTCCTCGTCCGTCTGCCAGATCCCGCGCCTGCAGGGCATATCTGGGTTGAGCAAAGTGCGCATTCGCCGGCATGATGCGCACTTCGCTCAACCTGGATATGCCCTGCAGGCGCGGGATCTGGCAGAGGGACTGGGAGGATTGTGGAGGTGGCGCTGAGCTGAGGAAGACAGGGAAGGCAGCGCTGGGCACCGGATGACGAGGGGTGCGGCCGGGCCTGTATTAACGGACCTCCCCTTGGGAACCTTAAGTAAGTGATTGACAGGTTATAAAAAGCTGATTTTTGTGCAAATAGAGCCACAGTAAGGTGTAAGAAGGCCATCTTAGGATTCCACTTATTAGTCTGGACATGAACATATGTTTAGGTTATAGGGGTACAATCTGCTGACAGAATCAGACCCCCACCAATCAGATAGGTTGTTAATATTTCATTCCCGTAAAACCCCTTATCCAACCCCTATAATGACCCCCCCCCCCCCCCAGGTGCCCAGGCCCTGGCCTTTGTATACATTATACTTACCTGCTGCCCGGCACTCGCGTCGCTCAGATCAAAACATCCGGCAACAGGGGGAGCAGCCGACGTCACCCGCAGTGCTAGGGAGGCTCGCCCCCGTTGCAGCTTGCTATTGGCGGCTCTCCTCCATCGAAAGATGATTTGATTCGAGCAAAGGGAAGATGCAAGGATCCGGAGCCACGCGGGTGTCGGGGAGCAGGTAAGTACAATGTATACGAAGGGCCCTGGCATGGGGGGGGGGTCATTATAGGGGTTGTATAAGGGGTTTTCTGGGAATGAAATATTAACGACCTATCTGATTGGTGGGGGTCTGACTCCCAGCTGTGTGCAGGGGCCACAGGGGTCATATCACCACTGCAGCCACTTGGTATTATACCAAATATAGCGCCAAACAGTGTATAGTGGCTGTGCTTGGTATTACAATCACTTGAATGGGGCTGATCTGCAGAAAGGACGTGTGACCAATGGACGTGACATCAGTCTGAGGAAGTGGTCACGGTAAGGGTGTCAGACCCCCACCATTCTGATATTGATGATCCATCCTGATGATAGCTCAGTATTTAAAGGGGTTGTGTCACCTCAGACATTGGCGGCATATCGCTAGGATGTACGTCTAAGACCTGCACCTATCTGTAGAACGGGGCCCATCCAATGAACCAGAGCACACTGCGACTGGCAGATATCGCTGAACCAATGCTCAGCTTTTTTCGGAACTCCTATAGAAATGAATGGAGAGTGGGCGTGGGGGTCTCGTTCTGGATATACGAGGTGGGAGGTGCACCTATCTGACATTGGTGAGACAACCCCTTTAATTCTTGGATAACCCCTTTAATAAAGCTTAAATGGGTATTCCCATCTTATAAAGTGATGGTATATTGTTCCGTTATGATATCACTTTATAAGTGGTGGGGGTCTAACCTCATGCTAAATCAGCCCTGCAGCCCCTTCATTCTCTGGGTCGGACCCCCACATATCCTACAACGCCACGTTAGAAGTTTGGAATATCCCTGTATTTCTTCTATAATGAAAAGTTCTCATACTTTCTAATATACATTGTTTCAGTTCTTCAACATCTTCAAGATCTGTTTGCGTTCAGTGAATGGGAACAGTGCTGTTGATGAAACTTCTCACAGCTGACAGCTTGTTACATTTGTATCCAGTCTGGAAGATCCTCTGAGTTATACTTCCAGACTGATACATTTTACCTGCACTGATACATTGTAGCAAACTGTCAATACATGAAAGAGGTGTGTGCTGCCGATGTGTTTAGTGTCCTGATCTGCACCACTCTGTAACTGTTCATTGCTGGACTACTCTCCGTAGCGGTAACGGTTCAGTGCTGGACTACTCTCCGTAGCTGTAACGGTTCAGTACTGGACTACTCTCCGTAGCTGTAGCCGTTCAGAGCTGGACTACTCTCCGTAGCTGTAACGGTTCAGTGCTGGACTACTCTCTGTATCTGTAACGGTTCAGAGCTGGACTACTCTCCGTAGCGGTAACGGTTCAGTGCTGGACTACTCTCCGTAGCTGTAACGGTTCAGTGCTGGACTACTCTCCGTAGCGGTAACAGTTCAGTGCTGGACTACTTTCCGTAGCTATAGCGGTTCAGAGCTGGACTACTCTCCGTAGCTGTAACGGTTCAGTGCTGGACTACTATCTGTATCTGTAACGGTTCAGTGCTGGACTACTCTCCGTAGCTGTAACGGTTCAGTGCTGGACTACTCTCCGTAGCTGTAACGGTTCAGTGCTGGACTACTCTCCGTAGCGGTAACGGTTCAGTGCTGGACTACTCTCCGTAGCTGTAACGGTTCAGTGCTGGACTACTCTCCGTAGCGGTAACGGTTACTCTACATATCTGTAACGGTTCAGTGCTGGACTACTCCCCGTAGCTCTAACGGTTCAGTGCTGGACTACTCTCCGTAGCGGTAACGGTTACTCTCCGTAGCGGTAACGGTTCAGTGCTGGACTACTCCCCGTAGCTGTAACGGTTCAGTGCTGGACTACTCTACATAGCGGTAACGGTTCAGTGCTGGACTACTCTCCGTAGCTGTAGCCGCTCAGCTGGACTACTCTCCGTAGCGGTGACGGTTCAGTGCTGGACTACTCTCCGTAGCTGTAACGGTTTAGTGTTGGACTACTCTCTGTAGCGGTAACGGTTCAGAGCTGGACTGCTCTCTATAACTGTAACGGTTCAGAGCTGGACTACTCTCTGTAGCTGTAACGGTTCAGTGCTGGACTACTCTCAGTAGCTGTAACGGTTCAGTGCTGGACTACTCTCCGTAGCGGTAACAGTTCAGTGCTGGACTACTCTCCGTAGCTGTAACGGTTCAGAGCTGGACTTCTCCCCGTAGCTGTAACGGTTCAGAGCTGGACTACTCCCCGTAGCTGTAACGGTTCAGTGCTGGACTACTCCCCGTAGCTGTAACGGTTCAGTGCTGGACTACTCCCCGTAGCTGTAACGGTTCAGTGCTGGACTACTCTCCGTAGCTGTAACGGTTCATTGCTGGACTACTCTCCGTAGCTGTAACGGTTCAGTGCTGGACTACTCTCCTTAGCTGTAACAGTTCAGAGCTGGACTACTCTCTGTATCTGTAACGGTTCAGTGCTGGACTACTTTCCGTAGCTGTAACGGTTCAGTGCTGGACTACTCTCTGTATCTGTAACGGTTCAGTGCTGGACTACTATCTGTATCTGTAACGGTTCAGTGCTGGACTACTATCTGTATCTGTAACGGTTCAGTGCTGGACTACTCCCCGTAGCTGTAACGGTTCAGAGCTGGACTACTCTCCGTAGCTGTAACGGTTCAGTGCTGGACTACTCTCCGTAACTGGAATGGTTCAGTGCTGGACTACTCCCCGTAGCTGTAACGGTTCAGAGCTGGACTACTCTCCGTAGCTGTAACGGTTCAGTGCTGGACTACTCTCCGTAACTGGAATGGTTCAGTGCTGGACTACTCCCCGTAGCTGTAACGGTTCAGAGCTGGACTGCTCTCTATAACTGTAACGGTTCAGTGCTGGACTACTCTCCATAGCTGTAACGGTTCAGTGCTGGACTACTCTCCTTAGACCTTAGATATTTTCTAACACTCCAGGATGAAAGCTCTTCTCCCACTATACTGATATTGAGCATTATAGAGCATTTTTGACAGATTACCCTGTGATAGAAGTCTGCCGGCAGCGTACATGATTGAGGCGTACATCGTTCAGGGAAAGTGGAGTGGGATGGAAGCTGGGATTAGTATTTTCTTTTAGAAACAGCACCCCACCCGTCCGCAGGTTGTGTGTGGTATTGCAACTCTTCCCTAGTCACCTAAATGAAGCCTTGCTGCAATGACAGAAACAAACTTGGGTGGTGCCGTTTCTTGAAGAATTGTAATTATGGGCAAGAGGGGTTTCTCCAGCTTTTTTTAATGGTTTCTCCAGTCTTGAAGCTGACAGCCCCTTTGGTCCTAACGTGTGGGCCATAAAACCCCCCCCAAACACTCACTTGTTCTTGGTCCCACCATGCCTGCGTCACTGCTCCATTGCCGGCTGCTTCTGATCCCCGCAGGAGCAGGAGGTAGCTTGGTCCTGCGACTGCCTGTGGCCAATCACAGGTCTTGGAGGTCACATCCGCTGGAAGGATACGTCACTGCTGTGTAACCTTTATGAAAGTGACGCTATGTGCGTATATACCTGGGTGACCGGGTGACTAAAGATAGCCCTCCCATAGTCTCAGATATGGATGACCTTGGTTGTAACTTTCTGTCACCAGTAGGAAGAGCGGCTCTGGAGCAGAAACCGCTGTGAAACTGAGACGAGACCTGGGACACACAGAGTTAAATCCTATAATTGCTCGTTTTTACCAAGAAATAGAGGAATTGCTTTTTTTTTTTTCTTTGCAAGAAGCCGTTGTTTGGGCTGTAATGGACGGGCTGGCGCGGAGTCAGGAATCCGTAGCCAGCAGTTCGCAGATACAAAAACTGTCCATTTCTTTTGTTGCTGGCGCGGAGAACACGGCTGCCATTTATACCCTCGGCTTCTTCTCTTTGTTCTTACGGTTTGGGTCGTGCGCAGGAAGTAAAGGGATTAATCTACGGTTTCTCAAAGTGTTTCTGTCAGCGATATCTTGTTTAGAGCAGCGACGGCTTCACAACCTCTTTCCCAACCTGAATCCCGATCTCCCCGTACTGAACTTCAAAGGTTAATACGTTTTTTTGTGGTTAAAGGGAGACTCCATCCAGAAATTGAGCTTCACGTTGTAGCCGCTTATGGAAGGGGGGGCTTTCAGATTCTCCTTTGACTATTTATTTGCTTTTTTTTGCCTGGAAATGACCCAAATACTTTCTGATCTTTACCTACCACCTGCCCTTAGTCATCAGCCGGTGACAACCGTGGAGCAGTCACCCACCAGTCGCACATACTAAAAACTTCACACCATGTTTGTATTTTTTCCCACTAGAAAGAATGCTCAGCATTAGAGCTCATGCACATGAACGCATTTTCTTTCTGTGTCCGTGCCATTTACTCGTGCAAATGGCGATATCGGTCCCGATACCGATACTGGTATCAGTATCGGGACATCCCTAGTTTTATGAATCTGTAAATTTATGCTTTGAGAGAACCTAGTAATATACATTATTTGCATGAATCAGTATCGCACGCCAATGGCCTCATGCACACAAACGTATTTTGTTTCCGTGTCCATTCCGTTTTTTCTGCTGATAGGATGCAGACCCATTCATTTTAATGGGTCCGCAAAAAATGCAGACAGCACACCATGTGCTGTCCGCATCAGTATGTCCGTTCCGTAACCCTGTAAAAAAAAATAGAGCATGTCCCATTTTTTTCTAGTTTGCAGACAAGGAAAGGCATTATTACAATGGATCCGCAAAAATAGTCATTCGTTTTTTTTTGCAGATCCGCAATTTGCAGACTGCAAAACACATATGGTCGTGTGCATGAGGCCAATATATGATGTTTTGCAATATATCTGATTAGGGAAAAGTGGCGTCTTCCTCGTCTCCCAGCAGCATGGCGTTTCATTTTTTCCATCTGCGGGGCCTTTGAGAGTGTTCACATTCCTACTTAGTAGCCGAAATATCTGTCTATGATAAACATTCAGATAGAAAACATGGAGGAGGGAGATGCAGCTGCAGGTTCTCTGTCTGTGAGGCTACCTGCTGTGAGAGGGGAGAAGGAGACGTCCGACTTCAGTCACTAATTATAACATAAAGTCCCCAAAAACATGGTCTGAAAGGCAAGAGGGCTGATGGTGTTTTCTGGCAGCCAACCGCCCCCCACCCGTTCCTTCTGGATAGCTGCGAATGGGATGGTAATAGGGTTTACTGGTGGGTGGTGATAGATCCAAGACTAGGCAACCTTAGGTCAGAGTTAGATTAGAAAAACATGGCTGCTTTCTTCCAGACACAGCGCTACGATTGTCCATGGGCCTTGTACGGTATTCATTTGAATGGTGCTGAGCTGCAATACTGGAGAGAACCTGTATACAAGAGTGGCGCTGTTTCTGCAGGAGAGTTGCCATGTTCTCTTTATCTCCTACAATCCCTTCTTCCGCAGCCTTACCCATCCTCGTAAATGACACTGATGGCACTCCTGGCGGATCCGTCCCATAAATGGTCACGTTTCCTTAACTATTGTCTTGCAGGAAAAAGAGAAGCTTTATGTGGAGCTGAAACACATCCTGGCGCGGCAGCCGGGGCCAGAAGCAGCCGAGCAGCTCCAGATCTATCAACAGACCCTGCGGGAAAAGACCAAGCAGCTCAAGGTGAGGATGCCCCCGAGAATGTCCACCTGACGCCCACCTCTGCTCACACTCCCGACCTGCCTACTATGGAAGATCTCATCAAAGCGTCCGATTCCCTACTGGGGCATAATCTAAGATAGGGGCCCCTCGATCAGGACCCCTAGATCATATCAACTCTTATGCTGCACTCACATCCAGAGCTGCATTCACAGTTTTTCACGGACTCCATCCATATTATATGGACATACGTAACACTTAGGCCCCTTTCACACAATTGAGTATTCCGCTCGGGTGCAATGCATGATGCAAACGCATTGCGCCCGCACGGAATTCGGACCCATTCATTTAAATGGGGCTGTGCACATGAGCGATGTTTTTCACGCATCATTTTTGCGTTGCGTGAAAATCGCAGCATGTTCTATATTTTGCGATTTTTCACGCAACGCAGGCCCCATAGAAGTGAATGGGGCTGTGTGAAAATTGCATAGCATCCGCAAGCAAATGCGGATGCGGTGCCATTTTCACGGATGGTTGCTAAGAGATGTTGTTTGTAAACATTCTGTTTTTTATCACCGCGTGCAACAACTGAACGCAATCGCAGGCAAAACTGAATGGACTTGCTTGCGAAATCGCGCATTTTTCACTGAACACATCCAGACCTAATCCGCTCACGCTCGTCTGCAAGGAGCCTTACTGTAATGTGTTGAGGTCTGATGCAATGCATTGTGGGATATTTTTCCTTACTAGAGGTGAGATCATGAGTTACTTCAGGCTGCAGTATAAAGCATGGTATAAATAACACCCCACAGAGCACCGCGTGCACCGGTGACATGAGCGCTCCTGCAGCCTGAGAGGCCATGTTCACACTAACCACCAGCAGCACTGGCTGATTTAAAGGGTAGAATAGCTCTTCAAACAAAGGTGAGTCTATTGGCAGCATTCAGCATGTGACGGATCCGGTCGTGTGTTTAGGTTTCCTTTATAAACGTAAGCCACAACCCAAGTGTGAATGCAGCCTTAAAGGGCATCTGTCAGCAGATCTGTCCCTATGACACCGGCTGACCTGTTACATGTGCGCTCGGCAGCTGAAGGCGTCTGTGTTGGTCCCTTGTTCCTATGTGTCCACATTGCTGAGAAAAATGATGTTTTAATATATGCAAATGAGGCTCTAGAAGCAACGGGGGCGTCACCATTACACCTAGAGGCTCTGCTTTCTCAGCAATGGCCACGCCCTCTGCATTTGATTGACAGGACCAGGCAGTGTCAAAGTCATCACACCTGGCCCTGTCAATCAAAGTGCAGAGCGCGCGGCAGTTGCAGAGAGAGGAGCCTCTAGGTGTAATGGTAATGCCCCCGTTGCTCCTAGAGGCTCATTTGCATATATTAAAACCTCTTTCAGCAATGCGGGCACATATGAACATGGGAACAAAACAAATCCCTATAGCTGCCAAGCGCTCATGTAACAGGTCAGCCGGTGTCATAGGTGCAAATCTAAGATGCCCTTTAAGCCTCATTCACATGTCCGTGCTCAAATCCGTGAGCAGCTGGTCAGTGATGCATCCGTGAAGGATCCGCATTGGGTCCGTGTGTCCGTTTTTTGCTGTCCGTGTTGCATCTATGTTTCACTGATCCTGCACAGCTGAAAAATAATTTTCGAAGCATCTCTTCCTAATCATCCGTGAACCACAGGTACAGAACGGATGGCATCCGTGTTGCATCTGTGGTTTTCACGGACCCATAGACTATAATGGACGTGATGGAAACAGAGCATGCATCCGTGCTGAAAACACAGACCCACGGGCCGTGCTAAAACACCAATGTCTGAATACACACATTAAAATGAATGGGGACGCGCGCTGTCGGTGGAACACTGACGTGTGAATGCGGCTGTAATCAGCGGCAGCAGGATTCTGAATGCAGCTCTGAATTTGGTTGCAGGATATGCTTGTGCTGTAACTGCAGGTCAGGTCGAGAAAAGAAGCAAATAATCTGTACATTTTTGGGTCCAACCCTTAGTACCCCCACAGTGAACCCCCCCCCCCCCATCAGCTAATTGCATAGGGCAGCAAGTGCCCATCCCATTCATTGTTTACCATGCATAGCGCCCTAGGTTTTGTAGTGGCCGTGCCTGGTATTACAGCTTCCTGCAGCTCAGCCCCAATCAAGCGACAGCATTCGGACCCCAACAGATCTGATATTGATAGCCTATCCTGAGGGCGGTCCGATAACTCCTTCAAGATCTTGTTTATTTAGTTGAGGTGATACGTTGCATTTGGTCCATCTGCCAGCACCCATAGGCTAACCATATATGTATGAGTGCCTCTATATGTGTCTTCTATGCCTCCTTCTAGGCGCTGTCGTCAGAATTAAACATGTACGAGTCCCAGAGCCAGGAATATAAGTACGAGATCGAGAGACTGGCCAATGAACTGCAGAACGTGAAGAAAAAGTACCTAATGCAGAAGCGGAAGGAGCAGCAGGCCAGGTACCGGGATACGTAGATATTGCCTATCTATTCTCAACGCAGCTCACTCATTTTGGCATCTACAGCAACTGAGTGCTTTAAAACATCAAGCATCTGTAGAAAAAAAATTCTAATTCTCCTTTACATAAGTATAGGTCCATTGGCGGGTAGCAGGTGCTGCCCGGTCACTAAGACATTAAAGGAATGTGCTGCCGAGGGGCATAATAACCTAAGCTCCCCGCAGTCGCGCGCCAGAAAAGTAATATTTAGCATCTGCTGGATATTTTTCCTTTTTTGAAAAATTAAATTAATTTTTTTTTTAATAGTCCAACATTTTGGAGTCCAATTGAAAAGGGAAGGAAAATGCTGACACCTCGGCACGACGTGAAGTTCTCGCTCTCTTTCTGTAAGAGAACATCACTCAAAAACATTAGCGCTATTCCTGCACAAAGGCAGCAGATGTTGCTCGACTCCCCGCGAGGCTTTTCTGTCTGCGGCTCTTAAGGTTCTTCTCAATACTAATAGCCGATTACTTATGTTCTTGCTGAGTATAAGTGCAGGAAAAGAGGCGCTCGCAAAACAGGCTCCAAACCTCTGCGGATTAACCCTGTCTTGGACTGCACTAGGGTTGCCTTTTATTGAAAGGATGGCCCCAAATTTTAGGCAATAATGGACCTTCTGTAGAAGATACTTTCTACGAATGATGGGTGGAGTAGTAAGATTAAGAAAGATTGACTGGACTCAGGACAGCTCACCAGCAGAACATGACTGAAACCACTCAAAAGACACTAGAGGATCTGGAGGACAGAAGAGAGGCCTCCACATCAAGTCTCAGGACCCAGGCAGAGTTTAAGGGGATACTGTAGGGCTTATACTTAGCAGCCCCTACTTTCCTGACCCTTAACTGTTTAATGTTTCATTTTCTCCTGTTTTCACTGTACTTTCTGTGTCTCTTGTCCGATCTCTTGTGCCTTGTCCCTTTAATTCCTCCCTTGCCTCTTTTCCCTTCCCTTACCCCTTATTCCTGCACATTCTCCTCCATCCTTCTTTTGTGGCTTCTCCCTTCCCATGTCCTGTCTTATTTCCTTTTCCCCTGCTTCCTTTCCTTGCCCCTTTCCCTTTTCTGTGACCCTTCTCCCTTCCCATATCACATCTTCTTTTCCACCCCCCCTCTTCCTCTCCTTATAACTACTTCCTTCCCTTCTCTGTACCCTTGCACCTTCCTCTTTTTCATGACCCTTCTCCCTTTCCATGCTCCTTCCTGTCCCTGTCTCTACTTTCTTCTCCTGCCCCCTCTTCCTTCCCTTATCCCATCTTCTTTTCTGTGGTCCTTTTCCATGCTCCTTCTTCCTTCCTGTGTCCCTACTTCCTTCCCTCGCTCTTTCCTCTTTTCTGTTTCCCTTCACTTCTCTGTGACTCTTCTCCCTTCCCTTGTCCCCTCTTCTTTTCCTTACAACTTCTCTCACCCCTCCTTCCTTTTTTTGCCCCTTTTCTCTTCCCTTATCCTTTCTTCTTTCCATGGTCCTCCTCCCTTCCCTTTAAGACCTGTTCACACATTCAGGTTTTGACAGATTTCCATGTCTAATCTGATGACAGTCTCCATTCAGGGTATGCGATTGTGGTTTTTGTCATCTCATTGACATGGAAAAAATATGCGCAAAATATTGTCCTCTCCAAAGGAAAAAAACAAATCCTGCCGATACTGTAGCAAATACGTGTGGGATTTCCCTACTGCATATCCTACTCATGTGAACATGCCCTTATCTTGTTGCTCATCCCTTCTCTTGACCATTTCCCTGTCTCTCGCCCTTCCCCCTCCTAAATATAGAGTTTGAGGGACATAGGTAAACGCGCAACTCACCACCAAATTTCCAAGTTTCAAGTCTTAGAAGCGTCGGGCAAGCATGACGAGATCCATCCAAGTGGAGAGCCAACAAGTATTGTAATAATGTGACTTGGGTCAATCAGAATATGAATCCGACAGGCAGAACGTGACAAGGACTACGTCAAAGACGCATCTAGATCTAGGAAGATCTTCAATGCCAAACCCTGTCCCAGGGCGGAATATGCAGGACTTCGCATTCAAGATTTCACGAGAAGTGGCTCTAAGCCTTAATATTACGTGAAGAACTAAGGAACCAAGACCAGGGACTGGTAGAAGAGAGAAAAGGAGTAAAATGCATTATGTAGGAACCTGCAAGGCACGAGGGCCTGAATTTTTTTTTTTGCAAATAACACGAAGTAAAAAAGAGCTCCGGCTAAAGCCGTCTGTACACGTTCAGCGGGGAAGAGGATAAGCGTTTACAAAACACCATTCATCCGTATGTGAACAAAGCATTCAACGGGTAAAATCCAATATGACTGATGCCCCCAATGTGGAGCATTCTGCAATATGCTTCTGTCAGTATTAGGAAGATTCCCGACTCATGCATGCTGCCGGTTCCTTAGACACAATTGCAGCGGTAGGTGCACGGTAAATGACTGAAGAGCTGTTGGATTAGCCAGTCTTTGCTCAGCTGTAGCAGTAAAGCATCTGCTTACAAGAAAACGATAGGATTATTAGCAGAGATTAATGAACCCCGGGAAGGCAAATTGTTAATTATGTGATCACAGTCTGGGGCGGCGGGCTTCAGATGTATTCACAGGAAGCACAGCTAGTGAAGATGCTGGAGGGATCCGTAAAACAGTGCAATGCTGTGTCTGAGCACCATGATACAATAGTCGAGGGCTACGACGCCTGTGATGGGCCTTGACAAGGGGTGGTATAGAAAATCAGTGCCCAGGGGCGCCGCTGCAAGAAGATGTGGCACAAAACTGCTGAACACCAGGCTCTTGAGGTACCAAACAGATGGACAAGGGCCAGGACACCAGAAAGTTGGGCATCAAATGACTGGACCTCAAGGAAGAAGGCTCCATATGATTGTATAGCATAGGTTGGCCAGTGACCACCATCAGGGGCTAGGGTCCCAAGTCAGTAGACACCAGAGGTTCTGAACCAAACAAGTAAACATAAATGATGAGGGTATTGAGTCTCTGGACCCCAGAAATTGAGACCCCTGAATCTCGGGACCTTAAGGACGAGCATAGCAACTCTGCATATACCAGACATTGGGACGCCAAATGGCTGAATCTTAAGGACTAAGGGGGTCGTTCACAAACAGATATACGCAACTTTTTGGCAAAGGTTATTTGCACCGCAATCCGGGAATTTTCCCTGCTCATTTTGTATGCCTGCTTTAGGCGTAGAAAACGGTCTAAATCTACCCCAGCAAGGGAGTTGGCGTAGGTTTAGACAGTCGGTGGATACGCCAAAGTTATGTAGAGACCGGCGAAGTTATGTAGAGACCGGCGCCTCTACATAGATTCAACGCGTCCACCGCCTGCTAAAGGGGTATTAAGACTGGCGTCTAAAACACCAGTCGTAATAAATGACCCCCTAAGGTTCCAGGTCCCTGGAATGCGACTCCAAGGGGACATTTATTAACAGATTTGTACACAATTAGTGGCATATTTAAGTAGTAGATTTAGTCAAACGGCGCTTTTCCCCGCTCATACCACTTTTCCAAAGTCCTGCTTATTTATCATTTTCCACGCGTTTTTTTTGCAAGGAAAATGGCTTAAATCTACACCAGCGAAGGAGCTGGTGTCGATTTAAGTCTGTCGCATGACCTGCACGACCTGCTGGAGGAAGCACCCAACAACTGGACATAGAGCTAGGGTATCATGGAATACGACACTAATTGACTTTGGCCTCAAGGGCTAGTGCATCAAGTCTCTGGACACCAAATGACTGGAGGCCAGAGACTCGGTATCCTAATTTTTGAGGTATAGTTTGGTTTCCTCGTTTATTGGTGTCCTGGAGGTGCAGAGCGTGAAACAGCAAACACTGGGCATCAGAGACCGGGAAACCAATTGACTGGGGAGATACTTAGCATGTAGGTCTCCGGTATCCTAATCGCAGTCATGTCGCTGAATATGAGAGCATACATGACAGGGACTCAAGGACTACTGCACCATCTGTAGATACCTCAGAACAAGATACCTAATGACTGGCGGTGGCCAGATACCTGGGAAACCAATCGGAGGTGGGGAAAAAATAACACTCACCTGCTATGGTCGCCCTGGTTCCTGCTGTGTGTCTCCGTCCCCAGGGCTTCCGTTTCCCTGCCTGTCCAGAAGTGTAATGTGCTGACTCCCTGAATGTCACCACTGATTGTCCGGTGCAGGGAGTCAGCACGTCCGCCTTCTAGCCATGCGAGGAATGGAAATGGCGGTGTCTGAGACGCACTACAAGAACTGAGACCACCAGAGCAGCAGGGTTTTTTCCCTACACACACACCCTCCCCGGACATCCCCTTTAACCACTCCCGGACCGCCGTACGCAGGATTGCGTCCTGCGGGCGGCCGGGATCTTCTGAGTGGACGCATCGGCGCGTCCTCTCGCGAGATATAAATCGCATCAAACATGTATACCAGACGCTGTTTTGTGAACAGCGTCTGGTATACCTGCTACCTGCTCCTCTGGTCCCATTTGCTGGGATCGACCACCAGAGGACCAGGTAACACAGTAAAGTTGCACCAAACACTACACTAACCCCCCCCACCCCCCCCCTCACCTATTAACCCCTTGATCACCCCATCTAGACCCCCTGATCACCCCCCTGTCATTGATCACACCCCTTGTAAGGCTCCATTCAGACGTCCATATGTGTTTTTGCGGATCCGTGGATTCACGGATCCGCGGATCCGATCCGCAGATCCTCAAAACACGGACACCGGCAATGTGCTTTCCGCATTTTGCAGATCCGCACATTGCCAGAACTATATAGAAAATGCTTTTCTTGTCCGCACTGCGGACAAGAATAGGACATGTTCTATATTTTTGCGGAACGGAAGTGCAGATCCGAGCGCGGATCCGTAATTCCGATCCGAGCGGGACAAAGTCTGTCCCCATAGAAATGAATGGGTCCGCAATTCCGTTCCGCAAACAGAATTGCGGACGTGTGAATGGGGCATAAGGGTCCCTTATCACCGCCAGTTAGTTAGCGCCCAGCCCACCGCACCGCAGTCACTGATTTTGGCAGAGATTTTTTCATCCACATTGACCGATGCGAATGAAAAAATCTGTGCCGTTCATTTTTTTTTTTTTCCAGCGCAGCGGCTGAACGGAAAAAAAAAATCTCATTACCCGTCTGCTCAATATAAGGAGAATCGCAGAAACTCCTAATGCTGGCCATACGTGTAATGATTGCGGAGACCCTCAAATGCCAGGGCAGTACAAATACCCCACATGTGACCCCATTTTAGAAAGAAGACACCCCAAGGTATTCCGTGAGGGGTATGGCGAGTTCATGCAAAATTTTATTTTTTGTCACAAGTTAGTGGAATATGAGACTGTAAAAAAAAAAAAAAAAAAAAAAAATCTCCGCTAACTTGTGCCAAATTTTTTTTTTGCTGTGAACTCGCCATGCCCCTCACGGAATACCTTGGGGTGTCTTCTTTCCACAATGGGGTCACATGTGGGGTATTTATACTGCCCTGGCATTTTAGGGGGCCTAAAGCGTGAGAATCCAAATGCGTAAAAATGGCCTCAGAAATCCTAAAGGTACTCATTGGTTTTAGGGCCCCTTTGCGCATCTTGGCTGCAAAAAAGTGGCACACATGTGGTATCGCCGTACTCAGCAGAAGTAGGGCAATGTGCTTTGGGGTGTATTTTTACATATACCCATACTTTGTGTGAGAAATATCGCTGTAAACGACAACTTTTTAAATTTTTTTATTCAAAGTTGCCAATTTACAGAGATATTTCTCTCACCCAGCATGGGTATATGTAAAATACACCCCAAAACACATTGCCCTACTCTCCTGAGTACTGCGATACCACATGAGTGACACTTTTGCAGCCTGGTGCGCAAAGGGCCCAAATTCCAACGAGTACCTTTAGGTTTTACATGGCTCACAATTTAGCCCGCCCAAAATGCCAGAACAGTAAACACACCCCACAAATGACCCCATTTCGGAAAGTAGACACCCCAAGGTATTCACTGAGGGGCATAGTGAGTCCGTGGGAGATTTTTTTTTTGCCAGAAGTTATCAGAAATTGAAACTTTTTTTTTTTCTCAGAAAGTGTCATTTTACGCTAACTTGTGAAAAAAATGAAATGATACATGAACTCACCATGCCCCTCCGCGAATACTTTGGGGTGTCTTCTTTCTAAATGGTGTGATTTGGGGGTATTATACTATCCTGGCATTCTAGCACCTGAAGAAACATGACAGGCGCTCAGAAAGTCAGAGCTGCTTCAAAATGCCGAAATTCACTTTTTGCACCATAGTTTGTAAACGCTATAACTTTTACCCAAACCAATAAATATACACTTATTGGACTTTTTTTATCAAAGACATGTAGAACAATAAATTTAGAGAAAAATTTATATAGAAATGTAGTTTTTTTAAAAAAATTTTACAACAGAAAGTGAAAAATGTCATTTTTTTGCAAAAATTTCGTTCATTTTTGATTAATAGCAAAAAAAGTAAAAATGTCAGCAGCAATGAAATACCACCAAATGAAAGCTCTATTAGTGAGAAGAAAAGGAGGTAAAATTCATTTGGGTGGTAAGTTGTATGACGGAGCAATAAACGGTGAAAGTAGTGTAGTGCGGAATTGTAAAAAGTGGCCTGGTCATTAAGGGTGTTTAAGCTAGGGGGGCTTAAGTGGTTAATATTGTGTTTTCTGTAATGTCTCCTACATCTGCGCTGATTTTGATGTGCTTTTGTTACTCTGTATAGGGAGAAGGAAAGGAGCATGGCAGATACAGACACGCAATATATGCAGCAGCGGTCCGACGCACCCCGTTTTACAGGAGGCGGATTTCCCATAAGCCACGCCCCAAAGATTATAGCCTAATGAACATGTGTCCTGTCCCTATAGTGTATGTAACCAGGTCTCTTAATAAATGCGTATTTGAAGTTGCCTCACTTTGTGGTGTATTAGCGGTTTTGTATTAAAACATATTAAAGGGGATTTCTGGCTCCATTAAAGGAGGCAATCCCACAAATCAAACTTGTATAAAAAGTGCAAAAAGGCCATTAGCTGCTATTTTCTGCTACATCGCCCTCTTTTCCTCTTTTATGCTTCTCTGTGTCCCCTTCAGCCCCACCACTCATCTGTGCAGTGTGTCGACCCCCACCCCCCATTTCTCTGTTCTCTGACCACAACTTTCCAAAATCCTATTGCATGTGCTCAATGCATCTAATTTATCCAGAGGCACATCTCTGGCCCTCCGTCTGCCAGAAACTAAAATCTGTGCCGGTGTACAGTCGGGGCCAAAAGTTTTGAGAATTACATAAATATTGGAAATTTGAAAAGTTGTTGCTTAAGTTTTTATAATAGCAATTTGCATATACTCCAGAATTTTATGAAGAGCGATCAGATGAATTGCTTAGTCCTTCTTTGCCATGAAAATTAACTTAATCCCCCCAAAAAAAAAAAATTTCAGTAATCGTCTTGTTAACTCAGGTGAAAATGTTTATGAGCACAAGGCTGAAGATCATTATGTCAGGCTGATTGGGTGAGGCTTCCATTATTAACCATGGTGACCTGCAAAGAAACGCGTGCAGCCATCATTGCGTTGCATAAAAATGGCTTCACAGACAAGGATATTGTGGCTACTACGATTGCACCTCAATCAACAATTTATATGATCATCAAGAACTTCAAGGAAGGAGGTTTAATTCTTGTTAAGAAGGCTTCAGGGCGTCCAAGAAAGTCCAGCAAGCGCCGAGGTCGTCTCCTAAAGAGGATTCAGCTGCGGGATCGGAGTGCCACCAGTGCAGAGCTTGCTCAGGAATGGCAGCAGGCAGGTGTGAGCGCATCTGCACGCACAGTGAGGCGAAGACTTTAGGAAGATGGCCTGGTGTCAAGAAGGGCAGCAAAGAAGCCACTTCTCTCCAAAAAAAACACCAGGGACAGATTGATCTTCTGCAGAAAGTATGGAGAATGGACTGCTGAGGACGGGGGCAAAGTCATATTCTCCGATTAAGCCTCTTTCCGATTGTTTGGGGCATCAGGAAAAAGGCTTGTCCGGAGAAGAAAAGGTGAGCGCTACCATCAGTCCTGTGTCATGCCAGCAGTAAAGCATCCTGAGACCATTCATGTGTGGGGTTGCTTCTCATCCAAGGGAGTGGGCTCACTCACAATTTTGCCCAAAAACACAGCTATGAATAAAGAATGGAACCAAAACACCCTCCAACAGCAGCTTCTTCCAACAATCCAACAACAGTTTGGTGAAGAACAATGCATTTTCCAGCACGATGGAGCACCGTGCCTTGAGGAAAAAGTGATAACTAAGTGGCTCGGGGACCAAAACGTTGACATTTTGGGTCCATGGCCTGGAAACGCCCCAGATCTTAATCCCATTGAGAACTTGTGGTCAATCCTCAAGAGGCGGGTGGACAAACAAAAGCCCACTAATTCTGACAAACTCCAAGAAGTGATTATGAAGGAATGGGTTGCTATCAGTCAGGAATTGGCCCAGAAGTTGATTGAGAGCATGCCCAGTCGAATTGCAGAGGTCCTGAAAAAGAAGGGCCAACACTGCAAATACTGACTCTTTGCATAAATGTCATGTAATTGTCGATAAAAGCCTTTGAAACGTATGAAGTGCGAGTAATTATATTTCACTACATCACAGAAACAACTGAAACAAAGATCTAAAAGCAGTTTAGCAGCAAACTTTGTGAAAACTAATATTTGTGTCATTCTCAAAACTTTTGGCCACAACTCAAAAATGAGGGAAAGTAGGGGCATGCAGCTGCAGCTTCTCAATCAGATTTTCAGTAAGATGGCTTCAGAGAGAGAGGAGGGGGATGCGGCTGCAGCTTTTCAATCAGCTTTTCAGTGAGATGGCTTCAGAGAAAGAGGAGGGGGATGCGGCTGCTTCTTCTCAATCAGCTTTTCAATGAGATGGCTTCAGAGAGAGAGGAGGGGGATGCAGCTGCAGCTTCTCAATCAGATTTTCAGTGAGATGGCTTCAGAGAGAGAGTAGGGGGATGCGGCTGCAGCTTCTCAATCAGCTTTACAGTGAGATGGCTTCAGAGAGAGAGAAGGGGGATGCGGCTGCAGCTTCTCAATAAGCTTTACAGTGAGATGGCTTCAGAGAGAGAGGAGGTGGATGCAGCTGCAGCTTTTGAATCAGCTTTACAGTGAGATGGCTTCATAAAGAGAGGAGCGGAATACAGCTGTAGTTTCTCAATCAGATTTTCAGTAAGATGGCTTCAGAGAGAGAGGAGAGGGATGCAGCTGCAGTTTCCCATGACGTCCTCGGCAGCACATGAAGGGTTAAGTTGTCCTATCCCCGCCCCAGGACCGCCCACCTAGATAATGCAAAAAAGACAACAATTAGTCACCTATAAAACACTCCTCTTGCAGGCCCACAATGTGTTTTTTTTATGTCCTCATCCACGTAGGAAGATGCCCACCTTGGAAGCCGTCATGCCGTGGGGGGTGTCCCAGGCTCCTGGCTTGAGTAGCAGCTTGCCATGGGGGTTCCTTGGCGCTGCACTAAAAGTTACAGCGCCCAGCCGTTGCGCTATTTAAATAAGTAAAAGTTCGCTCCCTGCAGCCGCATCTCTCCAATGGCGGCGCCGGCATGCAGGTGGAGCGCACCGTGGAGCGCAGCGTCGGCGCGCGGTGACGTCATCAACATGCGCCTCTCCTCCCGGTTTGGGCACCAAATTCAAAATTTAAGCGGTGTTCTGAGCTTACCTGCTGCCCTGGTACCCTTGGCAGCTGAGCTCTTGATCCTGCAAGGTAATTTTTTTCTGATTCCTGAGCCAGGTTCTCTCCCTGGCTGTCAGTTGAATTATTTTCTACATGAATTAATATATATCTTTCCCCTCAGATGTCCAGCCAGTCCAGTAAGAGTGGCAAGCGTGCAAGAAAGCATAGACATAGGTTATGTCAAGCCTGTGACCAGCTGCTGCCGGGCGACCATCCTCATGATTATTGTGGGATCTGCTATGAAGACGTTTTATCCCAGTCTCCAGAGACCTCTCCTAGACGTACCAAAAGACAGAAGAATAAACAGTCGTTATGCATATCCTGCATCAAGCCTCTGCCGGATAACTACGCATACAATATTTGTCCTGGCTGTACTCAACCTGAGACCGTATCTGAGGAGAATACTAAAAAATTAATATCCTTGCTTGAGTCCTTCTTGTCCAAGTCCAAGAAGCATAAGATTCATAAAAAGAGGCACTCGGATCCGGTGTCGTCTTCCTCAGCAGAAGACTCATCGCGCTCAGAAGGCGGAATTTCTTCAGAATCCGATTCTGACTCTGAGTTTACCACTGAAGACAATTTTTTATTCAAAAAAGATGACATCAACCGTCTAATTAAGGATGTTAAAAACATAATGGAATCTAAAAAAGAATCCTCGGCGGATCAGGATGAAGGAAACTTGTTTTATTTTCCTAAGAAAAGAGCCCGTGTATTCCCTTCTCATCCGGTCTTAGACGCTATTATTCAAAAAGAATGGAAGCATCCTGTGAAGAAAATGGATACGGGAAAAAGGTTCAAAGCTATGTATAGGATTGACCCATCCGAATCGGAGAAATGGGAGTCACCCTCCAGGGTCGACCGGGCAGTGGCCAAATTAGCGAAAAGGTCCTTTTTTCCGGCTGACGACTCTACGCTCCTGAAAGACCCTATGGATAAAAAAGCTGATAACCTTCTAAAACGTCTTCATACTTACCTAGCCTCCCTGAAGAAGGCTTCCATGGCAGCAGTACCCGTTGCACGAGCCTTGAGAGTATGGTTAAGTCAAATGGGAAGAGATATTGAAGACGGCACCCCCAGAGACGAGCTACTTCAGGAACTACCATCTTTGAAACTTGCCGCTGATTTCTTATGTGACTTCCCGGTAGATACATTAAGAGGCCTGGCTAAAAATATGGCTCTATCTAACTCCATTAGAAGAGCTATTTGGCTGAAACTCTGGTCTGGGGACGTATCATCCAAAAACAATCTGTGTTCTCTGCCATTTGAACCAGGAAGACTCTTCGGCTCTCACTTAGACAAACTTTTGGAGGATAATAAGGAAGACAAGTCTCTAGGATTTCCTTTCGCAAAACGTAAATTCCAGACCAAAAATTTTCGTCCATATAGCAGACACCGTTTTCAGAGATCTGAGTTCCGTGGACGCCCAGGTAGAGGAAGATTTGACCGCAGATTCCAGTCTGGTTCCTCAGAAAAGAGCAAGAAGAGGCCAGAAGAAAAATCCTCCAAACAGGAGTTCTGACGCCAGAAGCGAGAGAGTAGGGGGTCGCCTTACTCCCTTTTTGTCAGTTTGGCGAACAATTACTTCAGATACCTGGGCTCTAGAAATCGTGGAGAAAGGTTACTCCCTAGAGTTTGTTCACCGTCCAAAAGACCGTTTTTAGGAAATCAGGAAGAAGATCCTCGGGTTACCCGCCTAGTAAAAGAGTTCATTCAAAAAGGAGCATTAGAGCCAGTGCCGGAACATCAAGAAGGAACAGGTGTTTATTCCCGCGTCTTTCCAGTGCCAAAACGAGGAGGAAATTGGCGTCTTATCATAGACCTTCGCTATGTAAATCAGTACATCAGGAAGACACGGTTCAAAATGGAGACTATAAGATCTATCGTTCCACTACTCCAGGAGGGTCACTTCATGGCGTCTTTAGATTTAAAAGATGCGTATCTTCACATTCCCATAAGAAGCTCATCAAGACGCTTTCTGAGAATTGCCATTGTTATAAGGGGAGAAATGTTTCACTACCAATTCTGCGCCCTACCCTTCGGCCTCTCATCCGCTCCCAGGATTTTTTCCAAGATTGCGATCATAGCTGTAGCAAGCCTTCGTCTTCAAGCTCTCCAAGTATTTCCGTACCTGGACGATTGGCTGATTGTAGCACCTTCCAGGGAAATATTAAAAACCCACATTCAAAAAGTCATCCTTCTGCTTCAGTCATTGGGATTTCTAATCAATTGGGAAAAATCCGATACCCTTCCGTCAAGATCAAAGAGGTTCCTGGGTCTCCAGATAGACACGCGCACCATGACCCTCTCTCTTCCACCTCAAAAAGTTTCTTCTCTAATTACAGAAGTGAGAACGCTACTTTCCTCCAAGACGCCGACTGTCCGCAAAGTCATGAAGACGCTAGGGCACATGACCTCTGTTATAGACGCTGTCCCGTGGGCCCAGATCCATACTCGAGAATTACAACAGGACTTGCTTCAAGTATGGAGACACCAGCGCAGCCTGTCAGCCCGTACCAACTTGAAGCCATCTACAATCTCAGACCTCAAGTGGTGGCTAAAGAAGGAGAATTTGTCCCAAGGGAAACCTTTTCACCTTGTGACCCCGATAACCATCACCACGGATGCATCCGCCCGTGGCTGGGGAGCCCATCTTCAGGAAGGCTGGACACAAGGGTTGTGGTCCAACAGAGACAAACAACAGTCTTCCAATTTCAGAGAACTGAAGGCAATCAAATTGGCCTTGCTTCACTTTCAAGCAGAAATACAGGGACAAGCGGTCCTGATTCAATCGGACAATCTTCCAGCTGTTTTCTATATAAACAAGCAGGGAGGTACAAGAAGCCCTTCTCTCCTCAGGCTGTGCAAAGAAATTTTTGCTTGGGCACAAATACACCTTCAGCACTTAAGAGCAGTGCATATCAAGGGATCCTTGAATATACGAGCGGATCTTCTGAGCCGGAGGAACATCACACCAGCAGATTGGGAATTGAATCCTACCTATTTTCAAATGATCACGGCCAGGTGGGGAACTCCTGTGTTAGATCTGATGGCCTCCAGACAGAATACTGAAGCTTCCCAGATTCTGTTCCCTGAATCAGCACGACAAGTCGACAGCCGTGGACGCGTTCTCGATAAGCTGGAAAGACCTTTATGTATACATTTTTCCTCCGGTTCCTCTCATGTTGAAAGTCGTACAGAAGATAATGGTGGAGAAGCCTCAAGCAATTATAATCGCCCCTTCTGGCCACGAAGGCCTTGGTTACCCCTTCTCCTCCAGTTATCCAAGGGGAATATTGGAAGTTGCCACTTCACCCGGATCTTCTCCTACAAAACGGACTGTTTCACCAAAACCTGAGAAGTCTTCACCTTACAGCATGGAGACTGAGAGGTCCAGATTAAAGAACAAAGGTCTCTCATCATCCGTTATTAATACCCTGCTGTCCTCTCGTAAATCATCCACCAACATTAAGTACGAAAGAATATGGAAGAAGTTCACATCCTGGATGACGGAGTCTGATTATTCAGATATTACAGTTGCATCTATTCTACAGTTTCTCCAGGATGGGTTTCAAAAGGTCTCACACCCAACACCTTGAAAGTTCACATGACGGCTATCAATGCCATGACTGAAAGCAAATATAGTAACCATCCACTAATTAACCGTTTCTTTAAAGCTACTAAAAAGCTTAAGCCTACCCTTAGACAACCCATGCCTGTTTGGGACCTATCTTTGGTCTTAAGAAGATTGCTGGATTCTCCCTTTGAGCCCTTACCAGATATAGATCTCAAGTGGTTGTCTTGCAAAGTATTTTTCTTGTCGCCATTACTACAGCTAAAAGGCTTGGTGAATTACAGGCTCTGTCGTCCAGATCGCCATATTTAAAGATTATGCCGGACGGGATTCTTCTTCGAACTCTCCCTTCCTTTTTTCCGAAAGTGCCATCCTCAGCCAATATCAATAGGGAGGCCTTCCTCCCAACATTTTTCCTAACCCATCAGATGCAGAACAAGAACGTCTCCACACCTTAGACGTCAAAAGAGCTGTGGAGATATATTTACAGAGAACAGAAGAATTTAGGATGGATGAAAACCTATTCCTCTTATATTTTGGTCCCAATAAAGGTCGTAAAGCATCAAAAGCATCTCTGTCAAGATGGATAAAGTCAACGATTACAGAAACTTACAGTCTGGAAGACCTATCTCCTCCTTTCCCTATCAAGGCCCATTCTACGAGATCCACAGCAACATCCTGGGCAGAACAGGCACAAGTGTCTCTGGAAGATATTTGTAACGCAGCCTCCTGGTCCACTCCTTCTACCTTTGTGAAGCATTACCGGCTGGACATGGATTCTAAGAGTTCAGCCTTCGGCACTGGAGTTCTAAGTGCAGTCTTACTTTGAGTTACCCTCCCTTTGTTATCTATAAAGATCCCTTCATGTGCTGCCGAGGACGTCATGGGAAAGTGAAAATTGATACCTGGAATTTTGCTTTCCATGAGTCCGAAGGCAGCACATACTCACCCTCCCTAATAAAATTATTTTTTGCACTGCATTTGGTCTGAATCTATTTAATTAACACATTGTGGGCCTGCAAGAGGAGTGTTTTATAGGAGACTAATTGTTGTCTTTTTTGCATTATCTAGGTGGGCGGTCCTGGGGCGGGGATAGGACAACTTAACCCTTCATGTGCTGCCTTCGGACTCATGGAAAGCAAAATTCCAGGTATCAATTTTCACTTTCTCAATCAGCTTTTCAATGAGATGGCTTCAGAGAGAGAGGAGTGGGATGCAGCTGTAGTTTCTCAATAAGCTTTACAGTGAGATGGCTTCAGAGAGAGAGGAGGGGGATGCAGCTGCAGCTTCTCAATCAGATTTTCAGTGAGATGGCTTCAGAGAGAGAGGAGGGGGATGCGGCTGCAGCTTCTCAATAAGCTTTAGAGTGAGATGGCTTCAGAGAGAGAGGAGGGGGATGCAGCTGCAGTTTCTCAATCGGATTTTCAGTGGGATGGCTTCAGAGAGAGAGAGGAGGGGGATGCAGCTGCAGCTTCTCAATCAGATTTTCAGTGAGATGGCTTCAGAGAGAGAGGAGGGGGATGCAGCTGCAGCTTCTCAATCAGCTTTTCAGTGAGATGGCTTCAGAGAGAGAGGAGGGCGATGCGGCTGCAGCTTCTCAATCAGCTTTACAGTGAGATGGCTTCAGAGAGAGAGGAGGGGGATGCAGCTGTAGTTTCTCAATCAGATTTTCAGTGAGATGGCTTCAGAGAGAGAGGAGGGGGATGCGGCTGCATCTTCTCAATCAGCTTTTCAGTGAGATGGCTTCAGAGAGAGAGGAGGGGGATGCGGCTGCAGCTTCTCAATCAGATTTTCAGTGAGATGGCTTCAGAGAGAGAGGAGGGGGATGCAGCTGCAGTTTCTCTACCTGAGGCTGTGCACTATGAGAGGGGAGGGAGAGAAAAGACTGAACATCTACAGTTTGTACACATTTCTGGCTCGCCACATCCACAGCTGCTTGAAAAAGTAAAATTGAATGTACGCTTTGAATCCTGAATTGTATCGTTAAATACATTTCGTTTTAGATTTATCCATGAAGATATCTTAAGGCCCGGGGATGATTTCTCATGTTCAGCAATGCATGCAGAGAGTAATATCACCTCAAGACATCTGCAATGTGCGCTGCTCGGCTGAGATCTAAATGAGAACGACCGCTTCATTGTGAGGCTGGAGCTGTGCCGTCCAGACAGATAAACATAAAGCGCTTGCAGCAATCGTGGATACATAGTGTCAGCCTCAAATTACATGAGCGGTGTACACCATTTCCTGAGATAAACGCTGCGCTACTCTGCAATTTGACTGAAATGTGTATGAGCAGCGGGTGATTCCATCTGAAGAGGACAAGAGCTCAGCGCTCGCAAGATTGCTCTCCACAAACACAATACGTATTCCCATTGTTTTACTCCTGCAACCAATAAATGACTTCCAAATAAAGATCTGGAAAGTACTTAACCAGCTGTACTTATATAAATATATACAGGAGATACCCGGGTTATACCAGCATGGTCCATATCACTACATACAGAAGATGTATAACTTATACCAGCTGCACATATATCATTATATACAGGAGATGCCCAGGTTATACCTGCATGCTCCCTATCACTACATACAAGAAGATGTATAACTTATACCTGCTGTACATATATAATTATATACAGGAGATACCCAGGTTATACCAGCTGTACTTATATAAATATATACAGGAGATGCCCGGGTTATACCAGCATGGGCCATATCACTATATACAAGAAGATGTATAACTTATACCAGCTGTACATATATAATTATATACAGGAGATACCCAGGTTATACCAGCATGGTCCATATCACTATATACAATAAGATGTATAACTTATACCAGCTGTACATAGATCATTATATACAGGAGATGCCCAGGTTATACCAGCATGGTCCATACCACTATATACAAGAAGATGTATAACTTATACCGGCTGTACATATATAATTATATACAGGAGATACCCAGGTTATACCAGCATGGTCCATATCACTATATACAATAAGATGTATAACTTATACCAGCTGTACATATATAATTATATACAGGAGATACCCAGGTTATACCAGCATGCTCCATATCACTATATACAAGAAGATCTATAACTTATACCAGCTGTACTTATATAAATATATACAGGAGATACCCAGGTTATACCAGCATGGTCCATATCACTATATACAAGAAGATGTGTAACTTAACCAGCTGTACATATATAATTATATACAGGAGATACCCAGGTTATACCAGCATGGTCCATATCACTATATACAAGAAGATGTATAACTTATACCAGCTGTACATATATAATTATATACAGGAGATGCCCAGGTTATACCAGCATGCTCCATATCACTATATACAGGAAGATGTATAACTTATACCAGCTGTACATATATAATTATATACAGGAGATACCCAGGTTATACCAGCATGGTCCATACCACTATATACAGAAAGATGTATAACTTATACCAGCTCTACATCTATAATTATATACAGGAGATACCCAGGTTATACCAGCATGGTCCATATCACTATATACAGGAAGATGTATAACTTATACCAGCTGTACATATATAATTTTATACAGGAGATGCCCAGGTTATACCAGCATGGTCCATATCACTATATACAAGAAGATGTATAACTTATACCAGCTGTACATATATAATTATATACAGGAGATACCTAGGTTATACCAGCATGCTCCATATCACTATATACAAGGAGATGTATAACTTATACCGGCTGTACATATATAATTATATACAGGAGATACCCAAGTTATACCAGCATGGTCCATATCACTATATACAAGAAGATGTATAACTTATACCAGCTGTACATATAAAATTATATACAGGAGATGCCCAGGTTATACCAGCTGTACATATATAATTATATACAGGAGAGACCCAGGTTATACCAGCATGTTCCCTATCAATATATACAGAAGATGTATAACTTATACCAGCTGTACATATATAATTATATACAGGAGATACCCAGGTTATACCAGCTGTACATATATAATTATATACAGGAGATACCCAGGTTATACCAGCATGCTCCATATCACTATATACAAGAAGATGTATAACTTATACCAGCTGTACATATATAATTATACAGGAGATACCCAGGTTATACCAGCATGCTCCATATCACTAGAGATGGCCCGAACTATTTGCCGGCGAACATAGCTTGTTCGCGTTCGCCGCAGCGGGCGAACACATGCGATGTTTGGTCCGCCCCCTATACATCATCATTGAGAAAACTTTGACCCTGTACCTCACAGTCAGCAGACACATTCCAGCCAATCAGCAGCATACCCTCCCTCCCAGACCCTCCCACCTCCTGAACAGCACCCATTTTAGATTCATTCGGAAGCTGCAGTCTTAGTGAGAGGAGGGAGAGTGTAGTTGCTGCTGATTTAATAGGGAAATCGATAGCTAGGCTAGTGTATTCAGTGTCCACTCCAGTCCTGAAAGACTCATCTGATCTCTGCTGTAAGGACAGCGTCCTGACAGCACCCCAAAAAGCCCTTTTTAGGGCTGCTACATTAGTCTGCTTTTATTTATTTTTTCTCCATATATATATTGCAGTTGCCTGGCCTGCCTGTGTGTGAGGAGCTGCAGGCCCACAGACTGTAGTGTGCCCACTGCCAGTGCCCACCCCTGTCATCCCATGTGGCACAGGACTTTGCCTACAATAAGGCACTTTATCTCTACACTTTAATCTAATTTCAGTTGCCTGCCGGCCAGTGTGTGTGTGTCAGGCCCACAGACTGTAGTGTGCCCTCTGCTAGTGCCCAACACTCATACCGGGTGGCACAGTACCTAGCACGCGTAGCACCACTTATCTAAAATCCATTCAATACACGCCCTGATAGGGGACGTAACAGGGATTAAACTGATGAGAATAGTACTACAGAAAATACCCCTCATATAGGGTGTCACAGCACATTGCTCTGTGCACGCGCAATGCCCCAATTTGGAAGTAAGAGGACCGACCAAGCTGCTTTTTCCATCTCCCGGTTCCTAAAATCAATTCAGTTTGGTGTATGAGAGTTTGGTCTGTCACTGTGAAGGAAGTCGAAGGTACCCAGCCTACATTTTTTTTCACAAAAGGCAATCCCAGATATGGGATGTAACAGGGATTAAACTGATGAGAATAATACTACAGAAAATACCACTCATATCGGGTGTGACAGTAAATTGCACGGCGCAGACGCAGTCACCGTGGGTTAAAACAAAGGGGAGGGAGCCAGCGTTTTTTGAACCATCTCCCCATTCGAAAAGTCAATTCAATTGACCTTTCGGGGACCCTTGGTGTTGTACGTGGCTGGGTGGAGTAGGAAACCTTCAATGACATCACTGGGACATGGCTAGCTTGGTATCCAACCTTGTGCAAATGAACTGTTTGCGGTTGTTTGCGGTGCATTAAAAGGGGAGTTTGGTCTGTCAATGTCTGTAAAGTGGGCGTAACCCTTACACTACCTGATCGATACAACATCATACCTGATCGTATACACACACTGGATGTTTTAAAGCATGTTATTCCAAACAATTTAGGAATGTTAGTTGATTTATGCCCTTTATGGATTAAAACCCGACTCTGCGTCCACTACGTAATTTTCCATGGGAGTGTTGCCATGGATTCCCCTCCGGCATGACACAGTCCAGGTGTTGGTCCCCTTGAAACAACATTTCCATTACTATTGTGGCCAGAAAGAATTCCTGCGGGTTTTAAAATTCGCCTGCCTATTGAAGTCCATGGCGGTTCGCCCATTCACGAACATTTGCGGAAGTTTGCGTTCGCGAACGGAAAATGTTATGTTTGCGACATCACTACATATCACTATATACAAGAAGATGTATAACTTATACCAGCTGTACATGTATTAAGGCTGAAAAGTTCAGACTGTATTTGTGGGAGGGGCTTGGGCCGATACTTAAACCCCCCTCTCAAGCCATCAGCCTCGGCACGAGCAGCGGCCGTACCTCCATGCGACGCCTCCCAAACTGAGGGTACCGCGTCCCTCAGCTCACTTCCGGGTCAGGATTGCACTGTCTTCGTACCTGCAGCATGTCACCCGCGCTCCATCAGCTCATAGACGGCCCCTGTCCTTCCATACAGCCGACAGGACCAGGGAGGGAATCTCGCCCCCCCCTTCCGCTTTCCCACCGTAGGCACCACTTTCCAGCGCCCTCTTGCACAGCGATGGGGTGCGTTTCACCTTGGAATGCACACCGGGCATAACAAACGGAAGCAAATCCCCTCAATCCCTCTCTCTGTGCCGCGCTCCCTTCTGTGGGAGACATGGGTCTGCTCCAGTTACGGAGCCGCTACAGCGTGACATTGGCGTTCCTGGACAGGGGTGAGTATAGCCGGCTGTCTTCTGCCGCAGCTAGCAACACGGCTGTAATCGGTAAGTCACAAATTAGTCGGGCCAGCGTTACTTGTATTCCCGCCGGCTCAAATCTTGCTGACTTACGTTCCAAGCTCCCGCTTACAAGCTCCTGCCATCAGGAGACACCGTTCTCTTATCCCGAGCTTCTAGGTGGTCGGTTTGCGGCAGGTGCCTGCTGGCAGGTATGATTTAGCCAGGTTGAGGGCACGCTAGCAGCTAGCTTGGTCCCGGCGCACGCATTTGGTAATCCATTAAGGCAGGGAAATCAAGGGCTTATTTCCCTAAAGATGGATTTACATCCGACCCTTCAATCTCATGCACAGTGTTTGTTATCATGCAAAAGTTCGCTCCATGTAGAACTAAGCTACCCAATACCTTGCCGGCAGTGCACGTGCCTCTGTCATGTTTCATACATACATATTGGCCTGAATCTCTTAGGTCGCGTACCATTCACGTATAATTGCCTGGATCGCTTGGGTCAGGTATCATACATGTTTAATTTTCTGAATCACTCGGGTCACGTGTCATTTTGCATAGTTGCCGCTTCACTCAGGTCATGTACAGTATCATACATGTTTAGTTGCCTGAACTGCTCGGGTCATACATGCATAGTTGCATTAATCACTCGGGTCACATTTCATTTTGCATAGTTGCCTGAATCACTCAGGTCATGTACCATGTATATTTGCCTGTCTCGCTTGGGTCACGTGGCTTCTGCAGTTGCCTGAATTACTCAGGTAACGTTTCATACACGCATAGTTGCCTGAATCCCTCAGGTCTTGTATCATACATGTTCAGTTGCCTGAAATGCTCAGGTCATGTATCTTCCTGCATAGATTCTGAATCACTCAGGTCATGTATCATACATGTGTCACGGTCCGAATCGCTCAGGTCAGGTATTGTACGTGCATATTTGCCTGAATCGCTCAGGACCCGTACCATTCACGTATAGTTGCCTGAATCACTCAGGTCATGTATCATACATATTCTGTTGCCTGAATCACTCAGGTCATGTATCATACATATTCTGTTGCCTGAATCGCTCAGGTCATGTATCATTCTTGTATAGATGCCTGAATCGCTCAGGTCATGTATCTACATGTATAGTTGCCTGAATCGCTCAGGTCATGTAGCATACGTGTGTAGTTGCCTGAACCGCTCAGGTCATGCATCATACATGCATAGTTGACTGAACCCCTCGGGTTACCTTTCACTCTGCATACTTGCCTGAATGACTCAAGTCAGGTATCATACATATTCAGTTGCCTGAATCACTCGGGTCATGTTTCATTTTGTATAGATGCCTGAATCGCCAGGTCAGGTACCATTTTCGTATTGCTGCTTGAGTCGCTCAGGCCATGTATCTACATGTTTAATTGCATGAACCGCTCAGGTCATGTATCATACATGCATAGTTGCCTGAATCCCTCGGGTTACCTTTCACTCTGCATAGTTACCTGAATCCCTCAGGTCATGTATCATACATATTCCGTTGCCTGAATCGCTCAGGTCATGTGTCTACATACATAGTTGCCTGAATCACTCAGGACATGTATCATACATGAATAGTTGCCTGAATCGCTCAGGTCATGTATTATACATGTTTAGTTGCCTAAATCGCTCAGGTCATGTGTCATACATGTTTAGTTGCCTGAATCGCTCAGGCCATGTATTATACATGTTTAGTTGCCTGAATCGCTCAGGTCATGTGTCATACATGTTTAGTTGCCTGAATCGCTCAGGTCATGTATCATACATGTTCAGTTGCCTGAATCGCTCAGGCCATGTATCATACATGTTTAGTTGCCCGAATCGCTCAGGTCATGTATCATACATATTCAGTTGCCTGAATCGCTCAGGTCATGTACCATTCTTGTATAGTTGCCTGAATCGCTCAGGTCATGTATCTACACGTTATAGTTGCCTGAATCGCTCAGGTCATGTATCTATATGCATAGTTGCCTGAATCGCTCAGGTCATGTATCATACATGTATAGTTGCCTGAATCGCTCAGGTTATGTATCATACATGCATAGTTGTCTGAATCTCTCGGGTTACCTTTCACTCTGCATAGTTGCCTGAATTGTTCAGGTCATGTATCATACATATTCAGTTGCCTGAATCGCTCAGGCCATGTATCATACACGTATAGTTGCCTAAATCGCTCAGGTCATGTAACATACATGTATGTTCCATAGTGGCCTGAGTCGCTCTAGTCATGTGCCATACATGTTTAGTTGCCTGAATCCTCGGGTCATGCATTATACATATTCAGTTGCCCGAATCGCTCAGGTCATGTACCATTCTTGTATAGTTGCCGGACTTATTCGGGTTATGTATCATACATGTACAGTTGCATGAGCCGCTCAGGTCATGTCATCATGGTATAGTTGCCTCAAATCTGGTCACGTTTCATGCTGCACAGTTGTCTGAGCTGCTCAGGTCATGTATCATACATGTATAGTTGCCTGAATCCCTCAGGTCATGTATCATACATTTTCGGTTGCCGCATCACTCGGGTCATGTTCCATTCTTGTACAGTTGCCTGAATTCGCTCGGGTCATGCATCATATATATTTTGTTGCCTGTATCACTCAGGTCATGTATCATACATGTGTCACGGTCTGAATCGCTCAGGTCAGGTATTGTACGTGCATATTTGCCTGAATCGCTCAGGTCATGTATCTACATGTATAGTTGCCTGAATCGCTCAGGTTCATGTATCATTCATATATAGTTGCCTGAGTTCCTCAGGTCATGTATCATACATATGTAGTTACCTGAACCGCGCAGATCATGTATCTTTCATGAACAGTTGCCTGATTGCTCAAGTCATGTTTCATCCTGGTTTAGTCGCCTGAATCGCTCAGGCCATGTTTCATCCATATGCGGTTGCCCAAATTACTCAGGGCAGGTATCATTCAGTTTATTTTTTTTTTTTTTGCAAGAACCACTCAGGTTTTGCATACTATACATTTAATCGCCTGAAGCGCTCAGGTCATGTTTCATACACGCGTTTCTCCCTGAACCACCCAGGTCATGTTTGCTTCCTATAGTTGCCGATTCGCTCAGGTTCATGTATCATTCATTTATAACTGCCTAAGTCCCTCAGACCATGTATCATACATGAATATAGTTGCCTGAATCACGCAGGTCATGTGACATTTATGTACAGTGGCCTGATTCACCCAGGTCTCGTATCATTCACGTACAGTTGCCAAGTTCGCTTAGGTAATGTTTCCCGCAGCTGATGTTGATTCTCGAACCGATCAGCGTTCTCTTTTTCACCTGTTCCAACCAAGTCAGTCACTTTTTAGCCCAATCGGTGTCATTCTGAAATCCCTGAGACATTCTGTCGTGTTCTCTCGGTCGCTTCCGGTCCTGGGGCACTCCTCTTCAGGTGACCGGGCACTCGTCGGCAATTTCATTTCTCACGATTCAGTTTACTCACTTAGGCGCTCTCACATTTTAAACGTAATTGATTCCCATGGCTTCGGCTGGTTTATCTCTCTTCTGTTTCCAGTCCGGGTCCAATATCAGTGGGCGTTTTCATCCTGGTTCAGGTTTACACGACCTTTTGAATACCGTCCGAGTGGTCAGCTCAGTCTTATGGCTGTATCATCCAGGTCCGGCTCGCCGGAAGGTTGGGTACTTTTGTCAGGCTTCTAGTTCCGGTGTTTGGTGTCCTATATTAGCCGTCAGTTTGATGCGCGTACAAGTTCATTTGCTTGTCTAGGTTCATACGGATCACCCCTCCACATCATTCTCGTTCATTCTGCAGTTCCGGGTGTTATATTAAAAAAAAAATATATATAGAGAGCTAGTGGGGGGTATTTTTGGCCCCTTTTTCAAGGCAGGTCGATTCCTCCGCATGTTTTCGGTCCAGATCGCACAACAAGTCTCAGCATGGCGGCCATCTTGGCCAGTCACACAGTTCGAGCCGGTACATCACACCCTTCACCCCGCTCCTTGGTAGCCGTAAATCCACTACACCTTCCTACAGGTGGACTTCACTTTTGCCCCCTTCTAGGCCTACCCCGTCCTGGTTCCGGGCACACATCAGCCAGTAATAGGTATAGTCAGGCCATCCACACCTTAGGATGGTCATCGTCATCTCCTCCTCCCTGATGGTGGCACCGACCACAAGTATTAAGGCTGAAAAGTTCAGCCTGTATTTGTGAGAGGGGCTTGGGCCGATACTTAAACCCCCCTCTCAAGCCATCAGCCTCAGCACGAGCAGCGGCCGTACCCCTCCCTCCCTCCCTTTCTTTTTATCATTTCAATTAGGGTGGGCCCCCTTCTAGGCCTACCCCGTCCTGGCTCCGGGCACACATCAGCCAGTAATAGGTATAGTCAGGCCATCCACACCTTAGGATGGTCATCGTCATCTCCTCCTCCCTGATCGTGGCACCGACCACAAATATAATTATATACAGGAGATACCCAGGTTATACCAGCATGGTGCATATCACTATATACAAGAAGATGTATAACTTATACCAGCCTTACATATATAATTATATACAGGAGATACCCAGGTTATACCAGCTGTACATATATAATTATATACAGGAGATACCCAGGTTATACCAGCATGCTCCACATCACTATATACAAGAAGATATATAACTTATACCAGCCTTACATATATAATTATATACAGGAGATACCCAGGTTATACCAGCTGTACATATATAATTATATACAGGAGATACCCAGGTTATACCAGCATGGTCCATATAATTATATACAGAAGATGTATAACTTATACCAGCTGTACATATATAATTATATACAGGAGATGCCCAGGTTATACCAGCATGGTCCATATAATTATATACAGAAGATGTATAACTTTTACCAGCTGTACATATATAATTATATATAGGAGATGCCCAGGTTATACCAGCATGGTCCATATCACTATATACTGGGAGATGTATAACTTATACCAGCTGTACATATATAATTATATACAGGAGATACCCAGGTTATACCAGCATGGTCCATATCACTATATACAGAAGATGTATAACTTATACCAGCTGTACATATATAATTATATACAGGAGATACCCAGGTTATACCAGCATGCTCCATATCACTATATACAAGAAGATGTATAACTTATACCAGCCTTACATATATAATTATATACAGGCGATACCCAGGTTATACCAGCATGGTCCATATAATTATATACAGAAGATGTATAACTTATACCAGCTGTACATATATAATTATATACAGGAGATCCCCAGGTTATACCAGCATGGCCCATATCACTATATACAAGAAGATGTATAACTTATACCAGCTGTACATATATAATTATATACAGGAGATGCCCAGGTTATACCAGCATGCTCCATATCACTATATACAAGAAGATGTATAACGTATACCAGCTGTACATATATAATTATATACAGGAGATACCCAGGTTATACCAGCATGGTCCATATCACTATATACAAGGAGATGTATAACTTATACTAGCTGTACATATATAATTATATACAGGAGATACCCAGGTTATACCAGCATGCTCTATATCACTATATACAAGAAGATGTATAACTTATACCAGCTGTACATATATAATTATATACAGGAGATGCCCAGGTTATACCAGCATGGTCCATATCACTATATACAGGGAGATGTATAACTTATACCAGCTGTACATATATAATTATATAGAGGAGATACCCAGGTTATACCAGAATGGACCATATCACTATATACAAGAAGATGTATAACTTATACCAGCTGTACATATATAATTATATACAGAAGATGCCCAGGTTATACCAGCATGCTCCATATCACTATATACAAGAAGATCTATAACTTATACCCGCTGTACATATATAATTATATACAGGAGATGCCCAGGTTATACCAGCATGCTCCATATCACTATATACAAGAAGATCTATAACTTATACCCGCTGTACATATATAATTATATACAGGAGATGCCCAGGTTATACCAGCATGCTCCATATCACTATATACAAGAAGATGTATAACTTATACCAGCTGTACATATATAATTATATACAGGAGATGCCCAGGTTATACCAGCATGCTCCATATCACTGTATACAAGAAGATGTATAACTTATACCAGCTGTACATATATAATTATATACAGGATATGCCCAGGTTATACCAGCATGGTCCATATCACTATATACAAGAAGATGTATAACTTATACCAGCTGTACATATATAATTATATATAGGAGATACCCAGGTTATACCAGCTGTACATATATAATTATATACAGGAGATGCCCAGGTTATACCAGCATGCTCCATATCACTATATACAAGAAGATGTATAACTTATACCAGCTGTACATATATAATTATATACAGGAGATGCCCAGGTTATACCAGCATGTATTAATCAGGAGATGTCCAGGGTTCAGCTTGGGTCAGTACATTATGAGCTCGGCACTCTCCGCTCAGAGTCTATCATAGTTTAAGAAGCTTCACTGTAAGTACCATAAAAGTCTAGAGTTGATTGACATCACTGTCCTCAATGCTCCTTGCGCGTTTCAGGCTGCACAGTGCTCTCGGGTTCATTATATCGATGTTTCTATCTGTGCTGATAATACATTTCAGACCTTTATGGTATTTAGAACAGTGGAGTGTTTTGAAGTGGCATATTTCCGCACATTCAGTCCTTGAAGCCACTACATCCTCTCTGCTAATTGTGGAAACCGGCTGCTAATTCCCTGGTGACAATGTAACATTGTGTGTCTACTCTCTGGTCTGCTTGGTGCTTATTATTGGGGTAATACATTGTAACAATTTGTAGGGGTCTGGTGCAGACAAATAAAGCAAGGATACATTTCATAGATTGGAATCTATAGGGAGCCTGGTTACAAGAGGGGTGGGGGGGTGGAGTGACTAGCTTTAGGTAGGTCAGGTGTAGGTGGTGCTGGAAAACATGCTGAGGACTCTTGTTTCTTTTTATTTCATATAATTTATTAATTTTCAAAAAATGACAGCCTGAACTGGATGGACAGATGTCTTTTTTCAGCCTTAGGGTGCTTTCACACTTGCGTTTTCGGCATTGAGTTCAGTCCTCGGGGCTCAATAACGGAAAAGAACTGATCAGTTTTATCCCAATGCATTCCGAATGGAGAGAAATCCGTTCAGGATGTCTTCAGTACAGTCACTGAACTGCATTCTGGCCGAAGATAATACCGCAGCTTGCTGCGGTATTACCTCCGTCCAAAATTCCGGGACACCTGCCGGAATGCCGGATCCGGCATTAGCTTCCATTGCAATGCATTAGTGCCGGATCCGGCATTAAAAATACTGCAATAACTCACTCGGCATTTCGGTCTGCGCATGTGCAAAAAAAAATATCGGATCCGTTTTGCCGGATGACACCGGAAAAACGGATCCGGTATTGCAATGCATTTTTCTGACTGATTAGGCATTTTTCAGACCTGATCAGTCTGAAAAAATGACGTTTGCATACAGTTTGCCTGATCAGGCAGGCAGTTCAGGCAACGGAAATGCCTGCCGGAATCAAACAACGCAAGTGTGAAAGTATCCTAACAAACGATGTACAAACATAAATAAAAAAAACACAAACAGAAAATCCTCTGTTTACATGTGACTATCCAAATAGTATCATCTCTCCCAAAATAAAAAATAAAAAGAGAAAAAACAAAAAAAATGCCCTACTTAAATATTTTAATAATGTCTCACTTTTCTCGTCCATTACAGCGGAACATAAACCCGTCTATTAACTGATGGGGACTCTTAAGAATAACTGTACAAAATGCGCATTACGTCTGTTTTTTCCGCATTGGATCTCCGTGCAGAGTAAACGCAGCCGTAATATAGTACCAGCATAGTGTACGATATTAGACAATTCTGATGCGCACTTTGCTTTTTCTTCTGTACGGAAATTTACCTGTTGTGTGGATTTTAAAATCTGCAGCATGTAAATTGTTTGTGCAATTCCGCATCTTATGTCGAGGGGTTTCCCCATAGATTTTTATAGGTTTGTTAACATAAAAAGAAAATCTGTAGCAAAATCTGCATAAAAAAACACACAAAAACCACACAATAAATAGTGTAGATTTAGCTACATTTTGTGTGCGGGTTTGGTGCAGGTTCCTTTAAGGTGCGGCCACACGGTCAGGTTTCCTGATGCAGTTCCGAAAGCCATAATCAGGCAAGAAAGTATCAAGGACGGGTACCACTTCTCTTTTTTGAATTCACTCCTTATTTTGGCTTCCAAAACTGCAGCAGGAAACCTGACCATGTGGCCGAACCTTCCAGGTAGGTGATGCTCTTGTCCAAAGAGGTAAGTGTTCAGTGAGTGAAGATCTGTGGGTTAGAGAACACTCTGCACAATCACAGGCTGAGATGGGTCCTCCAATAATTGGCCGGATGGTTGTGAGGATCGGGGCACCATTGGAACAGCGGAGGATATACGAGCATTTACTTTTTGTAACCATTTGATGCCCGTGGGATATATTTTTTGTACTGAGATAATCCCTTAACCCCCTCAGCCCCCCTAGCTTAAACACCCTTAGGCTGGGTTCACACGAGCGTGATGGATTTAGGTCCGGATGCGTTGCGGATGCGTTCAGTGAAAACTGTGCGATTTCACAGGCAAAGCCATTCAGTTTTGCCTGCGATTGCGTTCAGTTGTTCAGTTTTTTCCGCGCGGGTGCAATGCGTTTTGATGCGTTTTTCGCGCGCGTGATAAAAAACTGAAGATTTACAAACAACATCTCCTAGCAACCATCAGTGAAAAACGCAACGCACCCGCACTTGCTTGCGGATGCTATGCGTTATTAACGCAGCCCCATTCATTTCTATGGGGCTGCGGATGCGTTAATAACGCATAAGATAGAGCATGCTGCGATTTACACGCGTTGCAGAAGTGATGCGTGAAAAAAAACGCTCATGTACACAGCCCCATAGAAATGAATGGGTCAGGATTCAGTGCGGGTGCAATGCGTTCACATCACGCATTGCACCCGCGCGGAAATCACGCTCGTGTGAATGCAGCCTTAATGACCACTTTTTACAATTCTGCACTACACTACTTTCACCGTTTATTGCTCCGTCATACAACTTACCACCCAAATGAATTTTGCCTACTTTTCTTCTCACTAATAGAGCTTTCATTTGGTGGTATTTCTTTGCTGCTGACATTTTTACTTTTTTTGCTATTAATCAAAAATGAACGAAATTTTTGGAAAAAAATGACATTTTTCACTTTCTGTTGTAATTTTTTTTAAAAAAAAACTACATTTCTATATACATTTTTCTCTAAATTTATTGTTCTACATGTATTTGATAAAAAAAATGCAATAAGTGCATATTTATTGGTTTGGGTAAACGTTATAGCGTTTACAAACTATGGTGCAAAAAAGTGAATTTCTGCATTTTGAAGCAGCTCTGACTTTCCGAGCGCCTGTCATGTTTCTTCAGGTGCTAGAATGCCAGGATAGTATAAATACCCCCCAAATCACACCATTTTAGATAGAAGACACCCCAAAGTATTCGCGGAGGGGCATGGTGAGTTCATGTATGATTTCATTTTTTTTCACAAGTTAGCGGAAAATGACACTTTCTGAGGAAAAAAATAAATAAAGTTTCCATTTCTGCTAACTTGTGGCAAAAAAAAATAAAAATCTCAGACGGACTCACTATGCCCCTCAGTGAATACCTTGGGGTGTCTACTTTCTGAAATGGGGTCACTTGTGGGGTGTGTTTACTGTTCTGGCATTTTGGGCGGGGCTAAATTGTCAGCAGCCATGTAAAACCTAAAGGTATTCATTGGAATTTGGGCCCCTTTGCGCACCCAGGCTGCAAAAAAGTGTCACTCATGTGGTATCGCCATACTCAGGAGAAGTAGGGCAATGTGTTTTGGGGTGTATTTTTACATATACCCATGTTGGGTGAGAGAAATATCTCTGTAAACTGACAACTTTGTATAAAAATTTTTTAAAAGTTGTCATTTACAGAGATATTTCTCTCACCCAGCATGGGTATATGTAAAAATACACCCCAAAACACATTGCCCTACTTCTCCTGAGTTCGGCGATACCACATGTGTGACACTTTTGTGCAGCCAAGATGCGCAAAGGGGTCCTAAAACCAATGAGTACCTTTAGGATTTCACACGGCATTTTTACGCATTTGGATTCTCACGCTTTAGGGCCCCTAAAATGCCAGGGCAGTATAAATACCCCACATGTGACCCCATTGTGGAAAGAAGACACCCCAAGGTATTCTGTGAGGGGCATGGCGAGTTCACAGCAAAAAAAAATTTTTGGGCACAAGTTAGCGGAAATTGATATATATATATATTTTTTTTTACAAAGTCTCATATTCCACTAACTTGTGACAAATTTTACATGAACTCGCCATACCCCTCACGGAATACCTTGGGGTGTGAGGTTTTTGTACTGCTCTGGCATTTGAGGGTCTCCGCAATCATTACACGTATGGCCAGCATTAGGAGTTTCTGCGATTCTCCGTATATTGAGCATACGGGGAATGAGATTTTTTTTTTTCCGTTCAGCCTCTGGGCTTAAAAAAAAAAAAAAAATGAACGGCACAGATTTCCTCATTCGCATCGATCAATGTGGATGAAAAAATCTCTGCCAAAATCAGTGACTGCGGTGCGGTGGGCTGGGCGCTAACTACCTAACAAGTAGCTAACTAACTGGCGGTGATAAGGGACCCTTATGCCCCATTCACACGTCCGAAATTCTGTTTGCGAAACGGAGTTGTGGACCCATTCATTTTTATGGGGACAGACTTTGTCCCGCTCGGATTCCGCAAAAATATAGAACATGTCCTATTCTTGTCCGCAATTGCGGACAAGAAAAGGCATCTTCTATATAGTTCTGGCAATGTGCGGATCTGCAAAATGTGGAAAGCACATTGCCGGTGTCCGTGTTTTGCGGATCCGCGGATCCGTAAAACACATATGGACATGTGAATGGAGCCTTACAGGGGGGTGATCAGGGAGTCTATATGGGGTGATCAGGGGTTAACAAGGGGTTAATAAGTGACCGGGGGTGTAGTGTGGTGCTTGGTGCTACTTTACATAGCTACCTGGTCCTCTGGTGGTCGATCCCAGCAAATGGGACCAGAGGAGCAGGTAGCAGGTATATCAGACGCTGTTCACAAAACAGCGTCTGATATACCTCTTTGATTTCATTTATTTTACATCTACAGCCTGCCAGCGATTGATCATCGCTGGCAGGCTGCAGTATAACTGCCGAGTCGCGATCTGCTGTGAACGCGCGTGCGCGTTCACAGCAAATCTCGCCTCTCGCGAGATGACGCGCCGCCGCGTCAAGGAGGAACAAGCCTGCCGCCGCCTGGACGCAGCCCTACGTTAGGCGGTCGGCAGGCGGTTAAAGTCCATCTGTCAGCAGATCTGTCCCTATGACACTGGCTGACCTGTTACTTGTGCTCTTGGCAGCTGAAGGCGTCTCTGTGTTGGTCCCATGTTCATATGTGTCCTCATAGCTGAAAAAAATTATGTTTTAATATATGCAAATGAGCCTCCAGGAGCAACGGGGGCGTTCCCATTACACCTAGAGGCTCAGCTCTCTATGCAGCTGCCGCGTCCTCTCCCCTTTGACTGACAGGGCCAGACAGTGAAAACATCAGCACACCTAGTCCTGTAAATCAAAGTGGAGACGACACAGCAGTTGCAGAGGGGCAGAGCCTCTAGGTGTAATGGTGACGCCCCCGTTGCTCCTAGAGGCTCATTTGCATCTATTAAAACATCATTTTTCTCAGCAATGCGGACACATATGAACATGGGACTGACACAGATGCCTTCAGCTGCTGAGCGCACATGTAACAGGTCAGCCAGGCTCATAGGGACAAATCTGCTGACAGACGCCCTTTATCCATGTAGCTGCTATAGCGGCAGGTCCCAAACCCCACCGGCCGGAGTCTCATCCTAGGGGACCTGTGACACAGTCCTCAGCAGGACGCAGACTGTTTCACCCACCACTTATTGGTTTAGGTCGAGATGACTTGTAAATCCTTGTGTTTGGACCTGTCATCCAGAGAGACAGAAGGTCATGAGCGGAGCACTTCAGACGGCGCACTGCCGAGAGGCTGCCATTAGCGTCTGATTTGTGGGGTGATCTTGCCGCCCGCTGCAGCGTCATCATTTTTCCTTACAATAATGCGGCGGCTTTTAGTGAGTACCGCGGCTTCCATCGCTCAGACATGAGGACTAATAACATCGGCCGCTCGTAATTGTCCATTTCTCTAAAATTTCATTTGATTAAGAGAAGGTTCACGTGTAGTTCAGGTGTTTGACTTTGGACGATGTTCTCGGATTTCTATTTACGCAAAAAGCAACTGGAGGAAAGTGAATTTACCAGTAACGGTCGATGCAGCCGACCCTGAGGTGAACCTGCAGCTATAACTTCAGGGGGGCACCACCGATGAGGCCGGGGGAGGCCATCGCCTCGGGCACCACCAGGTAGGGGCAACAGGGGGGCAGCGGAACGCCCATGGGCAATGAGCGCTTTCATTGTGGCAAAGGTGTTAGGTTAAGAAATTGGCATGGGGGGGGGGGGGGTCCCGTTTCAGTTTTTGTGTCAGGCAGCAGAAAGGCTAGGTGCACCCCTGTATAACTATAGTGCAACTAATGTAAATTCATTGTCCAGGAAATCACAGGGTTAACCTCACTTTACTCACCATGTGACCTCAACCTCCAATAACAGACTGACCGGCTACATAGACTGTAACCTCACCAGGTGACATCACCACCACAATCACCATCCTGTACTCTGTGACATCATCGTCCAATCTCAGAGCTCCTTGGACTACATTGTACGCATCATTTGGCTGCATATACCATGTGATGTCACTATTGTCACCATATGATGACATCACTGTCCGATCACAGACTGACCCACAACAGAGACTGTGGGGCCTTATTGCTCTCTCTTTCTGACCTCATCACCCAATCATATAATGACATGTGATACAGACCATGTGACATCACTGCCCATTTACATGCTGACCTTGCAGTATTCTGCCTTCAAATCTATGACATCATCATCCAGTCATTAAATAACTGGTTACAAAGGCCATATGATTAACGTTTACAATTACCGGTTACCTTCTATAGACACTGTGTGACGGTACTATCCTCACACTGTGAGGTCGTCATCCAATCACAGGATATCTTGCTGCTCAGACTATGTGACCTCACTGCCCTCACTCAGTGACATCACTGACCAGTCTCAGACTGACCTGTAGCGCTCTGCCCTTATTCTATGACATCATCATCCAATCACATCATTCGCCACAGAGCCCATGTGAAAAACATGTGATGTCACTGCCCAATCACAGACTGGCCTACTATAAAGACTGTGACCTCACTGTGGAGGTGGAGATGTCATCTTTCAATCACAAAATAACTTGCTATAGAGACAGTGTGACCTCACTGTGCTTACTCGGTGACATCACTGTCCAATCACAGACTGACCTGGCAGCGCACTGTCCTTACTGCATGAAATCATAATCCACTCATAGGATAACTAGCTACCAACTCGCCACCCAATCACAGATTGCCCTACTACAGAGACTGAGTGACCTCACTATCTCCACCCTGTGATGTCATCATACGATTACAGGATAACGTGTGTGACCTCCCCGACCCTCATCAGTGACATCACCATCCAATTACAGACTGACCGACTACAGAGACTGTATGACCTCACTATCTCCACCCTGTGATGTCATCATACAATTACAGGATAACTTGTGTGACCTCACTGACCCTCATCAGTGACATCACCATCCAATCACAGACTGACCCACTACAGAGACTGAGTGACCTCACTGTCTCCCCCCTGAGATGTCATCATACAATTACAGGATAACGTATCTGACCTCCCCGACCCTCATCAGTGACATCACCATCCAATTACAGACTGACCGACTACAGAGACTGTATGACCTCACTATCTCCACCCTGTGATGTCATCATACAATTACAGGATAACTTGTGTGACCTCACTGACCCTCATCAGTGACATCACCATCCAATCACAGACTGACCCACTACAGAGACTGAGTGACCTCACTATCTCCCCCCTGAGATGTCATCATACAATTACAGGATAACGTATCTGACCTCCCCGACCCTCATCAGTGACATCACCATCCAATTACAGACTGACCGACTACAGAGACTGTATGACCTCACTATCTCCACCCTGTGATGTCATCATACAATTAGGCCTCTTTCACACGGGCGTCATGTTTGACGCCCGGATAAGAGGCGGGTGCGTGCGGGAATATGTGCGTTTTTCCCGCGCGGGTGCAAACGTTTGCAACACGTTTTGCACGTGAGTGAGAAAAAACGCCATGTTTGGCACCCAACCCGAAACCGGACTTCATCACTGAAGTCCGGTTTCGGGTCTACTGGAGAATTGATTATTTCCCCTTATAACATGGCTATAAGGGGAAATAATAGCATTCTTAATAAAGAATGCATTGTTAAATGAAGAGGAAGGGGTTAAAAATAATAAAAGTTGACTTACCTTAGCCACTTGATTGCGTAGTCGCGATCTGTCCTCTCTTTCCCTGCAGCATCTATGATCTAAAGGACCTGTGATGATGTCACATCACATGGTCCAATCACATGGTCCATCTTACCATGGTGATGTGACGTCATCACAGGTCCTTTAGATCATAGCTGATGCAGGGAAAGAGAGGAGAGATCGCAACTACGCAATCAAGTGGCTAAGGTAAGTTAACTTTTATTATTTTTAACCCCTTCCTCTTCATTTAACAATGCATTCTTTATTAAGAATGCTATTATTTCCCCTTTTAACCATGTTATAAGGGGAAATAATAGAGATTGGGTCTCGTTGCTAAGCAACAATGCGGGAAAATCGCAACGCATCCGCACTTGGTTGCGGATGCTTGCGATTTTCCCGCAGCCCCATTCACTTCTATGGGGCCTGCGTTGCGTGAAAAACGCAGAATATAGAACATGCTGCGATTTTCACGCAACGCAGAAGTGATGCGTGAAAATCACCGCTCATGTGCACAGCCCCATAGAAATGAATGGGTCCGGATTCAGTGCGGGTGCAATGCGTCCTCCTCACGCATTGTACCCGCGCGGACAACTCGCCCGTGTGAAAGGGGCCTTACAGGATAACTTGTGTGACCTTACTGACCCTCATCAGTGACATCACCATCCAATCACAGACTGACCCACTATGGAGACTGTATGACCTCACTATCTCCACCTTGTGATGCCATCAACCAATCAGAATAACTTTCTAGAGACTGTGTGACCTCAGTGCCCTCATCAGTGACATCACTGTCCAATCACAGACTGACCTGGTAGTGCCCTGCCCTTGACCTTTGCCCTCAGTAGGGTGTAAACCACCCAAAATCATTACAATGTGACAAGTGTATCTAGGGCCGATAGTTATTAATTATAGGTGCGCTCTGTAGCAATGCCGAGGGAAGCTCCTCCTGTGATTCCAGTCTGAACGGGAGATGCCCCGAAGAAAACAAAACTAATTATCCTCCGAACACAGATACAAAGAATAAACTCTGCGATCATAAACTCATGATGTAAACTTTACCTAATTAAATACGGATTCTGTACGTCAGGCTGGATGTTTACGAGGTGACAAGTCGCTTCAGAGGAACCACAAACCAGATGAAGACTTTCATTTAATTGGGGCTCCTGAGACGCAGTTATTAAATTTAAGGGAAAAAAAAATCCACGAGACGTTTTGTATCTTTTCAAGAACGGAAGCAACTGATGACAGAACAAGCAGCTACTCGGCAAGGACATGGCATCTGAACCCTAGAAGGGTCACCCGTCTCGGATCAGGAGCTCAGGTCATAAGGACTGGTCTACAGAGGCCGATGGGCTTCAGGGAAATATTAGTGATTTATTTGTATTTTTTTATTTTTGTATCTAGTTCTCTTTCCTAAGGGCTGTTTCACACGATCAGATGCCATGCGTGTCATCCGCAGCGTGAACGAGAGCCAAGCTGCGCGCTGGACAGCAGAGACTCGGAGTAGTAACATGATTGACATGTCTCCGTGCCTCTCTGTGATCTTTTTACTACGAAATCACAGTGAGATAAAGTTGTCACCGTGATTTTGTAGTAAAAAGATCACAGAGAGGCACGGAGCATTATCAGGCATGTTACTACTCCGTGTCTCTGCTGTCCGGAACGGGGCTTGGCACTCTTTCACGCCACGGATTCAACGTGAAAGAGGACTGAGGGCTGGGCCCACAGATTCAGAGGGTACACAATGCCACACAGACAGCGGTTCTTTTACAACACTTGCGCTTACTGAACAGTTATAGTGAACAAGTAGCTGAGCCTGCATAAACAGAATGGCAACAGCATAAACGCACAGTAAGGATATTACTGCCTAACACTAACACAGTCCTTGCGTAATTGTCCCCAATGTCCATAAAGCTGCGCCTGAATGTTCCTGAGCGTTAACGTTGGGGTGCACCCTAAGTATTGCGCTATACTATTTCTAATCCAAAGAAGGTGAAGTCTGTACCCTGCAGCGTTCATATATGTCTCAAAGTGTCTCTGGAACAGTGCAATGCCATGTGACATTGCGAAGCCGCACTTAGGCCTCTTTCACACGGGCGTCATGTTTGACGCCCGGATAAGAGGCGGGTGCGTTGTGGGAATATGCGCGTTTTTCCCGCGCGGGTGCAAACATTTGTAACGCGTTTTGCATGCGCGTGTGAAAAATCGCCATGTTTGGTACCCAACCCAAAGCCGGACTTCATCACTGAAGTCCGGTTTCGGGTCTTCTGGAGAATTGATTATTTCCTCTTATAACATAGTTATAAGGGGAAATAATAGCATTCTTAATAAAGAATGCATAGTAAAATGAAGTGGAAGGGGTTAAAAATAATAAAAGTTAACTTACCTTCGCCACTTGATCGCGTAGTTGCGATCTGTCCTCTCTTTCCCAGCATCAGCTAAGATCTACAGGACCTGTGATGACATCACATCACATGGTCCAATCACATGGTCCATCTTACCATGGTGACGGACCATCTGATTGGACCATGTGATGTGACGTCATCACAGGTCCTTTAGCTGTTAGCTGATGCTGGAAAAGAGAAGACAGATCGCAACTACGCGATCAAGTGGCTAAGGTAAGTTAACTTTTATTATTTTTAACCCCTTCCTCTTCATTTTACTAAGCATTCTTTATTAAGAATGCTATTATTTCCCCTTATAACCATGTTATCAGGGAAAATAATAAAGATCGGGTCCCGTTGCTAAGCAACCATGCAGGAAAATCGCAACGCATCCGCACTTGCTTGCAGATGCTTGTGATTTTCCCGCAGCCCCATTCACTTCTATGGGGCCTGCGTTGCGTGAAAAACGCACAATATAGAGCATGCTGCAATTTTCACGCAACGCAGAAGTGACCACCTTGGATCCCCCTCCAGCAGTTGTGGGATACACTGCAGTCAGTATGGCTCCAGATTCTGTGACAACCTCCCAGGACCTTATGGGGTCACTCCGGACCTGCCTAGCTGCTGTCTGTGCAGATCACGGCAGTTACTCTGGAGATTAGCTGCTGGTAAGAATCAGACTCAGGGCCGGCGTCAGAACCCGCCATACCCAGACAAGTGCCGGGACCCACTACTCCTGGGGGGCCCACTGCCACGGGCGAAGCTATAGGGGTCGCAGAGGTCACAGTTGTGACCGGGCTTTTAAGCCAGAGGAAAGTGTTCACTAGTTTGCAGGAGGCAGGGGAGTGGAGCGCTGTACTCACCCCTCCTCTCTGGTCTCCTCCGGGCTGTGCTCCACTGTCCTGACTGCCTAGAGGGTCAGGACGTACAGAGCGCACTATGACCTGACACTGCAGGCAGTTAGGTGACAGAGCAGCACGGGCCCAGAGAATAGGAGGGAGCGTGACTGCAATGGCAGGCCGCAATGCTAGGGAGGCTCGTCCCCGTCCCCGCCTGCCATTGGCTGCTCTCTCCCCTCTGACACTGGATGTTTTCATCGGTGCACGGGGAGAAGCAGCAGCAGCGGGGACCAGGAGCGGCGCAGGGAGCGGGGTAAGTATATTCCCTGTGAGGGGCCCGGCATATGGGGGGCAGTTTATAGTATTGGATAACCCCTTTAAGCTACTGTATAGTGGCCACATATTAGGGTACAATGTGGTGGTATTATTTGGTTACTATACGGCACTATATATCACCCAATGTCCCACATGAACCCTGATGGGACTCTATTGTGTATAACGTCCAATTAAAGAGATTTATTGTTACCATAATATCTGATCTGTGGCTGTCTGACCACCCTGCCAATCAGCTGAATGTAGAGGTTGCCCCCCCCCCAGCAATCGCCTTCATTGTTTACACTAGCACAGCGCCATCCATTGGGTTGAGGCTGTGACTGGTACTGCAGCTCAGTTACTGTGAGCTGTTATGCTGCGCTCAGTGCATAGTAGTCCCTTTACCCTCCAGCTGCTGTAACTGTGGATCGGGAGAAGTCTGTCAATCAGCAGCTGCAATTCAATAAAATAAAATGATGCAAAGGTGTCTAAAAACTGCCAAATGTACGGCATTGTGCCTGCTAAACTATGAAGGCGATACATCACCTACCGGAGCACTGACGTTGGTGCTCAGTTTAGTCCCCCCTCCCAGCTAACTTGTCCCATCAATGGTATGTGCTGTGTAGAATTCCTCTAAATATAAATAATACCGCAGTACATGACCAGTCACTACCAGCATACATGACAGACATCATGCCCCAATACCCCCCATATCAGCCACGAAGCTCTGCTGTAAGCCTCGTCATTCACGGTTGGTCTTTGAAGGTTCTTATTTTGATGATGACGCCTGTCAATGGGATCTGTCACTACTGTCAGTGATGATTGGACACTGTCAGTATGTAGGGGCACAACCCACCAGGCCGGGTCTGACTACACAGACACCTTTTGTAGAGCTGCTTGATCTAGTGACAGCTGCTGGCCAGAAGATTGCCAAGGCTTACACATCCATTTCCAGGAGGAATTACAGAGCTCTAAGAACAGTTGTCCCAGAGGAGTACAGGGAGTTACTATAAAGGTCATGTCAGAAGAGGTGACATCTCCTTATATACAATGGCTCACAGGTGACATCTTTTCTTCTTGTAGTAAATTTTTTTTCCCTTTTCTTCTCCCTCCAGCCCAGACCACCATGACAACTTCTCCTGACCTCTGTAGAGCTCACTACTGAGATATCTTTGGCTCCTCACTTCTGCCGCCACCCAAAGCTTCTGTCATACTGTACCACAAGAACAAGGACCTAGTGTAAAAGCAGACAGATGGTATTGACGATGGTGGGAAGTGGGGGCGGGGGGTCCCCAAACAGCCCAGGAGTATGACCTTAATCTGCCATAGAGCGAAACAAACAGTAAAAGTGTCTGATCCGATCTGTTATTTATCCATCCTTCCTCAAGTTGATCAGAAGAGGTGCTGTTCCTGGAAGAAAGCCGCCATGTTTTTCTAGCCTCCTACAACCCCTTTAACATCAGGGAGCCTCATTGGCATCTTATTTCCCGTCACTATGGATTGCAGCATCTTCATCCCGACTTCCACAGAAGAGGTGACATCTCCTTATATACAATGGCTCGCAGGTGACATCTGTTCTTCCTGTAGTATTTTTTTTCCCTTTTCTTCTCCCTCCAGCCCAGACCACCATGACAACTTCTCCTGACCTCTGTAGAGCTCACTACTGAGATATCTCTGGCTCCTCACTTCTGCCGCCACCCCAAGCCTCTGTCATACTGTAACACAAGAACAAGGACCTAGTGTCATACCAGACAGATGGTATTGACGATGGTGGGAAGTGGGGGGTCCCCAAACAGCCCAGGAGTATAACCTTAATCTGCCATAGAGCGAAACAAACAGTAAAAGTGTCTGATCCGATCTGTTATTTATCCATCTTTTCTCAAGTTGATCAGAAGAGATGCTGTTCCTGGAAGAAAGCCGCCATGTTTTTCTAGCCTCCTACAACCCCTTTAACATCAGGGAGCCTCATTGGCATCTTATTTTCCGTCACTATGGATTGCAGCATCTTCATCCCGACTTCCCTCTTGGTTTTGTTTGTAATCAGTCTCCCTCCACCTTCCCTCTGACACGGTCGGCTCGCGGCGTTTCTGTCACGGCGGCAAGTTTGATAAAAACATCTGCAGGGACGCGCGTCTCCTTCTGCCGATCACTGGAGCCACAATCACAGGGATCCCTCTAACAAGAGGTAATGAGGCGGAGTGTCTCCACCGGGGAGCCGTCTGCCTGATGTCTCTCTCATTTTTCTTTCTGACTAACTCCAGCGACAAGAAAAATAGATTTGGGGCCAGACATGAGAAGCGGGTGAGGGGCGAGGAACCGTCAGCAGAGGAGATCTGGTCCTCCAGGAAAGTACGTAACACATGATGGGAAGCCTGTCATCTGGGGCTTCAAGTGCAGCCGGATCTATGGAAATTTTTGAGGACGATAATGGATAAACGATAAGTCTTCTACATAGGAAGAGTTTAAATATCCTGATGTTTTACGTCATTACACCGCTATATAGATGGCGCCACTATTAACTAGAAGATGAAATGGCAGCATAAAGAGGTGGCAGGATTCAGATCCTCATTATAGAGAGGGGCAAATAGGCAAATGCCCCGTTATTTCTACCATCCTACTTCATGATGACTACGGTATTTGACCATTTTTATGGCATTATAATTTTAGCACTGTATAACGGTATCATTTTAGCATGTGGTACTATTATTTGAACACTGTGCGGATATTACTTAGTTACTAGGCGGTAGCATCATTTGTGCATTGTATGGTTATACTGTATTTTTTATCCTTGTACGGCGGTATTATTTGGTCACTGCATCATCAAGGTTTTATTTGAGCATGGTATAACAGTATTATTTGTGTACAATACAAATATATTATTAGGGAATTGTGTGGTGGTATTATAGTATTTGGTCACTGTATGATGGCATTTTTTTCAGCAATGTTTGGTGAGGTTATTAAGCCACTGTATGGTGGCCAAATATTAGGGTACGATGTGGTGGTATTATTTGGTTACTATATGGTGGCATTATTTGGTTACAGCTTCATCGTATTATTTTAGCACGGTATAATACATATAGTATTAGCTGTGTACTATATAATGATCTTATTTGGGCACTGAACGGTGATTGCCACTATATGACAGAACTATTTGGTCACCGTATAATGGTATTATTTGGATATTGTATAGTGACATTATTTGAGCACTGTATGGTGATTTTATTTGAATACTGTATGGTGATATTATTTTGCAACTATATGATAGTATTATTTTCTTATTGTATGGTAGTATTACAGGATATGGATACTGTGTAGTGATATTATTTGGGCACTGTATGGTAGTATTATTTGAGCACTGTATGGTAGTATTATTTTGCAACTATATGATAGTATTATTTGCTTATTGTATGGTAGTATTACAGGATATGGATACTGTGTAGTGATATTATTTGGGCACTGTATGGTAGTATTATTTGGGCACTGTATGGTAGTATTTGGTGTATGATAGTATAATTTGGCTACTGTAAAGTGATAATATTTTTTAATTATTTTAAAAATAATTTTGTGAACTGTGTCTACCAAAGTGGTTTGTGATGGTTCCTGCTTAGGCGAGGGAAGAAGGGACCTGGATTTGCAGATTGGCCCCAACGTGCCTGATCCTTATGTGACCAGATCACTTTGGTTGCCATCTGGAGTCTGCAGCAAGAACAGACAGGTCAATCTTTATTTCCACATTTGAAATCTGCAGCAGAAAAATCAGCTGTGTGTGAACTACTGTGCAGATTTCTCATTGAAATCAATGGGCTGCAGAATGGTTTGTGGGCGGCTGTGAACACCCCCTTAGAATGGGGAATAATGGAACAGTCCGCCACATACTAGAAAATGTTACATTGTATCTAATCTCTTTTTTCTCTTCTCTCTCCACCAGCAATGAGCCATGACATCCCCATGTAAGGGACATGTAGCGTTACCGGCCGTCCATTCAAATGAATGGCCATCCGGAGATTACATGGATGTGCCAACCCCACCCTCAGTGGGTGCAGGAGACCTCTATGACATCTGAGTCCAAAATTCTCCAGTCACTACAGGGTTAAATAGCCAGAACCGGTAAGTGGCTGCCGCTGGTCATTCTCTCCCCAGTGCCGGGGAGAGAATGATCTATAAGACGAGCGACAAGATGCTGGAGAAGGATTAGAAGATTTGTCACAAATAACTTGTATTTTTCCGCCTTTCCCTGTAGAGGCCGATTACATATTCAGGAATCCTTGGCACAAAGCTTCCTGCAGAGTCCTCCCCGGGCTCCTCCGGGGGGCCACAAGGAATACACACGCCGCTCAAAATGTTATAATACCTCAATATAATGTTACCAGGAGTGCGTGTAAACTGCAGATAAGCCCCAGGACCACACAGGGGGGATTGGGGGCAGATACCGCGCTCATCCGGGATCCAAACCAGAGCCAACAAAAGATCCTGGGATTTATGAGACTTTTTATCTTATCTGAACGAGGGAAGGTTTAAATAGTGGTCAGGTCACTGCATCCTACAGCGTGCACCCTCTCCTGAAATACTCTGTGCTGCTGTGAACACTGCCGATTCCACTATGTTACTGTGATCTCCCACTTGTCTCCATCCTCCCTCACATCATGACACTGTCCCATCATGTGCAGCCCTGACACCATCACGGCCCCCCACAAGATCAGCAAACACTTCTCCTGAAATACCCTGGGGAGAAGCCTAATTCTCTCACAAGGTAAATATGGAATGTGATTCATCAGACCAGGCATAGAGCACCTGGTGCTATGTCCTCCCCAGGTAAGTCACGCACATGCTCACTGCCATCCACATGATGTAACCTGATTCATCAGACTAGGCCACCTACTTCCCATGGTGCACCTGGTGCCATCTCTTCCCAAAGGTAAGTGACGCACATGCACTCGGCCATCCACATGATGTAACCTGATTCATCAGATCAGGCAGCCTTCTTCTCATAGTGCACCTGGGGCCTTCTATTCCCCAGGTAAGTGACACACACGCTCCCAGTCATCCAGGTGATGTAACCTGATTCATCAGACCAGGCTGCCTTCTTCCTATAGTGCTTAAGGAGAAAGAAAAGGAGAAGTCAGGCCTGAAAAAGGGATCAGTATGGTCCTGAAACGTGTTGATTTCCACCAATAAAGTCATCTTATAACTCTCCATCTGAATGTTCTTCCTCGTAGCTTCACCAGCAGTTCTTGCTTTTTTCTTTAATACAGCTGACTTCTTCCCATGGTGCACCTGGTGCCATTTCTTCACCAGGTAAGTGACACACATGCACCCGGCTGTCCACATCATGCAATGTGATTCATCAGACCAGGCTGGCTTCTTTCCATAGTGCACCTGGTGCCATTTCTTCCCCAGGTAAGTGACACACATGCACCCGGCTGTCCACATCATGCAATGTGATTCATCAGACCAGGCTGGCTTCTTCCCATAGTGCACCTGGTGCCATTTCTTCCCCAGGTAAGTGACGCACATGCACCCAGCAGCCCACATGATGTAACATGATTCATCAGATTAGGCCGCGTCTTGTATTTCTCCATGATCCAGTTCTGATGATCCTGTGTCCATTCCAGGTGGGCGCTCTGACCAGTCTGTGGCTACACAGCTCCATATGTACAGCAAGCTGCGATGCCCTGTGTCTTCTGACACCTTTCTATCACATCCAGGAGTAATGTTGTCAGTACTTTGCTGTACAGTAGCTTGTCTTTGGGATCAGACTAGACAGGCTTCCCACACATCAATGATCCTGTCACCGGTGGTCCTTCCATGGATCACTTTTGGTAGGCACTAACCACTGGATCTAACCCAGTCTGGTTTGGTCCTTGTCACACTGATGCGGTTTCTGATGAAAAGCCCTTTCTTTCCTAAGCTTCGATAACCTCTTTAACAAACCTCCAATATTTCACTCTAAATGGGTTACGGTACTCTGCGCGCCCCGGCATTGTTGGGGGAGGGGTATCACATACAATGCCAATAACAGATAATGCTTGGCTTTCTGGTTGCAGTATTTTCTGCTGCGCTCAGTAAGAACTTTGCACATGAAATACAGGTCTGTTCCTTAATCACATAAGAAGGAGGAAAGTTCAGGAGCTCACAGACACCTCCAGCCTGAGCTTAAAAGTAAAACATATTACAGCATTTTTTTTATCCCTTTCTCTCAAATTACAGATCGCTCAGCACTAAAGCCGCCTCAAAGGCTCCTGCGCTGGTTTCAGAGCGCGCTGGTTTTATAGCCGGCAGCATGAAGCTGTGGAGGGAGAATCAGAAATCTGAAATCCATTCTGTAAATCTTACGGCAAAAAAATGGAAGAAAACAATTCAGATGTTTCTAAAAATGGAAGCGACCACTTTATATACAAACATGACCGGTCAGAATTACAGGGGTGACAATAATGTGTCCGTCCTGCACTATCCAGGAGAACACTAATAATTATCCTCTGTACTCATTAGAGTACTCTGTGTATTGTGTTTTATGCATGAGGATGCTGTGTGAATTGTGTATTAGTCATGAGAATGTTCTGTGCATTGTGTATGAGTTATGAGAATGTTCTGTGCATTGCGTATAAGTTATGGGGATGTTCTGTGCATTGTGTATCAGTCACGAGAATGTTCTGTGCATTGTGTATTAGTCACGAGAATGTTTTGTGCATTGTGTATTAATTACGAGAATGTTTTGTGCATTGTGTATTAATTACGAGCATGTTCAGTGCATTGTGTATTAGTCATGAGACTGTTCTGTACATTGTGTATTAGTCATCAGACTGTTGTGTGCATTGTTTATAAATTATAAATCATGAGAATGTTCAGTGCATTGTGTATTAGTCATGAAAATGTTCTGTGCATTGTGTATGAGTTATGAGAATATTGTGTGCATTGTGTATTAGTCATGAGAATGTTCTGTGCATTGTGTGTTTGTCATGAGAATGTTCAGTGCATTGTGTATTAGTCATGCCAATGTTCTATGCATTGTGTATTAGTCATGAGACTGTTCTGTGCAATGTGTATTAGTCATGAGAATGTTTTGTGCATTGTGTATTAGTCATGAGAATGTTCTGTGCATTGTGTATTTGTCATGAGAATGTTCTGTGCATTTTGTATGTCATAAAAATGTTCTGTGCATTATGTATTATTCATGAGAATGTACTGTGCATTGTGTATTAGTCATGACAATGTTCTGTACATTGTGTATTAGTCATGAGAATGTTCTGTGCATTGTGTATTAGTCATGAGACTGTTCTGTGCATTGTGTATTAGTCATGAGAATGTTCTGTGCATTGTGTATTAGTCATGAGAATGTTCTGTGCATTGTGTATTTGTCATGAGAATGTTCTGTGCATTTTGGATGTCATGAAAATGTTCTCTGCATTGTGTATTAGTCATGAGAATGTACTGTGCATTGTCTATTAGCCATGAGAATGTTCTGTGCATTGTGTATTAGTCATGAGAATGTACTGTGCATTGTGTATTAGTCATTGCATGCATTGCGTATTGTCATGGTGGTGCTCGTTGCCTGCCATCATCCCACTATCCAGGGCAGGCTCAGACATCACATCGATCACCCAGCTTCTGTCCAGCAGCTAGACTCCTGTCTTCCATGCTGCAGGCCATAGTCTGGCTGTAAGGCCTCTTCCTGTGAGTGTATTGGAGAGACATTTCCCTGCAGCGCTGCAGGGGTTTATTCCCTTTTTGATCTTGTGCTCAGCTGCTTAACTAATGGACTCATCAACCCTCCTATATATATCTGTGCTGCTGACCTCACTTTCTTAAGCAGTTGGTCTCTAGAGAACCTACTAGGTCTTTGTAGCTTGCCAGAGCTTGTAAAGTGCTATAATCCATTTGTCTGCCTGTGTACAAGCTTTGCTTACTTCCTGGAGCCTTGCACTCTGCCACCTGACCTGACTTGTGCCTGTTCACTGAACTGATCATACGCTGCCTGCCCTGATCTTTGTATTGGTTCACGGATTCACATAAACTCTGCCCTGACCTTTTCCTGTTTCCTGACTATGTGTATTTCCCGATCCCTTGGTGTCACACACCAGTGTCTCTGACCAATCACACCTGGACTATTCCAAGTGGTAGCGACCATTGTGGTTTATAGGCATTAAAGGGTGAATACCAAGGGACCGCCAGAATAATGCCCTCTAGACTAGCCCAAAGTCAAACTGGTTGGTTGGAACAGTGGGTGCACACTCTCTGCCCATAACATGTATTGGTCATAAGAATGTTGTTTACATTGTGAATTATTCAGGAAAATGCTGTGTGCATTGTGTATGAGGCACAAGAATTGAGTATTATTGTGCATTATCTATGACAGTGCTGTGTGCATTCTGTATTAATCACGTGAATGATTTGTGCATTGTGTATTAGTCATGACAATGTTTTGTACATTTTATATTAGTCATCAGAATGTTGCGCGCATTGTTTATGAATCATGAGAATATTCTGTGCATTGTGTATTAGTCATGAGAATGTTCTGTGCATCATGTATTAGTCATGAGAATGTTCTGTGCATTGTGTATGAGTCATGAGAATGTTCTATGCATTGTGTATTAGTCATGAGAATGTTCTGTGCATTGTGTAGTAGTCATGAGAATGTTGTATGCATGAGAATGATCTGTGTATTAGTCATGAGAATGTATGGTGCATTGTGTATTACTCATGATAATGTTCTGTGCATTGTGCATAATGCATGCAGAAATTCTATGCATTGTGTATTAGTCATGAGAATGTTCTGTGAATTGTGTATTAGTCATCATGAGAATGTATGGTGCATTGTGTATTACTCATGAGAATGTTCTGTGCATTGTGCATAATGCATGTGGAAATTCTATGCATTGTGTATTAGTCATGAGAATGTTCTGCACATTGTGCATTGGTCATAAAACTGTTGCGTGCATTGCGTATTCATGGTGGTACTCTGTGCCTGCTGCTATCCCGCTATCCAGGGCAGGCGCAGACATCACATGACTCAGCCAGCTTCTGTCCAGCAGCTAGACTCCTGTGTTCCATACTGCAGGTTATTTTTTATTAGTTATGAGAATGTTCTTCGCATTGTGTATTGATCAGGAGAATGTACTGTGCATTGGGTATAAGTCATGAGAATGTTCTGTGCAATGTGTATTAGTCACGAGAATATCTGTGCATTGTGTGATATAGTCATGAGACTGTGCTGTGTATTGTGTATTCATCAGTAGTCGTGATGATTTTGTGTGCATTGTGTATTTATTCATTCATGAGAATGTTCTGGTCACAATTACAGAATTCGCATATTGTCACGGCCCCCTCTATGTCTCAGGGCTGCGGTCTCATAAATATTACATTGGCCTCACCATACACTCCAAATGAAGCACTCTTCAAAGAACGCCGACTATGGAAGTTGACAAGATTCGGCTCTCGTAAGTGTTACTACATAAATAGCTCTCATCAAAGAAGATGAAAAAATGCAGAGGGGGAATGACGAGGAACAGGTCAGCAGATAACAAGTGCCCCAGATCTTTGGCGTGTTAAAAGGACATTCTCCAAATCTCATCATCGTCTTGAAAAGGAGAAAGTTTCTTTCAGACCACTTCAAGTGTGAGATTCTGCTCCACTTGGGTCAGACGAAAATCACCTCGACATGAATCATTTCCAACGTGCTTGTCAGGGGCTGACATGAAAAGTTTCTTTTGAAAGTCTAGATGCTGTTGTGAAGCCGCGTTCCCCTTATTGCTATTCCAGACAGTCTTCAAATACAGGTCTGCTTCCGCTCATGTCTCCTATCCTCATGTAAACCCGCAGCCAAAATATCTGCCGTTCACTCAAGATCTTTGTTCTAAAGCTGTCACTTTCAAAAAGCGTAGAAGTCATGGAAACACATGTGTGACAATAAGGAGAATCCAGATGAATCATTTATTGGAAGTCACTTTTATACACTGGGATGGACATCGTTGAGTAGAAGACACAAGATTGTAGGTTTTCTTAAAGGGGTTGTACAGAATTACAATAGCATGGATATAATGTTTTTCAAGACAGCGCTACTCATGTCCATGGGTTGGCTTTGGTATTGCAGCTCATCTGCACTGTGACTAACTTGCAATATTCTACACAACCTGAGGACAGGGGAGGCACTATTTTTAAAAGAAAACAACTGTTTGCTCTTCTGGACAAACCATTTTGTTATGGATTTTGTGGAACCACTGTGCCTAAAACCAAAAAACACTGCAGGGTTGGACTATAGATAAAGATCAGCTGATCTACCGTGCAGGACAAACAGAGGCATGGACTTGGAACTTGTTCAGACTTGGATCAAGACTTCAGGAACCCAGAGATACAGAGACATGGACTTGAAACTTGTTCAGACTTGGGTCAAGACTTCGGGAACCCAGACATACAGAGAAGACCAATCCAAACAGTAATAACTGCAGGGTCCAGTACGCACATGGCAGTAACTTCTTGAACCCAAACATAACAGAAATTGCAAGCAGACAAGACGATGACTTCTGGAACCCAGACATACAAACCAGTAACAGGCAGATACAAATCTTCAGGAAAAGGCTTAAAGCTTTAGAAGCATGCATTGTTGCACAGCCAGGCTTTGGCCACAAACTTCAGACAGAACTTTTTCACAAACAGACAGAATTTAGGAAATAAATAGCAGGACTAACTAGCACATGGACAACAGATGCAGATTCATACACAGACTGGGGAATTAACCCCTATGGAATAAAGTTGGAGAGACACATGTCACAATAGAGCAATTCCCACCAAAAAGAGATCAGTAGGCAGTACGCAAATAAAAGAGGCGAATGTGCACTGCCACACCAACACATGATTCTAGATACACATCTCCAATATACGGCAACCTGCCCACATGGAATACAGTGGTGCAGAGACACTGTAACAGTATTCCTCCATACAGACACAAACTGGGCATACAGTTCACACCCATAAGTATCCACAGCCAGTATGCATAGAACAGAGGCGAATGTGCATTGTGCCGCACCGACACATGGTCCTAGATACACAACCACAATATTCAACAACCAGCCCGCACAGTATACAATGGCGAACAGTGAACAGACGTGTAACACATTTAAATGGGTTTTCCTGTGAACCGAGAGCAAGGCAGGTGGTTTGGCTCCGCGACCAGAAAAGAGTGCGTACGCAGTGGGCAAGTTTAAGAAAATTGCGTTCACTATAGATTAATAAAGGCAGGTTAATGGTGAGATAACAGAGATAAAGACAAGCAAAATATTCAGAATAGCATCAACAATTCAAGTCAAATCCTGCAACAATCTTCACCTTTTCTATGTCCGTATTTGCAGTGCGGACACTCAATAAGCAATAGTCCCACAAACTGTCCCTAACTGACCCTAAATTACAATTGGGTGCGCATCCCCCTTATCCCAGTGGACCTCTTACAAATCGTAGAATTGCACAGTGGGGCCCGATGTCGTCCTTTTCCTTCAGTAAACGCAAGATCCGGAACAATACGAAAATTCAAGAATCGCTTCCTTGAACATGTAAACTATGTTGTCAATCCCGCAGCGTTAAATATATCGAATGCTGAAAAGCATTTTATTCAGTTTCACAATCGTAGAGTGGGTTCAATGCGGGGCTTTGCTATAGAAAAAGTTACAATGCCGAAGAGAGGTGGAGATTACAAAAGAAAAATACTTTTGAGGGAAGCCTATTGGATTTTTTGATTGAATACAAGAGTCCCGGCAGGACTCAATTTAAGAAAAGAATTCATGTACTTTTACCAGTAGTTGTTCCCTGACTTTGCCATCTTCACCTCTGTATACGGTTTCGGCTTTTGTAACGCGACTATGTTCCTATTTATATATTTATAGGATCATGGTGCATTTTTGTTTTTTTGTATTTATGTCAAGTGTTTTTGGGTCTTGTTCATATGTTGCAATTTTTTTCACTTCTATGGAATTTCATGTTTATATCGTGTTGATATGCTTGTTCCCGTTTAGGGTTAATGTGAATACTATGGGAGCTCGACCCGGCTTACACAACAGTTGCATGTTTTACTGATTGTTAGATGAACAATGAGTGGTCATCTTGTGGTGTGGGTGGACTTTGGATTCTTGCACCCCTCCTGCCCTTACTTGGGGGGGGGCAGTGCAGGGGCCTTTAAATCCCTGGACACCGACAGTGGACAATGTTACGACTAAGGACAAGGTTGTCCGAAACGCGTAAACAGCTGCATGCCATGTGAACATGTCTGTACCTGAATGTTATAGATTTCGAATAAAATGAAGATTTTATGCAAAGATTATCTACGGTGCTGAAACGTGTGTTTTTGTTTAATCCTGATCAAGTACTGAGGCCACTGTAACTTCTTGTCCTCCTCCAGAGTCCCCACCATATGTAGCAGAGTTTGGTTGAATCGTTCACAGGCCCCGTTTCCTTGGGGATGGTATGGAGTCGTGTGCGATTTCTTTATCCTGTAGATACATTGAACCTCTTTCATTACATGTCCCTCAAAGCAGGCCCCTTGGTCAGAGTGGATGCGTTGTGGACATCCGTACACTTGGATCAAATCTTGGCACAGAGCTCAAGCTGCCGACTCAGCGGTCTGGTCCTTGGTGGCGGTCACCACCCCCAATTTGGTGAAGTGATCCACCATTACGATGCAATACTGGTGCCCGCTGTTGGATGGGCCCACCATTAGGTAGTCTATCATGACGATCTCCAAAGGTTCCTGGGTCACTGTGGTTTGCAGGGGAGCTCTGTGTTCTATCGCTTTATGGATCTCACAAGTTCGACAGCTATGACATACTTCTTTGACCATTTGACGGAGGGCAGGGCAATAAATCAGTCGCTGTAACCAACAAAAGGTCTTCTCATGACCAAAAAGTCAATTCTTATTATGAGCCTCAAGAGCCAATGATTGAGCCAATTCACTAGGCACCACAATTTGGTAACGAATGTCGATTTCAGAAGGTAGATATACCTTTCGGCATAGCACTCAATTTTTCATCTCCAACTTTTCCCACTGACTCAGGACTAATGACATTTCACGTGTCAGTCATTCTCTTTCCTCTTTTCAGGGCTTCCTACCTCTCTCAACACACTTGATCATTTTCGCCAGCCCCACATGGGCCTGCTGTATCTGTGCCCATTCCTGTCGGGAGGGGCCAAAGAAAGGAGCCATTTCGGTCCCTTCCACCGCACACTGAATAGTGGCGACCAAGGCCTGTGAAAATCTGCTGAAGTCAGGCACCTCCACATGCTCTAACTCATGATCCACGTCTCCGGTAGGGGTCTGGGTAGTTACCCTAGAAAGTCCATCGGCATTCTGGTTCTTTGTCTTGGACCGGTACTTAATGCGATAATTGAATTTAGACATTCGGGCTATCCACCTCTGCTCCAAAGCCCCAAGCTTGACATTTTCTAGGTGAGCTAGTGGGTTGTTGTCAGTCAGTACTAAGACTTCAGCTTCGGTCAAATACTCGGGGTTTCTTTCGGAATCTCGCAAAGACGGGCCGGCATACGCTATGACACTCTCTTGGCCACCCTGAAACTGAGAAAGCACCGCTCCAAGACCATACAGGCTTGAATCCGTATATAGCTGGAAGGGCAAGTGGTAATCAGCATACGCCAAGATTGGGGCTGTTGTCAGAGCATGCTTCAATGCTTGGAAGGCGTGTTCCTCTTCAGGTCCCCATTTCACGGACCGTTTCTTCGGACCACCGGATGTGCCTCGTAGGAGAGCATTAAGTGGTGCTGCTACCCTGGCAAAGTCCTTAATAAACCATCAATAGTAGCCGGCTACTCTTCTCGCAGGGTAGTCGGTGTTGGACAATCTTGAACAGCCGCTATCTTGTTCCTAGACGGCCTCACCCCTTCTCCTGATACGCGATGACCCAAGTAATCAATTTCAGATTAGAACAACCAACATTTACTGGGTTTCAATTTGAGCCCGTGTTCCTGCAATCGTTGACATACTTGTCCCAACTGGTTGAGATGGTTCTCAAAGGTTGCAGAGTACACTATAATGTCATCCTAGTAGATGAGAGTGAACTCAAAGTTGAAGTCACCAAGACATTTCTTCATCAATCGTTGAAAGGTTCCAGGTGTTCCATTTGTCAACCCGAAGGGCATCCGGTTAAATTCATATAGCCCCATGGGCAAGATTAATGCTGTCTTTTCCTTATCTTTCTCGGCCATCGGCACCTGCCAATCCCCACTAGCCAGATCTAGCGAGGAGAAGTATCGGGCTCTTCCTAGTGCCGAGAGGGACTCCTCAATCTGGGGTAAGGGGTAGGAATCTCGTACGATGTTCAACTTCCAATAGTCTATGCAAAACCGAATAGACCCATCTTTCTTTTTTACTAGTACCACCGGAGCTGCCCACCGACTTTGGCTTTCTTGAATGATCCCACTGTGCAGCATCTGAGTCAACAGTTCTCTCACCTCCTGATACATCTGTGAAGGAATTTGTCGGTAGCGCTCTGTGATTGGAGGGGTGTCTCTTGTGGGAATCTCATGGTAGATCCCTGTCGTACATCCAAAATCTTCAGCATGACGCACAAAGGTTTTCCCATAACAGTTCATCTACCTTCCGGATCTGTTCTGGAGAGCATGAGGAAGTCTCCATCTTCATCTGTTCTTGAATTGCACCGCCATTCCATTCAGGGGTGGGGCTCTCGCCTTCTCCTATGGACACGATTACGGTCCATTCATCTAGTTCAGCCAGCTTTAGCTGCATCGGGGTCACTCTCCTTACTTCCCCTGGAGTCACATAGAGGTTAGCCAGCAGCCTTCCTGGGGCTAGGTCTACACTCTGATCCTGGGTGTTTACACATCGGAGTGGTACTCTCCCATTGCAGGCTACTGCCAAGGAATGGGCTACTAGCGGATCAACACTTCTTTCGGCTGCCTGCAGTGGATCTATCAACACAGCTATGCCTTCTAGTTTCCTACAGGTGCCTACAGGCATGGACACTATCGTCTCCTGACTGGGTGGCAACTAGTGATGTCGCGAACATAAAATTTTCAGTTCGCGAACAGCGAACGCGAACTTCTGCAAATGTTCGCGAACGGGCGAACCGGGCGAACCGCCATAGACTTCAATTGGCAGGCGAATTTTAAAACCCACAGGGACTCTTTCTGGCCACAATAGTGATGAGAAAGTTGTTTCAAGGGGTCTAACACCTGGACTGTGGCATGCCGGAGGGGGATCTATGGCAAAACTCCCATGGAAAATTACGTAGTGGACGCAGAGTCGGGTTTTAATCCATAAAGGGCATAAATCAACTAACATTCCTAAATTGTTTGGAATAACATGCTTTAAAACATCCAGTGTGTGTATACGATCAGGTATGATGTTGTATCGATCAGGTAGTGTAAGGGTCACGCCCGCTTCACTGACATTGACATACCAAACTCCCCTTTTAATGCACCGCAAACAGTTCATTTACACAACCGCAAACTCCCCATTTGCACAAGGTTGGATACCAAGCTAGCCACGTCCCGGTGATGTCATTGAAGGTTTCTTCCTCCACCCAGCCACGTACAACACCAAGGGTCCCCAAAAGATGAATTGAATTGATTTTTCGAACGGTGAGATGGTTAAAAAAACGCTGGCTCCCTCCACTCTGTTTTAATCCACGGTGACTGCGTCTGCGCCGTGCAATTTACTGTCACACCCGATATGAGTGGTATTTTCTGTAGTACTATTCTCATCAGTTTAATCCCTCTAACGTCCCTAATCTGGGGCCATTTATTGAATAGATTTTTTGAACGGGAGATGGTTAAAAAACGCTGGCTCCCTCCACTCTGTTTTAAACCACGGTGACTGCGCTCTGCGCCGTGCAATTTACTGTCACACCCGATATGAGTGGTATTTTCTGTAGTACTATTCTCATCAGTTTAATCCTCTAACGTCCCCAATCTGGGGGCCATTTATTGAATAGATTTTTCGAACGGGAGATGGTTAAAAACGCTGGCTCCCTCCACTCTGTTTTAATCCACGGTCACTGCGTCTGCGCCGTGCAATTTACTGTCACACCCGATATGAGTGGTATTTTCTGTAGTACTATTCTCATCAGTTTAATCCTCTAACGTCCCTAATCTAGGGGCCATTTATTGAATAGATTTTTCGAACGGGGAGATGGTTAAAAAACGCTGGCTCCCTCCACTCTGTTTTAAACCACGGTGACTGCGTCTGCGCCGTGCAATTTACTGTCACACCCGATATGAGTTGTATTTTCTGTAGTACTATTCTCATCAGTTTAATCCTCTAACGTCCCCAATCTGGGGGCCATTTGTTGAATAGATTTTTCGAACGGGAGATGGTTAAAAAACGCTGGCTCCCTCCACTCTGTTTTAATCCACGGTCACTGCGTCTGCGCCGTGCAATTTACTGTCACACCCGATATGAGTGGTATTTTCTGTAGTACTATTCTCATCAGTTTAATCCCTCTAACGTCCCCGACTCCCCAATCTGGGGGCCATTTATTAAATAGATTTTTTGAACAGGGAGATGGTTAAAAAAACGCTGGCTCCCTCCACTGATATGAGTGGTATTTTCTGTAGTATTATTCTCATCAGTTTAATCCCTGTTACGTCCCATATCAGGGATTGCCTTTTGTGAAAAAAAATTTAGGCCGACTGCCTTCACAGTGACAGACCAAACTCTCGTACACTAAACTGAATTGATTTCAGGAACCGGGAGATGGAAAAAGCAGCTTGGTCGGTCCTCTTACTCCCAAATTGGGGCACTGCGCGTGCACAGAGCAATGTGCTGTGACACCCTATATGAGTGGTGTCTTAACTAGTACTATTGCTATCAGTTTAATCCCTGTTACGGACCCTATCCGGTCGAATTGATTAACCATTGTCGAATCCCCTATTGACATCCCCCTTATAAGCTGTGTAAAGCATATTTTTTAGTTTGGTTTTGAACTGCTGCATCCTTTCCGACTTTCGGTAATTTGGTAACATTTCTGCCACTTTCTGCTTATACCGGGGGTCTAGTAGCGTGGCCACCCGATCGCTTTTGGTCTGATCATAATGAAGCAACGGCCTTATCATCTGGGGTGTGGCAACATTGCCAACACACTTATAGAGGTGATGATGATTGCTTCATTGTGATACATAAGCCCCTTCACCACAACAAGGTAACGATCACGAAGGGGAATTGACACTTGTATGTGCCTTTTTTTTTGGTTTGTTTTGCAGCCACAGTGCTGCACCATAGGACAGAAAAATTAGGCATGTACACATGCCTGAAAAATAATGGCACTGTTGCAGCCGCTATTGTAGCAGCGGCCGGAAAAATTTATGTTTTCCAGGCAGAAAAGTGACTAAAACATTGCGGCTTGAACCCTAGTTGGTGGTGGAGAATTCACGAAAGTCATCCGGTATGCAGACATTAAATACAGCAGCGTGGGGACCATTTTAAGGCCATGGCATGTAATCAGGCCTTTTGTTAGTCAAACGTATCCCCACTGTCAGTCCCTTCGGGATCCATGCCTCATTCATCTTTATGAAGGTGAGGTAATCAACACTTTTTGACCGAGGCGACTTCTCTTGTCAGTGACAATGCCTCCTGCTGCACTGAAGGTCCTTTCTGACAGGACACTTGAAGCAGGGCAGGCCAGAAGTTCTATCGCAAACTGGGATAGCTCAGGCCACAGGTCAAGCCTGCACACCCAGTAGTGAAGGGGTTCATTGCTCCTCAGAGTGTCGATATCTGCTGTTAAGGCGAGGTAGTCTGCTACCTGTCGGTCGAGTCGTTCTCTAAGGCTGGATCCCGAAGGGCTGTGGCGATGAGTAGGACTGAAAAAGCTCTGCATGTCCTCCATCAACAACACATCTGTAAATCGTCCAGTCCTTGCCGCCGTGGTAGGAGGAGGATTACACTCACCTCTTCCCTGTTAGATTCCCGTTGTGCTGTGACATCCCCCTTATAAGCTGTGTAAAGCATATTTTTTAGTTTGGTTTTGAACTGCTGCATCCTTTCCGACTTTCGGTAATTTGGTAACATTTCTGCCACTTTCTGCTTATACCGGGGGTCTAGTAGCGTGGCCACCCAGTACAGATCGTTCTCCTTTATCCTTTTTATAAGTGGGTCCCTCAACAGACATGACAGCATGAAAGACCCCATTTGAACAAGGTTGGATGCAGAGCTACTCATTTCCCGTTCCTCGTCCTCACTGATGTCATTGACGGTCTGTTCTTCCCCCCAGCCACGTACAACACCATGGGTCCCAGATAGGTGACAACAACGAGCACCCTGGGGTGCCTGCTGTGGTTGGTCTTCCTCCTCCTCAAAGCCGCCACATTCCTCCTCTGACTCCTCTTCCTCATCCTCCTCTTCCAGCGTTGCCGCAGGTCCGGCAAGCGATGATGACAAGGCTGTTTCTGGTGGTGATGGTGACCACAACTCTTCCTCTTCCTCTTCCTCTTCACACTCATCTACAGCCTGATCCAGAACTCTTCGCAGGGCACGCTCCAGGAAGAAAACAAATGGGATGAGGTCGCTGATGGTGCCTTCGGTGCGACTGACTAGGTTTGTCACCTCCTCAAAAGGACGCATAAGCCTACAGGCATTGCGCATGAGTGTCCAGTAACGTGGCAAAAAGATTCCCAGCTCCGCAGAGGCTGTCCTAGCACCCCGGTCATACAAATACTCGTTGACGGCTTTTTCTTGTTGGAGCAGGCGGTCGAACATTAGGAGTGTTGAATTCCAACGTGTCGGGCTGTCGCATATCAAGCGCCTCACTGGCATGTTGTTTCGCCGCTGAATATCGGAAAAGTGCGCCATGGCCGTGTAGGAACGCCTGAAATGGCCACACACCTTCCTGGCCTGCTTGAGGACGTCCTGTAAGCCTGGGTACTTAGACACAAAACGTTGTACGATGAGATTCAACACATGTGCCATGCACGGCACATGTGACAACTTGCCCAAATTTAATGCCGCCAACAGATTGCTTCCATTGTCACACACCACTTTGCCGATCTCCAGTTTGTGCGGGGTCAGCCACTGATCCACCTGTGCGTTCAGGGCGGACAGGAGTGCTGGTCCTGTGTGGCTCTCTGCTTTCAGGCAAGTCAACCCCAAGATAGCGTGACACTGTCGTATCCGGGATGTGGAATAGCCCCTGGGGAGCTGGGGGAATCAGTTGATGTGCAGCCAGACGCCGCAGCAGAAGAGGACTCAGCCGAGGAGGATATTGAAGAGGATGGAGTAGGAGTAGAGGAGGTGGCAGTAGGTCTGCCTGCAAGTCGTGGTGGTGTCACCAACTCCGCTGCGGAGCCACGCATTCCATGCTTGTCAGCCGTCAGCAGGTTGACCCAATGCGCAGTATACGTGATATACCTGCCCTGACCGTGCTTTGCAGACCAGGTATCAGTGGTCAGATGGACCCTTGCCCCAACACTGTATGCCAGAGATGCCATGACTTCCTTTTCAATGACATGGTAGAGGTTTGGGATTGCCTTTTTTGAAAAAAAAATTCGTCCGGGTACCTTCCACTGTGGTGTCCCAATAGCGACAAATTTTTTGAAGGCCTCAGACTCTACCAGCTGGTATGGTAAAAGCTGGCGGGCTAAGAGTTCCGTCAAGCCAGCTGTCAGTCGCCGGGCAAGGGGGTGACTTTGTGACATTGGCTTCTTATGCTCAAACATGTCCTTGACAGACACCTGACTGTGGGCAGATGAGCAGGAACTGCTAAAGGTGAGAGGAGGAGTAGCGGGTGTTTGAGAGGGGTCAGGGAGGACAGCAGTGGTTGACGTGGCTGAAGATGCTGGACCAGGAGGAGCATGGTGGCTTTGAGTTTGTGTGCTGCTTGTACTCATGTGTTGATCCCATAGGCGTTTGTGATGTGAGATCATGTGCCTTCGCAAAGCAGTTGTACCAAGGTGGGTGTTGGACTTCCCACGACTCAGTTTCTTTTGGCACAGGTTGCAAATGGCATTGCTTTTATCAGAGGCAGACACACAAAAAAAATGCCACACTGCTGAGCTTTGCAATGACGGCATTCTAGTGGTGGCAACAGCATGCGTTGACTGGCGTGCTGTCTGGCTGACCCCAGGTGCCGATACATGCTGTCTGACTGTGCTACTAACTCCTTGCGACGACCTCCCCCTGCTTCCAACTCGTCTCCTCATTCTCTCTGTCTCCCCTTCAGAACTTTCCCCCTCTTCTTCTCTTTGAGCAGGCACCCACGTGGCATCCGTGGACACATCGTCATCATCAACCGCTTCACTTGTATCTGACACCTCAGCAAAGGAAGCAGCAGCGGGTACAACATCATCATCATCATCATCACACTGTACGTCCATGTGTGTAATCCTGCCTGACTGAGACATATCCCGTAATCTACATCATCTGGCAATAATGGTTGCGCATCACTAATTGCATCCAACTGATGTGTAAATAACTCCTCTGACGGATCAAGTGAAGCGGCTGTGGTGGCTGTGGTGGTAGTGGTGGTGGTGGCGACGGGCGGGTGCGTGGTAACTTGAGAGCAGGTGATCGAAGCTGAGCTGGAGGAGGATGGTGCGTCAAGGTTCTTAGCGGAAGCTGTTGAAGATTGGGTGTCCTGTCTAAGCCAGTCAACTACGTCCTCTGAATTTTTCGGGTTCAGGAGTACGTGGCCTCTGAAAACTGGGCATTATTCCAGGGACAGTGGAAATCACAGCACCACGACCACGACGGCCCCTGCGGGCTGGCCTGCCTCTGCCTGTCATTTTTTTTTAGATAAGTGGTACTACGCGTGCTAGGTACTGTGCCACCCGGTATGAGTGGTTGGCACTGGCAGTGGGCACACTACAGTCTGTGGAAGTGGGCCTGACACACACTGGCAGCAGGCAAGCAACTGAATTTAGACTACTGTCTAAAAATTAAATGCCTTATTTATCGGCAAGCTACTGTGCCACCCGGTATCAGTGGTTGGCACTGGCAGTGGGCACACTACAGTCAGTGGAAGAGGGCCTGACACACACTGGCAGCAGGCAAGCAACTGAATTTAGACTACTGTCTAAAATTAAATGCCTAATTTATCGGCAAGCTACTGTGCCACCCGGTATCAGTGGTTGGCACTGGCAGTGGGCACACTACAGTCAGTGGAAGCGGGCCTGACACACACTGGCAGCAGGCAAGCAACTGAATTTAGACTACTGTCTAAAAATTAAATGCCTTATTTATCGGCAAGCTACTGTGCCACCCGGTATCAGTGGTTGGCACTGGCAGTGGGCACACTACAGTCAGTGGAAGAGGGCCTGACACACACTGGCAGCAGGCAAGCAACTGAATTTAGACTACTGTCTAAAAATTAAATGCCTTATTTATCGGCAAGCTACTGTGCCACCCGGTATCAGTGGTTGGCACTGGCAGTGGGCACACTACAGTCAGTGGAAGAGGGCCTGACACACACTGGCAGCAGGCAAGCAACTGAATTTAGACTACTGTCTAAAAATTAAATGCCTTATTTATCGGCAAGCTACTGTGCCACCCGGTATCAGTGGTTGGCACTGGCAGTGGGCACACTACAGTCAGTGGAAGAGGGCCTGACACACACTGGCAGCAGGCAAGCAACTGAATTTAGACTACTGTCTAAAAATTAAATGCCTTATTTATCGGCAAGCTACTGTGCCACCCGGTATCAGTGGTTGGCACTGGCAGTGGGCACACTACAGTCTGTGGAGGTGGGCCTGACACACACTGGCAGCAGGCAAGCAACTAAATTTAGACTACTGTCTAAAAATTAAATGCCTTATTTATCGGCAAGCTACTGTGCCAGCCGGTATGAGTGGTGGACACTGGCAGTGGGCACACTACAGTCAGTTGAAGTCAGCCTGACACACACTGGCAGGCAACTAACCTTAGATTAAAGTGTAAAAATTAAGTGCCTTTTTTTGATGCAAAGTCCTGTACCACACGGGATGACAGGGGTGGGCACTGGCAGTGGGCACACTACAGTCAGTTGAAGTCGGCCTGACACACACTAGCAGCAGGCAAGCAGCTGAAATTACACTAAAGTGTAAAAATTAAATGCCTTTTTTGATGCAAAGTCCTCTGCCAGCCGGTATGAGTGGTGGACACTGGCAGTGGGCACACTACAGTCAGTGGAAGTCAGCCTGACACACACTGGCAGGCAACTAACCTTAGATTAAAGTGTAAAAATGAAGTGCCTTTTTTTTAAGCAAAGTCCTGTGCCACACGGAATGACAGGGGTGGGCACTGGCAGTGGGCACACTACAGTCTGTGGGCCTGCAGCTCCTCACACACAGGCAGGCCAGGCAACTGCAATATGTATATAAAGGGGAAAAAAAGCAGACTAATGTTGCAGCCCTAAAAAGGGCTTTTTGGGGTGCAGTCAGGACGCTGTCCTTACAGCAGAGATCAGATGAGTCTTTCAGGACTGGAGTGGACACTGAATTCACTAGCCTAGCTATCAATTTCCCAATTAAATCAGCAGCAACTACACTCTCCCTCCTCTCACTAAGACTGCAGCTTCAGAATGAATCTAAAATGGATGCTGTGCAGGAGGTGGGAGGGTCTGGGAGGGAGGGTATGCTGCTGATTGGCTGGAATGTGTCTGCTGACTGTGAGGTACAGGGTCAAAGTTTGCTCAATGATGATGTATAGGGGGCGGACCGAACATCGCATATGTTCGCCCAGCAGAGGCGAACGCGAACAAGCTATGTTCGCCGGGAACTGTTCGCCGGCGGATAGTTCGGGCCATCTCTAGTGGCAACGTAACTTTTGTATGCAGAGTAGGATTGTTTCGGGTATCGAACTTTCGATACCCGATCGATACTTTTCTCTGGTATCGCACTCGATACCAGGAAAAGTATTTTATCGATACTGGGCTGCACTACTGCACAGCCCAGTATAGGAGAGCATGGCTGCGCTGCTCTCAGCGCGGCCATGTTTTCCTCGGCAGCACAGGGAGAAGGAGGCAGTCTCTCCCTCCCCCTGTGCTGCCGCTTCAACCAATAGAGGGAGAGGGGGCGGAGCGGGGGCAGGAGGAGGGCGGAGCTGGGGACGGGAGCACTGGCCAGCAATGCCGAGTAGTTTCTTGTATAAATGCAGGCAGAAGACACAGCCTGCCAGCACCTGCTCAGACCCAGCACTGCAATCAGAGGCTATTAACCCCTCAGGTGCGGCACCTGAGGGGTTAATAGCCTCTGATCGCAGCGCTCGGTCACAGGCAGGTGCCGGCAGCCTGTGTCTTCTGCCTGCATTTATACAAGAAACTACTCGGCATTGCTGGCCAGTGCTCCGCCCCTCCCTAGTATTAAAACATTGTGGGCAGTGGGCAGTGTGCCCCCTCCCCTCCCTAGTATTAAAACATTGGTGGGCAGTGTGCCCCCCAGTATTAAAACATTGGTGGGCAGTGGGCAGTGTGCCCCCCTCCCCCCAGTAATAAAATCATTGGTGGCAGTGGCCACAGGGTCCCCTCACCTCCTCCTCATTGGTGGCAGTGGCAGTGATCGGAGCCCCAGCACTGTAATGCTGGGGCTCCGATCGGTTACCATGGTAACCAGGACGCTTCTGAAGTCCTGGCTGCCATAGTCTGCTCCCTGCTGCTGTGTGCACAGAGCCCAGGGCAGCAGGGAGAGGGTGAGATCCTATTCACCCTGATAGAGCTCTATCAGGGTGAATAGGATGAGAATATCCCAGGTTCTAGCCCCTAGGGTGGAAATAGTTAATAAATAAACTGTAAAAAAAAAAAGTTAAAGTACACCAAAATATTAATTATAAATCACCCCCTTTCCCAATTTTACATATAAAATATATAAACAATACATAAATAAAATATTACATATCGCCACGTCTCAAAAGTCCAAACTATTAAAAAATCCACTTTTATGCGGTGAACGCCGTAAAAGAAAAAAAAAGAAAAAGAAAAAATGCACGATTCGCCATTTTCTTTTAGTCGTCTTGTCCCCACAAAAAAGTAGGATAGGACTGTTGTATTATGAGCCGGCGGTTTCATAAAATGTGGAATGCACGCGGATTTTTTTGGCGTTTTTATTTTTTTCGCGTGGTATCGAATGGTATCGAGTATCGCAATACTTTTTTATGGTATCGATACCGAATCAAAATTTTGGTACCGAAACAACTCTAATGCAGAGGGACCGAAATTCGAGGCAGAGGATGCTGTGCATCTGAACTTTTCTGTAAGCCACATGTCCGGACCAGCCGCTGGAATGCCGTTTGAGTAGGCCGATGGCTGGTGGTTTCTTTCCAATAACCATGACCTTTCTTTTCAAAGAGAATCTGATCCAATTCTTTTAACACATTCATCCCCAAGATGACAGGGACCTTTACTTCATGTGACTCTTGTACCACCACTATGCCTTTCTTGCCTATATCTTGACCGCATAACCGGACATTCATCCAGGCCACTCCCACCACTGGTACTGGTAACTGGTTTGCTGCGACCACTCGTACGAATGTATGGGGATCATATTTTACATGTTGCTGGAAGTACCGTAAGTACCGTAAGTACCCTCTACTCAGGGTCGTTACTTGGGAAGCCATGCCAATCATCCCGGTAACTGGAATACCTTCCATTTCTATCTGAATGATGGGACTTGCAGCGGTTACGTCCTCATCAGGGCATTCTCCCCTCATAGTCTCCTTCTCAGTTCCCCTACTACACGCCCTACAGCAGCAGGGGGCTTCAGTGTTACCGGCGGTCTCTCATAAGCTTGTCGCTGCTCTGGACATCTAGCAGCAATGTGGCCCACGCGTCCACACTCCCAGCAGCGTATTTCCCATCGCTCTGGCCATCGGTTCGGGCCCCTTCGGTAACCTCCATCGGTCTCTCCTGAGAGTTGTACTACATTATTGGGACCCCTTCGGTAAGTCCTATCCTCATCCCTCCACCGGGGTTGTGTGTGATTCTGACCTTCTTGGTGTGAACGGCCCACCCCTTCGTCTCTAGTTTTCTGGAGGCCTGCAATTCTCATAGAATTCTCATTATAACTGGTTTGTAGGTGTTCCTTTTGCTCTGGCAATTTCTGCATTACTGTAAGTATCTCTTTAACTGTCCCTTTTTCTACTGTTTCTGGGCCAGAGCTAGCCCCCTGCAACAAAGTAACTCCAACTGCGGTCTGAGGCTTCAGAACCATACTATTGGCACATGAGATGGCCTCTACCTGTACATCATGGAATTTACCATCAGTCTCTCGTCATATAAAGTCCTGCATAGCAACAGTCAAACTGCCGTCACGGATCCCCAGGACAAACTGGTCACGGAGAGTCCGATCAGGCTTTCAGAAGGCCAGTGAGCCCCCTCTTTCCTTCTCTTGAATATCTTGGAGCAGTTCTTGTAGGGCATTGGCATATTGGGGGAGACTTTCATTCTTCTGTTGTACCCTCTGGAAAAACTGAGCCTGCAGGGACTCCAGCAATGCAGTTTCTCCATAAATAGATTCTAGAATCTGGACCACTTTCTCAAATGTCTGTCTTTGTTCAAATGGCCTCAATATCACTGTAGTCTTAGCATCCCCTTGTAACGTCAATATGGCTAGCTCTACTAGTACTTCTGGTGCGGTCTAGTACATGCGCTGTATTATTCGTATCTGCTCTGCCCACAGACTCACAGACATATTATTACCATCAGACTTAGCTAACTGACTCATTACAGCCTCTGCTGGCATTCTTCCTCCAGCACCATCCCCCCTAACGGGTGCATCACCGTCCATTCTGGTAGGCGGGACCTGCCGACTATGCCAATTTGTGAACCGAGAGCAAGGCAGGTGGTTTGGCTCCGCGACCAGAAAAGAGTGCGTACGCACTGGTCAAGTTCAAGAAAATTGCGTTCACTATAGATTAATAAAGGCAGGTTGATGATGAGATAACAGAGATAAAGACAAGCAAAATATTCAGAATAGCATCAACAATTCAAGTCAAATCCTGCAACAATTTTCACCTTTTCTATGTCCTGTAACAACACGGGGTCATTTAGCTCTTCCAGATCGCCTTCTTATCACCTTAGACGGTTGGCACACATCAAGAAGCCGCTCCACCACTGTAGATTCGGGTGCAAACTGTCCACGACCAGCTTTATTGTCATCACAGCAGTACAACGAAATCATAAAAATAAACCTCAGCCGTCTGGCCACTGACTACACAGTATATATACTCCCTCTCTAGCGGGATCCGGGTCTACCACCCAGCTCCCCAAAACACCACAGTGCTTACCCCCACACAGGGTTAGAGGGTCCCGACTCCCACAGGTCTTGACACAACCTGCTACTTTCCCAGACTGGGAGCCCTGATTGAGGAGCTCAGCCCAGATTAATCCAAGCTCCTCAGCTGGCTAATAATTATCCCCATTACCAGCCTGACTGCTGCAGACAGTGGGAAAAACTATTTTCCCAACCTTTCTTGTTCTCACCCAGCTTGCTCTTGGTGAAATACGCCACTTGAATGGCCTTCCTATGGCCTTCTGGCAGCTCCACTGCCACAGTTCGTATTCGCAATGCAGACACTCAATAAGCAATAGTCCCACAAACTGTCCCTAATTTACAATTGGGTGCGCACCCCCCTTATCCCAGTGCTCCAAGTGGACCTCTTACAGTTCGTAGAAGTGCACGATGGGGCCCGATGTCGTCCTTTTCCTTCAGTGAACGCAAGATCCGGAACAATGGAGTCCTCCTCAGCAGGCTGGAAACCAGTTGGATATAATGGAGTTCAGCAGCAGATGTCCCCTTGGCACGCTGATCCTCCTGCAGAAATTATATACTGGGGTGTGATGTAATCCGGGATTTTACAGTTACTGCCCGGTACCTCGACAGCACTGTAAGTCTCTTACTGTTGGTGGCAAAGCACACAGTCCTTTGTAGTGTGGCTCCACTAAATGCACTGTTTCGTTATACTCCGTCCGTCTCTAGCCTGAAGTTCACACAGCCTGGCTGCACAGAGAAGTCCTTTAGCATCTCCACACACTTTTAACACAACACAAAACCTGTTCTGTATTTTGCCAATATGGCAGCAGCTTCTGCACAAGTCTCGTCACTTCCTCCTTCTCTATGGTCACACTGTCTGCATCAGGCTGACATCATAGGGGGCGTGTCACTTCAACACTTAGCTGCTGCCTTAAAGGACCAGTATCACAGTAATACAGAAACACATATACATTGAATTTTAACACCTTAAACAGTAATGAAACTTGGGGACATTACATGACTGTTTCTTACATTCCCACCAGGACAACTCTTTCCCTTTGACTTATTGAGGTACATGGGTAGCATAGAGATGGCTGTCCCAACTGGGATCCCCTCCCTTATTTAGCAGGTGCAGGGCTTTTTCCCTGGAGGACTGGACATGACCATGTTGTACACCTGGCTCTATATAATCTTGCACTTGCCGCAGCATTCCTGTGGTCGGGCTCCCATGGATAAGCAAGATACTTTTATAGATCATGCCTGCTGAGCAGGATGTTGGAGAACCGCAGTTACTGAGCTACTGTCCAGGAGAGGACATAGACTGTGCACAGTGCAGCAGCATGCAGCATGTCATGGGCATTGTGCAAACGTCAGCCCACGGTGGAGAGAAGAAGGAAATTGGAGAACCACAGATGCAGGTGTTACTGGGACACTTTAAAGGGGCACCCGCTTACTGGGAACGTTAATTAATCTGTGGGAGCTGTATAATGATCTTTGGGAGAGAGATCATTAATACCTATGGGTTAGGTTTGATAGGCGTTCCAGGCTCTAAAGGGAACTCTCTGTAAAGATTGTTCCCTCCTTTGGAAATTTGGATCTGTGACAGCGGAAGTAATGGTGAGGGGGATATATGCTTCCCTAGAAAACCCCCCCACATCTGTACTCCCTATTTTAGGAGTCCATGTGACCCTATAAAGTGGCTGCTGAGTGGATCTGCCACCTAGGGTGTAAGGAAAGCTGGGTGACCTTCAACATGGACACGCTCAGTAATGTCCTCAGGCGTTTACAGTGCATGTTTTGGAGTATAATGTAATATAATCACCGGGTACAAACCTCACATGTGATATGATGTTACGTCCTTGGCCTGACACTACGACAATCATCTCATGAGGCGGCAGATTGCGGATTTGTGATGTCCGTCTTCTGCTTCAAACGACACAAACAACTTGTTATTTACTTAATGGCTTCATTTCACTTTCATCTAAATCCACATCTTTATTAAATTATCTAAATTGCAGTTACGAGAGCAGCCAATGGATACATTATAACAAAACATAGCAATTAGACAAAAAAGATACATAGAAGAGGGCTGGAAACCTGGGGAAGTGCTCCCCCTAATGGTCAATGTCAGGAACCGCATGCACTGCACATACCAACCTATACTAATACTCTAAATACTCTCAGATCTATAGTAATATAACACTTATACTACTATGACATCTATAGTAATACAACGCCTATAGTAATATAACACAGTAATACAACGCCTATAGTAATATAACTCCTATAGTAATATAACATCTATAGTAATACAATGCCTTCAGTAATGCAACGCTTATAGTAATATAATACAGTAATATAATGCCTATAGTAATACAACTCCTATAGTAATATAACACTTATACTAGTATAACATCTATAGTAATATAACTCCTATAGTAATTTAACACTTATACTAGTATAACATCTATAGTAATATAACTCCTATAGTAATATAACATCTATAGTAATACAATGCTTTCAGTAATGCAACGCCTATAGTAATATAATACAGTAATATAACGCCTATAGTAATATAATACAGTAATATAACTCCTATAGTAATATAACTCCTATAGTAATATAACTCCTATAGTAATATAATGCCTATAGTAATATAACTCCTATAGTAATATAACTCCTATAGTAATTTAACTTTTATAGTAATAGAAGGCCTATAGGAATATAATGCCTATTTTAACACCTGTAGTAATAGAAAGCCTATAGAAATATAACTCCTATAGTAACATAACGCCTATAGTAATATAATGTCTGTAGTAATATAACTCCTATAGTAATATAACGCCTATAGTAATATAACTCCTATAGTAATATAACGCCTATAGTAATATAACTCCTATAGTAATATAACTCTTATAGTAATATAACGCATATAGTAATATAACGCCTATAGTAATATAACACCTATAATAATATAACTCCTATAGTAATATAACGCCTATAGTAATATAATGTCTGTAGTAATATAACTCCTATAGTAATATAACGCCTATAGTAATATAACTCCTATACTAATATAATGCCTATAGTAATATATAACGCCTATAGTAATATAACGCCTATAGTAATATATAACGCCTATAGTAATATAACGCCTATAGTAATATATAACTCCTATAGTAATATAACGCCTATAGTAATATAACTCCTATAGTAATATAACGCCTATAGTAATATAACACCTATAGTAATATAACTCCTATAGTAATATAATGCCTATAGTAATATAATGCCTATAGTAATATAATGCCTATAGTAATATAATGCCTATAGTAATATAATGCCTATATCGATACCTGTAGTAATATAATGCCTATAGTAATATAATGCCTATAGTAATATAACTCCTATAGTAATATAATTCCTATAGTAATATAACGCCTATAGTAATATAACTCCTATAGTAATATAACTCCTATAGTAATATAACTGCCTATAGTAATATAACTCCTATAGTAATATAACCTATAGTAATATAACGCCTATAGTAATATAATGCCTATAGTAATATAACGCCTATAGTAATATAACTCCTATAGTAATATAACTCCTATAGTAATATAACACCTATAGTAATATAACTCCTATAGTAATATAACTCCTATAGTAATATAACACCTATAGTAATATAACGCCTATAGTAATATAACTCCTATAGTAATATAACGCCTATAGTAATATAACGCCTATAGTAATATAACTCCTATAGTAATATAACTCTTATAGTAATATAACGCATATAGTAATATAACGCCTATAGTAATATAACGCCTATAGTAATATAACTCCTATAGTAATATAACTCCTATAGTAATATAACACCTATAGTAATATAACTCCTATAGTAATATAACTCCTATAGTAATATAACACCTATAGTAATATAACGCCTATAGTAATATAACTCCTATAGTAATATAACACCTATAGTAATATAACACCTATAGTAATATAACTCCTATAGTAATATAACACCTATAGTAATATAACGCCTATAGTAATATAGCGCCTATAGTAATATAACGCCTATAGTAATATATAACGCCTATAGTAATATAACTCCTATAGTAATATAACGCCTATAGTAATATAACTCCTATAGTAATATAACTTCTATAGTAATATAACGCCTATAGTAATATAATGCCTATAGTAATATAACGCCTATAGTAATATAACACCTATAGTAATATAACTCCTATAGTAATATAACACCTATAGTAATATAACTCCTATAGTAATATAACACCTATAGTAATATAACGCCTATAGTAATATAGCGCCTATAGTAATATAACTCCTATAGTAATATAACTCCTATAGTAATATAACACCTATAGTAATATAACTCCTATAGTAATATAACTCCTATAGTAATATAACACCTATAGTAATATAGCGCCTATAGTAATATAACTCCTATAGTAATATAACACCTATAGTAATATAACACCTATATTAATATAACTCCTATAGTAATATAACACCTATAGTAATATAACGCCTATAGTAATATAACGCCTATAGTAATATTGCGCCTATAGTAATATAACTCCTATAGTAATATAACTCCTATAGTAATATAACACCTATAGTAATATAACTCCTATAGTAATATAACGCATATAGTAATATAACGCCTATAGTAATATAGCGCCTATAGTAATATAACTCCTATAGTAATATAATGCCTGTAGTAATATAACTCCTATAATAATATAACGCCTATAGTAATATAACTCCTATAGTAATATAATGCCTATAGTAATATAACACCTATAGTAATATAACGCCTATAGTAATATATAACGCCTATAGTAATATAACTCCTATAGTAATATAACACCTATAGTAATATAACGCCTATAGTAATATATAACGCCTATAGTAATATAACTCCTATAGTAATATAATGCCTATAGTAATATATAACGCCTATAGTAATATAACTCCTATAGTGATATAACACCTATAGTAATATAACGCCTATAGTAATATATAACGCCTATAGTAATATAACGCCTATAGTAATATAACTCCTATAGTAATATAACACCTATAGTAATATAACTCCTATAGTAATATAACACCTATAGTAATATAACGCCTATAGTAATATAGCGCCTATAGTAATATAACTCCTATAGTAATATAACTCCTATAGTAATATAACACCTATAGTAATATAACTCCTATAGTAATATAACTCCTATAGTAATATAACACCTATAGTAATATAGCGCCTATAGTAATATAACTCCTATAGTAATATAACACCTATAGTAATATAACACCTATATTAATATAACTCCTATAGTAATATAACACCTATAGTAATATAACGCCTATAGTAATATAACGCCTATAGTAATATAGCGCCTATAGTAATATAACTCCTATAGTAATATAACTCCTATAGTAATATAACACCTATAGTAATATAACTCCTATAGTAATATAACTCCTATAGTAATATAACACCTATAGTAATATAGCGCCTATAGTAATATAACTCCTATAGTAATATAACACCTATAGTAATATAACACCTATAGTAATATAACTCCTATAGTAATATAACACCTATAGTAATATAACGCCTATAGTAATATAGCGCCTATAGTAATATAACTCCTATAGTAATATAACTCCTATAGTAATATAACACCTATAGTAATATAACGCCTATAGTAATATAACGCCTATAGTAATATATAACGCCTATAGTAATATAACTCCTATAGTAATATAACGCCTATAGTAATATAACTCCTATAGTAATATAACTTCTATAGTAATATAACGCCTATAGTAATATAATGCCTATAGTAATATAACGCCTATAGTAATATATAACGCCTATAGTAATATATAACGCCTATAGTAATATAACTCCTATAGTAATATAACTTCTATAGTAATATAACGCCTATAGTAATATAATGCCTATAGTAATATAACGCCTATAGTAATATATAACGCCTATAGTAATATATAACGCCTATAGTAATATATAATGCCTATAGTAATATAACGCCTATAGTAATATAATGCCTATAGTGATATAACGCCTATAGTAATATAGCGCCTATAGTAATATAACGCCTATAGTAATATAACGCCTATAGTAATATAACTCCTATAGTAATATAACGCCTATAGTAATATAATGCCTATAGTAATATAACGCCTATAGTAATATAGCGCCTATAGTAATATAACGCCTATAGTAATATAACACCTATAGTAATATAACTCCTATAGTAATATAACTCCTATAGTAATATAACTCCTATAGTAATATAATGCCTGTAGTAATATAACTCCTATAATAATATAACGCCTATAGTAATATATAACGCCTATAGTAATATAACTCCTATAGTAATATAACACCTATAGTAATATAACGCCTATAGTAATATATAACGCCTATAGTAATATAACTCCTATAGTAATATAATGCCTATAGTAATATATAACGCCTATAGTAATATAACGCCTACAGTAATATAACTCCTATAGTAATATAACGCCTATAGTAATATATAACGCCTATAGTAATATAACGCCTATAGTAATATAACTCCTATAGTAATATAACACCTATAGTAATATAACTCCTATAGTAATATAACACCTATAGTAATATAACGCCTATAGTAATATATAACGCCTATAGTAATATAACTCCTATAGTAATATAATGCCTATAGTAATATATAACGCCTATAGTAATATAACGCCTACAGTAATATAACTCCTATAGTAATATAACGCCTATAGTAATATATAACGCCTATAGTAATATAACGCCTATAGTAATATAACTCCTATAGTAATATAACACCTATAGTAATATAACTCCTATAGTAATATAACACCTATAGTAATATAACGCCTATAGTAATATAGCGCCTATAGTAATATAACTCCTATAGTAATATAACTTCTATAGTAATATAACGCCTATAGTAATATAATGCCTATAGTAATATAACGCCTATAGTAATATATAACGCCTATAGTAATATATAACGCCTATAGTAATATATAATGCCTATAGTAATATAACGCCTATAGTAATATAACGCCTATAGTAATATATAACGCCTATAGTAATATAATGCCTATATCGATACCTGTAGTAATATAGGACTCGTGTTGTAATGAAGCTCTTTGGATCGCTCTCCGTGGTGCTGTAATCCGGCTGCGATCACTTTCACTGTCTCTCTGGGAACCTGCAGCTTCCTCTCTATAGAAACTGTGGGGGACATTTACTAAGACCGGCGATTTAGATGTTTAGAAGTCTACACCAAAACCAGGTAAAATAATGAATTAGACAGGCCTGCCAGCCCACCGCTTCCCCGCCCGCACCTCGGAAAAGTGGTGGGAGAGGAGAAAAGTCGCAGATTCGGATGCAAATCTCCTTTGCATTCAAATCTGCAACATAAATGCACCAAATAGTGGCGTACTGCCCTTAATAAATGACCCCCTAACTGTCTATTGATTGTCTATGTTGTAAGTGCTGAGCATTTTTGTCCCCCACCCCCTCCAATGACCATTGGGCCCCTTAGTATTGCATTACATTTACACCCACTATAGGCAAGGCTGTGATATTTATCTCTCTTCATATCTCTAGCAATGCAATGGTTAAAGTTGCTGGAGGGCGTTCACAATTACATTCATTTAACAGTGCATGCCCCCCCCCATTAAATGGGGGTGTCTAGCTCTATGTATACATCCCTGCACTACAAATCAGTCTGTATGGATGAGCATGCAGGACAGGAAGACATTCTGTACCCCTCCCCCACCCTCTGCAGCTATGAGCATAAATGGGGGTGTCTTCCCCTTTAAGACCCTTTTTGCTGTTTATTGTGCTGCTCTGCATTATAAATCTAATATAATGTTACTCAGCTTCATTATGTCCAACATATGAGTAAACAGCTTTAATAGGAGGTGACACATCCCGTGGCGCAAGGTGTTGCCAAGCCGCTGCGGTTATTAATGAGACTTCAAGATGGTCCTAATGGAGCGGGTACATCTGACAGCAGATTCTGATGCAGCCCATAACAAGAAATTAATCCACTTGGCTGCTCTGGGAAGAGGTTTTTAAGTGAACTTTTCAATCGTAGTTGATCATTGAAGCAACTGGCCGCGTTTCAAGCCAAAAATTGCAGACAGTCAATAAAGCCGTGCTGGGCTGATGAAGATGCACCACGCATTTCATGCACCATAAGGGCTCATTCAGCCGGCTGTATGTGTTTTGCAGTCCGCAAATTACAGATCCGCAAAACACGGATACCAGCCCGCGTGCCTTTCGCAATTTGCGGACTGCACCTGGCCGACACTATCATAGAAAATGCCTATTCTTGTCTGCAATTGCGGACAAGAATGGGACATGCTCTATCTATTTTTGCGGGGCCGCGGAACAGAACTACGGATGCGGAAAGCAGTCCACCTCTTTTCGGCCCCATTGAAATAAATGAGTCCGTACCCGTTTTGCAAAATTGCGGAACAGGTGTGGACCCGTTCATACGACCGTGTGAATGGGCTCTAAGTCTTGAGGACGAGAAAAGGGTTAACAGTCTAATGCCGGAATCACTTGCTATGAGTGGCGGGCGAGGTGTCAGCCATCTCAAAGGAAGGTTGTTTTACAATGAAATTTAAAAAAGTTACATTTTTAAAAAATGTTTATTATTTGTTTTTATTTATTTATTTATTTGATTCCGCAGCGCTTTACAGACATCAGCATCAGGCTGTCCCCAGTGGGGCTCACAATCTAAGGTCCCTATCAGGATGTCTTTGGAGTGTGGGAGGAAACCGGAGAACCCGGAGGAAACCCACGGAAACACGGGGAGAACATACAAACCGGATTCCAAAAATGTTGGGACACTAAACAAATTGTGAATAAAAACTGAATGCAATGATGTGGAGATGGCAAATGTCACTATTTTATTTGGAATAGAACGTAGATGACAGATCAAACGTTTAATCCGAGTAAATGTATCATTTTAAAGGAAAAATATGTTGATTCAAAATTTCACGGTGTCAACAAATCCCCAAAAAGTTGGGACAAGTAGCAATAAGAGGCTGGAAAAAGTAAATTTGAGCATAACGAAGAGCTGGAAGACCAATTAACACTAATTAGGTCAATTGGCAACATGATTGGGTACAAAAAGAGCTTCTCAGAGCGGCAGTGTCTCTCAGAAGCCAAGATGGGTAGAGGATCACCAATTCCCACAATGTTGCGCAGAAAGATAGCGGAGCAATATCAGAAAGGTGTTACCCAGCGAAAGATTGCAAAGACTTTGCATCTATCATCATCAACTGTGCATAACATCATCCGAAGATTCAGAGAATCTGGAACAATCTCTGTGCGTAAGGGTCAAGGCCGTAAAACCATACTAGATGCCCGTGATCTCCGGGCCCTTAAACGACACTGCACCACAAACAGGAATGCTACTGTAAAGGAAATCACAGAATGGGCTCAGGAATACTTCCAGAAACCATTGTCGGTGAACACAATCCACCGTGCCATCCGCCGCTGCCAGCTGAAACTCTACAGTGCAAAGAAGAAGCCATTTCTAAGCAAGATCCACAAGCTCAGGCGTTTTCACTGGGCCAGGGATCATTTAAAATGGAGTGTGGCAAAATGGAAGACTGTTCTGTGGTCAGACGAGTCACGATTCAAAGTTCTTTTTGGAAATCTGGGACGCCATGTCATCCGGACCAAAGAGGACAAGGACAACCCAAGGTGTTATCAACGCTCAGTTCAGAAGCCTTCATCTCTGATGGTATGGGGTTGCATGAGTGCGTGTGGCATGGGCAGCCTGCATGTCTGGAAAGGCACCATCAATGCAGAAAAATATATTCAGGTTCTAGAACAACATATGCTCCCATCCAGACGTCATCTCTTTCAGGGAAGACCCTGCATTTTTCAACAAGATAATGCCAGACCACATTCTGCATCAATCACAACATCATGGCTGCGTAGGAGAAGGATCCGGGTCCTGAAATGGCCAGTCTGCAGTCCAGATCTTTCACCTATAGAGAACATTTGGCGCATCATAAAGAGGAAGGTGCAACAAAGAAGGCCCAAGACGATTGAACAGTTAGAGGCCTGTATTAGACAAGAATGGGAGAGCATTCCTATTTCTAAACTTGAGAAACTGGTCTCCTCGGTCCCCAGACGTCTGCTGAGTGTTGTAAGAAGAAGGGGAGATGCCACACAGCGGTGAAAATGGCCTTGTCCCAACTTTTTGGGGATTTGTTGACACCATGAAATTCTGAATCAACATATTTTTCCCTTAAAATGGTACATTTTCTCAGTTTAAACTTTTGTTCCGCAATATATGTTCTATTCTGAATAAAATATTAGAAGTTGGCACCTCCACATCATTGCATTCAGTTTTTATTCACGATTTGTATAGTGTCCCAACTTTTTTGGAATCCGGTTTGTACAAACTCCATGTTTTTTGACCAGAAACAAAAAAAGTTATAATATGGTTTCTTCGGACTTTAATTTGTAAGAATTATCTGGCATTGCTGCAACGCCAGCCGCAAAATGGCCCCCTAAAATGCTATTCAAGAAGCTCCGCCCCTTTGACTCCTTAGACAAAGGACTCTTCCACTCCAAAGTAATCAGGCCTTTAACGGGCATGTGTCATGTGATCACCAATGCTCCGATCAGGGTAACATTCTGACGCTGGAGGAGTTAGGTTATCGAGCGCCCTCTAGTGCCCCAACGTAAAGGGCAGATCCTTCTAGGGCCGGAGCAACTTGAAGATTTGGCACCATGACTGGAGGTGCCTTACAATATTGGGAATTGTTGTACGATGGGTTCACATACATTACCGTTTTGCAACTTTGTTTTTATTTTATTGGTGTTGAGGTTGCTACACGCTAAAACCCTATCCCATGGAGGGCTCAGTTTCCCCCCTCCCCCACTTTAATGGCCTTTGTGCCCCTAGAGATAGCATTGCATTCACACCCACCGTGGGGAATGTTGATATGGCTGCCATGGGCAGTCTGTATGACAGGTATCGTGATTCGTGATCATACCTCCAGCAATGCATGGAAAGAAGGTTAAAGTCGTTGGAGGGCGCTCGCTTTATTAAGTGAAGTTCTGCCACCTGATTTAGGAGTAAATGAGGAGTAAATTTGCATTACTTGCTTTCCATTCCCTTGTTGATTCCCGGGTGACGTCCTGTAGATGATGATGGAGGTTGTTGTCTTATATGGATGATGAGTGACATTAAGTCTGTTCATGTTTCTTGTGCTTTTCTTGCCTGATGAGCAATTTCCATCGAACCATTTCACCCTCATTTCAGCCTCATTAGTAAACTCCATTCCTGTTCAGAATTTGATTCCTCATCCCCGCCGCTTCTCCTCATTCCAGAAAATTGTCCAAAGAAAATAGTTTTCTTCTTCCGCTCTCATTTGCTTCGGTGATTATTGTCTGTTCTCAGTGTTATCTGGAAATACTTCATGATGGACACAGGCGAGAAATAGGGAAAAAGAATACCAGAATGTCATCACAAACCTGAGACTCTGTGACCTGGAGACCCTTCAGAAAACAGGGAACCAATGTAATAATGATTCCTCAGATTGAGAGATAATCAGTGTGGCCAGCAGGTGGCAGCATCACTGTGTTCAGGAAGAGATATGGGGGGGGGGGGGCGGCAGCACTGTATATGGAGGTACATCTGGCTGCACTGTGTATGGAGGTACATCTGGCTGCACTGTATATAGAGGTACATGTGGCGGCACTGTGTATGGAGGTACATCTGGCTGCACTGTGTATGGAGGTACATCTGGCTGCACTGTGTATGGAGGTACATCTGGCTGCACTGTGTATGGAGGTACATCTGGCTGCACTGTGTATGGAGGTACATCTGGCTGCACTGTATATAGAGGTACATGTGGCGACACTGTATGGAGGTACATCTGGCTGCACTGTGTATGGAGGTACATCTGGCTGCACTGTGTATGGAGGTACATCTGGCTGCACTGTGTATGGAAGTATGTGTGGCTGCACTGTGTATGGAGGTATATGTGGCTGCACTGTGTCTGGAGGTACATCTGGCTGCACTGTGTATGGAGGTACATCTGACTGCACTGTGTATGGAAGTATGTGTGGCTGCACTGTGTATGGAGGTATATGTGGCTGCACTGTGTCTGGAGGTACATCTGGCTGCACTGTGTATGGAGGTACATCTGGCTGCACTGTATATGGAGGTACATCTGGCTGCACTGTGTATGGAGGTACATCTGGCTGCACTGTGTATGGAGGTACATCTGGCTGCACTGTGTATGGAGGTACATCTGGCTGCACTGTGTATGGAGGTACATCTGGCTGCACTGTGTATGGAGGTATATCTGGCTGCACTGTATATAGAGGTACATCTGGCTGCACTGTATATAGAGGTACATCTGGCTGCACTGTGTATGGAGGTACATCTTGCTGCACTGTGTATGGAGGTATATGTGGCTGCACTGTGTATGGAGGTACATCTGGCCACACTGTATATAGAGGTACATCTGGCTGCACTGTGTATGGAGGTACATGTGGCTGCACTGTGTATGGAGGTACATCTGGCGGCACTGTGTATGGAGGTACATGTGGCTGTACTGTGTATGGAGGTACATCTGGCTGCACTGTGTATGGAGGTACATCTGGCTGCACTGTGTATGGAGGTACATCTGGCGGCACTGTGTATGGAGGTACATCTGGCGGCACTGTGTATGGAGGTACATCAGGCTGCACTGTATATAGAGGTACATGTGGCGGCACTGTGTATGGAGGTACATCTGGCTGCACTGTGTATGGAGGTACCTGTGGCTGCACTGTGTATGGAGGTACATCTGGCTGCACTGTGTATGGAGGTACATCTGGCTGCACTGTGTATGGAGGTACATCTGGATGCACTGTGTATGGAGGTACATCTGGCTGCACTGTGTATGGAGGTACATGTGGCTGCACTGTGTATGAAGGTACATCTGGCTGCACTGTGTATGGAGGTACATCTGGCTGCATTGTGTATGGAGGTACATCTGGCTGCACTGTGTATGGAGGTACATCTGGCTGCACTGTATATGGAGGCACATCTGGCTGCACTGTGTATGGGGGTATGTGTGTCTGCACTGTGTATGGAGGTACATGTGGCTGCACTGTGTATGGAGGTACATCTGGCTGCACTGTGTATGGAGGTGGTACATCTGGCTGCACTGTGTATGGAGGTACATCTGGCTGCACTGTGTATGGAGCTATATGTGTCTGCACTGTGTATGGATGTACATGTGTCTGCACTGTGTATGGAGGTACATCTGGCTGTACTGTGTATGGAGGTACATCTGGCTCCACTGTGTATGGAGGTACATGTGGCTGCACTGTGTATGGAGGTACATCTGGCTGCACTGTGTATGGAGGTACATCTGGCTGCACTGTGTATGGAGGTACATCTGGCTGCACTGTGTATGAAGGTACATGTGGCTGCACTGTGTATGGAGGTACATCTGGCTGCATTGTGTATGGAGGTACATCTGGCTGCACTGTGTATGGAGGTACATCTGACTGCACTGTGTATGGAAGTATGTGCGGCTGCACTGTGTATGGAGGTACATCTGGCTGCACTGTGTATGGAGGTACATCTGGCTGCACTGTGTATGGAGGTACATCTGGCTGCACTGTGTATGGAGGTACATCTGGCTGCACTGTGTATGGAGGTACATCTGACTGGACTGTGTATGGAAGTATGTGCGGCTGCACTGTGTATGGAGGTACATCTGGCTGCACTGTGTATGGAGGTACATCTGGCTGCACTGTGTATGGAGGTACATCTGGCTGCACTGTGTATGGAGGTACATCTGGCTGCACTGTGTATGGAGGTATATGTGTCTGCACTGTATATGGAGGTACATCTGGCTGCACTGTGTATGGAGGTACATGTGGCTGCACTGTGTATGGAGGTATATGTGTCTGCACTGTATATGGAGGTACATCTGGCTGCACTGTGTATGGAGGTACATGTGGCTGCACTGTGTATGGAGGTATATGTGTCTGCACTGTATATGGAGGTACATCTGGCTGCACTGTGTATGGAGGTACATCTGACTGCACTGTGTATGGAAGTATGTGCGGCTGCACTGTGTATGGAGGTACATCTGGCTGCACTGTGTATGGAGGTACATCTGGCTGCACTGTGTATGGAGGTACATCTGGCTGCACTGTGTATGGAGGTACATCTGACTGCACTGTGTATGGAAGTATGTGTGGCTGCACTGTGTATGGAGGTATATGTGTCTGCACTGTATATGGAGGTACATCTGGCTGCACTGTGTATGGAGGTACATCTGACTGCACTGTGTATGGAGGTACATCTGGCTGCACTGTGTATGGAGGTACATGTGGCTGCACTGTGTATGGAGGTACATCTGGCTGCACTGTATATGGAGGTACATCTGGCTGCACTGTGTATGGAGGTACATGTGGCTGCACTGTGTATGGAGGTACATCTGGCTGCACTGTATATGGAGGTACATCTGGCTGCACTGTGTATGGAGGTACATCTGGCTGCACTGTGTATGAAGGTACATCTGGCTGCACTGTGTATGGAGGTTTGTGTGGCTGCACTGTGTATGGAGGTACATCTGGCTGCACTGTATATGGAGGTACATCTGGCTGCACTGTGTATGGAGGTACATCTGGCTGCACTGTGTATGGAGGTTTGTGTGGCTGCACTGTGTATGGAGGTACATCTGGCCGCACTGTGTATGGAGGTATATGTTGCTGCACTGTGTATGGGGGAACATGTGGCTGCACTATGTAGGGGGTATATGTGGCTGTACTGTGTAGGGGGTATATGTGGCTGCACTATGTAGGGGGTATATGTGGCTGCACTGTGTAGGGGGTGTATGTGGCTGCACTATGTAGGGGGTATATGTGGCTGCACTGTGTAGGGGGTATATGTGGCTAGCGCTCAATAAGGACATGTTGCTGGACTTTATATGGTGTGTTATGTGATTTTGATGCTTATAATGACATAAGAATGGCATTTATAGAGAACAAGCTACACAGGGGGCATGCAGTTAAAATGATTACAGTGGGAATAAGACCGCATATAGGGGCTGTGACTGCACTGGATATGATGAAAATTACCACATTCAATATGGGGAAATATGACTATACTGTATATGGGTGTGTGGGACTGCACTGTATATGGAAAATGTAACGTCACTGTATATAGGGGAATGTGACTGCACTGTCTATGGGGAATGTGACTGCACTGTATATAAGGATGTGCCTGCACTGTATTTAGGGATGTGACTACACTGTATATGGGGGACGTGGCTACACTGCCTATAGGGGAATGTGACTGCACTGTATATGGGGATATGACTGCACAGTATATAGGGGGATGTTACTGCACTGTATATGGGGGAATATCACTGCACTGTGAATGGGGGAATATCACTGCACTACATATGGGTGAATGTGACTTCACTGTCTATGGTGGAATGTGACTGCACTGTATATGGGGGACGTGACTGCACTGTATATAGGGGAATGTGACTGCACTGTCTATGGGGAATGTGACTGCACTGTATATAGGTGTGTTTGCCTGCACTGTATATGGGAGATGTGACTGCACTATATATAAGGATGTGACTGCACTGTATATCGAGGATGTGACTACACTGCCTATAGGGGATGTGACTGCACTGTATATAGGGGAATGTGACTGCACTATCTATCGGGGAATGTGACTTCCCTGTCTATGGTGGAATGTGACTGCACTGTCTATGGTGGAATGTGACTGCACTGTCTATGGGGAATGTGACTGCATTGTATATAGGTGTGTTTGCCTGCACTGGATATGGGAGATGTGACTGCACTATATATAAGGATGTGAGTGCACTGTATATCGGGGATGTGACTACACTGCCTATAGGGGAATGTGACTGCACTGTATATAGGGGAATGTGACTGCACTGTATATAGGGAATGTGACTGCACTGTATATGGGGAATGTGACTGCATTGTATATAGGTGTGTTTGCCTGCACTGGATATATTGGAAACCTTGGCAGGCACGTTGATTTGTGGGGTTCCTTCTAAACCCTCGATTTGTAATTAAACTCTTATTATACTCAGAAGTTTCCATAAATCCTGAAGTTTAATGAAATCTGCTTGTAAAATTAATTTAGCTGCATCTGGTAATTATTCTAAATTTCTTTAGTGTCCTTCCTCAATTCCATGCAGTGCAGCACTGTAACCTGCGAGGGACTTACAGGACCGTTCATCTCCTGAGCCTTCCTAATTCATGAGCAGAATGCATAAACTACAGTGCAGGAGAGGTTGGCATTACCCACCATTTGGCCGTATTTTCTCTTATTATCTGTCTCACACTGAAAATCAAACAGTAAGCGGACCAACTCGTTTGGGGTCCCCCATTTTCTGCATCTGTCAAGGTGCTCAACCTGCTGGTGGAGGCCAAGCAGTTGGATCTTCTTGGCTGAGGGATGGCGCCAAGATTCAAGGTATCCCTGGCCGATTCCCTGGAGCCACAAGCACCATCCAACACTACAGCACAAGTGCGGACAATGCGTTTCAGGCTTTCCAGTCCTCCATCAGTAACCTCTACTTAGATGCTGGGGAACTACGGCATGGAAGATGGTCAGTGACTAAAAGCTGCAGGTTCTGACTATATATAAGGTCACATAAAGTGGTATCACTGTCACTCTCTTAGGTTGCACACATTATATATTCAGGATTCTGCAGGTTGTAACTTGGAACCTGTCCGTACTGCTCTCTATGAAGGCTATGGACACATTTGGAGACATTTTCTTTGTTCATTTAAAATATTTTGGGCTAAAAATGTTTTTATAATGGGTTTTTATTAAAACTGTTGAGTTGTTTTGCTTCGGCAGCTTCTATGTTTCACAGTACATAGCAGCCAGAGAATGCCATACTGTGATAAAAGTGTCAGACGTGTGGTCTGTCGGCTCATTCTCCTGTCTCTCTCTCAACAGTCTTTTGATTTACACCCAGTTTAGTCTAAAATCAGCTTTGAAATATGTTCAAAAAGACAAAAAAAAAGTGCTGGGGAAGGACACAAGTCCATGTGAGAGGAGGACATGGGGAGCAGTCTGTGTGAGAGAGGAGGGACACGGGGAGCAGTCTGTGTGAGAGAGGGAGGACACGGAGAGCAGTCTGTGTGAGAGGGGAGGGACACAGGGATCAGTCTGTGTGAGAGAGGATGGACATGGGGAGCAGTCTGTGTGAGAGAGGAGGTTACACAGGGAGCAGTCTGTGTGAGAGAGGAGGGACACGGGGAGCATTCTGTGTGAGAGAGGAGGGACACGAGGAGCAGTCTGTGTGAGAGAGGGAGGACACGGAGAGCAGTCTGTGTGAGAGAGGAGGGACACGAGGAGCAGTCTGTGGGGGGACACGGGGAGCAGTCTGTGTGAGAGAGGAGGGACACGGGGAGCAGTCTGTGTGAGCGAGGAGGGACACGGGGAGCAGTCTGTGTGAGAGAGGAGGGACACGGGGAGCAGTCTGTGTGAGAGAGGAGGGACACGGGGAGCAGTCTGTGTGAGAGAGGAGGGACATAGGGAGCAGTCTGTGTGAGAGAGGAGGGACACCGGGAGCAGTCTGTGGGAGCGAGGAGGGACACCGGGAGCAGTCTGTGTGAGAGAGGAGGTTACATGGGGAGCAGTCTGTGTGAGCGAGGAGGGACACGGAGAGAAGTCTGTGTGAGAGAGGGAGGACACGGAGAGCAGTCTGTGTGAGAGAGGAGGGACACGGGGAGCAGTCTGTGTGAGAGAGGAGTGATATGGGGATCTGTCTGTGTGAGAGGAGTGACACGAGAAGCAGTCTGTGTGAGAGAGGAGGGACACGGGGAGAAGTCTGTGTGAGCGAGGAGGGACACGGGGAGCAGTCTGTATGAGATAGGAGGGACACGGGGATCAGTCTGTGTGAGAGAGGAGGGACATAGGGAGCAGTCTGTGTGAGAGAGGAGGGACACGGGGAGCAGTCTGTGTGAGCGAGGAGGGACATGGGGAGCAGTCTGTGTGAGAGAGGAAAGACATGGGGAGGAGTCTGTATGAGAGAGGGGGGACACGGGGAGCAGTCTGTGTGAGAGAGGAGGGGCACGGGGAGCAGTCTGTGTGAGAGAGGAGGGACACGGGGAGCAGTCTGTGTGAGCGAGGAGGGACATGGGGAGCAGTCTGTGTGAGGGACGAAAGACACAGGGAGGAGTCTGTGTGAGAGAGGGGGGACACGGGGAGCAGTCTGTGTGAGAGAGGAGGGGCACGGGGAGCAGTCTGTGTGAAAGAGGAAGGACACAGGGAGCAGTCTGTGCGAGAGAGGAAGGACATGGGGAGCAGACTGTGCGAAAGAGGAGGGAGATGGAGAGCAGTCTATGGGAGAGAGGAGGGACACGGGGAGCAGTCTGTGTGAGGGAGGAAGGACACGGGGGGCAGTCTGTGTGAGAGAGGGGGCATGGGACGTTGTCTTTATAATTGAGGGGTCACAGAGAGCAATCTTTGCAAATGGGGGGGGGGGGGGGGAGGTATGAGGAAAAGTCTTTGTGAGAAGGGGACCATCGGCAGCAGTCAGTGAGAGCAGGGCATGGGGAACATTCTGTCAGAGGGGAGACATAAGGAGAAATTTGTGCGAGTAAGGCTATGGGAGAGAGGGGGCATAGAGGAAGTAAGATGGCACGGCCTAAGCCGAAGCTTCTTATTCCCGGTCTGCACCGACCACCAACTTACCAATTAGGATGTGTGTCGACCACGATGGTCACCTATAGCCCGATGGTGGTGAATTATCAATTACCCTGGAAGTTGGCGTCGGCGATAGAGAGGGCTTCCCAAGATCCAGCGCCACCACTGGAGATCCAGCTACCACAGACCCTACAGCCGGAGATACTAAATCCATTTCCCCCGGCAGGAGGTTCCGGTCCTATAAGGCAGAAAGTTGCTGCAGCGATGGCGAGTGTGACCACCAGGTCATTACCAAGATCAGCAACTAGAGGTCAGTGGAGCTCCACTACAGCAACAAGCTTAGCATACAAGAGGCAGGAGTGACCTCTAATGTCTTTAAGCAGCAGTAGCAGTGAAGAAGATTTCAAGAACCTCCTCTAAGGAGCTTCTTCACCAGCCTGCTTAAAGAAAAGAAGAACCATGATCTAATGGGAGCCACTTCATGGACTGGACTTGACGGGTGAGGACGTGTTGGCTGTTTTGTTTGTTTTTTTTCTTTGTTCCTCACCCACATGGCCAAGCTCATTAGGACTCCCTCCAGTTACAAGAAAATGCTTCCTAGTTGCACACGGTTGCGCACTATTACTTTTTCCCCCCCTTCACATGTTAATTGGGAGCCCCCTTTTAACAATTATTATTGCTGCTATTCTATACCCCCGTGGATTACAAAGGACTTTTTGCACTAAAAGTTCCTGTTTGGTTCATTTGATATGCCAGCACTGAAGAAAAGGACTAATGTGAATTTATTGCACTACGCTATTGACTTAAATATTTGCATTGTGTTTGCACTAACCTTTTGGGTTTCAGCAACGTTTAAGTATTTAGCCCATTGTCTGGACTCTATTATCCTATCCACTTTTAAATGGACTTTGGACTTTATGTAGTTAGCCAGCTAGCTAGCGTCCTTACTTTATTGCTCATATGGACTGCCTCTGAGGACGTTAATACTAATGGTTCTTATTTTACCTTGTCTTAGCTTAGAAAGCCTAGGCATTGTATTGTATTTTTGCTACACAAGGAGAACCAAGTGGTCTAACATCGTCAAGGGTAACCCCGCTGCTAAAGTGTGTTTAGAGGGAGAAGCCCTGACCTGGAGTTCTTGCAGAGAACCTCCTCCTCCTACTTTAGTGTGTCCTAAGGCAAAATATTAAGCTACCTGTTTAGTCATCAAGATGGCCATGCAAAAAGCTATTTATAGACCTTGGTGCTTGGAAGGGAATACAAGATGAAGCCACCCTTCTATTTGCTGCGTCTCATAGCATCGTGGAGGGATTACAGTACATGACACCCACACGCTCTATATACGACTGTGGCCACGTCGTGGAGGATTTGAGTGCTTTGTGCAGTCTTGTTGGTTCACTGGTTTATCGAGAGGGCAAACTGTGAATAGACACCCTACTCATACAGGCAGGAACAAAGTGGTAGCTGTTGCTATATCAGTTTATGTATGTCAGTAATAGAAAATAATCTCATGCAGCACTTTTCCTTGGCACCCTTAGAGCACATCTTAAGCACAAGCCGAGGGCAGCTTGGTTTTAAGTAAGGGGGAATGTAACGCCCCAGAGTGGCATTACTACTTCTGCACCCCGCTACACTCTCTAATGGGCTAACAAAGATTCATCTTGTGCATTTTGTTCAGGTCCTATACACTGTGCATTTCTAATGTTTGTAACTGCTATGTTCACATGTAATGTGCCTAGTTCACCAGCGGGTGGAAGCAAACATGGCAGAGTTGCAGTTAGGTAGAATGGAGCTTTCAATTCCATTCGAACCCCCCTCTGTGGAGAAGTGGGTCCTACTTCCTGCAGGAAGGGTAAGGACCAGTGAAAGTTAGTCTAGCTTACCCCCAGCTAGGGGACAGGTGTGCACGGCATGTCTCTGCTGGACGTGTCCAAGCCAGCAAGAGCACCCTCAGCTCTGCTGGCCATGGAGGCCACAGCTTAGAGCCTCAGAAGCCAGAAGCTGGTCTAATCTAGAGACAGACCACAGAAAGAAAGTGCAGCATACAGCAGAGGCAAAGTCATACAGTCAGCCTGTCAGTACAGCAGAGCCAGAGAGAAACGGATGTAGTAGAGTCGAGTTTGTCTGCCAGTTTTATGCTAAAGCCTGCTGGAACCAAGACAAAAGCTTGAAGATTGTTTCTGATGAACGGTTATTCAAGTAAAGCTGCTGTTCAACTATATACAAGGTCTAGACTAAATCTTTCTTTCAAATTCCTCGGAGCCAAAGCCTGGGGTCGAGCCAAGTCCAGGTAGGAGCACTGTGACACACATAAAGGGATATTTTAGGACGCACTATACCACTCGGCATTCCTATACCTGGGTCGTATTCCATAGAGGGCCCTAGGTGGAGGCGCCCGTTGCACTAATTATCGCAAATTATTTGGCATGATACAGAAATATTTATTTGCCACACAGTTTGAGTCCCTCAGTTCTCATACTGCATTATCTATCTATCTATCTATCTATCTATCTATCTATCTATCTATCTATCTATCTCATATCTGTTTATCTATCTTTCTATCTACATCAATCATCTGTAATTTATATCCACTGAGCCAGACTACGTAATAGGTGGAATCATTACTGACTGGAGCAATCTGTGCCTCCCAGTAATACCTGTTTCTACAGAATTTCTCAGCCAACACCCAGATCCTTCCGTGTAACAAGATGCAGTAAATAAGATTTCTATCCTGGACAGTAGAACGTCACAAGAGATAAATCAGACGATCATGGCCAAGTTAAGAAATCAATAACCTCTGTGCGGAGAGAGCCATCCCCTGAAGCCCAGCTGACCTTCACGTCCAGACATCTACTGCAGATTTATGGCCACGAATCTGAGGGGTTTACGACACTCCGGTGGATTACGGAATAAGCCAGGGCTGAAATTTTCTGTTGAGAAGGAAATCTTTATGGTGGATTAAATGATTCTTAACTGGAGAATTATGTCTATCTACAAGACAAGGGATTTCTTATGTGTCTTCTTAATTTATCTACCATACATATATAGTAAGGAGAAAGAAGTCCAAGAAGATCAACCTATTATTCTGCAGGATTGACACAAAGGAAAGAAGACGTGGTAGTTGGTCTTACCTTAGAGAGTCCATAGTGTGACTACTCTCACAGCAGAGACTTCTATAGTGTGACTTCTCTTACAGTAGATAATCCATAGTGTGTCTGCTCTTACAGTAGAGAATCCATAGTATGACTTATCTTACAGTAGAGAATCCATAGTGTGACTACTCTCCCAGCAGAGACTTCCATAGTGTGACTATTCTCAGAGTACAGAATCCATAGTGTTATGGCTCTTACAGTAAAGAATCTATAGTGTCACTGCTTTTACAGTAGAAACCCCATAGTTTGACTGCTCTTAAAATAGAGAATCTATAGTTTGACTGCTTTTAAAATAGAGAATCCATAGTGTGACTGCTCTTACAGTAGAGAGCCCATACTGTGACTTATCTTAGAACAGAAAATCCATAGTGTGACTGCTCTTAGAATAGAGAATCCATAGTATAACTGTACCTACAGTAGAGAGCTCCATAGCATAACCACTCTTAGAAGAGATTCCATAGTATGACTGGTCTTGCAGTACAGAATCCACAGTATGACTACTCCTACAGTAGAAAGCTCCATAGTGTGGTTGCCCTTACAGTAGAGTCTCCATAATACGACTGCTTTTACATTAGAGAGCCCATAGTGTGACTTATCATACAATAGAGAATGCAAAGAGCGACTGCTTTTACAGTAGAGAATCCTTAGTATGACTGTACTTACAGTAGAAACCTCCATAGTGTGGCCTTCCTTATAGTAGAGACCTCCATGGTGTGACCACTCTTACAGTAAACAGCTCCACAGTGTAACTTCTGTTATAGTAGAGCTCAACAGTGTGACTGTTCTTACAGTAGAGAGCTCCATGGTGTGATCACTCTTAAAGTAGACAGCTTCATAGTGTGACTGATCTTACAGTACATCCATGATGATATAGAAGTCTTTTTTTCTATCGTTCTATATAGAAAAACAGAGAGAGAGCAAGCTGAATACAGTGTGGTAGTTAGCTAGCAAGTATAGGTAAGTATTGCTTGTCACCCAGTACACCATCTCAAGGCATAGATAGAGGCAACAGAAGGGTGGCCTGAAGCAGAGGTAGGTGACTTGTTCTTTGCAGTTCCTGCACCCTAGAGTGTTAGTGCACCTGTGAGAGATGCCAGGTCAGGAGTGTGGATGGTATGTGCCACGAGGACCATGGTCAAGCAGAATAAAACCTAAGAGACAGACTGCCAGCGCTCTGGAAAGTTTGGTGCAAAGCCTGCAGAGAGGGTAAACCTCTTACCACTTAAAGAGACAGTGTCCACATTGAACCTATCCCCCAAGCTTATCGCTTCAAGTGAGAACCGTAAAAGCCTTTGTTCCTGTCACATCCTGTCACATCTGTCACACCTTATTCCTTCCGCCATCTTTGAGTGGGGAGCCACACATACAATTCTGTAAGGTCTAACTCCCTCAAGCGCTCTCCCCTGCTGGTGCAATGTCTCCTCAGAGCAAACAGCGCTGCGCTGCATTGTGGCAGGTGTAGCTCTTATTACAGTTTCATCACTACATCTCCCACAGTGCACTGTGTCCACAGTCCAAGGGAAACCTGTTGAATTTAATTACATATTTTTGCACCCAAAAAAAAAAAACCGTCTACAAGGAATGGCTATTGCTGATAAGAAGCAGGAGAGAAGAAGAAAAATGAATCTTCGTGCAAAGGAATAAATTGAATCTTGGTTTCTGACTCAATTAAATGCGGCTCTGGAATATTTGCTTTTTAGAGATAATTGTCTTCCTAATATACAGGGAGGGGATGTGCCAACAATTTTCTGAGATGCCACATTGATCTCCTTGTGGTGCCCAGAATTAACTGGTATTTACCTGATGGACGACCCCTAATAAATCTTATCTAATCGTTCATCATGGCGAAATGTAAAGGAGTAATGCTCAGCTGTCCCCACTAGGGGAGCCCAAGAGAAGAATTGCAATACAGAAGTCACTCATGCCCCTGACCATGTAAAGGATATAGAGAAGCAATTTAAAGGAATGCTCCATCCTTGCTCCAATTCCAGGGTATGTTCTCCTTTAAGCCTCACCTTGCATGCATCTGCATAAATCTAATACATTATATGGCTCTGCTTATACTTAAGCTCTACGTTTGGCGAACAAAGCTCCACCTGAAGAACACCACGTTACTGTCCTTTTGGCATCTGTACATCGTCTTCCAGCTTTTCCAGACTCCTGACGGGCTCCTTTTGGGAAACCTAGGTGACCATTAATATGACCATTGGAACCCTACAAGGGTTGTCACCCAGCTTTTATAGACTCATGAGGGACTGTTTTGATGAAAGCTTTTTGAAAAGCGAGTGAGTACACCCCTAAGTGAAAATGGCCAAATTGTGCCCAAAGTGTCAATATTTTGTGTGGCCACCATTATTTTCCAGCACTGCCTTAACTCTCTTGGGCATGGAGGTCACTAGAGCTTCACAGTTTCAACTGGAACCCTCTTCCACTCCTCCATGATGACATCACGAAGATGGATGTTAGAGACCTTGTGCTCCTCCACCTTCTGTTTGAGGAGGCCCCACAAATGCTCTGTAAGGTTTCGGCCTGGAGACACGCTTGGCCAGTCCAGCACATTTAATCTGAGTTTCTTTAGCAAGGCAATGGTCATCTTAGAGGCGTATTTGAGGTCATTATCATGTTGGAATACTGCCCTGCGGCCTAGTTTCCAAAGGGAGGGGATTATGCTCTACTTCCGTACGTCACAGTACATGTTGCCATTCGTGGTTCCCTCAATGAACTGTAGCTCCCCACAGCCGGCAGCACTCATACAGCCCCAAACTATGACACTCCCTCCACCATGCTTGACTGTGCAACGCAGCGGCAACGGTCAGGGCCCCTTTTGTAATTGGTGGTGGTACCCAGGTGTAGGAATGGCCCGAGTGGTATAGGGTGGCCTAGAATGTCCTTTAATGTTTTGCATGAGTGTCCTGGTGCTACAAACTGGATACGGCTGAAACCCCAGGCGTTGGCTCCGAAGCACACCAATAGGGGGTAATAATTGAGGGATGAAAGAAGTAACTTAAGTCCAAACCTTGTATGAAGTTTAATAGCAGCTTTACTTGAATAAACGTTCATCAAAAACTTTGTCTTGGTCCCAGCAGGCTTTAGCATTAAAACTCTGGCAGGCAAACTCTACTCTGCTACATCTGTTGCTCTCTGGCTATGCTGTGCTGACAGGCTTGATGTATAACTTAGCTTCTTCTTTATGCTGCAACCTCTCTCTTTATAGTCTGTCTCTTAATTATGCCAGGGAACTCTCCTCCTGGCTCCTGAGGCTCTAAGCTACGAACTCCACATCCAGCAGAACTGACGGTGCTCTAGCTGGCTTGGCCTTGACAAGTCCAGCAGAGACATGCCCAGCACTTGCTTCCTTCCCCTAGCAGGGGGTAAGCTAGACTGCTCTAGACACTGGTTCCCTGCCTTCCTGCAGGAAGTGGGACTCACCCACTCCTCAACAGAGGGGGGTGTTATAATAGAATCGAAAGCTCAATTCTACCTAACTGTAGCTCTGCAGTATTTGCTGCCACCTGCTGGTGAACCAGGCACATTGCAATTGAACATAATAGTTAAATTAGAAATAGGAATGCACATTATAGTGGACCTGAAATAAATACACAAGGTGACATGATATTAGCATACACAGATAGAAGCAGGGCGTATGAGTGGTAATGCCACTCTGGGGTGTTACATAGGCACGACACACTTTGTGCTTTGGGATCCTTATCTGGTTGCCACCACACACTCTTGACACCATCTGAACCTAATAAGTTTCTCTTGGTCTCATCAGACCCCAGGACGGGTCCAGTAATCGATGTCCTTAGTCTGCTTGTCTTCAGCAAACTGTTTGCATCTTTCTTGTGCATCATCTTTAGAAGAGGCTTCCTTCTGGGACGACAACCATGCAGACCAATGTGATGCGGTGTATGGTCTGAGCACTGACAGGCTGACTCCCCACCCCTGTAGCCTCTGCAGCAATGCTGGCAGCACTCATACAACCTCTGGATAGGACGCTGAGCACTGACAGGCGGACCCCCACCCCTGTAACCTCTGCAGCAATGCTGGCAGCACTCATACAACCTCTGGATAGGACACTGAGCACTGACAGGTGGACCCCCACCCCTGTAGCCTCTGCAGCAATGCTGGCAGCCCTCATACAACCTCTGGATAGGACGCTGAGCACTGACAGGCGGACCTCCACCCCTGTAACCTCTGCAGCAATGCTGGCAGCACTCATACAACCTCTGGATAGGACGCTGAACACTGACAGGCGGACCCCCACCCCTGTAACCTCTGCAGCAATGCTAGCAGCACTCATACAATCTCTGGATAGGACGCTGAGCACTGACAGGCGGACCTCCACCCCTGTAACCTCTGCAGCAATGCTGGCAGCACTCATACAACCTCTGGATAGGACGCTGAGCACTGACAGGCGGACCCCCCACCCCTGTAACCTCTGCAGCAATGCTGGCAGCACTCATACAACCTCTGGATATGACGCTGAGCACTGACAGGTGGAACCCCACCCCTGTAGCCTCTGCAGCAATGCTGGCAGCACTCATACAACCTCTGGATAGGACGCTGAGCACTGACAGGCGGACCCCCCACCCCTGTAGCCTCTGCAGCAATGCTGGCAGCACTGATACAACCTCTGGATAGGATGCTGAGAACGTGCACTCAACTTCTTTGGTCGATCATGGCGAGGCCTGCTCTGAGTGGAACCTGTCTTGTTAAACCGCTGTATGGTCTTGGCCACCGTGCTGCAGCTCAGTGTCAGGGTGCTGGCGATCTTCTTAGAGCCTCTGCCATCTTTATGTAGAGCAACAATTCAGTTTTTTTCAGAGTTCTTTTCCATAAGGAGCCATGTTCACCTTCCAGTGACCAGTGAGAGAGTGCTGGAGCGATAACACCAAATATAACACACCTGCTCCCCATTCACACCTGACACCTTGTAACACTAACTAGTCACATGACACCGAGACGGAAAATGGCTAATTGGGCACAATTTGGCCATTTTCACTTAGGGGTGCACTCACTTTTGTTGCCAGCGGTTTAGACATTAATGGCTGTGTGTTCGGTTATTTTGAGGACACGCCCAATTTACACTGTTATACAAGCTGTACACTGACTACTGTACATTGTATCAAAGAGTCAGCTCCTCAGTGCTGTCCCATGAAAAGATATTATAAAAAATTTACAAAAATGTGAGGGGCGTACTGACTTTTGTGAGATACTGTAACAATGGTAGTAGAGGACACAGTGGCTGTCACCCAGCTTTCCTAGATACAAAGGAGAATCATTTTCCCAGACTCCTAATAATTAGAGCGTCAACAGGGGTTGTCACCCAGCTAAAAAAGACTTAAAGAGGACCTTTCATGGGTTCAGACTTTAGAAACTAAGTATCAGGTTATGTAGGGCATATAGCAGGGATCTAATAGCACTTACTATTTTTTCTGGGCACCGCTCCATTTTCTGGGCACCGCTCCATTTGCCGCGCTGTGGCCCCCGTTAAATTCTCCCGCCCTGTATGCTAATTTTCGCATCGGACAGGGAGGAGGAGATTCCCCTTTTTCTCAATGGGCGTCTCCTTCTTCCTGGATGTGAGCTGTCCAATCGCAGCGGAGAGCGTCACAGCCAGGGAGAAGGTGAGTTGTTTTTTCTCCCTGGCTGTGACGCTCTCCGCTGCGATTGGACAGCTCACATCCAGGGAGAAGGAGACGCCCATTGATTAAAAGGGGAATCTCCTCCTCCCGTTTCCGATGAGAAAATTAGCATACAGGGTGGAAGAATTTAACGGGGGCCCCAGCGGGGCGAACGGAGCGGCGCCCAGAAAAAATAGTAAGTGCTATTACATCCCCGCTGTTTGCCCTACATAACCGGATACTTAGTTTCTAAAGTCTGGACCCATAAAAGGTTCTCTTCAATTTAGAGAGTGGAGTGACAATGACAACCAATATGACAATGCAAGCTTCCATAGGGGTTGTCACCCAGCTTTCCCAGAGTCCTTTGCAGCCTGTAGATTCCTCTCTGCTATGTTAAGAAACGTATGACATGGACTGAATCATGGCAAAATTTTGCATTCAGGGGTTCAGGAAAGCTGGGTGAGCTCCCCTATAACAACGGTAACAGTCCATATTGGTTGTCACCCAGCTTTCCCTGGCACAAATACATCTAGAAAACGTCTTATTATGAGGATATAGAAGAGGAATTTTATTTACTTGCATTTTGGTATATTAGGAGCGCTGGCCCTTTAAGACTGCAGGATCCGTGATACACTCAGTGTCATTTAGAGACATTTTCTCCGATTTCTCTTTAGTTTCTTGACGAGCACAAAACCAGATAATTAGCGAACAATCTCCATTCCCCGGAAACACTAAAGGCTCCGATTCTATTTCATTAGCGGCAGACATTTCGTGATGGCGATTCATTATCTTATGGTGGCCGCGAGTCATTTACGAGGTGGATGTATCAGGGACGAGCAATTAGAATCGTGTTCATTGGAGGGAAAGATTTTACCTCCACTGTCACTGTAAGGCCTCATGCACACGACCATATGTTTGGTCCGCGTCCGAGCCGCAGTTTTTGCGGCTCGGGCGCGGACCCATTGACTTCAATGGGGTTGCAAAAGATGCGGACAGCACTCTCTGTGCTGTCCGCGTCCGTTGCTCCGTCCCGTGCCCCTGCAAACAAAATAGAGCATGTCCTATTCTTGTCCGTTTTGTTGACAAGAATAGGCATTTCTACAATCGGCCGCGTTCCGTTACGCAAATTGCGGAATGCACACGGAGCGGCTTCCGTGTTTTTCGGATTCACGGTTTGCAGATTCGCAAAACACACGGTCGTGTGCATGAGGCCTAATTGTCCAGAATTGCAAGGAGGCCGGCGGATGCGGAGCCCCGAGGTCAGCGACCTCCAGCTGCAGTGACTACAACTCTCAGCATGCCGAACAGCCGCAGGTTGCAGTCCATTGCCTTAAACAATGAATGTAAATCAATAATATTTTACTGCTCAGTTTGGAAAATTCATCCTAGTTTGTGAATAGCATGCTAGAATGACAGTGGAAACTGACACTTACAAGAGCAGGGCAGTGGGAGACATAACAGTATGGTTTAATTCTATATGCCAGTCGAGTCCTGTAGAAAGATAAGTATTTTATGGAACTGCCCATCTTGGGTGTCCAAGTTGATGAATAGAATGCAAGACCAACAGTGAGAACTGACAGAGAGATGAATAAATAGCTTAGACTGGAATGTGGTTATACTCCTGCGTAAAATTTGCAGTATAAACCTTTTTACATTGTAATTTTTTAATGTGTCTTCCCACATTTCCATGTACTGCAACAACACACTTCTGTTTGCTCATTCTGAGTTTTCTGACTAAGGAATAGAATGCTAAGATGACAGTGAAGACTGACAATTGCACAGAACAGAACTCCCAGAATGCTCCTTTTGGGGAACATTTTTTATAACCACTGCACCTGCGAGGTCCATTTCATGGGACAATCTTGCAAAAACAGGATGGTTCAAAGCTACGATACTGGGCTACGCCCGGACTGGCTGTGTGACAGCTGCAGCGCACAGGATGGCATACAAATCAGTTTCCTTCTTTGAACTGCAGCTGTCACTCCATCAAAAGTGCTACAAAAAATCTTAATAGTTAGGAATAAAATGGATTTCTCTCACTCTGGATCCAGTGGTAATCAGCCGATCGACACTGGTTGGTAGCTGGTACCTCCTGGGGGCAGCTGCATATTTTCCCTGCAGTGGCCACTACAGGAGAACAGTGGTATTACATGGTGTCCATCCAAATAAATGAGTGACCAGTCCTCCATAGCAGACGATCCTGTTTGCTGGGTACCGGAGGAGGGCTGGAGTAGTGTCACCCTCTCTAAGGCCCGTTGCAGACGAGCGTCACGGATTACATCGGTCCGGATGCGTTCAGTTAAAAATGCGCGATTTCGCAAGCAGTGTTGCCTGTGATTCTGTTCCGTTTGTTTTTTTCATGCGTTGCAATGCGCACGTGATAAAAAACTGAAGGTTTACAAACATCTCTTAGCAGCCATTAGGGAAAAACGCATTGCATCTGCGATACGATTTTCACTCAGCCCCATTCACTTCTATGGGGCCAGCGTTGCGTGAAAAACGCTGAATATAGAACATGCTGCGATTTTCACGCAACGCGCAAGTGATGCGTGAAAACCAACGCTCATGTACTCATTGAAATGAATGGGTCTCATTGAAATGAATGGGTCTGAATTCAGTGCGGACGAAATGCGTTCACGTCACGCATTGCACCCACGCGGAAAACTCGCTCGTGTGAAAGGGGCCTAAGATGTCCATATGGTCTACACAGTGTCCTTCAACCTGTGACTCTCCAAACTAAAATCTTCCCAGTACGCCCTCAAGAACTGCACGCTGAGAGTTGTAGTTTTGCAACAAATGTAGAGTGAGGGGTTGAAGACCACTGCCCTGATAAAGCGCCTGATGAATATACGGTGTAGTACCTCCTTCCGCCTGTAGTGGCCGCTCTTACTGAATTTTCTGCAACTGAAAATCAGTTCTGTTCATTTGAATGGAGCAGCACCCCGCTCGGGTGAATGGAACTGAATTTTAGTTGCAGAAAATTCTGCAACAAAATCCGCAGTATGAAGGCGCGCTTAGAGGGAATGTATTTGCACTGAATGTAGTGAATTAGATGTCATTTCACCTCCAATAAGAGCGCCTCGTGTCTTCCACAGTCTTTCGGGCTGTTCAGTCTTGTATGCAGTGCGACGAGCGCTCCCATCTGTAAAAAAAAGGGAAATTATAAAGTGGCTTTGTGTTTTTTTTTACAGAAACAATTATCGTAATGATCATTAGAAATCTCTATATGACCCGACCAGGCCTGCTAGACGGATCATGGCGAACAACGGATAATCCCGCGATCACTATGCAGCTCGTGGATTTCTCAAATAAGCTGGGAACAAATTAAAAGCGGGATAAAATTTAATGAGGAAACCGAACGGGAACTAGTGACCCTCCTCCAAACTGTAACAATGTAACAAAAAACCAAATGTTTCCTCTGCCTACGGTACATTCAGACAGCAGTGAAAAAAGAAACGCTCAGTTTTTCATGGCCATTTTGCATCTATGCTTGCGTCCATCTCCTGGCCGTCCATCCGTTATTACGTCCGTTTGTCATCAATTTAGCATCCATTTTTAATGGCCTTTAAAACTGATGAATTTTATTGCCTTTTTTTAAAACCCCAACCCCTGCAGTGCCCTCAGTATATATAATGTCCCCCCACTGTGCCCCCAATACAAATAATGTCACTCTGCAGTACCCTCAGTATATATTACTCCCCTATAGTGCTCTCAGTATGTATAATGCCCCTATAGTGCCCACAGGACATATAATGGCCCCATAGTGCCTTCAGTATACATAATGCCCCCCATTGTGCCCCCAGTACAAATAATGTTACTCTGCAGTACCCTCAGTATATATTACTCCCCCTATAGTGCTCTCAGTATGTATAATGCCCCTATAGTGCCCACAGGACATATAATGTCCCCATAGTGCCTTCAGTATACATAATGCCCCCCATTGTGCCCCAAGTATAAATAATGTCACTCTGAAGTACCCTCAGTATATATTATCCCCTCTATAGTGCCCTCAGTATGTATTATGCCCTTATAGTGCCCACAGGATGTATAATGGCCCCGTAGTGCCATCAGTATACATAATGCCCCCCATTGTGCCCCAAGTATAAATAATGTCACTCTAAAGTACCCTCAGTATATATTACTCCCCCTATAGTGCTCTCAGTATGTATAATGCCCCTATAGTGCCCACAGGACATATAATGGCCCCATAGTGCATTCAGTATACATAATGCCCCCCATTGTGCCCCCAGTATAAATAATGTCACTCTGCAGTGCCCTCAGTATATGTTATCCCCCCTATAGTGCCCTCAGTATGTATTATGCCCTTATAGTGCCCACAGGACATATAAAAGCCCCATAATGACTTCAGTATACAAAATTCCCCCATTGTGCCCCGAATATAAATAATGTCACTCTGCAGGGCCCTCAGTATATATTATGCCCCACATAGTGCCCTCAGTATGCATAATGCACTTATAGTGCCCACAAGACGTATAATGGCCCCATAGTGCCTTCAGTATACATAATGCCCCCCATTGTTCCCCCAGTATAAATAATGTCACTCTGCAGTGCCCTTAGTATATATTATCCCCCCTATAGTGCTCTCAGTATATATTATGCCCTTATAGTGCCCACAGGACATATGATGGCCCCATAGTGCCTTTAGTATACATAATGCCCCCCATTTTGCCCCAAGTATAAATAATGTCACTCTGCAGTACCCTCAGTATATATTACTCCCCCTATAGTGCTCTCAGTATGTATAATGCCCCTATAGTGCCCACAGGACATATATTGGCCCCATAGTGCCCACAGTATATATAATGCTCCCCACTGTGCCCTCCATAGATATGCCGCCACTCGTGCCCCCTTATATATAATATCCCCTCAATATGTATATACCGTAATCCCCCAGCCCAGGTAGTGTTGACAAATAAAAAATAAAAAATAAAAAAATACTCACTTCACCACAGGCAGGCATAGGGCACTGGGAGCATCAGGTCCTGTTACCCCCTGTAGTCCCTGGAAGGTCCTTCTTTGCTGCTCATGTACCTAATTTTAACAGCCATTAGATGGACGCACTTCTGGACATTAGATAACAACTGGGTCGTTGACATCACTGAAGTCCATCTGGCCGTCAAAGCGTTAAAAAACCAGCCATGTGAATAGCCCCATAGACTTCAATGGTTCTGAAAACCGCCATGTGACGGGTGTCTGACCCACAGCCGTTTTCTACTGTCATATGAATGTACCCTCAATCAGATTTGGACCCAACACCCTGAAATGATTACTTAAAGGGGTTGTCCACTTTGGATGATTCCTTTTGTTAGAAGAGGTTCCCCCCAGCAATGATGTTCTGCTGCTGGAAACCCTAGCTTTTAGTTTCCCTACAGCGCCACCACAGGCTAAATGATGCATTACGCAGTTGCCATTGAAACTAATGGGCTTTCTGTGTAGTATATGGGTTTACTGGGTCCTGCAGAGGGAGACGCTCATCTCTCATTAATTAAGTGAGAATTCAATAAAGGAGTATCTGAGGGTTCTCCTTCCCCGGGCCCCTTGATATGTCAGTAGATGTGTGGCATTGAGGGCATCTGGTTACAGAGCGGACAAGTAGTTTGGCCGCGGGGCAGTGGGGGAAAGTGGCAGAATCTATACTATAGGGAGACCCGATATTGATTCTACTGTGGATCTCCTCCCTACAGCCTGGCCCCGGTCCAAGCATCTGGAACTAACGAGCGGTTGGGACTGTAGAGCTCATCCATGGTAGTGATGGATATCATGGAGTACCTCTTAGAGTTGTGCCTGTAGATCCCAGTAGACTCCACTGGAAAGACTTGTGTCCCATATCTGGACCACTTTGATTTTGGATGGAGACCAGAATGTTCGATACTAAATTTGCTAAATATCGCCACTGAATGACCTGGATGGTATTTGGGGAATTAATATGGACGTCAGTGAACCTCATAAATGTTATTAGGTCCATGGTCTGCTGGAATTAGCTGGCTCAGGCTGATGTTCTGCTCCTGTCCCCCATAATTTACACTGCAGCTCTGATTGTTCTGATTGACTGGATAGGCTCTGCACAAGCTCCCCCCAAAAGTGACTATATTAACAGCTGATCTCTATTAAACCAGGAATGATTGTAAAGTACAAGCAACTGAGCATGGACCGAATGAGCACAGACATGGGGAACAATTCCTGGAGATCTGCCTTGGATGACAGGTTCAGCTCTGCTACATCTACAACAGCCATGAATACAATGAAACGGGGGATATTGTCCGGATTTATGAAGCTCTGCTACATCTACAACAGCCATGAATACAATGAAACGGGGGATATTGTCCGGATTTATGAATCTTGTTCCCTGAGTCTAATGAAAAAAACCATTTGCACGGCGCAATAGAAGGACGGTCTCAAGCAGGAAATTGTTTGGCAGAAGTGAGGTCATATAATTGAAATCACCGTCGCCTCGTTACCAAGCACTGCTGCAAGAAAATATGAGGGGAAGGGGACGGGGCGAAAAATTCTGACAGAAGCGAAAAATACTCTCAGAGATGCAAGTAATGAGGGTCTGTGCAGCAGAGCAGGATCTAGATGACTTGTTTCCCCCATAGAAGCCTATGAAAAACAAGTTCACAACCGATCATGCTCCTTACTACCTGGTGGTGGAGGCATCTGACCACATCCACTTGGGTCCTTCTGGTTCTGACCCATGGCTCCATCTGACCTCACTCCAGACCTTTGGTTGGATGGTTCATCTGACTATTTTCCAGTCCGTCCTTTCCGGTTCTGACCCATGGCTCTATCTGACCATGATCCAGTCCTCCAGATTCTGACCCATATATCCATCTGATCACGCTCCAGTCTGGTCCTTCCTGGTTCTGACCCTTGCTCCATCCCTCCTGGTTCTGACATATGTATCCCTCTGATCACACTCCAGTCTGGTCCTTCCTGGTTCTGACCCTTGCTCTCTCCCTCCTGGTTCTGACATATGTATCCATCTGATCACGCTCCAGTCTGGTCCTTCCTGGTTCTGACCCTTGCTCTCTCCCTCCTGGTTCTGACATATGTATCCATCTGATCACGCTCCAGTCTGGTCCTTCCTGGTTCTGACCCTTGCTCTATCCCTCCTGGTTCTGACATATGTATCCATCTGATCACGCTCCAGTCTGGTCCTTCCTGGTTCTGACCCTTGCTCCATCCCTCCTGGTTCTGACATATGCATCCCTCTGACCATGCTCCAGTCTGGTCCTTCCTGGTTCTGACCCTTGCTCTATCCCTCCTGGTTCTGACATATGTATCCCTCTGATCACGCTCCAGTCTGGTCCTCCTGGTTCTGACCTATCTGACTATGCTGCTATCTGATCTTCCTGGTTCTGACCCTTGCTCTATCCCTCCTGGTTCTGACATATGTATCCCTCTGACCATGCTCCAGTCTGGTCCTTCCTGGTTCTGACCCTTGCTCTATCCCTCCTGGTTCTGACATATGTATCCCTCTGATCACACTCCAGTCTGGTCCTCCTGGTTCTGACCTATCTGACTATGCTGCTATCTGATCTTCCTGGTTCTGACCCTTGCTCTATCCCTCCTGGTTCTGACATATGTATCCCTCTGATCACGTTCCAGTCTGGTCCTTCCTGGTTCTGACCCTTGCTCTATCCCTCCTGGTTCTGACATATGTATCCCTCTGATCACGCTCCAGTCTGGTCCTTCCTGGTTCTGACCCTTGCCCCATCCCTCCTGGTTCTGACATATGTATCCCTCTGATCACGCTCCAGTCTGGTCCTTCCTGGTTCTGACCCTTGCCCCATCCCTCCTGGTTCTGACATATGTATCCCTCTGATCACGCTCCAGTCTGGTCCTTCCTGGTTCTGACCCTTGCCCCATCCCTCCTGGTTCTGACATATGTATCCCTCTGATCATGCTCCAGTCTGATCCTCCTGGTTCTGACCTATCTGACTATGCTCCTATCTGATCCTCCTGATTCTGACATATGTATCCCTCTGACCATGCTCCAGTCTGGTTCTTCTGGTTCTAATCCATGGCTCAATCTGATCTGGCTCCAGTCCTCCTTGTTTTAACTCATGTCTCCATGTGACCCTTCTCCAGTAGTGTTGAGCGAGAATATTCGAATCGCGAATTTTAAGAACGAATATCGCCACTTCGAGAATTTGCGAATATTTAGAATATAGTTGTATATACTCATATTCGTGAATAGTGTTAATCGCAAATATTCTAATCGCGAATTTATTGCGAATATCGGCACTTAGCAACTTCCCTAGCAACCAATAGGAAAGTTGCCTACCCCTTACCCTGGGTTCAGACCTGAGCGTTCTAAAAACGCGCGTTTTACGCGCGTTTTTGTCGCGCGTATTTCAGCGCGTTTTTGCAAATAGGAAACGCGCGTAAAACGCGCGTTCTTGTGATTGACTACTGTGGTGTCAATCACAAAACGCGCGTCAAACGCCCCAAAAGAAGCTCAAGTACTTGTTTATGCGTTGGGCGTTTTACAGCGCGTTCAAACGCGCTGTAAAACGCTCAAGTGTGAACCACTCCCATAGGGATGCATTGGTTTTAATCTGTTGAGCGTTTTACAGCGCGTTTGAACGCGCTGTAAAACGCTCAGGTGTGAACCCAGGGTAAGTGTTGATCGGTAATATTCTAATCGCGAATTTTTATCGCAAATATATTACATTGCCGATTTTTGCAATCAAGTAAATAATGACTGGAGATCACGAATTCTCGAATTTACGACTTTATGAAGAATATTTGGCCAAAAATGTGCGAAATATCGCGAATTTGAATATTGCCTATGCCGCTCATCACTATTCTCCAGTCTTTTATGGCTCTGACCCACACGTGTCAGTAGCAGCAGCCATATATTAGTGTCATCCACATCACCACAGCAAGGATGCCCCTAATTATTCGCAGACCAGGTGCAACCTAACTATAGCCCCCCCCCTATAATAGTACCAGCCATAGCTCTCCTATAATAGTACCAGCCACAGTCCCTGTATATTAGTACTGTACCAGCCATAGTCCTCCTATAATAGTACTGTACCAGCCCTAGTCCCTGTATAATAGTACTGTACCAGCCATAGTCCCTGTATAATAGTACTGTACCAGCCATAGTCCTCCTATAATAGTACTGTACCAGCCATAGTCCCTGTATAATAGTACTGTACCAGCCATAGTCCTCCTATAATAGTACTGTACCAGCCATAGTCCCTGTATAATAGTACTGTACCAGCCATAGTCCTCCTATAATAGTACTGTACCAGCCATAGTCCCTGTATAATAGTACTGTACCAGCCATAGTCCCCCTATAATAGTACTGTACCTTCCATAGTCCTCCTATAATAGTACTGTACCAGACATGCTCCCCCTATAATAGTACCAGCCATAGTCCCTGTATAATAGTACTGTACCAGCCATAGTCCCCCTATAATAGTACTGTACCTGCCATAATCCCTGTATAATAGTACTGTACCAGCCATAGTCCCCCTATAATAGTACTGTACCAGCCATAGTCCCTGTATAATAGTACTGTACCAGCCATAGTCCCCCTATAATAGTACCAGCCATAGACCCCCTATAATAGTACTGTACCAGACATGCTCCCCCTATAATAGTACCATTCATAGTCCCCCTATAATAGTACCTGCCATAGTCCTCCTATAATAGCACCAGCCATAGTCGTCCTATAATAGTACCAGCAATAGTCCTCCTATAATAGTACCAGCAATAGTCCCCCTATAATAGTACCAGCAATAGTCCCCCTATAATAGTACCAGCCATTGTCATCCTATAATAGTACCAGCCATAGTCCTCCTATAATAGTACCAGCCAAAGTCCTCCTATAATAGTACCAGCCATAGTCCTCCTATAATAGTACCAGCCATAGTCCTCCTATAATAGTACCAGCCATAGCCCCCTATAATAGTAACAGCCATAGTCCTCCTATAATAGTACCAGCAATAGTTCCCCTATAATAGTACCAGCCATAGTCCCCCTATAATAGTACCAGTCATAGTCCCCCTATAATAGTACCAGCCATAGTCCCCCTATAATAGTACCAGCAATAGTCCTCCTATAATAGTACCAGCCATAGTCCCCCTATAATAGTACCAGCCATAGTCCTCCTATAATAGTACCAGCCATAGTCCTCTTATAATAGTACCAGCCATAGTCCCCCTATAATAGTACCAGCAATAGTCCCCCTATAATAGTACCAGCAATAGTCCCCCTATAATAGTACCAGCCATAGTCCCCCTATAATAGTACCAGCCATAGCCCCCTATAATAGTCCCAGCCATAGCTCCCTATAATAGTACCGGACATAGTCCCCCTATAATAGTACCAGCCATAGTCCCCCTATAATAGTACCGGACATAGTCCCCCTATAATAGTACCAGCCATAGTCCTCTTATAATAGTACCAGCCATAGTCCCCCTATAATAGTACCGGACATAGTCCCCCTATAATAGTACCAGCAATAGTCCCCCTATAATAGTACCAGCAATAGTCCCCCTATAATAGTACCAGCAATAGTCCCCCTATAATAGTACCAGCCATAGTCCCCCTATAATAGTACCAGCAATAGTCCCCCTATAATAGTACCAGCAATAGTCCCCCTATAATAGTACCAGCAATAGTCCCCCTATAATAGTACCAGCAATAGTCCCCCTATAATAGTACCAGCCATTGTCATCCTATAATAGTACCAGCCATAGTCCTCCTATAATAGTACCAGCCATAGTCCCCCTATAATAGTACCAGCCATAGTCCCCCTATAATAGTACCAGCCATATTCCCCCTATAATAGTACCAGCCATAGCCCCCTATAATAGTACCAGCCATAGCTCCCTATAATAGTACTGGACATAGCCCCCCTATAATAGTACCAGCCATATTCCCCCTATAATAGTACCAGCCATAGTCCTCCTATAATAGTACCAGCCATAGTCCCCCTATAATAGTACCAGCCATAGTCCCCCTATAATAGTACCAGCCATATTCCCCCTATAATAGTACCAGCCATAGCCCCCTATAATAGTCCCAGCCATAGCTCCCTATAATAGTACCGGACATAGTCCCCCTATAATAGTACCAGCCATATTCCCCCTATAATAGTACCAGCCATAGTCCTCCTATAAAAGTAACAGCCATAGTCCCCCTATAATAGTACCAGCCATAGTCCCCCTATAATAGTACCAGCCATAGTCCCCCTATAATAGTACCAGCCATATTCCCCCTATAATAGTACCAGCCATAGCCCCCTATAAAAGTCCCAGCCATAGCTCCCTATAATAGTACCGGACATAGTCCCCCTATAATAGTACCAGCCATAGTCCCCCTATAATAGTACCAGCCATAGCCCCCTATAATAGTACCAGTCATATTCCCCCTATAATAGTACCAGCCATAGTCCCCCTATAATAGTACCAGCCATAGTCCCCCTATAATAGTACCGGACATAGTCCCCCTATAATAGTACCAGCCATAGTCCCCCTATAATAGTACCAGCCATAGCCCCCTATAATAGTACCAGTCATAGTCCCCCTATAATAGTACCAGCCATAGTCCCCCTATAATAGTACCAGCCATAGTCCCCCTATAATAGTACCAGCCATAGTCCCCCTATAATAGTACCGGACATAGTCCCCCTATAATAGTCCCAGCCATAGTCCCCCTATAATAGTACCAGCCATAGTCCCCCTATAATAGTACCAGCCATAGTCATCCTATAATAGTACCAGTCATAGTCCCCCTATAATAGTACCAGCCATAGTCCCCCTATAATAGTACCAGCCATAGTCCCCCTATAATAGTACCAGCCATAGTCCCCCTATAATAGTACTGGACATAGTCCCCCTATAATAGTCCCAGCCATAGTCCCCCTATAATAGTACCAGCCATAGCCCCCTATAATAGTACCAGCCATAGTCCCCCTATAATAGTACCAGCCATAGTCATCCTATAATAGTACCAGTCATAGTCCCCCTATAATAGTACCAGCCATAGTCCCCCTATAATAGTACCAGCCATAGTCATCCTATAATAGTACCAGCCATAGCCCCCTATAATAGTACCAGCCATAGTCCCCCTATAATAGTACCAGCCATAGCCCCCTATAATAGTACCAGCCATAGTCCCCCTATAATAGTACCAGCCATAGTCATCCTATAATAGTACCAGTCATAGTCCCCCTATAATAGTACCAGCCATAGTCATCCTATAATAGTACCAGCCATAGCCCCCTATAATAGTACCAGCCATAGTCCCCCTATAATAGTACCAGCCATAGCCCCCTATAATAGTACCAGCCATAGTCCCCCTATAATAGTACCAGCCATAGTCATCCTATAATAGTACCAGTCATAGTCCCCCTATAATAGTACCAGCCATAGTCCCCCTATAATAGTACCAGCCATAGTCCCCCTATAATAGTACCAGCCATAGTCCCCCTATAATAGTACCAGCCATAGTCCCTTATAATAGTACCAGCCATAGTCCCCCTATAATAGTACCAGCCATAGTCCCCTATAATAGTACCGGACATAGTCCCCCTGTTAGGGTATGTTCACACAGTTATAGTAATGAGGATTTCTTCCCCTTTTCCATGCTGTAAATGGGGATTCCTGGCAGCGTGGGTCGGAGCGGCTGTATACGAGGGACTAAGTGCTCCTGGCCATTGTTCTGGAGGCCACCATTAGCCGGTTGTATGTGATATAATGACAGGTCTCGTGAGGGGCTCGCTGTCCGGGCTCAGCTATTAATTCCAGGTTCTGAGCCGCGCTCCAGCCCTAGTGGGTTGATTGCTTCCAGCCATTCTTCAGCACCTTCATGTTATATTATAGCAAGGATTATACACTGTAATTATGTGAGATGTGCTGCAGACCTGCCCGACGTAGAGAGGAAATCCGCAGCCTGCAGGTCGATTAAATGGAAGCAAATCTGAATCGTTCTATAATGAAGAGTTCTGTAGGTGGTGTTTCAGCTCCTCAACATTTTCAGTATTTCTGTTTGCTGTCAGTGAACGGGAAAAACCTGAACAGGCTGAACACTCCCTGACAGCTGAAGGGTTGCTACAATTGTATCCAGTCCATGCAATAAAAATACAATTGTAACAAACCATCAGCTCACATTCACTTGCATTGGATGTGCCCTCAAATTATGGACACAGCCTTAAAGGGAATCTGTCAGTTCCTAAACACCACCCAAAGTGTTAGGCGGTGTATAGTGCTGCTGAGTCCTAATATGTAGTTTTTATGTTCATACCCACTTGCATTCCGATGCTGTGCTTCGACAAGCCAGCGGTAAGGGTACTTTCACAACTGCGTTAGTGTGATCCGGCAGGCAGTTCCGTCGTCGGGTGCGGACCCGTGTACAAATGCATTGCAAGAACGGATCCGTCTCTCAGCTTGTCAGGCGGATGGACGGATCCGTCTTGCAGTCTTTTTCAAAGTTTATGCGCAGACCGGAAGGACGGATCCATCCTTCAGTTGTTTCGCAATGCCGGATCCGGCACTAATACAAGTCAATGTAAATTAATGCCGGATCTGGCATTCTGGCAACTGATCAGACATTTTGGACTGACATAAACGCCTGACAGTGACTGAACGGAAGGCATACTTATGCAAACTGAATGGATTTTGACAGAACTCTTACTCGGAAAAGACTATATTCTGGTACATAGGAGCAGTATTATAGTAGTTATATTCTTGTATATAGGAGCAGTATTATAGTAGTTATATTCTTGTACATAGGAGCAGTATTATAGTAGTTATATTCTGGTACATAGGAGCAGTATTATAGTAGTTATATTCTTGTATATAGGAGCAGTATTATAGTAGTTATATTCTTGTACATAGGAGCAGTATTATAGTAGTTATATTCTTGTACATAGAAGCAGTATTATAGTAGTTATATTCTTGTACATAGGGGCAGTATTATAGTAGTTATATTCTTGTACATAGGAGGCAGTATTATAGTAGATATATTCTGGTACATAGAAGCAGTATTATAGTAGTTATATTCTTGTACATAGGAAGCAGTATTACAGTAGTTATATTATTGTACATAAGAGCAGTATTATAGTAGTTATATTTTTGTACATAGGAGGCGGTATTATAGTAGTTATATTTTTGTACATAAGAGCGGTATTATAGTAGTTATATTCTTGTACATATGAGCAGTATTATAGTAGTTATATTCTTGTACATAGGAGCAGTATTATAGTAGTTATATTCTGGTACATAGGAGCAGTATTATAGTAGTTATATTCTTGTACATAGAAGCAGTATTATAGTAGTTATATTCTTGTACATAGGAGGCAGTATTATAGTAGTTGTATTCTTGTACATAGGAGCAGTATTATAGTAGTTATATTCTTTTACATAGGAGCAGTATTATAGTAGTTATATTATTGTACATAGGAGGCAGTATTATAGTAGATATATTCTTGTACATTGGAGGTAGTATTATAGTAGTTATATTCTTATACATAAGAGCAGTATTATAGTAGTTATATTCCTGTACATAGGAGCAGTATTATAGTAGTTATGTTCTTGTACATAGGAGGCAGTATTATAGTAGTTATATTCTTGTACATAGGAGCAGTATTATAGTAGTTATATTATTGTACATAGGAGCAGTATTATAGTAGTTATGTTCTTGTACATAGGAGCAGTATTATAGTAGTTATATTCTTGTACATAGGAGGCAGTATTATAGTAGTTATGTTCTTGTACATAGGAGCGGTATTATAGTATTATGTAATGCCAAATTCTCTGAAACGCCTTTGGAGACGGCTTATGGTAGAGAAATGAACATTCATTCCTGCAGTCAGCATCCAATTGCCTGCTCCCTCAAACGTTGCGACATCTGTGGCATTGTGCTGTGTGATCAATCTGCACATTTCAGAGTGGCCTTTTATTGTGGGCAGTCTAAGGCACACCTGTGCAATATTCCTGCTGTCTAATCAGCACCTTGATATGCCACACCTGTGAGGTGGGATGGATTATCTCGGCTAACACAGATTTAAACAGATTTGTGACCAATATTTGAGAATAATGGGTCTTTTGTGTATGTAGAAAATGTTTCAAATCTTTAAGTTCAGCGCATGCAAAATGGGAGCAAAACCGAAAGTGTTGAATTTATATTTTCGTTCAGTGTATGTTTTGTGGACTTCAAAAAACTTACTTTTGTGTGCATGAACCCGAACATTGACCCCTATAATAACTCCTGTTGGTGATCGGCAATCACTGCTTAGTACTGTTTCCTCGCAGCAGTGGAGTCCTGGATTTAAGGGCAACATACAAACCAGTTGATTTAGATTTTGGATTGTGGATGGGGACTGAAGCAATGGCTGTCTCTGTGCAGTGCTATGGAACAGGTTGGCGCTATATAAACAAATAACATTTGAGTGGATAAGGGTACTTTCACACTAGCGTTGGTGCGGATCCGTCTGTTTATTTGTACAGACCGATCCGCACCTCTAATGCAAACGTTTGTATCCGTTCAGAACGGATCCGTTTGCATTAGCTTTAAAGAAAAATGACAAAGTCCAAAACGGATCCGTTTTGACTTACATTGAAAGTCAATGGGGAACGGATCCGTTTTCAAATGCACCATATTGTGTCACTGACAACGGATCCGTCCCCATTGACTTACATTGTAAAAAAAAACGGATCCGTTAGGCTCCGCCTCTTCAGACGGACACCAAAATGCTGCATGCTGCGTTTTGGTGTCCGCCTCCAAAACGGAATAGAGGCGGAACGGAGCCTAACTGATGCATTCTGGACGGATCCTTATCCATTCAGAATGCATTGGGGCTTAACTGATCCGTTTTGGACCGTTTGTGAGAGCCCTGAAACGGATCTCACAAACGGAATCCAAAACGCTAGTGTGAAAGTACCCTTACCTTTACAGAGCCAACAATCAGTATTTCTTTTGCTTTCTTCCTGTGTAATACCATGCTGATTTGGTTCCAGCAATGAAACATTCTCACGGCCCTGAACTTGTGGAATTTGTCTCCACCTCTTGGTAAATCTTTCTGCACTAGATGGCAGGATTCCCAATTAATCAAGAATCTCCAAGTCAGGAAATTCTGCAGTTACATCTGCGGGCGAGACAGAGGCCATTATTCGAGTGCTTAGCACTCAGGGTCACACAGTTCTTCCAGGTACAGAAATATTACCCCTGAGGGACGTGTTGGCCGTCCTGGTATTTTTTATACTTAGTGTTACTAGATAGAAACATTACATCCTGTGCAGACGACCGTGTGTGTTATGCGGTCCGTTTTTTACGGATCCGTTGTTCAGTATCTGACGTTTTTTTTCCCTCTAATTTAAGTCCTCTTCCATTCCATTATTGCACAAAACATATCCGTATTGTTTCCGTATTTGATCCGTTTTTTGCGGATCGTATACTGAAACAGTAACTTATTAATCACCAAACACATGAGCAATATGTGCTGTGCATAGCATTTCTACAGTATGGATCCGCAAAATACAGATGAAATACGGATGACATACGGATGTGTTCCGTGTGCGTTCTGTATTTTTTGCGGACCCATTGACTTGAATGGGACCTCAGACCGGGATTTGCGGACAATAATAGGACATGCACTATTTTTTTGCGGAACCGACATACGGAAATACGGAAATGGAATGCACACGGAGTACCTTCAGTATTTTCTCCAGCCTCTTTGAAGTGAATTGTTCCGCATACGGTCTGCAAAAAAAACGGAACGTCACAACCCACCTTTATATTATGCCAGAGACTGGCGTCCGTTATAGCACAAGTCTACGCCAGCTCCTGGCTGACACAGATTTCAGCTTCTGGTGCAAGGAGTGGCCTCTGCCTCTTAAAAAATTTGGCGCATTTTACTCCAGTGCACAGTGTAGCCCTCTACACTGCAAAGAGAAAAAGTAAGTGAACCCTTTAATTTAATAACCCAATGATAACCCATTAGCACCATGACCCCCCCCCCCAAAAAAAAATTCTGTAGGCTCTAAATTGGATTTGTAGAATACTAAGGGGGGATTTTGGAGCATTCCTCTCTGCAATTTAGCAATATTTCTTGCATTCACCGTTCTCAATTCAGGTCATTTCATTGTGATACGGTCAGGACTGAGACTTGTCTATTCCAATACCCAAATCTTCTTGTTTAGATGACTTACATGGGTCATGATCTTGTTGCATCACCCAAAGTCTCTTCATCAGGTCATGGACGCTATCCTTATAATCTTTTGTAAAATGTCATCATACGTCTTTGAATTTATTGTTCCCTCCATGATAACAAGTTGTCTATACGGTGCGAAAGCAAAGCAGCCCCAAACCATGCTGCCCCCTACACCAGCCCTAAACCATGAAGCCCCTTCGACCAGCCCAAAACTGTGAAGCTCCCCCCAACAGCCCCAAACCTTGAAGCCCCCTCTGCTAATCTCAAACCATGACACCCTTTCCACCAGCCCCAAATGATTATGCCGTTTCCACCAGCCCAAAACCATGAAGTTCCCTCCACAAGACCCAAACCATGATGCCCCCTACACCAGCCCCAAAACATGATGTCCCTCCACCAGTCCCAAACTATGCTGTCCCTCCACAGCCCCAAACAATGCTGCTCTTCCACCAGCCCCAAACCACGATGTTCCCCCCACAAGACCCAAACTATAATGGCCCCTCCACCTGCCCCAAACCAAAATGACCCTCCACCAGCTCCAAACCATGATGTTTCCTCCTCCAGCCCCAAATCATGATCCCCCCCCACACCAGTCTCAAACCATGCTGCCCCTCCACATCCCAAAACCATGATGCTTCCTCCACTAGCCCCAAACCAAAATGACCCTCCACCAGCTCCAAACCATGATGCTCCCTCCTCCAGCCCCATACCATGATGTTTCCTCCACCAGACCCAAATCGAATTGGCCCTCCTGCAGCCCCAAATCATGATCCGCCCTACACCAGTCTCAAACCATGCCGTCCATCCACCAGCCCAAAACCATGATGCCTCCTCAACCATCCCCAAACCATGATGCCCTTTCCAACATCCCAAAACCATGAAACCCCTTCTACCAGCCACAAATAATAATGCTCGCTTCACCAGCCCCAAACCCTGATGTTCTCTCCATCAGACCAAAACCATGAAGCCTCCCCCCCACCAGTCCTAAACCATGATGTTCCCCCCACCAGCCCCAAACAATGATGTGGCCTCTGCCAACTCCACACCATAATGTTCCCTCCACTATCTCCAAACCATGTTGCCTTTCCACCAGCCCCAAACCATGATGTCCTCTCTACCAGCCCCAAAACATGATGCTCCTCTACCAGCCCCAAACCATGAAGCCCCCTCTACCAGCCCCAAACCATGATGTCCTCTCTACCAGCCCCAAAACATGATGCCCCTCCACCAGCTCAAAACCATGATGCCCCTCCACCAGCCCCAAATCATGAAGCCTCCTCTTCAGCCCCAAACCATGAAGCTCCCTCTACCAGCCCCAAACCATGAAGCCCCCTCTTCAGCCCCAAACCATGAAGCTCCCTCTACCAGCCCCAAACCATGAAGCCCCTTCTACCAGCCCCAAACCATGATGCTGCCTCTTCAGCCCCAAACCATGAAGCTCCCTCTACCAGCCCCAAACCATGAAGCCCCCTCTTCAGCCCCAAACCATGAAGCTCCCTCCACCAGCCCCAAATCATGAAGCCCCCTCTTCAGCCCCAAACCATGAAGCTCCCTCTACCAGCCCCAAACCATGAAGCCCCCTCTTCAGCTCCAAATCATGAAGCTCCCTCTACCAGCCCCAAACCATGAAGCCCCCTCTACCAGCCCCAAACCATGAAGCCCCCTCTACCAGCCCCAAACCATGAAGCCCCCTCTACCAGCCCCAAACCATGATGCTGCCTCTTCAAACTCCAAACCATGATGCTCCTTTCACCATCTCCAAACCATGATCTCCTTTCTATCTATCTTTCTCTTAGGGCTCTTTCAATGACCGTATGTTTGTGTCCGCATCCGTCCCGCAATTTTGGGCTTGCCGCAAAACATGCGAACAGCATACCGTGCGCATCCGTACTTCCATTCCGCGGCCCCACAAAAAAGAACATGTCTTATTCCTATCCGCAATTGCAGACAAGAACAGGCATTTCCATCATAGGGCGGCCGATCCGTTCTGCAAAATGTGGAACGCACGTGGTCGGTATCCATGTTTTGAGGATCCTCAATTTACAGACCACAAAAATGGATACGGTCATCTGAATGAGGCCTTATCCTTACTCTTTCTCAGCAGACTACAGTCAGGGCGGGATCTGCTGAGGATTCCATAGGACGCAGGTGCTTTGTGAAATGATAATAAATTAGTCAGGCTAAATTAGGCAGAAAAAGCCATTTATGACCCTCTCAGGTGATGTGTCCCCACTTTACCTCTGGGTCTCATCTTGCTCCTCATGGATTTTCATGGAGAACAGTTTATATTTTTTGTTCCGGGGGAAATAGGGCGTGTAACAAATCCATTGGACTAAATAATTGAGGACTTGAGCAGCAAGGTGACGAGGAGGAGGTGATGGAAGCCGGGACCTCCCATACACAATGAGCAGGGACCCCACATATTGACAGCGCCAATCACAGGCGCAATCAGTCACTGCTGCTCCTCTACATGTCACAGTCACCGTGTCCTGTGGTGACTCTTATGCATCACAAGTGACCACCTGCCCTGCACAGGAGCGCTGCTGGGTGCCTGACAATCCTTCTGAGGCACTACAAGCTCCAGCATTCCTTTAGGTGTCTACAGAATCCTAAAAACAAATGCTACTGCAGCATTCTCTCCCTTTCTCTGCTCATCTGGGGCAGAGAGACCTTTGGGCCCCCCGTGGCTCCAGAACCAGAGGCGGCTGCAGCCTTTGAACCCCCCGTAGTTAATCCTCCACTTAATAAGACGCCTCGTCTTGTGTACATAAAGCATAATCATTGTATAATGAAAAGCTCTGCAAATGTCTTATACACTGTGCTTTTCAATTCTTCACTATTTTCAAGATCTCTGTTTGTTGTCAGTAAATGGAAACATTCCCTTTTCTAGCTGCTGAAAATCTGTTCAGACCCAATGCTAGGGTTTCTTAGAATTGTATCATGTCTCGAACTAAACAGGCTGATACATTTTACCTGCACTGATACATTGTAGCGCACTATCAGCACAGGAGAAGGATTTGTAGCAAACCCTCAGCTGAGAGAAATGTAAGGTCTGAGCAGGATTTCACCCTCTGGATGTAAAGCCTCTTGCACACGATTTACATTTCGTTTTTTTGCGTTCCGTATATGGACCGTATACGGAACCATTCATTTCAATGGATCTGCAAAAAAAATGGAAGGTACTCCGTATGCCTTCCGTTTCCGTATTTCCGTTTTTCCGTTCCATTCAAAGATAGAACATGTCCTATTATTGTCCGCCTAACAGAAAAGGATAGTACTGTTCTATCAGGGGCCAGCTGTTCTGTTCCTCAAAAAACGCAATGCACATGGACGTCATCTGTATTTTTGGCAGATCCGTTTTTTGCGCACCGCAAAATACATACAGTCGTGTGCAAGAGGCCTAAAGTGAAAGTTCCTATGCACCGACAATAAACAGATATCTTGAAAATGGTGAGAATTGAAACACAATGGGGGTCAGCTACTAAAGATCTTTATGCCATTTTTAAGTGCAAAAAAAGTTGCAAGACTCTGTTTTGCGACTTTTTAAAAATGTTTTTGCACGCCGCTTTTTCCCACTGCCCTCAATATTAGGGAGTGGTGGGGGCATGACAGAGGCCGGTCCATCAGCACCAGGAACCTGGCGTCAATGAGGCTTGAAATCCCCGTCAGTCAGGGGCTGGAGAAGACTTCACTCCCGGTGCACCGACTTGCAGAAGAAGCGACTCATCATTAATCAGTGCATCCTCCGGCAGCGCAGGCGATATCAAAGAACGGCGTAAAATTCAGGTCTTTGATGAATGACCCCCAAAATCTGAAGGACATTTAAGTACTATCCGAAAAGCTTACAATATCTCACTTTAGCAGAACTGCAGGTTCAGACCGAATGGATCTCACAAAGCAGGCCAACAATGCTGTAGAACTACAAACCCCAGCACAACTATCCTGGCTGGATGGAGGATGTGGCTTGCTGGGACTTCCAGTTCTCCTACTGACTGTGTTGAGATTGGATTCTAGAGTATCCACAGGCTAGAGAGCTCGGGGGGGTTTCCTGCACTCTCTGGGAGTTGTAGTTATATACCGATGGGAAGGCTTTCCCATGATTGACTTTGCTGGGACTTGTAGTCCCACACCAGTTGTTGCATAGAATAAAGTATGGGGGTCATCACGACTGTCACCGTATGCTGAGAGTACAGTACCAGCACATGTAGTCCCTCAACAACCAGTCAGCTATAGAGATAACCTGGGTATAACTACTCCTATCATCCACTTCTGCATTGCATTTGCTCTACGCTCAGGGGTTAATAGCAGCTCAGTGTGACCCTCACAGAACTGAGGAGTTTTTGTTGGAGGAGCAGCCCCCCCCCCTCTCCTTCCTGATGGTGCTCCAGTCTTCTCAGTGGTCCAGCTCTCCTCCAGCACCAGGAGACTCAGGACCAAGGATGCTGAGCTCTGGCATCTCTGCGCTCCTCCCTGTGCTCATCCAGATGTCTGCTGCTCCCTCTGCCATGCAAGCTGCTGGAGGCTGGACCTGCTCCTTTGAGTCTTGCTCACACAGTGATGACAGCAATTGAGGAGATGCCTTGCACCTCCATGCAGCTGGCTGATCCCATTCTGTTCAGATCTTGAGCCCCAGCAGCAGCTGCACTCTGTGGAGAGGAATAAGAAGCTGCAGGACCCATGCACAGTGCAAGCCTTCAGCCTCCTGCAGCTCTGCCCTGGGAGGATGCTATCCTGATGCCACTGTAGAGTACCCCTGTGCCCACCCAACCTGGAGATGCTGCTCTGTGTCAATCTGGTTTGCATCTTGGAGAGACTGAGGGATGGCATCTGAATTGCCTTGAGTTGGTTCAGTGTGGGCTTCTGAGACTTGGCTTCAGTTCAGTTCCTCCCCATGTGGGGGCTCACTTGATCACATTTTAAAGCACTTTTCGGCTAAAAATCCCCATTCTTTACAATAATAACAGGCTCCAGCAGTAGATGAGACTGAGTTGGGCTGAAAAAGGGACACCAGGACCATCATCATGAAGCTCCACAGAAGATCGGAACTCTGCTCCTCCAGCTTGGTGGGATGCCTGTGGATCTATGTTCTTCTCTCTTCTTCTCCCACCAGTGGGGAGATCACTTGCAGACACTGTCACACCCGAATCCAGCTGAAGGATCATGGATTACTAAGGGGAGACAAGGGGCAGCCTAGGGTGGTGAGGGAAGTTCTCCAGAACTCAAGTGGAGAGGATGAGGTTAAAGAGAGACTTGAAGTCCTACCACTACATGCTGTCAATGGCAATGAGCCAGGAGATCTCCAAACAAGGTCCAACAGCCAGGGGTCAACTTTAAGCCCCAAGAAGGGAAATGGTTCTGACAGACAAGGCATTGGAGGTGAGACCAAGGAAACCAGAAGGTGGTTGACCAGGGTGAGGAGAGACCAATCTGGAGTCAGTAGAATTGGCAAAGAGATCTTGCTGCCATCTGACCCCAGTGAGGAGGACCCCCTGACCAGCTTCTCCTTGGAGGGACAGAAGATCAGAAGATCTGATGCCAAAGGGTCCAAGGAAGATGCAAGGTTTAACCGAGCTCGAATGGAGGAGATGAGACTTAGTAGCACCAGTTTCCCTTTGACTGGAGACTCGGCTCATAACCAAGCCATGGTCCACTGGACTGGGGGGCACAACAGCAGTGTGAGTACCCCTCCTGCATGCCAACCTTGTCATGCCAGCATGCTCACTGTAGGATCAAGGTCCAGTTACATACATTTAAGCAATGTCGCAAGTGCAGAAAATTCTTGTTACAATGTTGCAAGTAGTGGAATATTCTAGGGATGTATTCTAAAAGGTGCAGGGCCCTTTAAGGATTTATTATAGGACTATGCAAGCATATATTACTATGCTGCAGTGACTAAACCAATGTCTATCCACAGAATAGTGATAGTCCACTTTTTCCAAGCTGTCCTTAACTCCAGCACTGCAAGCCAAGTCGGTGATGATGGGACTAGTAGTTCCTCCACAATTATGCTATGGGTTCCCTGTTCTATCAGGTATTGCGAGCACCCAATTAGTTAACCCATAGATCCCCCCTTTCTGTCTGCTCTACAATACCTGACACAGCCTTCTGGATGTGCTCAGAGTACCAATGGGTTCCTCTCCACAGCTCTGTCTGATTTATAGCTTTAACCCATCTGTGTTTCCTCCCAAGTTGAGAGAGACCCCACAAACATGACATTGTCCTCAGTGCAAGAGCTTTGCTTGTGTCCATTGATTTGGGGGTTAGGGCTGTCATGGCAGGGAATAAGGGGTTAATACAGGCTGCTTAACAAGTGTGCATTGATTTGGAATGGGGCAGTCATTGCAGAGAACAAGGGGTTAATACAGGTTGGAAAAAAAAAAAGTCAATTGATTTGGAATGGGGCAGTCATTGCAGGGAATAAGGGGTTAACACAGGCTGCTAAAAAGTGCCTGTTGATTTGGGGTGGGTGCAGTCAATGCAGAGGATAAGGGGTTAATTCAGGCTTATAAAAAAAAAGCATCCATTGATTTGGGTTGGGGGCACTCATTGCAGGGAATAAGGGGTTACACAGGCTGCTAAAAAAGTGCCTGTTGATTTGAGGTGGGGGCAGTCGATGCAGAGGATAAGGGGTTAACACAGGCTGCTAAAAAGTGCCTGTTGACTTGGAATGGGGCAGTTATTGCAGGGAATAAGGGGTTAATACAGGTTGGAAAAAAAAAGTCTATTGATTTGAATGAGGGCAGTCATTGCAGGGAAAAAGGGGTTAACACAGGCTCCTAAAAAGTGCCCGTTGATTTGGGGTGGGGGCAGTTATTGCAGGGAATAAATGGTTAATACAGGCTTCTAAAAAAAGTCTCCATTGCTTTGGAGTGGGACAGTCATTGCAGGGAATAAGGGGTTAACACAGGCTGCTAAAAAGTGCCTGTTGATTTGGGGTGGGTGCAGTCAATGCAGAGGATAAGGGGTTAACACAGGCTGCTAAAAAGAGCCTGTTAATTTGGGGTGGGGGCAGTTATTGCAGGGAATAAATGGTTAATACAGGCTTCTAAAAAAAGTCTTCATTGCTTTGGAGTGGGACAGTCATTGCAGGAAATAAGTGGTTAATACAGACTTCTAAAAAAAGTCTCCATTAATTTGGGGTGGGGGCAGTCATTGCAGAGGATAAGGGGTTAATACAGACTTCTAAAAAAAAAAGTCTCCATTGATTTGGGGTGGGGGCAGTCATTGCAGAGGCTAAGGGGTTAATACAGGCTGCTAGAAAAGTCTCCATTGATGTGGGACGAGAGAAGTAATTTCAGAGGATAAGGGGTTAATACAGGCTGCTAAAAAGCCGTGCATTTTATCATAATGGCAGATCTGTCTTTGAACCCATTATTTTCTGGCAAGCCAGGATGCAGACATTGAAGTGTGACCGCAGCAGGCTTTAACTGGGAGTGAGATGGTTAATTAAAGCTGGAGCCGTATATCTAACAGGCTATTGATAGCAGGACCCGCGCTTCGTACAGTAGAGAGCAGAGGGTTCACTGGCTGCAGCTTCACTCATTCCACCAGCAGGTGGCGCCCTTGAAATCTCTATTCCCCAGCTCCCCCTGCACAGTGAAGAGCATCTATGGTGTAAGTCATTTTGCTGTGATTTCATGAGATCTGATGTCATTCTTGGTGGATTATCCATCTGATTAATTCCTATTGTCATCCAATTTTAGGAGACAAACTGTGTCAATATTTCCTTTTAACTATGTCTCTTGGTGTCCTGTATCCTCAGCCTGGAAATGAGGGGAGGGGGTCTGAGACCCCCCCCTGTCTGGCATTTGGGGAGGAGGTTGGGCAAATGGTCCCCCAGATGTAATTGTGATTTTAAACGGAAAGCCTGATTGCCCTTTATTTGGGAATGAATTGCAACCTTTTGGATTTTTTTTAATTTTTTTTTTTTACTGGTGTGGAGGATAGACTGAAGAGCAGAGATGTTCCTGGTCTGTGTCTTCTGTGCAGCAGTGAGAGTTACCAGTACAAGTAACCAGTGTGAGGATAGCCCGGCTCATATGCGCTATGGGGGTCATCCACTACTTACATCTTCTCCCCCTCTCAGTACATGTAACCAGTGTGAGGATAGCCCGGCTCATATGCGCTATGGGGGTCATCCACTACTTACATCTTCTCCCCCTCTCAGTACATGTAACCAGTGTGAGGATAGCCTGGCTCATATGTGCTATGGGGGTCATCTACTACTCACATCTTCTCCCCCTCTCAGTACATGTAACTAGTGTGAGGATAGCCCGGCTCATATGTGCTATGGGGGTCATCTACTACTCACATCTTCTCCCCCTCTCAGTACATGTAACCAGTGTGAGGATAGCCCGGCTTATATGTGCTATGGGGGTCATCCACTACTCACATCTTCTCCCCCTCTCAGTACATGTAACCAGTGTGAGGATAGCCCAGCTCATATGTGCTATGGGGGTCATCTACTACTCACATCTTCTCTCCCTCTCAGTACATGTAACCAGTGTGAGGATAGCCCGGCTCATATGCGCTATGGGGGTCATCTAATACTCACATCTTCTCCCCCTCTCAGTACATGTAACCAGTGTGAGGATAGCCCGGCTCATATGTGCTATGGGGGTCATCTACTGCTTACATCTTCTCCCCCTCTCAGTACATGTAACCAGTGTGAGGATAGCCCGGCTCATATGCACTATGGGGGTCATCTACTGCTCACATCTTCTCCCCCTCTCAGTACATGTAACCAGTGTGAGGATAGCCCGGCTCTTATGCGCTATGGGGGTCATCCACTACTTACATCTTCTCCCCCTCTCAGTACATGTAACCTGTGTAAGGATAGTCCGGCTCATATGTGATATGGGGGTCATCTACTGCTCACATCTTCTCCCCCTCTCTCTCTCTGTGAATAGTCATAGGGTGGGATTGTTGCACAGTTGCCTATAACCCTCACCGTCCCCTGGCACAAGTCACTGTGTGATTTGTAGTCCATTCCAGGTTTTATTATCGTTGTAATATATATTATATAGTTTTTTTTCGCTATTTTGCGATCGCAAAAATCTTTTATTACTTTTGTTATCTTTGTAGTTCTACATTTAACAATCAATTTTTTATATTTTTGGTTATGTTTTTGTTTATTTTCAGTTTATACTTTTTATTTATTTTTTTTTTATTTTTTTTACTTTTGTTTGTTTTTAACCTGTTTCCCTTCTTGGTGACACAGTGAAGACTCTCGGCAGTAGTGTCTCCTCCTTGGCGGTCTCTTCTCTGACTGAGCACTTGCATCCTCAGTCACTGAGTTCATGATTTGTGATGATCTGAAACGCTGACATCTTTAACTGGTACTAAAATCATCTCAGCGTTTCCTATATGTGGTGGGTAAAGTTCAATTCTTTAAATATCTCATCACAAATCCATGCAGCGCAGCCTTCCCTTTCTTAAAGGGACCCATGCCCCTCTCCATTCTGAGTTTCTTTGTGCATAAATACAATCTGAGCGCTACAGTGAAGACTGACACTAACAGAGGCAGAGCTGTAGCAGTGAGAAATTTGCAGGTTATCAGGGTTCAGAATAGAACATTTCCTGCCCATAGACTCACTGATAATTGGCACAAATATTGGTCGTTTTGCTGAATTTTATGCCACTGTTGCCTAAAGTAAACCCAAGGTTTTTCAGGATCATTGTTCCGATTAATGCAAAACCTCCTTTAATCTGACATCTGATAATCCAGAGACTCATCCGGCACCTGCAGAATGCTAAGGAGATATAACCGGTCAGATAATAATGAGATTCAGATCATTTATATCCCCCTGTTCTCTACCCCACATCCACGTCTTTTCTATGAGCGTCTGATAATCTGGAATGTTTGATAATCCAGCATCGGACCTTCGCTGTAAGGACCTTTTCTTATGTGAACATATAAATCCATACAAACGATGAGAGTTGCTGGAAACGTTTCTCTCGCTGCTGATATCACCACACATAGGATTTTCCGCCCCCATACAGAATAATAATCTCTAAAAGCATCTGCCAATTTTTTGTTCCATCCAGGAGAAAATTGGATTCTGATGTTTAGGGATGAGCGGCAGCGAGGGGTTAACTATTCTTGTATTCATTGGGGAGGTATTGGGGGCGACTGTAAATGGGGCTTTACAAACCACATTAGACTGTAAAGTGTCCGCCGTGTACCTGGAATCCACCTCTGTCTGGTTTCATCTGTTTCTGGGAAAGCTGGGTGACAACCACCATGACCACTATGGGTGTCACCCCTGTCCTCGGGCAAATCTGCCATTCAGGGGGTGAGGTTTCCAAGCATCTATAGTTTCATTCAATAGGTCATCACACAATATTCCATTACATAATCATCTCCAGTAATTAGTGACTGTCCCAGTAATCCTCCAGTCGCCTGTGTGTTTCCATTTCCTGCATCGTAATAGATGGTAAATAGATATTTCCACCAGTGATCTGCAGAAAGATTGGATGGTTTTTCCACTGATCGATGGGACTGGCAACAGATTGTGTATTATAGATAATATGTGTCTATCACTATAATTACAAATCCTGAGTTACATCCTGTATTATACTCCAGAGCTGCACTCACTATTCTGCTGGTGGAGTCACTGTGTACATACATTACTTATCCTGTACTGATCCTGAGTTACATCCTGTATTATACTCCAGAGCTGCACTCACTATTCTGCTGGTGGAGTCACTGTGTACATACATTACTTATCCTGTACTGATCCTGAGTTACAGCCTGCATTATACTTCAGAGCTCCACTCACTATTCTGCTGGTGGAGTCACTGTGTACATTACATGAATTATCCTGCACTGATCCTGAGATACACCATGTATCATACTCCAGAGCTGCACTCACTATTCTGCTGGTGCAGTCACTGTGTACATACATTACTTATCCTGTACTGATCCTGAGTTACATCCTGTATTATACTCCAGAGCTGCACTCCCTATTCTGCTGGTGCAGTCACTGTGTACATACATTACATTACTTATCCTGTACTGATCCTGAGTTACATCCTGTATTATACTCCAGAGCTGCACTCATTATTCTGCTGGTGCAGTCCCTGTGTACATACATTACTTATCCTGTACTGATCCAGAGTTACATCCTGTATTATACTCCACAGCTGCACTCACTATTCTGCTGGTGCAGTCACTGTGTACATACATTACTTATCCTGTACTGATCCTGAGTTACATCCTGTATTATACTCCAGAGCTGCACTCACTATTCTGCTGGTGCAGTCACTGTGTACATACATTATATTACTTATCCTGTACTGATCCTGAGTTACATCCTGTATTATACTCCAGAGCTGCACTCACTATTCTGCTGGTGCAGTCACTGTGTACATACATTGCTTATACTGTACTGATCCTGAGTTACATCCTGTATTATACTCCAGAGCTGCACTCACTATCCTGCTGGTAGAGTCACTGTTTACATACATTACTTATCCTGTACTGATCCTGAGTTATAACCTGTATTATATTCCAGAGCTGTACTCACTATTCTGCTGGTGGAGTCACTGTGTACATACATTACTTATCCTGTACTGATCCTGAGTTACATCCTGTATTATACTCCAGAGCTGCACTCACTATTCTGCTGGTGGAGTCACTGTGTACATACATTACTTATCCTGTACTGATCCTGAGTTACATCCTGTATTATACTCCAGAGCTGCACTCACTATTCTGCTTGTGCAGTCACTGTGTACATACATTACTTATCCTGTACTGATCCTGAGTTACATCCTGTATTATACTCCAGAGCTGCACTCACTATTCTGCTGGTGGAGTCACTGTGTACATACATTACTTACCCTGTACTGATCCTGGGTTACATCCTGTATTATACTCCAGAGCTGCGCTCACTATTCTGCTGGTGCAGTCACTGTGTACATACATTACTTATCCTGTACTGATCCTGAGTTACATCCTGTATTATACTCCAGAGCTGCGCTCACTATTCTACAATGTTAGGAGCTTGAAACTCTCAATATCTATCTATCTATCTCTCTATCTCTCTATCTATCTATCTATCTATCTATCTATCTATCTATCTATCTATCTCTCTATCATCTTTATGCGGGATGCTAATGATACCGTACAGTCCCTTCACATGTCACTAGGAGCTTCCTTAAGGATGATGGATTTCATCTTCAGCTCGCAGCTTTAATCAATGCACGGATTGAGGTTTTCTTCCAGTGAATATCTTCTTCAGCATCTCCAGTAATCTTATAAATGTTCTTCTAAACCTTCCGTACTCGTGTCGAGCGTCGCCTCGGAATTCAATCTGTACAGTAATTACGTTTGTTCCGCCAAGTGATGCACATGCATTTTTTTCCTCTTTACAACACACAACCTAGGTACAAAAATCGCCATGGGCAGCCTGTGATTTAAAGGGTTTTCCCCCAAAAAATAATCTGTAGTTTTCAAACGCCTGAAAATTTGCTAAATTGCATGTAATTAAAAATGTGGACTAACCAATGAGTTGTAATAAACGTATCTGTATAGCGCCACCTGCTGTTTCTTTTCCCTTTTTTTTCTATCCACCACACTGAGGTGGATGCACTTGCTCACTTCCATCCTTCAACTGTCTCCTGCTCTGTGGTAGGGAAAGAGCTGCAGCAGAAAGTAGACGCCCTTTAGTTGCAGCAGAAAGTACACGCCCCCTAGCTGCAAGCTTGATGATAATCTAACAGAGTAATTAGAAAACTGAATGTGGAGATCTCTGGATCCATGTGAGGTACAGGGCTGGTTCTAGCTTTGTTAGAAAGATGTTGTTCCGTATTATATGACGTCTGATTTTCATCTTTTATGTGACTCATGGGACAACCCCTGTAGGGTAGTCTATAGAAACCATTCTCTGCTCTGTGACATGCTGTCCGTCATCATGGGGTTTAACAATATGTAAATTACTTGCTGCAACCTGTCGCTTTCCAGCAGCTGAGGAACCACAACCCTCATCATGCCATCTTGGCCATAGCTTGCTTAGAGTTGTAGTATTTTATAAAATGATTAGCCACAAGTAGCATGTAAGTGGCCGATTACGCTGCGGCTGGTTTCTTCTCCCTTCCTATGGTCCTGACCTGCTCCTTCCACCTTCTTCTGCATTGTGTGCATCCATTCCTCTCATTTCCTGTAAGAAGAATCTCATTTCCACCTTCTGAAGGAGGAGAATCGATAGCCTACAAGATGTGGCCTGCAGGAGTCTCGGGGAATGTATCGGAGACAGGATATTAGCTGGATACAAATGTTACACTTAGCTTGTAATGTTGCAGCTTCTAAAGTGACATTCCCCAGAAAATCTAAGAAACGTCGAGTCCGCTGCCGCCCCCCCCGAGGCCTTCCTCCCTCTTCACTTGAGGATTTGCTCTTATTGTCCGCCCTGATTGCTGAGATTCAGGCTGTGGCCACCTGTGGACCCGTGTAGTGGACGCCACGCCATGCCAATATAATGTGCAGCGTGGCAAAAACCGACGACGTACATCACTGTGTTATAGGAACTTAGGACATTGCCAAGGGTGTGTGGATAAGCTTGCTGACCAAAATATTGCAAGTGGCGGGAACTCCATTGTTTTCAGAAGACCTGGTGCACAGTGAAGGGTTAAGAATGTCCCGTAATAACGTAAAGAGAATTAATACAATGTAATTAGTCATTGATCGACAACACCGTGTTCCTATGTTCGCATAACTGTTAGGCCTCGTGCACACGACCGTTGTTTGTTTCCGCGTCCGTTCCGTCCGCAAATTTTGCGTCCGCCCAAAAAAACGGATGACGGACGTTTTTTTTTTGGGTGGATCCGTTTTTTTGGCAGATCCATTGTAATAATGCCTATACTTGTCCGCAAACGTGAAAAAATAGGACATGCTCTTTTTTTTGACGGAATGTAAACATGGGCCACGGATGCGGAACAAAAACAGTTGACCATCCGCATTTTTGACGGACCCGTTGAAATGAATGGGGAAGCATCCTATCCGTGAAAAAAACGGAATGGACGTGGAGACAATCAACGGTCGTGTGCATGAGGCCTTAGTATATGAGCAGAGCTGAACATACTGTTAGTAGTCAATAGGGGACTAACATGTAAAGAGATCCAGAATTTGGATGAAAAGCTGAATACATAATCTTAGCGTGCCTACTGCATAGCCGAATAGATACTAAGAAAGCTGGATATAAGGCTGAATACATAAATTTAAATGTGTCCATTACATAGCCAGAAGGTATATATAAATATGGAAAAACATCCAGCCAAAATCAGCCCGTTATACAAAAAGACATGGAAGAGGGTGACGATCAATGTAAGTAGGTTCCAGATACATAATACATGTTATATGGCCACTGTGGGTGCCGGGTACATTATACTTATCATACAGCCGCATAAATGAAAGTACATACCAGGAGAGCAGAGATGCGCACGGTACTTTTAAAGTGGAGATTTGGCGCTCGGAACGAGTCACTTGACATACGTGTCACGTCACTGTGAGCTTGAGCGTGCGCTTGCGCCGCCAGTATTCTGTGGGCAGAAAGGGCAGATCCATGTGGGCAATGTGAAAAGCCAAATGGGGAAAAAGTATATGAACACCTGTCAGCGGAAACCAAAACATGCCTATGGAGAATGGCATAAATCGGTGTAAATCACTAAATAAAGTGGATAAGCTTGCTGACTGTTTCCATCAGCTGAGAATTGTGTGCAGCTTTGGAAGTGTCAGGACATAAGGACTTGGTCATTTTCTACTCTCCTCTCGCAATCATTTTTAGGATACAGTGGGGTACATTTATTATTAAGAACGGAGATTTTCACACCTTAATTATGTCTGTGCAGCTCGAGGAAGAAATTAAGTTAAGTGGAGGCACAGGCCTCCACAACTTTGTCATTTCCTTTAGCAGGACACGTGCTAATCTAAAATCTACACCTGCTCTCTTGCTGGCGTAGACTTAAGTCATTTTGTATGCCAAAAACTGAGTGAGAGATGCTCTTTCTCATTAGGGAGACCACCTAGTATGCATGAGGAGTATTGTAATCCAGCCAATGCTGATCTTTGTTTGTTGGAATCTTGTATGCAAATTGGCATAACTTGCTTCTGCTGACATCAGATAGGCTTAGGGTTGTATTATACCAACAGATTATCTGACCAATTTCTGTCCAATCAGACCAATAGTTGGTGTGCATAACAAAAGATCTGTGTGTGTAGTTGGCCATCTGACCAATAAACTGGTCAGAAAATCTGTAAAATAATCTGTTCGTATAATACAGCCTAAGGGTCCATTTACACGTCCGTTGTGCATTGCGGATCCGCAATACACCGGGCCGGCAGCCCCATAAAACTGCGGACAAGAATAGGACATGTTCGATTCTTTTCCGGAGCAGTAGACCGGAAGTTCAGGGAGCGCACCGGAAATGCGGTTCAGACAGCACACCGTGTGCTGTCAACATCCATTCCTGCCTCATAGAGAATGTATGGGTTCGCACCCGTTACGCAGAATTGCGGAATGGGTGCGAACACATTCTCCGGACGTCTGAATGGACCCTAAGTGTTCTTTTCTTTTTAGAAGTAAAGCTAATTTGTGTTTCTGGGAAAGACTTTCCAGAAAGCAAAGCCTATCTGATATCTAATGATGGTGGTCTCCCTAATGAGAAAGAGATCCCCATGGCCACTCAGCTGACCAGAGAAATGTTCTCTCTTGATGGTCTTGAGGAGAACTGGCTTGCAAGTCTCACTCGTTCTGTGATTCACTGGAGATTCACAAGAGATTCCGTAGAATCCAAATTTTTGGATAAAATTGGGACAGATTCCAAATCAGTAGAATTAATTCACCCATCTGTATTCTGTACCACTGATCTGTAACTTCCAAGTACTGTGATGGGGTTCAGGGATGTAATTAACAGAGTTTTCTCTTTATTCTACACCTTCCCTTCTGTCCATTTATAGGAATAAACTTGATCCTCGTCTCCCTCCCCCAGTGGGAAATCCCAGCACTAGGCAATGTGTAACTGAAGTCTCGACTGACCAGAGGTTGAGTCTCTAATCCAATGTGTAATCATTTGTATCCTGGCCTGGTAACAGATTGTCTCTCTGTGATTGGCATTGCCCTTCTATGCTGCAATGCTAAGCCGTCACAATAGGAAGCCGCTATCTTCCTTAAGGCAGAGCCAAGGTCTCCTGTAGCGGATCTTAAGGGTACTTTTAGGCCTCATGCACACGACCGTTTTTTTTGCGGGTGTACGGGCCATTTTTATGAGTTCCGTATACGGTCCGTATATGGAACCATTCATTTCAATGGGTCCGCAAAAAAAACTGAAGTGTTTCCGTATGCATTCCGTTTCCGTATTTCCGTTTTTCTGTTCCGTGCAAAGATAGAACATGTCCTATTATTGCCCGCAAATCACGGTCCGTGGCTCCATTCAAGTCAATGGGTCCGCAAAAAAAACGGAACGCATAGGGAAATGCATCCGTATGTCTTCTGTATCCGTTCCGTTTTTGCGGAACCATCAATTGAAAATTTTAAGCCCAGCCCAATTTTTTCTATGTAATTACTGTATACTGTATATGCCATATGGAAAAACGGAACGGAAAAACGAAACGGAAACACAACGGATAACAAAAACGGAACAACGGATCCGTAAGAAACAGACCGCAAAACCATACGGTCGTGTGCAATAAGCCTTAGGGTCCATTCACACGTCCGCAATTCCGTTCTGCATTTTGCGAAACGGAATTGCGGACCCATTAGTTTCAATGGGGACAGACTATGTCCCGGCCGGGTCCGCAATTCCGGGTCCGCAAACGCGTTCCTGAAAAAAATAGAACATGTCCTATTCTTGTCCGCAATTGCGGACAAGAAAAGGCATTTTCTATGAGAGTGCAGGCGATGTGCGGTCCGCAAATTGTGGAACGCACATCGCTGATGTCAGTGTTTTGCGGATCCATAAAACACACACAGACGTGTGAATGGACCCTTACACTTGCAGCAGGATGGATCCGGCAGGCGAACAGCCTGCCGGATCCGTCCTGCCGCAAGTACCCGTGCGCTGCCGCTCTGTCCCCATTGACTATAATGGGGCGGGGGGCGGAGCTACGGCAGTGCACGGCAAAGAACGGCGGACTGAAAAGTCGGACATGCAGGACTTTTAGTCCGGCGATCTCCGGACGTGCAGTGCTGTGCTGCGCCGTAGCTCCTTGCGTCCTGCCGCAAGTGTGAAAGTTCCCTAAGACGAGCATCAGATGAAGGAAGCAGAGCTGAAGAGTTTAGGAGCATGGCTTCTCCTTTACACAAGGACTCTCATGTCCTCCTCACCAGTTCATTTCCACAACTTCATGGTTTCTCAACATGAGCAGCCTGTGGCGATACGTCCAGGAATGGTTGGGAGCTTAGATACTCTGCTTAGATACTCTGCTATTTGACAGCTCTCGGCATGCTTTGGGCTTAAGTGGTTTTAATAAGACTTAGATACAGTAGTTGTCCCTGGAGGTGACATTCTGTAACATTACTCAGGGATGCCCAACCTGCGGCCCTCCAGCTGTTGCAACTCCCAACAGACAGCTTACAGCAGGGCATGGTGGGATTTGTAGTTTTACAACAGCTGGAGGGCTGCAGGTTGAGCATCCCTATATTACATGATGGGGACTGTAGTGCTATGTGGTTCTGTGAGGCTATCCTTGGCGAATGCAATGCAGTGACATATGATGGGAATTGTAGTGCTGGGTATTGATAGGTTTAGATACACTGTGTAGTATCTCACATGTTGAATTCAGATACCTCAATTCAGTAGACGGCATAACACATAATAGGCTTAGATACAGCAGGACGCAGATGGTATCACACGTGATAGGAATACAAATACTTGCTCAGCAAACAGTATCGCGCATGATAGGTTTAGATACAGCAGCTCAGTGGAGAGTATCACAATCGAAAGGCTTAGGTTCACATCACCTTTTATGACTCCGTTTGATGTTTAAGTTAGAAAAATAGAAAAAGCATAAAAGCCGCAGCACACCACATTCTCGTGTCCTGCACAGTCCGGTAAAAAAGTATACGTTTTTATTTATTCTTTACAATGGAACTCTATGGTGAACGGAGAACTCTGTACGGCATCAGTCTGAGGCATCGGTTTAACATATCCATTAAATGGATGGAAAACCGTGATGTGAACCCAGCCTTAGGTACATTAGAGGCGTCTGTGCCCTGTCCTTCCAAGTCCTGATGAGGCCCTGTGGACATTTGGGACTACAGCAGGACACCTGTTGTACAGTTACAATAGTCTGATACATGGTGGCACTATACTGCCCCCTCTTGGCACTATATGGGTATTTTACAAGACTTTCTGGTCACTGTCTCTCTTTATAGAATACGCTGGGTCAATGCAGACAGGATAAGGCCACACGTGGATGCTATTTAGCTTTACATGTGCGCCATGTGACGCTATCTGGGAAAAATGTGGCGCTTTGGGCCATATGGTGCACGCTGTGTATGATGCTAGTTGGGTAGTAATGAAAGGGGGCTCTGGGCACATATCTGGACACATTATAGCACTAGTTATTTAAATACCTGTTCAACACAATGCGATAGTTCATATAGAAACCCAGGGCTGATATCTCCCTTTCCGGTGTACATCACCAGCATGTTGCCAAATTTTTACAAACACAAGCACTAAAAAAATGTAACATGTGAATGGTGTTTGCACAAATGTAACATTGGCCGCCTTATCCTTTTTCCACCCTGATCTTGTCTTCATTGTTCTTTACAGTGACGGTGGAGACACGACCACTAGGGGGAGCAGTGCCCCTGAAATCCCTGCAGCCTGTGCAGGTTACTGCAGGTCCTACTGCTCCTATTAACCTTTTCTCCCCCAATATGGATGACGTGTTGATGATACGAGACGCGTCGTGCCCTATCCAGGTGATGATGCAGTGGACAGAGCAGATGTCTGCCGTAATAATGGAGCCATAGGGGCTAATTGCTGCATGGACCCCTATGAGATTCATGGCCCAGCTGCATCAATGGGATTACCCACAATGCACCTGGAGAACTTTTCATTACCTAATCTGTGACATACCTGACCCTCTTAAGGAAGATTGTCACAAAGACGCAGCCGGTGTCAGACACTGTGTAATTAAGTATGATACCATGTCTGCAAGGCGAGGATATCCATTTGCTAAAACGAGACAGTATATCCATGCGGAAATGGAGAAGATACATTAGGGGGTGTTCATCATATAGTTGTACTGGGGGCAGGGTACAGGGACAAAACTTAAAGGGCTCGTCCAGTGTTATGTAAACCAGGCCGAATCCTTGTATCATGAAAAGTTCTGCAACTTTCTTTATTTTTTTTTATTTCTCCCCATTTGCAAGATCTCTGCTTGCTGTGGGTGAGCGAGAGTGCTCTTGCCTGCATCCAGAGGGTGGAAACTCCTACAGAAGTAGAACTTCTCACAGCTGTGGAGTTGTTACAATGTATCCATTGTAGATACTGTAATTCTCTGTGAAATAAACATCAGAACAGATTTGCTACAATGTATCAGTGCGCTCTCTTTAACTACCTACTCTTTGGGGATGGAAAGATACGGAATTACTACATTGCCAGAAATAGGACCCTTATATCAGTGTGTTTCCTGGTTTTCGGAGGGTATACTGGGTCATGTGCAGGTTTCAATCAGGTTTTAGGAAAACCCCAGTATTTGTTTTGGTATTTGGGAGAGGAAAGTATCTTTTAAGGCCGTGTTCACATTTCTGTGTCTGCTTGACGCCCACAGCAAACTATACTCCAATAATACCCTCATACAGTGCCCATATAATATCATTAGGGATGAGCGAATCGACTTCAGATGAAACATCCGAAGTCGATTCGCATAAAACTTCGTTTGAATACTGTGCGGAGCGAGCTCTCCGTGCAGTGTTAGAATGTATTGGCTCCGATGAGTCGAAGTTATTACTTTGCGACATCTCGTGAGACTTCGGGTAATAACTTAAAAAATGTATTTCTACTGTTAAAAACCTTTTCCGGAACTCAGGTTCGGTTCCAAGGTACCACTTGGTACTGAACCCGAGTTCGGGAAAAGGTTTTTAACAGTAGAAATAAATTTTTAAAGTTATTACCCGAAGTCTCACGAGACGTCGCAAAGTAATAACTTCAGCTTATCTGAGCCAATACTGTCTAATACTGTACGGAGCTCCTGCTCCTGCTCCGGACAGTATTCAAACTGAGTTTTATGCGAATTGACTTTGGATGTTTCATCCGAAGTCGATTCGTTCATCCCTAAATGTCCCCATACAATACCGCCATACTCTGCTCAAATGCTGTAATACGAACATACAGTGCACAATGTCACCATACATACAGTGCACAATGTCACCATACAAGGGCCGGATAATACCAGAGTACCAGAGCGGGGGGCCTAATCCAGTCCTCTATTAGTACCATTAAATCAGAATTCAATTTCCCAATTTTAAGCTAAAAGATAATTTCAGGTTTTAGTAAAAATATCAACAGCTCTCCAAACCTGACATCATTCAGAACATGACCCCGTAAGAGAAGAATCTGATTCCTCCATTACAGTCTTCTCCTTAGTCCTGTGCTCGGCTGTGCCAGCTCAAAAGGGGGTTAAACATAAAACCAATGACACAGGGAATGTCGATGAGGTCTTGTTCTACCACTACAAACCATGTAATAACATTTCTGAGAAGCTATCGATTTTCATATTCCGGACTCTGCTCCGAGTCCTTCAGAGCCTCAGAAAGGCTGTTCTGTATTTAAAGGGAAACTGAACCCAAGGCTTACAGGATGTCCCTCCTGCTTGTACAAGTATTATTCCCTGTTACTCAATGGATATAAAAGTTTCAGCCACATTTCATGTTTTAATGCAGAGGTCACTTTCCAGATATCTATAATTCTAAACAATTTCCTTTGAAATATGTGTATTTCATAATAGTAGTTTTATTTTTGTACATAGCGGCAGTATGATAGCAGTTATAATAACATTATAAACGCCCCTATGTACAAAAGTATAACTAATAACTAACTAATACTTCTCTTATGTAAAAGAATATAATTACTATAATACTTCGGCAAATGTCAAAGTACTCCCTGCTCCAGGGCACTACAAATGTAACTACTATAATACTGTCTCCTATGTACAATAATATACGTACTCTAATACTGCCACCTATGTACAAAAATATAACTACTATAATACTGCTCCTATGTACAATAATATACGTACTCTAATACTGCCACCTAGGTACAAAAATATAACTACTATAATACTGCTCCTATGTACAAGAATATAATTACTATAATACTGCTCCTATGTACAAGAATATAACTACTATAATACTGCTCCTATGTACAAGAATATAGCTACTATAATACTGCTCCTATGTACAAGAATATAACTACTATAATACTGCTCCTATGTACAAGAATATAACTACTATAATACTGCATCCTATGTACAAGAATATAACTACTATAATACTGCATCCTCTGTACAAGAATATAACTGTTATAATACCGTCACTGTATAGTTATAGTAAACTTTAAAGGGACACTTAAACATGACAAGCTTTCCTATAGCATAAAATAAGGCAGTATCCCTATGTGCACCCGTTTCTTTAGCGTTAATCTCCTTCTGATGCCGCTTGTTTACAAACTTGTCTCTCAGATGACCACTGCGACCAGTCACTGTCCTCCTCATTAGACCAGTGCGTGCAGTGATTGGCTGTGTGGTCTCATACATATAGTGGCGCAGTATAAACAAGTATTGATACAAAATTGCCATTGAGAAGGTCAAGTTGAATCTTGCTAGCGCTGTACAGTGTTACATTATCGGACTAATTGCAGACAGTAAATATGGACTCGGGTGACGACAGCAGAATGATCTTCGTAATCCAGTTTATGTATAAACAGATCGGAGGCGACGCTGTCTCGACTCCCACGATGATGGCGGTTTGGGCCAGTGCTTTCAATTTAAAATCTAAATGCTCGGCTGGCGGTTGGCATCGCTTTTTAATGGCCCGACACTTGGTTTGCTCATAAACACAGTTGTTTTTGCGCGCAGAGCGCACAGGTCACTTCACACGTTTAGATTAAGAGATTTATGAACTTGCAAAATGTCACAGGCGCGATTATAAGCAGAGAAGTATTGTGTCATCAGCAGCTACAAATTGTAATTGTAAGCGAGCGCTGTGACTAATTATACCCATAATATAGTAATCTCAGAAGGGCGCGCTCAGCGTGCTGCACTTAAGATGGCGGCACGTAATGTCTAAGTATAAATAACCAGGACATTCAGTGCCAGACATGGGCGTGGAGAAAATAAAGAAATATAAATTGGACCATCCATCTTCTGCACAGACATCTAATATAACATATAACATAACCATATCAAAGCCTAAAAATCCAAATCTGCGAGTCTCATCCATTGACCCTCGGAAGGTGGATGGCAGCATTATAAGCTGGTACCTTTGTACCATCTGCATGCCTAGACATTGTGTGGCCCAGTGTCCTTGCCGATACACATTGCCACTGGTGGTAAAAAGCAGAACTTTTCTGCAATTTTAAACTATTTAGTGCCTTGAGGAGGACACAAGACTTTGATGCTTCCTTCCCAAAAATGTCCTTGTAAGACAACTTCACCCAAGTTACACTGATCTGAACATCTGGAAGTAGTGGAGAATGACCTGGAGAACTAGACATCATAGTGGTGCCCACAAGAGCAGACACAATACACCGACACTTTCAGTTTTCAATTTCTAGCTTTGCTGTACAGATTGAGTTGGAACGAGCAGAGCCATCTCACTAATATAAATTGGAAAAGGAGGTACCGACAGCTCTAATGTATTGCTGGAGGCCTAGAAAAGGCAGAAAAGTAACACTATATGCTTGTATGCAGCTCCCCTTTCTCTCTTTGCCTTTTTGGGGTGGGGGGGTTTGGAATGTTCCCCAGAGCCAAAGCTGTGCTTCGCTGCACCAGGGGCTAAAGTTCACTGTCCGCGCCAGGGATCTAAATATGCTAGGCCTTTCAAAGTAGCTTGGTGGCATGCTTGAGACTCAAGCTCCAATATCCCCCAACTATGCCCCGATGCAGTGGCGTAACTAGAAATGACTGGGCCCCACAGCAAATTTTTGAATGGGGCCCCCTCCCACAGTCATTTTTTCACAACCTCTTCCTTTAATGCCACCCCCTTTCCTGTGGCTAGTACAGATCGCTCTCTCAGACCAGGCCCGGCAGCTGTTCCATCCGTTTTCTACACTGTCTTTACTGCCACTGTATATAATTTCATGGTGTAATAATGTTGAGGGGCCCTGACAAAATCTTTTAGTCCTCCTCCTCCTCTTGGATGGGCCCCTGCTGGGTCAGGGCCCCAAAGCAGCTGCTTCCCCCTATAGTTACGCCCCTGCCCCGATGTATGTACTCCATCACATTCTGGAGACTGTAATGCTCCAGGACTTTTCTAGAACATTTTTAAAAAGATTCCTTTAGCTCCTAATAGAGTCTCCCATCAAAAACATTCTTCTGCTCTAGTAGGACATATGGAGAGAAGTTGTCCTGATGGGACGACCACTTTAATGTCCATTACAGTTGCCAAAAAGCTAAAATATGTCCGCCCCTGCCCCTGCCCGTATTCTATTGTATTCTATAGACTATAAAAAATGCTCAGAAGTGTTACCAGGCATCATGGGATTAAACTAAACACATTGTTTCCCCTAATGCTGCAATAATATGTAATAATTCTCCTGTATTTTCTGTAGAGGAAACAATATTATTGCTATCGACCATCATTAATGAATTTGCTGGTATCTGGGTGGAAAATGTCAGAGGTGAGGAAGGAAATGTTCAGCTCGGGGGTTTCCTCAGGAATCTCTGTCACCATGAGCTGCAGCATGCTAATGAGCTCCTCCGACGGGGCCGACATAGTGCGCCGAAGTGTGAAAAATCAGCAGCGGACATCATCGTCACATGGGCAGAAAGCTGAATAAAAACCCAACATGTAGATATCAGAGCAGCAGAAATGTCTCAATTTCATGTTATCACACAAATCTCTGACCACTGAAAATGCAGCATCGAAAACATAAAATATCCCGTACAACAAAAAATGTACATTATTATCTATCACCGCTGCACGTCCGTACTGATACATCATAGTCATCCCCAAGTCACAGCTGTGATATACTTACCATCTACCAACTATCAATACACAGGGGGAGCCACAAGTCTCAGGATACCCTTTTATTTCCGAGACAGGAGGGAGCAGTATTATAGTAGTTATATTCCTGTACATAGTAGCAGTATTATAGTAGTTGTATTCTTATACATAGGAGCAGTATCATAGTAGTTATATTCTTGTACATAGGAGCTGTATTATAGTAGTTTTATTCTTGTACATAGAAGCAGTATTATAGTAGTTATATTCTTGTACATAGGAGGCAGTATCATAGTAGTTATATTCTTGTACATAGGAGCTGTATTATAGTAGTTATATTCTTGTACATAGGAGCAGTATTATAGTAGTTATATTCTTGTACATAGGAGCAGTATTATAGTAGCTATATTCTTGTACATAGGAGCAGTATTATAGTAGTTATATTCTTATACATAGGAACAGTATTATAGTAGTTATATTCTTGTACATAGGAGGCAGTATTATAGTATTTATATTCTTGTACATAGAGGCAGTATTATAGTAGTTATAATCTTGTACATAGGAGCAGTATTATAGTAGTTATATTCTTGTACATAGGAGGCAGTATTATAGTAGTTATATTGTTGTACATAGGAGCAGTATTATAGTAGTTATATTCTTGTACATAGGGGGCAGTATTATAGTAGTTATATTCTTGTACATAGGAGCAGTATTATAGTAGTTATATTTTTGTACATAGGAGGCAGTAATAAAGAAGTAATAGTCTTGTACATAGGAGCAGTATTATAGTAGTTATATTCTTGTACATAGGAGCAGTATTATAGTAGTTATATTCTTGTACATAGGAGCAGTATTATAGCAGTTATATTCTTGTACATAGGAGCAGTATTATAGTAGTTATATTTTTGTACATAGGAGGCAGTAATATAGAAGTAATATACTTGTACATAGGAGCAGTATTATAGTAGTTATATTCTTGTACATAGGAGCAGTATTATAGTAGTTATATTCTTGTACATAGAAGCAGTATTATAGTAGTTATATTCTTGTACATAGAAGCAGTATTATAGTAGTTATATTCTTGTACATAGGAGCAGTATTATAGTAGTTATATTCTTGTACATAGGAGCAGTATTGTAGTAGTTATATTCTTGTACATATGAGGCAGTATTATGGTAGTTACATTCTGGCACATTTAGCGGTGTCACACATGATAGATTTGATATATGGTTTAGCAGTACATATTTTCTACTAGTTTCTGATGAGTCTTAATCCTGGTGAGATGGTGGTCTCCATTTCTTGAAGTGTGCAATTTCAACATCTACCTGTCTGGCTTTTGCAGCTCTTATACATTCAGCTGGTATATTGTGTCTGTGTGTTTTGTCTTGTGGCCGGGTTCCTAGTACAGCTTGTTATTTAGTATTTTTAGCATCTCAGAATTTGCTATAGCAACAGAAAAAAAAAATTAAAGATTCCTTTAGAAAAGCAAGCATCTTGCAGCCTTTGTTTTCTCGTCATTGAACAGATTACATTTTCACCTTCCTCCTCCTTCGTTATTTGTTCACATAGAGAAAATGTAGTTAGATAACATAATGCCGCCGTCTACAGTAAAGCAGCCATGTGACAGGATCAAGATGAAAAATCATAGATCGATTCTTCTTTATGCAGATCTGGATAAGGTCGGGTCATATTTTCTGGATGTTCTACAAAAGGATATGTATAGCATTAGTCATGCTGTAAACCTACAGGTAGGAAGAAGCCCCGCGTGAAGGACATCAGGCTTCTTTAGATAAAATCAGCTGAATGTCACTGATAGATTTTAGCTATTTAGATTATCCTCTTCTTTGCGCCATCATGCAACTTTAACAGCTAACCTCAATAAAAATGTAAACGATCATCCGCTGAATTGGCTATAGCTCCACACTAGATCTACTGGAGGAATAACGAGGGAGTACAATATTCAGTGGGGACTCGATGGATGGAAAATGGTTCTTCTGGAAGTGGAAAGCCTTCATTGGTTCTCCATAAAACCATCATTAGTTTAGACATGGCCAATTCAGTTGCTAACTTACAACTGTGTTGTGTTGGCACCCTCAGACGACTTTAGCTATTGATCTGTTTATAGGTTAGACTTGATGGGCCTGTATCTTTTTGCTTCTCTCCCAACTCTATATGTGACTATGCAGCAATATGACCTACCTTGATGTAGGTATAAATGATCAGCTAATCCTAACTTAGGCTAACGATGGACCCATAGTATGACTATCCATGGAGTAGAAGCTTAAATGGACACAAAGTGGAAGGTAGGCCTATCTACTGGGTATAGAGGGGCTAGACAGATTCCCCTAGATAATAGATATCCTTTGCTGCTCATCGTACTGAATATCTGTGAGCACCATCAGACAACTTTGAGAAACTGATCTTGGGGTTGGAGTGATAATGATCTGCTTAGTTGGATTTGCAACCATTTTAGACCTTCAGCTATGAATAGGCACTAATGATTGAAGAGTAAAAGGGCACATTGGGTTCCCCTGGATAGAGGGAGCCTATAAATGCTCTCCCACAAGCCTCCTGTAGATAGCAGATTAATGTTACACATTGGAAGATCCTCCTTTTGAATATTGATGAGCGCCTTCATTCAACATTTACCATTTTTTCTTGGCATGGGCTGTTACATTTTGTGATAATTATTTAAGCTAGATTCCAACCCTCTATAGACCCGCAAGTCTAACCACCAAGCGGAAGATTAAACGGGGACATAGCAATTGCATTTGGAGTCCATTGCAAATGAGAAGCCTTGGATATTAGATGACTTATGGGTAGAGTTGAGCGAACTTCTGTTTTAAGTTAGTTTTCCAAAGTTCGGGTTCGGGTTATCCAAGCATCCCGTTATGGATTCCGCTACCACGGACCATAACGGCATTTGGAATTCATAAGGGGATTCTTCAATGAACCCGAACCTTGGACAACACGGAGGACCTGGGGTGACGTCACCGTCATGTGATCAGTGCAGGGGGCGTGGCTAAGTACTGGATTGGATAAGAGGTCATAGGCTACCACCTCTTATTTAATCCAGTACTGAGCCACGCTCGCTGCACTGATCACATGACGGTGACGTCACCCCAGGTCCTCCGTGTTGTCCAAGGTTCGGGTTCACTGAAGAATCCCCTTATGGATTCCAAATGCCGTTATGGTCCGTGGTAGCGGAATCCATAACGGATGCTTGGATAACCCGAACCTGAACTTTGGAAAACAAACTTAAAACAGAAGTTCGCTCAACTCTACTTCTGGGTGTAGGTAGAGGTAGGTCTGTCAGAAGATGCATGGATCAGTGGAGCCTAAGAAACCATTCTTTTTAGCCCCGTTCACCGAAATAAATCTTTGCCCTAGTGGAAGGAAAGCCAAGCTATGAGTCCGCCGATCGGCGCCATCAGACAATATCCAGCTTGGAGCCGAATGGTAGCAAAATCCCAACCACTTATATGTCCTATCTGGCTAATTTTGTAAAAATATGAGAAAGTTACACTGCCCCCTAGTGGCATTCTGCGGTATCACTTACGCCATATCTCCATTTTCAGCTCTCGGGAGTCCCACGCCCTAATCAGAAGCACGGTATTAATACCATGAACCTGATCTGTTCAAATGTATAAAGAACGGATGATCTCGTTTACAGCCCGACATCCAGTTCGTGGCTCCGGATTTTGAGGTCCTGGCTGATTATTTAAAATGTATTAACACCAATAAAATATTTAGGTTTTAAACAACAATTTTAAGCAGGAAAATTGCATTTTATTTATTAATGCCGGGCGCAGGGAGAGTTGTCGGAGTCCTGTTAAGGCGCGTGATGGCGGTGATATAGCTTGATATAGTAATTACTAAGATATTCTGCTGAATTATTAACGCCGACGAGCTGGCATCAAAATTGCTTTCTTTCTACTTTTGAACTTATGAATCTTTTACGCAAGATGTGAGCTGGAGTTTTTCTTTCATCTAAACGGGTCAGTGTGGGAATTACAAGACTTGATCGGCTGGCGGTCTACGATTGACCCATAGATAGAGCACAGCTGTATGGCGGGTTTACGTGACATGTGTAGTCCCATGCATAGGTTCCACTATTGCCACAGAGGGGGTCATTCTTGTTATTAGTGGATTTGTGGGGCCCCTCTGTTTGGCCCCACCCTCATTACCTTTGATTAGTTTATTATAAGTGGCACATATGGTGGGGGCCCCGTTCTAGATTTAGCATTAGGGTCCATTATCAAACAAGGTGGGGGTGCCCCTGAGCTATACCTCCCTTCTCTCCTATATGAAGAATAAACACAGTTGGTCCTTCTGCATCCTTAATTGAGGGTGGTCCGATGGATGGTATAGACCCCAATTTTAATATGGTGCCCTATTTTCTATATGTATGCCCTTAAAGGGGTCTTCCATAAATTCAATGATGATGGTCTATTCTCAGGATAGGCCATCAGTATTTCATTGGTGGGGTTCCGACTCCCAGGAAGACCGCCAACCAGCTGTTTAAGGCCGTACATCATACATTTATATTGCAGCCCAGGCCCATTCACTTGAAAGGGACTGAGCTGCCTATAGGGCATTTGACCAATACTCTCTCCTCTGCAAACAGTTGGTCTGCGGGGGTGTTGGGAATCGGGTCCCACCGGTCAGATATTGAGGACCTATCCTCAGGATAGGCCATCAATATTAAACCTCGGAAAACCTCTTTAACCCTAAATCCTTAGCAAAAAATATATTACAGTGTTATCCATACATTAAAGCAACCCTCAACCCCCCTTTTGGAGGGGGTCATTTCCCTCAACCAATGTTTGGGCTCAGTCCAAAGAAGCAGAGCTGTAGTATAAATCATAGAAGAGAGACTATAGTAGCCTGTAATAATTGCTACAAAGACTATTGTCTATTAGGCTAAAATACTAGATGGATAAAGTTGGTGAAATACTTCAGTTAGAAACCTTACCTAAGTCCCAAAATGGAAAGAGCCATGGTACCCAAATTACCTGCGGTGGTTGGATATTTTTGTAAGGAGATTTAGTTGACTTGAAATTTTGATTGCATAAATGGTTCCTGAGGTCCAGTTTTAGTATTAATTTGTTAGATGTGACAATTAAAAAAAAAAAGTGGAACATCCCTTTAAGTTAAAAGGGAGTCTTTCGCCCCAAATAAGCAATTTCTAACAGTTAGACCATTCTGATCAATATAGCCCCCAGATTAAAATGCTTCTTACCCTAATGCTGTCCGATCCACAGATCTTCTTAAAATCACTTTTATTCGATATGCAAATTTCTGGTGAAGGTGCCCAGGGGCGGCGTTGTAACGGCCGGTGCCCAGGCCCCGCGGTCATTTTCATATGATACCACTCCCCTCTTCACCCAGTCGGCCCTCCCTGTGTCTTGATCTTCTCCTCCTTCTTTCCCGCGCCTGCACCATGGAACGGGGCCTCCACGTCTGCGCACTGGTTTTTCCTTTAGTGGCAGAAGCATCGGAGTGTCCAGTGCGTAGGCGCAGGCCCGTACGTAAGTTTGGAACAGCCCTCTGATGCGTGAAGGCCCCGTTCCACGGCGCAGGCGCGGGAAAGAAGGAGGAGAAGATCAAGACACAGGGCAGGCCGACTTGGTGAAGAGGGGAGTGGTATCATATGAAAATGACCGCGGGGCCTGGGCACCGGCCGTTACAACGCTGCCCCTGGGCACCTTCACCAGAAATTTGCATATCGAATAAAAGTGATTTTAAGGAGATCTGTGGATCGGACAGCATTAGGCCTAATTCACACGTCCGTAGTGTGTTTTGCGGAAACACGGATCCGCAAAACACGGACGGCTGCAATGTGCTTTCCGCATATTGTGGACCACACATTGCTGGCACTGTATAGAGAATGCCTTTGCGGACAAGAATAAGACATGTTCTATTTTTTTACGGAAACACGGATGCGGACATCACATAGTGTGCTCTCCACATCCATTCCTGCCCCTTTGAAATGAACGGGTCTGCAACCCTTCCGTAAAATTGCGGATGGGATGCGGATCCATTTTGCGGACGTGTGAATTAGGCCTTAGGGTAAGAAGAATTTTAATGTGGGGGCTACATTGATCAGAATGGTCTAACTGTTATAAATTGCTTATTTGGGGTGAAAGACTCCCTTTAAAGGGGAACTCCCCCTAATATCTGAAGCTTTGGATATTTAATAATCTTTGACTACCTCTTTCTTCTAATGTTACCTTGCTGTAGTAGGAATCTCTTAGGCCTTCTAGTAGTCGTGGAAAGTAAGAGACTGGGACTAATTTTGTCAAATCGCCCCTTTGCCATCCCGTTCTAGAGACTGCACCAGGAAGATCAGGACTATCGGCTGGAATGCACTGTTGGACCCTGCAAAATAGCAATTTATTAATAAGATATGGAACAAATGATGGTGATGATATGTGGTTGCCTTTCCTGCATCCTTTGCTGCACAGGGGCCCGATAGCAAAGCAGGGGCCCATACCATAATAAAAATAGCACCAAGGTTCCCAATTCCTATGGGTGATTCTGATTTATTAGATGAAGGAAAGTTGGACTGAGGGACAAGGGGCACTAACATTTTGCACAGTGGTCTTCTACTTCCCATGTCCGCCCCTGCCTGTTGCGGTGACCCTCTCCTGACAAGTGTTGGATAAGGACTCTCCAGTGGTAAAATACCGCCATATAGAGCTGATAACACCTGAGGAGCTGGTAAATGTTAGTTCAGCAGGACACTCGAATGATAGACCCATGCCAGCGCTCCGCTGCAGCAGATAACCAGAGATGATTAGCACCCTCTTGTCTTCCTGTCTAATTATATAGCAGATTAAAGCATTTATTACCGCTGATTAATGCCGTCATTGAGAGCACTGACAGATCTATTTTTACCGCACTAGAACTCGATTAAAAATTGACCTCTGGAATCGAGGGGTTGGAGTTATGCTTCCCAAATCACTGGTGGACCAGATCAGACTCCTTAAAAATTTCTTGGGAGACGCAAACTATTTTTGGGTGTAATTTTCCATCTCCTTTATTCAGGGCTGGGCGTAGTGGGGGGGGGGGGGAGTAGTGGAATAAGCAGGTGCTTAGGGCTGCCCTGCCACCATATGTGCGGCCTATGCAGACCCATCTGAGCCTTGAAGATGATGCATGCCAATGGCTTGTAACTATTGGTCACCGCGGTAAGGGGCTTCTTAACCAGCCAAGAGAAAGGTGACAGGCTCCTTACTCTTTTAGAAGGTCAGTAGTTGGAGAGCCAAGGGGCCCCCAAGGTGTTTTTGCACAACGGCCCTCTTTTTTTTCTTGTGCCCCTCCACCGATTTGTTAATAAGCATCTGTCTCCTGTGGTACTGCCTGCTCTGCCCCCTGGAGGTTCTGGCCTAAGTAGGAGGAAGAAACCTTTGAGAAGCTCCTAACTGGCTGGCCAGCTCCTCATGGGTGGAGCAATAACAAGAGGCAGAGGTTAGTATTAGGGATAAGGACACTGTCTATGGGAAGATTCTCTTGAGGGTTAGATATCATACTTTCACAACTAATTACAGGGTAAGAAGCAATTACTTTAAATTAACTCAAAACTGTTAAAAATGCTTAAAAATTTTGTTTCCATGCCACTGGTACTGGGATTCTTGGTTCCATGTGACCCCTGATGACAGTACTTTTTTTTTCACAAGAATTTCTGAGATTTAAGATCCATGAATTTTTACAATTTATCAGGAAAGATCAAATTCCTACTGCTCTTGCACAAAAAAAATATATTCTTCTTTTACATGATCAATGTGTGAGGTGATAAATCACTGCTCGATCAGCACTGGCCTGACATCATGTAAATAACTGGATAAATCTACCGACACTCAGTGTAGATTATTCCTGCATGATACAAAAAAATATAATAGTAGTAATAATAAAAATAAGCAGAATCATAGTAGTTATATTCTTGTACATAGGACACAGTATTATAGTAGTTATATTCTTGTACATAGGAGCAGTATTATAGTAGTTATATTCTTGAAACATAGGACCAGTATTATCGTAGTTATATTCTTATACATAGGAGCAGTATTATAGTAGTTATATTCTTGTACATAGGAGCAGTATTATAGTAGTTATAGTCTTGTACATAGGACACAGTAATATAGTAGTTATATTCTTGTACATAGGAGCAGTATTATAGTAGTTATATTCTTGTACATAAGAGCAGTATTATAGTAGTTATATTCTTGTACATAGGAGCAGTATTATAGTAGTTATATTCTTGTACATAGGAGCAGTATTATCGTAGTTATATTCTTGTACATAGGAGGCAGTATTATAGTAGTTATATTCTTGTACATAGGAGCAGTATTATAGTAGTTATATTTTTGTACATAGGAGGCAGTATTATAGTAGTTATATTTTTGTACATAAGAGGCAGTATTATAGTAGTTATATTCTTGTACATAGGAGCAGTATTATAGTAGTTATATTCTTATACATAGGAGCAGTATTATAGTAGTTATATTCTTGAACATAGGAGCAGTATTATAGTAGTTATATTCTTGTACATAGGGGCAGTATTATAGTAGTTATATTCTTGTACATAGGAGCAGTATTATAGTAGTTATATTTTTGTACATAGGAGGCAGTATTATAGTAGTTATATTCTTGTACATAGGAGCAGTATTATAGTAGTTATATTCCTGTACATAGGAGGCAGTATTATAGTAGTTATATTCTTATACATAGGAGCAGTATTATAGTAGTTATATTCTTTGCCAATATTCTTTTTATTGGGAAGAAAAGAAACAGAGATAAAAGTACAATCACAATGTCAAGGTGCATAGACATATAAAGGCACAGTATATAGCATCAAATACTTAGACATATCAAGGCAATTGCGACGATGACAAAGCAATGATGTAAAGCACAATAATCAGCACAGAAAAGTGCAGGCATAACTGGTATAGAATCATAACAGTAAAGTCAACGGACAATATGGAAAAAACACATATCGATTGTAGCTATACATTTCTCCCTCGTACCAAGCCAGTCCACGATCCCACTAATGGTGTCGGCGTGATGCGACTCCACCAACTAGTCAGACCTAAATAGCATATAAAGTCATAAGGGGACCAGCCTCCTAATGATATGCGATGAAGGAGAGAGAAAAGAAAGGCCAGAGATGGACAAGGACAAGACAAGGACAAGACAGGGGGGGGGGGGTGATACTGGTAAGGGGGAGAGAGGGAGGGGTGGGGATCTGATCCAAGCGATCAACCAAGATCTCTGTAAAGTTTCCAGGGCTTCCATATATCAAGAAATTTCTCCCTAGAATTTAATTCCCACGCTAAAAGTTCCTCCAATCGCATCAGCTGATCAACCTTGTCTACCCATTCTGTAACTGCAGGCGGTTTGGTAGATTTCCACTTCAAAGGAACGAGGAGTCTGGCCGCCATCAATAAGAAGGTGGCGAGGCATGCTTTCGACGGAGTGAAAGATTGATTGGGACACCAGAGTAGCACTAACTTAGGGTCCAGTACCATCGGGGGGTTTATTGAACAAATCTGATTAAAAAGTCCCTCAATCTGTTTCCAAAATGGCCGGATAAGCCCACAGTGCCACCACAAGTGAGACAACGATCCAACCTCTCCTCCACACCTCCAACAAACCTCTGGAACAGAGGGGTTCAGTTTATGCAAAAAGACAGGTGTTTTGTACCACCTGGTGGTGAGTTTGAAGGAATTCTCCTGTGTCAAGATACATCGGGAGAACCCGTGAGAATTTAGCAGGATTGTCGCTCGTTCAGGATCCGAAAACTGAGTACCCAGTTCAGATTCCCAGGCTGTCAGGTGTGAAGCGCTTGGAGGTGCGGAGGAGAGGAGGAGCCCGTACATGCGAGAGAGGGCTTTCTTCTCTTTAAAAGGAGCTCCAATCATTTTCTCAATCCAAGTAAGGGAGGTAGTTTGGATCAAGGGAATCTGTAGTTTTTTGATATCACATGAAAGCTGAATACCTGTAAGAAGGGAGCGTCTTTCACTAATTGAGACCCTGTAAGAGAAGCCCAGTATAGTAGTTATATTCTTGTACATAGGAGCAGTATTATAGTAGTTATATTCTTGTAAATAGGAGCAGTATTATAGTAGTTATATTCTTGTACATAGGAGCAGTATTATAGTAGTTATATTCTTGTACATAGGAGCAGTATTATAGTAGTTATATTCTTATACATAGGAGCAGTATTATAGTTGTTATATTCTTGTACATAGGAGCAGTATTATAGCAGTTATATTCCTGTACATAGGAGCAGTATTATAGTAGTTATATTCTTGTACATAGGACACAGTAATATAGTAGTTATATTCTTGTACATAGGAGCAGTATTATAGTAGTTATATTCTTGTACATAGGAGGCAGTATTATAGTAGTTATATTTTTGTACATAGGAGGCAGTATTATAGTAGTTATATTCTTGTACATAGGAGCAGTATTATAGTAGTTATATTCCTGTACATAGGAGGCAGTATTATAGTAGTTATATTCTTGTACATAGGAGCAGTATTATAGTAGTTATATTCTTGTATATAGGAGCAGTATTATAGTAGTTATATTCTTGTACATAGGAGCAGTATTATAGTAGTTATATTCTTGTACATAGGTGCAGTATTATAGTAGTAATGTTCTTGTACATAGGAGGCAGTATTATAGTAGTTATATTCTTGTACATAGGAGCAGTATTACAGTAGTCATATTCTTGTACATAGGAGCAGTATTATAGTAGTTATATTCTTGTACATAGGAGCAGTATTATAGTAGTTACATTCTTGTACATAGGAGCAGTATTATAGTAGTTATATTCTTGTACATAGGAGCAGTATTATAGTAGTTATATTCTTGTACATAGGAGCAGTATTATATTAGTTATATTCTTGTACATTGGAGCAGTATTATAGTAGTTATATTCTTGTACATAGGAGCAGTATTATAGTAGTTATAGTCTTGTACATAGGAGCAGTATTATAGTAGTTATATTCTTTGCCAAATTTCTTTTTATTAAAGATAGCAACAAGTACACATATCATGAACATATCTGATGATTCACATAAGTTATAATGGAAAATCAGGTTACACGTATCACATGACTTTAAATAAAGCTCCAACAAAGGATTAGTATGACATAATTACCAAAGGTTGCATAGTAGAGCCTCTGTATAACCCCTGAGGGGCATCTGTCTATCGGTATGTACTGGAACATATTCATCGATTTCCATCGTAGATTATAAGAACATGACCTACTTAGTTAGATCGAATCTTATGTATCTTGAAAATAAACATATACAAAATACCACAGAGACATATACGAAAAACCACATAAACACATGACAAGACATGGGGGGGGGGTAAGAAGGGGGGGGGGAAAGAAGGGCGGGGGGTAAGTATAGTAGTTATATTCTTGTACATAGGAGGCAGTATTATAGTAGTTATATTCTTGTACATAGGAGGCAGTATTATAGTAGTTGTATTCTTGTACATGGGGGCATTATTATAGTAATTATGTTCTGGCACATTGTGGACATTGATTTGGTAGTTTTTTTCTGAATATTTGAGATGGTAATCATGTCCTGTTGAATATTACATAATTTGTATAATACAAGGAACACCTTCCAAGTTGCAGTTGTATTTATTGTGCAGTATTGGTTTTCTCCAGAAGCATCTTTCACTATAATATCATGTCTAGCCCTGCAATTTTGGAAAGAGATGTTTGACAGTTCTCAGACCTGCAATTTCTCAGACCTTTTAAAGTGAAATTATCAGGTGCAATGACTTGTAGATTCCAGGTTTCTGTACATCACAGGGATCACGACATGATTAGTGTGATTATTTGAACTTTGAGACTTGCAGAATAGAAATGGATTATATACTATGGATTGGATATAGCTTTTTTTTGTATGTTCATAATTGATATACCGCCATCACATTGTATGAAAAAGAAGAAAAGGGCCAACCCTACGGTATGAATCAGAACTCTTAAAGGGGTTTCCCAGCGTCGCTATGTATCTATTTTTCCAAGTGTAAATGAATAACTGACCCATAATGCATCATTGCTCCAATTTTAGCTCCATCTCTTGATCCCACTTTTACAGTTGTTCCGGAGAAAGCTTCCAACCCGACTTTGTGTCAGTGACGAGATTGATGAAGCCAGTTCTTTCTTTCCCTGGAGTCTGTTTTAGCTACTTTGAACCTAACCCTAATCCTAACCCTAATCAGGGTTCAAGATTTTGGAAAAACTAAAAAATATTTTTATTTGCAATTGTGTCTATGTTTCTTTTATGGAGTATAGTTGGGGCAGTTTAAAGGTAGGGGTGGGATTCAAATTTTTAAACAACTGGAGAACCTGAGGGAACTGGTAAAACCCATGCCTGTTTAAAGGGGTCCTCTCTCACTTCAGCAAATGACATTAACCATGTAGAGAAAGTTAACACAAGGCACTTACTAATGTATTGTGATGGTCCATATTGATTCATTTTTCCATCACACTATACACTGCTCGTAGCCAGGGATTATGGCCACCGCTAAAGTCCTGCCGGCCCCTCTGGTGTCCGTAACTGGGGGAGCGGACAGCGATCGGCGCTTTTTCCTATTGTGTGCAAGCACGACCACTGTGTCTGGATTGCAGGGTGGTCGGAACCCCTGGAAATGAACAGTGTCTAATGTAATAGAAAAATGAATCAAGCCAACAAAAGAGGCAATGTGGAGAATCACAGTACATTAGGAAGCGCATTTCTCCGTAAGTAGCGGGTGCAATGAGAGGGAGAGGCGATTGTACCGCCCCACGTCATTGTACCCTCAGATACCGCGTTCATCGCTATTTGCAGCCTTTGATATAAATAGCAGAGTGTACAATAAAAAAGTAAAATAAAATCATACCTACCTCATCCATTTGATTGAGAAGAGCTGGCTGCCAGCATCTCGATTGAAGATCTAGTGCAAAATCTTGCACGGAGCGTGATGACCTCATCGCGTAGGCTTGTCTGGTGACGTAATACGACACTGCACATGTGAATTCATACAAGATCTTCAATCAAGATGGCAGCGGACGGTTCTTTGTGCGCAAACAGATGAGGTATGATTTTTAATTTTTTTACCGCCATTCTGGGAAAATCAATTAAATACCACGTGGAAATTTTGATTCACTGCAAATCTAATTTTCCCGTGGACCTCGACTCGCTCAACAGTACCTATGAGAGCCAGCTCCGTACACTGTGTAGTGGCCGTTCCCATTCGGAGAACAGCCAGAACCAGAGAACAGCCACTCCGCAGTGTGCGGAACGGTGGTGTTTCGGCTCCATACGCTGTTTACATCCTGAAATTGTGACTCCAGTTGACCGCTGATGGATAGGGGTACCTCGTGTCGACTCCCACTAATATGATATTGATGGCCGATTCTATTCGTCGTTAGTTTCTTTGATGTGGAAAAAAATTACCGTACATGGTTTTTGGAATACAGCCATGCAAAATGCACCTTCAAAGGGTAGTCTGAGTTTATTGTGGGAGTGTAAATGACTATATAGTGTAAATTAGTATATAACCCCTTAAGGTTTTTTTTTTTCTGCGTTTTTGTTTTGCGCTCCCTGCATTCCCAGAGCCATAACTTTTTTTATTTTTCGGTTCACATAGCCATATGAGGGCTTGTTTTTTGCGGGACAAGTTGTACTTTCCAACGACACCATTTAATTTTGCATATGATGTAGTGGGAAGTGGGAAAAAAATTCCAAATGGGGTGAAATTGCAAAAAAAAAAGCATTTCCACCACAGTTTTGCAGGTTTTTAAATTCCGACATTTGATGTGAGATAAAACCGACCAGTTACTTTTACTCTACAGGTCAGTATGAATCCGGCGATACCCTATATGTAAAGGTTTTCTTGCGTTTTGATAGTGAAAAAAAAATTTGAAAGTGGGAAAAAATCAGTTTTACTTTTTTTCACCATGTTTTGACCCCTATAACTTTTTTGTATTTATATGTACAGAGCTGTATGGGGGCTCATTTTATGCGTCATAATCTTATCTCTTTATTTATATCATTCTGGGGTGTGTGAATTTTTGATCACCTTTTATGTAATTTTTTTTGTGGAAAATTAAGCGACCAAAAATGGCGAATCCGCCATTTGGACACTTTTTTCCGTTTTGCTGTTTGACGTATGGGGAATATTTTTTTTATATTTTTATAGTATGGGCGTTTTCGCACATTGCGACACCCATGATGTGTTTTTTTTTAATTTTTTAATTTTTTTTATTTTTATTTTAGCAAAAGGGGGGTGATTTGAACTTTTTATGTTTTTTTTTTATTTTTTTAACAACTTTTTTATTTTTTTTACACTTTTATATAGTTCCCATAGGGAACTATAACTTACAATCATCTGATTGCGATTTTCATACATTCCAATGCAATAGCATTGGAATATATGAAAAAATTGCATATTTTCTATGAAGCCTATTACAGGCAAGGCTCTATAGGAAATACTACAGAGTAGCCTGGGTTTCATTCATAGAAACCCAGGCTACTACAGGCGCGCTCCGGCTCCTCTGATCGCCACACGGGCGAGCCGGAGCGCAAACCGAAAGTAAAACTTTCGGTTTGTGCGCGCTCAGTTGCCGTGGTCAGCATTGACAACGGCATCTGAGGGGTTAAATGTCCGCAATCGGCATCACTGCCGGTCGCGGACATTAGCCGCGGGTGTCTGCTACGATAACCATGCGGACACCCGCGGCTAAGGTGCCTGCATGAAGCAGGAGCAGGTGCCATCTTTAAAGACCGGACACAGGACATACGGGTTCGTCCAGTGTCCTTAAGAGGATAAATGATGAACATAAATGTAGTATAAATGAATATGTAAAACTTTGTAATATATCTTATTAGTGGAAATGGCATATTCCTTACATGCAGCCTGTAGTACCCGCTGCCTACCTGTAAATGTTCAGAAACCCTCCTGAGCATGGCTTTATTAATATAATATTTGAAGACACAGTAAAAAGGAGAGAGAGGCGTAAAGAGGGACGAGATGCTGCAAAAAATGTCTGTGGGGCTCATGCTGTGAGAGGGGAGGAGGGGGTGCACACAAATTTCCATCCATCCGGTGTGCCAACCCTACAGTATAAGGGTTGCTCGGTCAGAGCACACATCATAGCTCTGTAGCACCACGCAAGGAAGAACTCCTCTACTCAGCACAGTTATAGATATAATGCAAAGGGAAGAACTAGCCCCCAACTCGGAAGGTTTGCCCATAACGATTGGATTGTTGGAAGCGATTAGAGATGACCCACAGTGGATGGTAGAATACTGATAGGAGGAACTCGAAGAAGATATCTGCATGACATACTGTAGATCTTTAGATCATCCAAAATTTGACCAATTTTTTGGTTTGTTGGAAGGTCTTTCCCCGTGAGGTTGGCCACATGGAAGAGAGGATGACCACAATTGACCACATTGGGCAAACGTTTTCTTGACTGCCATAGATTGCTCGGATTGGATGTCTTTGGCCATTTGGCGTTCATCTCTGACTATTATTGATCCATGTTGGCTGAGGACAAACAATGGGTCATCGGTTAGGACCAATTTCAATGGTGACCAATAAATTGTAATGAATACGTATAGGAAAGCCATCCTCAGAGGACCCGTATTCTGCTATGATGTTGTAGGGTGACAATTTGATGACCATCCATGAAGCATAGAACTTTCATGTAAATGCTAATGTCCACCTCCAGCTTTTCAGATACACATGGGCTGACAACATGGACGCACGTTCTCTTATATCTTAGACTAAAAAATGAATGACTTCTTCCCCTTGAAGTCTGATCATTGCATTTCCTGTACTTTGCAAACACCATCGCTACACATTTATGTAAATCATGTGGAGAAAGGACATAGAAATCATGTGATTTGCATAAACCTTGGAGTCCTTTGACATTTCTCCTTCTTGATGTCAACATTTCCAGCCTCGACCCAGCCGCCCGTCCTCAGTGCTATTGGAATCCAGCTGGTCAGTGCATAGGTCATAAGGCGAGATTAAATGTGCTCATAATTACTGTTATGGACTACCTATAGATTAATGCCATGCACTAATGTAGCTTTCATCGACGGAGGGGACACCCACCAGGAGGACTCCCATGTCTTCACTCACATCTAATTGTGAACTCATCAAGAAGGGTATTAGCATGACAGCATGTAAGAGGAAAGTTAATGAAAGAATAATCAGAGGACTATGATGTGCAACTTTTAATTTATCGTTTGGTTATGGATTTTCTAACTGAGTTTGAGGGCAAGAATATTCCTCAAGATGTTTTCAACATCTGTTAGAAGACTGAAGTACTGTAGCATAGCGGTCATGGCCTGGGCATGAACAGAACCTAAAACTCTGTTTGAAAAAAAGAATTAATAATAATGTGTTCCTCATGGTTTCTGGAGTCACTGATCCATCAAATTTGCCATAAAATACAAGACAAGTGATTGTCTACCCATAATCATCCCTTAAAGGGGTTCCCAGTTTAGCAAACCCATTTTCATACACCCTATTCGGGAGGAGGGTCTTCTGCTGAGTATCCTCACCTCTTGGCCAGAGTGGACAGCGGTTATAAGGAGCGTCTCTGACTCTGGAGGACCTGTCCTGTCCTACATTACACTGATTGGAATGGACAATGTGTAATAATTTCCCCTTTGGGGGCACTGCTGAGAAACGGAAGACTTATTGCCGGCCCACAGATTACAGCTGATCACTGGGGGGGTCCCATCAGGGGAACATGTGATTGTCCTCCTGTTAAAGTCCATCTGTCAGCAGATTTGTCCCTATGGCACCGGCTGACCCGTTACATGTGCTCTTGGCAGCTGAAGGCATCTGTGTTGTCCCCATGTTCTTATGTGCCCGCATTACTGAAAAAAATAATAAGTTTTAATATATGCAAATGAGCCTGTAGGAGCAACGGGGGCGTTACCATTACACCTAGAGGCTCAGCTCTCTCTGCAGCTGCCGCGCCTTCTACACTTTGGTTGACAGGACCAAGCGTGGTGATGTTTTCTCTGCCTGGCCCTGTCAAAGTGTAGAGAGCGCGGCAGTTGCAGAGAAAGCAGAGCCTCTAGGTGTAATGGTAACGCCCCTGTTGCTCCTAGAGGCTCATTTGCATATATTAAAACATCATTTTTCTCAGCAATGCGGACACATATGAACATGGGACTGACACAGATGCCTTCAGCTGCCAAGCGCGCATGTAACAGGTCAGCCGGTGTCATAGGTACAAATCTCCTGACAGAGGCCCTTTAAAGGGACCTTTTTTATACTAAATAAGAGTTTTAATGCATTTTGGTGGGGAGGCTGGTCTTCTGTCCTCCTATGTTTGGTGGCTGTTAATAATTGGGGAACCTATTTTATATCTGCCTGGGATTGAGGTGATATACTTTTCTCTTTTGGTATTAGCTGGGATTATTTGCCACTGTAGACCCTGATGAACCCCACATTGTGGTGGGGGTACTCGGTTTAGTACCGGTACTATATCCGGCCCCTGGATGGTGGTGCATATGGCTATTATTTCTGTTATACCCGGAGACCATCTCTACATTTTATTCCTCCGAAAACCTTTGCTGTATCTTTATTTCCCACATAGGGACCTTGGAGGGTTCTACAGGACCCGGTCCCAACGGTGGGTTTGTCCTTACCAGGACTCTCGTCCTTCTTTAGGCAGGGTCACAGCGGTACAATAATAGGGTCCTTTGTCACCCCCTCAAACTCTCTAAATCCCGACCCTGATAGGCTACGCTAATCCCAATAATTATATCGGTCTAGTTTATCAGACCCAAAGGACATATGACAGAGTGACCTAAGGACCTCGTCAGGGCTGGTGTATCCTTTTAGGCAAGGGGCACCCGGTGACAAGATAAGGTGCGTTTCACCATTGGGGTATGTTGCTATTTACTGTCCTGTCGTGATTTTATTTGTCTCTTCCACACTTAGACCAGAAAATGTATATCAAATGTCTCCAGTGGCGTCAGTCCAGGAAGACCAAGGCTATACTTTGTAGGTAGCTAGAAATTGAATAAGTCCTGGGCATTGATATAACATATGATGGAAAAAGACTTAAAAGTTTTTGCATGAATTAGAATAAAAAAAATTCAAGTTGTTATATATGGAAGGGACTCAGGGCTACAGAGTAAATAGCGGGAGTGAATCTCACAGGTATCCGGCAGCAAGACAAATAAGTAGGGAAAGATCAGCAATGGGGAAATGGAGGAAGAGTGGTTGGAGTAAAGATGGCATAGGCACGGAGGAAGGTTCTTTTAATCACAGGAGCTAAAGTAAGATAAAATGATCAAAAAATGAACAATCAGTTATGAACACATGGAAGCTTATTGTGCTGCCAGTAACATGAGAGCAGAAGGCTTCATGGAAAAAAAATGATCATTACTCTGTGATTGTTTATTAGATTATTTATAGTTATTTTCTGTAGATGGTTTTCAATCACTTTGTACTTTATGAGCTGCCAAGCAGAATGGGGAAGGAAAATGCTCTGCACAAAGTCTGGCTGGCAAATGCAGCTGCCCCCTTTATCCATTGTATGTCAATATAGTTCATTTACAACCAAATACTAAAATAATGCCCCTGTGTATGAGTAATAACGTCTTGTGGTGATGTGTACAGTATAAGTGCAGGAAGGTGAGTATATCCCACAAAGATACATCAGCTGGGGGAGAGAACTGAAATACAGAAAGCTGCAGTGGTTTCAGCAAACTGTAGTTTTCTGAGACCGTTTTGTATAGATGTTGTTCGGGGCTGGATTTCATGTGGACTGGGGGATAGGTTTGGTAGTGGGATCTGCCAGTCCACACCCTTCCACCACATGTATTTTTGCCGGAGGCCCGGAGGTGATCGCAGGTGAGGCCTGCTGCTGTAATTAATAAGGGATAAAACAACCCTCTGTGTATGATTTGGAGGAAGAAAGCCTGGGCAAGCCTGAGAGGCTCTGTGTGGTCTCAGCCAGGAGGGCTGAGGGGCCACAAGGCTTTGTAAAGCCTGAAGTTTGGGGGGGCCTATCAGCGCCACGGAAAGAGGGTCGCACGGTCAGAGTTGGGAGGACTTCTGGACCATCTCCCCCCCAAGGGTGCTGGTCTGGTCACAGCCTGGAGGCTGCTGAACCATATATGGCTGAGGAAGCTGGATATAATCCCGTGTGAACAGCGCTCTATAGGTGAGGTAGAGACAACAAGAGTATTAGGTAGAGCCCAGACGGGCAGGTGTTTGTTTTCTTTGTTTATGTGTGTGATGGTGCTGAAATAAAGCACCTTTTGGATTTTAACCCCATTGTCAGAGGAGAAGTCTGTGATTGCGACCCCCTGAGAGAGAGCGATCCATTACAGTCTATAATACTGCGCCCTATGTGCTGGAATATAACTACTTTATTGCTGCCCCCTATGTACAAGAAAATAACTACTATAATACTGCCCCCTATGTACAATAATATAACTAGTATAATACTGCCTCCTATGTACAAGAGTATAACTACTATAATACTGCTCCTATGTACAAGAATATAACTACTATAATACTGCCTACTATGTACAAGAATATAACTACTATAATACTGCTCCTATGTACAAGAATATAACTACTATAATACTGCCTCCTATGTACAAGAATATAACTACTATAATACTGCCTAATATGTACAAGAATATAACTACTATAATAATGCCTCCTATGTACAAGAATATAACTACTATAATACTGCCTCCTTTGTACGAGAATATAACTACTATAATACTGCTCCTATGTACAAGAATATAACTACTATAATACTGCTCCTATGTACAAGAATATAACTACTATAATACTGCCTAATATGTACAAGAATATAACTACTATAATAATGTCTCCTATGTACAAGAATATAACTACTATAATACTGCCTCCTATGTACAAGAATATAACTACTATAATACCGCTCCTATGTACAAGACTATAACTACTATAATACTGCCTCCTATGTACAAGAATATAACTACTATAATACTGCCTCCTATGTACAAGAATATAACTACTATAATACTGCCCCTATGTACAAGAATATAACTACTATAACACTACCTCCTATGTACAAGAATATAACTACTATAATACAGCCTCCTATGTACAAGAATATAACTACTATAATACTGCTCCCTATGTACACGAATATAACTACTATAGTACTGCCTCCTATGTACACGAATATAACTACTATAATACTGCTCCTATGTACAAGTATATTACTACTATAATACTGCCCTCAGTAATATGGGTCTGAAGAATTATGTGGATGTTCACATTGGGTAATAAAGAAGGACAGGTTTTCTGCTGTGGACAGTAGGTAAAATTGCTGCTTGTCTGGTATTGAGATGTAGACACAATTTATATCGGATCTTTACAAAGTCTCGGTAATCACTTCTCCTGCTGATGGGATTTGCACTTGATCTGGGGTTTCAATCACTGAAATTGTGTTATCAAGATGAACATTCAGGCCATGGAAGGTCCGATACTTCATCTCACATGGATGTAATTCGGCTGTTGTAATTGTGCCATTAATTTCCCGTTGTCCTGTTAATGTCTTATCTTTTACATATTTATGGATTATTAAGTGTTGCAAGTGAAGCTTTCAGTCACTGGCAATGAGTAATACCGTCAGGACAACCACCTGCTATACAGTGACTGTTGACAATGAATATTGTGGAAATTCACTTTTATGCATTTTGGATTTTTATTCGAGAAATCACCATATGAATAGCTACATTGTATATTCACATTATGTCGACGTAAAGGTGCACTGCGACTATAAAGAAGTGACAAAGCAAAACAGAAAACCTCATCAACAATCATTTTAGCTTGGAAAACTTTAAGTAAGATCCTCAAAAGTGACCTAAATTCCTCTGTTTCGTTACAGACCATGAAAAATAAACTAAAAAACAGTGCACTGTTCTCTCAGGCTGCAGCCATATCTATACCCCCGCCTTCTCCCCCTCTTCAGGTGGATGGAAGGCAGGAGGCATCGGAGGACGGGGCTGGGTCTTGTCTGGATAACTTTTGTCATCCAGGGATTTTGTTGGAAGGAATCTCCTAAATCAGTGATGGGCAAACCGCGGCTCTCCAGCTATTGCAAAACTACAACTCCCAGCATGCAAAGACTGCTTACAGCTATCAGCCTACAGCAGGGCATGGTGGGAATTGTAGTTTTACAACAGCTGGAGGGCCGCAGTTTGCCCATCCCTGGCCTAGATCTTCCCCTCTAGCGATAGTCGTTATTACGGAAGCGTGTAAGGCTGTGTTCATACAGAGTATTTTGGGTGCAGGATTTTGCTTGTTATTTTTTTTATATCGGAGTACTTTACCGGGAGATGGTAGAGGAGAGAACTACAACTCCCATCGTGTCTAGGCCGTTATTGTGTAATATCAGTGGACATTACAGGGAGGGGGTATAAAAGGAGAGAACCACAGCTCCCAGCATGTCCACGGTGTGATATTGTGATATCAGATGACATTACAGGAATGGATTATACGTTTTAATATATGCAAACGAGCCTCTAGGAGCAATGGGGGCGTTGCCGTTACACCGAGATTAATTCCCAAAGATAGTCGGCACACTAACCCAATGCACCCCCGCACGGGAAGGGTACAGATCCACAGCGCGATGGAGAAAGCCCCGCGAGTGCTTGTTATCTTCAATTCATTTATTCTTTATTTCATCAAATACATATAGTGGACGCGCTTCGGCTCGTCCAGCCTTCATCAGCTGACGAAGGGTGGACGAGCCGAAACGCGTCCATTATATGTATAATGAATTGAAGATAACAAGCACTAGCTGGGATTTCTCCATATCGCCGTTACACCTAGCGGCTCTGCTCTCTCTGCCACCGCCACGCCCTCTGTACTTTGATTGGCAGGGCTAAGTCGTTTTCACGGCCTGGTCCTGTCAGTCAAAGTGCAGAACCTCTAGGTGTAATGGCAACGCCCCCGTTGCTCCCAGAGGCTCATTTGCATATATTAAAATATTTTTCTCAGCAATGCAGGCGCAATTAAACATGGGACCAGCACAGATGCCTTCAGCTGCCCAGCGCACATGTAACAGGTCAGCCGGTGTCATAGGGACAAATCTGCTGACAGATGCCCTTAAATGAACGCTACCAAGCAAATCCTGTGTACAATGTAACACAAAGCTGTGGTTCCTCCCCTGCAGAGCTCATAAAATAACCGGATATTTTAACACTCGCTAATTTCCCCAGCGATACCCTTTCACCCTGAAGCCGGAGTGATACATTGTTAAACATAAGAGCCCCGGTTGATACATTGTATATGAAGCCTATAAATATCACAACAAAGGCAAATTATAGCAAGAATGTAGCAAAAAGGGAAAATAGTCCAGTTCACTAATGATAGGGGGCAAAGACCCACCATTTACGTGAGGCAGAGGAGGGCTCTGTAGGTTCCAGCCAGCTGGGCACTACCCGACCATTTGGCTCCATCTCCTCTTCCGCCGATCAGTCCCGATAATTCACCGTCCAATTATAATTAGCCCTTATCTTACTATATACTGTATCATAGGCCGCCGCCTAGTGGTGAATTTATAAGTCACTACAGTGTTGACATTGGGAGAGACCCACCAGTGGTAGCACATGAAAACCATCAGCAATCTGCTATTGGCCTGCGTATTATTCATAAATAGTGCTCTGCTGTAAATGTGTTTGGGGACTAATAAGGTCATTAACGCTTTTATATTCCTGACGACGTGAATATTTAGCACATATAGTACAGGCGCTCATGTGTTAATGAGCTGGTGTGTCCTGCGTATTCAGAAAAGCCATACAAAGGTCCTTCAACACTAGCAAACCTGCTTGCTGATGGTTTCCATGTATCAACTGAGCAATGAAAAAGGTGAAGCTGGCATGAAGATACATGATGGAGATTCTGGAGTTTATATTTGCTGACTATAAAGCCGCTGCCCGGCCGTGCCCCTACTGCGGCCTGCAAACAGCGGCTTTGCAATATGCGGGCACAGGCCGTGTGCACCCCGCATCACGGATGTGGACCCATTCATTTGAATGGGTCTGCAATCCGAAAGATGGGCACCCCACGGAAGCACTATGTTTTTTGCGGTGCGGACGTCCGTCTATGGAATCCGCACGGATGTTGCCCGTGCATTGGGGATCGCAAGTTGCACAGAACGGCTGACGCTTTTTTGTCCGTGTCCGTTCAATTTTTTTGCGGCCCGTATGCGGAACCGTTCATTTCAAATGGGGCCGCAAACAAAACCAGAAATTACTCCGTGTGCATTCCGTGTCCGTATGTTCGCGTGTCTGTCCTGCAAAAAAATAGAACATGTCCTATTCTTGTCCGTTTTGTGGACAGGCATTGTTACAACGGATCCGCGAAAAAAAAAAAGAGATGCTACGCGGACGTCGCACGCATGTCATTCGTTTTTTTGTGGACCGCAAAATATGGTCGTGTGCATGAGCCCCTATAGTGATTGGTCTGCTAATGTTACCAGGGTCATCAAGGGTTAAGACGGCGTTCAGTCAGCGTCTGAAGGAAAGAGTTGTGTCCTGGAGGATGAAGATGGAGAAAATGTCCAACGCTAATGACTCACGTAACCCGGTGACGCAGATGGGACTATTTTAGAATAATTTAATCTGCGTTGATTGCTCCAAACATTGCTTACCCTGAAAAGAAGCCTCTTCATGTAATTAACGTGCCGGGGGAGGGGAGGGGGGTCCTAAAGGTGCTGAATCCCTGATAATGTATTCCCCCCATAGCAAGATGAAATAACGCATCGCCAGAGACTTGCACGCCGGTAATACGACCACAAAGCCTCAGGTGCTGAGCTGGTGACTGTACAGCGCAGCGCAAAACGCTCTGACATGTTTACCGGCGTCTCGTGCCGCGAGGTGACAGGATCCCCCAGAAGGCCGTGCAGCCCAGTGCACACATTAATAGTGCATGATGTGTACAGGCGGAGCCCGGGAAGTTATCCTGCAGTAGAGACAAACGGCAAGGGATGAGTGGAGGGGACTCACTTCTGAAATACTCTGTGCTGCTGGGGACCTTGCTCTTTCCACTGTAACTCAGTTTGTGACTTCCTATAAGATCAGTACTCTCCTCTTCTGAAATACTCTGTGCTGCTGGCTGTCCTGCTCTTAGTCTGTGACCTCTTATAAGATGAGTACCCCCCTTTCCAAAAATCCTCTGTGCTGCTGAGAATTCTGCTCTTTCCACTATGGAATTCGGTGTGTGACCTCTCATAAAAAGAGCACAGTCTTCTTCTGAAATCCTCTGTGCTGCTGGGTCTCTGCTCCTTCCACTAAGCAATGCTCAGTCTGTGACCCCTCCTACAAGATCAACACCCCCCCCCCTTAAATACTCTGTGCTGCTGTCACTGTTTATTCCATTTTCAGTCTGTGAACCATAACAGTTTTACTTATACCTCTCCCTCCTTCGGAATTGCAGCTATAAAGGATGCAGGGGTAGCAGTTACACCCTAACCAAATGTCTTGTGGGTGGGGGGGGGGGGGGGTTGAGGGTCACGGGCCCCCTTTGCAGCATAAGTATTAGCATCAGTATTATCAATGGCACAGGGTATGTGAGCGATAATTTACAGATTTGGCATTAGGGTCCAGGAATTCATTACAGCCCTTTCCTTAAATCATCAGAGTGGACTGGTCGCATGCATCAGCCTCTCCTGACATACTCTGTGCTGCTGTGGGATTCTGTTCCTTCCTGCATACACTAAAGCTTGCATAGGACTGCATAGGAATGTCCTGACCCCAGTCCAGTGTAGAGGTGCAGCTTTCCTCTTTTTTTTTGTGTGGGGGTTTCTTTAGAATATTTAACCCCTTCATTGACGTAATGGTAATCAGCACAGGAGGATTGCTACAGGATCAATGAGTGTATTTCAATGTTCTGTATTTTTCCGTTTTGGGAGTTTGGAAACCCCTTTAAATTAACATTAGACCTCCAAATAATTGCAAGAAATGCAAAATTGTAGAAATCAGTAATATACGAGCTAAATAGTCTGTAAGGACCTGCTGAGCTGCATGAGGGGCACCCCCCCATCAGACCCCCCTTCTTTCGCCATCCACAAAAATCAGTGCATGCCCCCTGGATGGGATCGCCTTCTGGTAGACTGAGCGTCAGGGGCGTAGCCAACGGCTCATGAGCCCTGGTGCAAGAGTTCAGCTTGGGCCCCCCTTCCCTCAGTGCTTTGTGTGTCTTCTTATGCGGCACAAGGGTCTTTGGGCCCCCTCAGGTTCCTGGACCCGGTAGCGACTGCTACCTCTGCACCCCCTATAGCTACGCCCATGCTGAGCATCCACCCCCTGCTTATTGTGGGGGCTCCCAGCAGTGGGGTTCCCCTTATTCCTCCAGCCTCAGGGGGATCCATCATGTGAGAAGAGGCTCCAGCCAGCTTAGTGATACATCCGTACAGATGTAGCAGATGTTAACTCGCCCCATATCATGTCAGATCCACAACTGCACAAACTTTAAACTGACATTTAACACAACAAAGGCCGTCGGAAAAAGTCAAGTCTTGCTGCGATTGTGTATCCGATCTATTAAGTGTCCCGTTAAACTCTGCTACATCTGTAACAATTTCCTGACATAATCTAATGGAGAGACGCAGTCATAACCTGAAGCAGTGCCGTGTCCATTGGACCTCTTAAAGGGGAGTCTCATGAGGACGACACTTGTCCGTATGCCCTGTTAGGCTAAATGGGTGTCATAATGGGTGTTCTCTTATTCATAACCCCCCCCCCCCCAACCAGAATAGTGAGACAATCCAATACTAAGTAGTAGTACCATAGATGCAGCCGAGGCGTCTGCTAAAGTGCCCATGAGGAGAGGGGCCCGGCCCAGTGTAGACCCCCAGTTCTTTATTGTACAGAAACCACAGCTATAACAAATGTAGATGTTGCACCTCCTGAGCCCCTTTGTCTTATAGCAAGTAACATGGGGGGGGTTCTCTTACAGATATTTAATCGGGGCCCTTAAGCTTCAGGTTACACCTCTGTAAGCAAGGCTGTAGCGAATTGATGGAAGAAAGACCATGCCTCCCCCAGTACCAGATACTGTAATTAGTGATCTGGTGTGGTCCATCTATCCAAGGGAAGGGGGGGTCCACTTTAATCGGGTTCCCAATCCCCACCCCTCTTTACTGTCCATTGCAGATCTGCACCAGGACCCCCACCTGCCATTTATAAAGCTGGCTTCTTCTTAGGTGGCAGTTAAGTGTTTGGCCACCAGAGCCTGGCTGTCACTGCCGCCCCGTCAGAGGCCTGGGAAAATCTGATAGACTTGCTGCACGTGAGTCTATCTCACAGATCTTTCTCTTTTTCCTTGCTGTTTGTTGTTGTGGGCAGGATCCCACCTCTCCACAGGTTCTGCTCATCAGCTGCTTAGTGCCTCTGTTAATACCCGCCTCTCACCGCAGCCCTTGCGGTTTATATTTCCTCCTGGAGTTCTCAGCTAGTGTTTGGTGGATCTCCTGCTCCCTGTCCGTCTAAAGCTAAGTCCTCCTTCCTCCCCTTTTGTTGTGTGTTCTGACTAGGCCTCAGGGAGACACTGGTTCCTTCACGGTGGAAGGAACTGGTTGTCTATCTCCTGCTCCCTAGCTGAGGGTTTGTTTGAGTTTCAGCAGGACTTTGGTTGCAGCGCATGAGTTATTCCACCTTTAGTATTTGCTCATGCTGTCAGCAGTCCGGGAAAGGCTCAGGGATTGTCAGGTGATGACCTTTCCCTCTTCCCCAGCTTTGGGGCCTAGTCTGGTGTTTTGATACTCTTCTTGTATTTGGCTTTCTTCCCTTCCCTTACCTACCGTGACACCGGGTGTGACCACTGCTGCCCCCCCTATAGCTGCACCCCTGATTGAGGTGCCCCTTCACCAGATCTGCTCCTATGGGAGCTGCTCTTCATCTACAGCTCTACATCTTCTCCTCTGTATCTCCTCGCCGTTCTCGCTGCATCCTGAGGCCACCAGCCGGCGCATCTGGAGAGCATCGAGCAGCTGCTAAGTGGTTTTAATTAAGAGCCGGAGAATATATTCTCATCGACTTTGTACAGAAGAGAAATCCATTGGCATAAATACATCTCAATGCGCCGGTTATTAATGACGGATGGAAGATCTACGCACTGTATGACATGATCTTTCACTACAGATGGACTCAATAGACCGGCAAGACGGGTTTTACATAAGTGATGTATTCCGCTGATGGCGATTCGTGCCAGCGGCAAACTGGATCATTAGACAAGTCGTCTCAGACGGAGGACGCCATTACATGTAGCTGCAGGACATGGCGGAGCCCTGGTGTTATGTAGAACAGAGATCAGCAACCTGCAGCACTCCAGCTGTTCAGAAACCACAACTCCCAGCATGCTCAATTCACTTCTATGGGAGTTCCAATAGCAGCCGCCTTGAACCCCCTTGAAGCAAGGGGTGCATGCTTGGAGTTGTAGTTTTCCGGTTCATTACCAGGTTCGTGGATGGCATTGATTTAGAAGAACCACAGTAAAGGGGTTTTCATATTGGAAATCAATGGTGGTCTCAGAAATAGCCCCCACCCATGTTGCCTCCTGACAACTGCTATATATGCAAAAAAAATCTAATTGAGGACCTTGGTTTAGTCTTTTTGGTTGAACGTTCATGGAAACCATAGTGAAGGAGTCTTGGTGCATTACTGAGAGCCACGTCTTTGCCATTTTCAGGAAGACCCCAGAAATGCCCCCTCACCACCAGTGAGGAGGATCCCAGAGCAGAACCCCTATTTCTTCTTCTTGGCTTGGCTCTGGTACATTACCAAGGGCTATGGCTTCTTCACTCAAGAAAATATCTGTGGTGGCTTCACCTAATGGTCCTCCACCTATCTGATCGTTTGACAGGTTTCCATGGAGGAGAAAGGGGGACCCACAACAAAAAGAAGAACCCCCTTTCTTCTCAATGGCTTGGCGCTCGTTTGTGGGATTTGTGGCAAATAAGGATTGAGCGCATGATCAAGAAACCTGGATGCTTTATTATAGAAATCTATGGTGGTCTCAGATAATAGACCACCACCGATATAATCTACAGACATGTCTCTACGGTATGTATCTAAAGGGTGGTGGGGTACACAAAATCAACGTCAAAATGAGAACCCCCTTGAATTGGTTGATGCTGGTTTTTTGCTTCCTATGGACCCCTTCCTCCTTCGAGCTCCTTGGTGGTCTTAGCTAACGACTATCTATCCATTTCATCTTCTCACATTGGTTCAGTAGCAGAAGGGGTTCAGGAGTATTGCCGAGATCTGTGGCTACTTCCTTATGTGGTCTCATTGAGGACTTCAGATGATGGACCCCCTGCTACATGTGGTTTTGGAACCTCCTTTTACAGAACGTCCCCGTACCTCACCTTGGCCATATGTTGGTGACAACCATCTCTCATTGTACAGATGTAGCAATCTTTAACTTGATGCTTAAAGGGATTTTCAGAGTTTTTTTTTTTTATTTACTGATGACCTATCCTCTGGATAGGTCATCAGTATTTGATCGGAGGGGGTCCAACACCCAAGACCCCCACCAAACAGCTGTTCAAGAAGGCACCGGCGCTCCTTTGAATGCCGCGGTCTTCTCACAACTTTTCCTAGGCCAGTGATGACACGTTCATCGGTCACATGGCCTAGTTGCAGCTCAGCCCCATTGAAGTGAATGGGACTGAGTGTGATACCAAACACGGCCACTAAACAATGTACGGCGCTGTGATTGGTGAGCTGCAAGAAGCCGCGGTGCTCACAGGAGCTCCGGTACCTTCTCAAAACAACTGATCTGCGGGTGTCGGATCTGCACCGATCAGAAACTGATGACTAGGGATGAGCGACGCAAGCTTCGGATGCAAGATCTAAAGTCGCTACTGTACGGAGATCCGTCTTCATAAAGCATTAAAAAGTATGCGCTCCGGCGAAGCGAAGTGAGTTATCACGGAAATCTAGCAAGACTTCGGCATTTGATTTTTTTTTAAACTTAAAAACCATTTTAAAACTTCAGAAGCAGACTTCAGATACCTGGTTTAAAATGTTTTTCAAGTTTAATAATCAAATACTGAAGTTATTCACTGAAGCCCCACGAGACTTCAGAGATAACTCAAGTCGCCTCGCCGGAGCCCATACATTTTAATGCTGGACAGAGATGAATTTTGGAGCAAAGCGACTTCTAATCTTGGATGCGAAGCTCGCCTCACTCATTCCTACTGATGACCTATTCCGAGGATAGGTCATCAGTAAAAAAAAATCTCAGAAAACCCTCTTAATGTGCTAATCAGTTGCAGTAAACTTTAACTTGACTTTCAATGTCTTTTGTTAGGCTGGGTTCACACGGGCGTCGTGTTTGACGCCCGGATCAGAGGCGGGTGCGTTGCGGGAAAATGCGCAATTTTTTTCGCGCGTGTGCAAACTTTTGTAATGTGTTTTGCACGCGCATGTGAAAAATCGGCATGTTTGGTACCCAGACCAGAAGCCGGACTTCATCACTGAAGTCCGGTTTCGGGTTGAGTATTCTTTATATTTTATTATTTTCCCTTATAACATGGTTATATTGGAAAATAATAGCATTCTCAATACAGAATGCTATGTTAACAGGGCAATAGAGGGTTAAAAATAAGTAAAAATTCAACTGACCTCCTCCCATTGATCGCGTAGGTGCAAGAAACATCTTCTGTCTTCATATCTGTTGGTTGAAGGACTTTCGGTGACGTCACTGGGTCACATGGGTCATATGGTCCAATCATGGAAGCTTTTGAGTGGACCATGTGACCCATGTGCCCCAGTGACGTCACCGAAGGTCCTTCAACCAACAGATATGAAGAAAGAAGAATGATCCCGGCACCTACATGATCAAGAGGATGAGGTGAGTTAAAGTTTTTTTTATTTTTAACCCTCTCTTCCCCTTTTTACATAACATTCTGTAATTAGAATGCTATTATTTTCCCTGATAACCATGTTATCAGGGAAAATAATAAAAATCGGGTCCCCATCCCGATCGTTTCCTAGCAACCATGCGGGAAAATCGCACCGCATCTGCACTTGCTTGCGGATGCTTGCGATTTTCCCGAGCCCCATTCACTTCTATGGGGCCTGCATTACGTGAAAAACGCAGAATATAGAACATGCTGCGATCTTCATGCAACGCAGAAGTGATGCGGGAAAATCACCGCTCATGTGCACTGCCCCATAGGAATGAATGGGTCCGGATTCAGTGCGGGTGCAATGCGTTCACCTCACGGAAATCACGCCTGTGTGAATGCAGCCTTAAGTGTTAGATTAAAGTTTGCAGCAGCAGTGAGTTTAATGTGTTATTAATTAATTTAATTTAAAGGCTTTGGACACCTTCAGGTCATTTTTATTTTTGCATTTTACTCATTTTGGACTAAAACAAATTTTTATTTTTACTAAAATGGTTCAGCTGTTAATGAAATTAATGTGTTTAAAATCAGTCTGTCGCAGAGTATCACTTCTCAGTCCCATCAGCTGACCGCTCAAGTGAAGCCTTATCTTTGATCTCCTTACCTGATAAACACGGTGTGGGGAGTCGCTCTGGTAGATAGCGGTGCGGGTGCAGTACAGAGGCAAAAGGGAGTCCAGAAAGTGCAGTAAACAGTGTTTTATTCACACTTGCACAAAACAAACAGTAAACAGTCTCTTGGTGTTAATTCACACACAGCAGAAAAACGTGATGCAAAACAAAACAGTCCAATGCAGGTTACAATCACCTGGGAGGTTTTAGGTGCAGGTTCGCACCTGGCTGTCAGCCCAGCCGCAGGACAATCCACCTCAGGCCTTCAGGCCGTCTGCACTCCTCCTTGCTGGGGCTCTGGCTTCCAGCCCAGAGAACCCCACATAGCACAGAATGGATCAGAACTCCCAAACTCAAGTGATTCCACAGCCTAACAGCAGCTCCAGGACAATCCCCCTCAGCTGCTGAGGAGGCTGCCTTTTAAAGGCCTGGATAAAGTCCGGCCTGGACCGTGGGGAGTAGGCACCCACCCAACTCTTTGCCTACTCCCAGTAAGAGCCGGCCCGGATTGGCTTTGCAGCCAAACTAAAAAACAATGTCAAGCAGCACTAGCTGCTGCTGACACATAAAAACCCGGCTCTCACCTCACCGAGGCCAGGAACCTCGGTGACACGTACCTGCCATCGACAACGGTACCTTGCACCTTACCGCAACGGATAAACATATAGCTAAACTGATAAAAATATGGCCTAAATAAGTGTTTGGGCTAGTTTTACACTAGCGGCAGGGGACTCTGTCAGGCTGTTCCGGCGGATGAACAGCCTGTCGGATCCGTTCTTCTGCTAGTTCACGCATGCCCCCGGACTGCCGCTCCGTCCCCATTGACTATAATGGGGGCGGGGGCGGAGTTCCGACGGCAGCTCACATCGAGAGGCAGCCGGACTAAAAGTACTGCATGTCGTACTTTTAGTCCGGCGGCCTCTCGCCGTGCTGCCGCTGGAACCCCGCCCCCGTTATAGTCAATGGGGATGGAGTGGCAGTCCGGGGGCACGCATGAACTAGCATCATGACGGATCCGACGGGCTGTTCACCTGCCGTAACAGCCTGATGGACACCTCTGCCGCTAATGTGAAAGTACCCTCATGAGGTAAGGATATTCAGAGATAGGAGCCACACATGAGCTGTCAGCTGAAAGGACTGAAAACTGCTACTCTGCAAGCAGACTGATTTTTAACCCTTAAATCCACAAAACGGCTGAACATTTTTAATAACAACAAATTGAACTAATATTTTTTAGCCCCAGGTGAGTACAATATAGTCATAAAAAGCCCTGAAGGTGCCCATAGCCTTAACATATTGAATGAGGTATTCATGTAATGTTTGCTCCATCTCTGGGTTCTCTTTTTCTCCACTTACACATATTTTCAGGAACTAGTAAGAATAAAGGCTCCCGTAATGTTTTTTAATCTGTCGTGGCCTGAGTCGGGGGCCGCTGCTCGCGCTGCAGTTTTCCAGTTTCTCGGTCCGAGGCACCTTGACGTATTGGATACCAAAAACCTCACAAAAGGCCTCAATGTGTTGCAGCAGCGATCCGCTATCCCGATACGTAATCTCTTTTGTTCCTATTCACTTTTTCTGCCGGAGCAGCTGGAATCCAATAGATAGAGCATGATGCCGGTGAAAAGACATCACTTAACCGTTCATTGATCTCCGCTCCTTTCTGTCTCCCCCCCCATTGTAATTTGAGAAAGGGTCTCCCGAACACAGATGCTCGCTAATGGAAAAAGTGAATGAGAAAAGCTCAGAACAAACGCCGTACCCTTTAATACAATGATTACCTGGCGAAAACTGTGAATGCGCCCAGATCGCTCCAGCTGTTCAGCATTAACCATCTATAACATTAGAGAAAATTACAATTTTTCTCCAAATTTCCCCCCAAACTTAATAACTTTGCAAATTGCTCACTTTAGTTAGTTGATTGAATTCTTTCTACATTCTATACTCTAGTCACATCCAGAGCTGCATTCAAACTATGAATAAGACCAGGGGCAGTATGACTCACGGGTGGGCACAGTGGAAAAAATGAGTGACCCAACCACCACCCCCACCCCTGACGTAGCCCCAAACCCTTGAAAATGGAAAAAAGTTGCAACCACACCCTCCTTCTCAGAGTCCCCTACCCCCTTCTGGCTTGGACTGGGCTTCTTCACTGCATCTGGTGAAATGGCGGATGGGGTTAGTAGTTAGTAGAGCGTCAGTTGAAGCGTAGGGTCTGCTCCTCAAATGCAATATATTTCGGCTATGTTCACATCATGCTGCAGGAACATGGTTGGCATGTGCACTGAGAAAGCTCCTGACACATACACCACATGCAGCCATAAGACTGTTTACGGCTTATCAAGCTTTCCTTGGTCCCACCACAAGGGGCTTTTCCAGGGGCGTAGCTAACGGCTCATGGGCCCTGGTGCAAGAGTTCATCTTGGGCCCCCCTTCCCTCAGTGCTTTGTGTGTCTTCTTATGCGGCACAAGGGTCTTTGGGCCCCCTCAGGCTCCTGGGCCCGGTAGCGACTGCTACCTCTGCACACCCTATAGCTACGCCCATGGGCTTCTCTATGACTCCTGCCCCGCACTCGCTCCCCTCTAATCATCATTTGTTTACACCTTTCCCCTCATTTTGAATAGACATTGAGCGCCACACCTGCCTCGACTATCCTAGTTGTCCCTTCTCAGATATCCCAATAAACCAGTTTCCTAGGGTCGTCCCTCTCCTCATCACCCCCTTCCAATCTCTTATCCCTTCCTTCCCTTCTCTCTCTAGTTACGCGCTACAGCAACATTTCCGTAACTCCACTCACTTCGATTGAGCGTTGTAACAAGTAATTCATGTACCAATTTGTACAATTTTCGGCCTTTATTCTGCCGTGATGACCTCGTGCACTGACGCCGTCAGTTTATTGCCTCTGTTGTGCTGTTTATTCTACTTTGAAAACAATAAACAGATTATGAGAAGAAAGAAATGAAAGTTAGGATCTTGGTTTGATCTCTTTGGTTGTTGCGCGTTCCCCCTTCTTTCTTCTTCTTTGCTTGGTGCTGGTCCATGGCATTCATAGCAGATGTGGTGCATCACCAAGGTCTTCTTCAGTGGTGGCCTCAACTAATGGACCTCCATCTATTTGATCTTTTGACATAGAGGAGCCAGCGGGACCCACAACAAAAAGTAGAGCCCCCTTTCTTCTTAATAGTTTGGTGCTGGTTTATGGGATTCATAGCATGATCAAGTGAAATGGATGCTTCATTGCAGAAATTTATGGTGGTCTCAGTTTAAGGACCACCACTGATATTATCTACATACCAACATGTCTCTATGCTATGTATCTAAAGGGTGGGGTGTATGCAAGACAAACACCAGAATGAGAACCCCCTTGAACTGCTTGGTGCGGTGTTTTTGTTTCCTATGAGCCCCCTTTCTCCTTGATGCTCCTTGGTGGTCTCGGCTCATGAGTAGGGACGAGCGAACTTGTGTTTTCAAGTTCGGCATTCAAGGTTCGGGTTATCTAAGAATTCCGTTATGGATTCTGCTACCACGGATCATAAGTTGGAATTTTTAGATAACCCGAATTAAAGTTCGCTCACCCCTACTCATGAGCCTCTACCCATTTCTTTCATCCATAGCAGGGATTCCGAACCTGCGGCCCTCCAGCTGTTGCAAAACTACAACTTCGATCATGCTTGGACAGCCTACATCTATCAGGGCACGCTGGGAGTTGTAGTTTTGCAACAGTGGGAGGGCCGCAGGTTGGGCATCCCCGATCTATAGCCTCTTAACAGCTAACGTGCTGCAGGTTGCTGATGTGAAAGGAGCCTTTTCCCCCTAAGTGTATTAGGACTGATTGGCTAGGGGCCCCTGGACTCCAGTACTTAGGGCTTTAGATCTCAGTCCTCCTGAGTGAATATTACTAATTTTTGGCTCCTGCTCCCACTTCTGAGTCACTTATATAAATCCATGTTCTGGTGATTTGATGAATCTGATGTTTACATTTCTCTGTTACAATTTGTTACAATCTTTCGATACTGTATCTTTTCCCCTGACAGCAGAAACCTCTCTCATCCACTGGCCACGAAACGCGTAGATAAAAATTGGAGAACTGTCAGCACTAATGGCCGCTGTCCCTCCACCAGTGAATATTAAGTATTACACAGGCAATCTCAATAGTAAATGATAGCTTTCCATTAGCAGGTGCGGCCTGGGTTACAGCTGTCTCCATTCGTTTCCATGAAGGAAGGGGCTTCACAGCTGCGCCATACACCACGGCACCGATACCACTCACTTAAACTCTGCAATTATTCTGGAAGAAAGACAATTAATGATATTTTGGGGTCTCCAGCAGGGAACCAGCAGAGCGGATGCACAGATATCCTTGTGCCCGTGATTAGATTCCCGCTGCTGCTGTTCTGATTGGTCCTGACATCTGATTGAACATTATAGATACAATGTTAATAATGGACTGTCACAAATATCCCTTTAAATAGAAAAGTCACATTCAGTTCATTTCCTGACTGCTGCTGAATTTAACCATGTCCACAGCTACTTGTGAGTAAAGGAAGCTCGGCCTGCTGGGAATTTTATTCTTGCTGGTTGACTTTTAGCTCCCGAATTAAAAGGGTTGTCCAGAACAAGAACAAACATGGCTGCTTCCTTCCAAAAACCCCACCATACCTGTCCACAGCTTGTGCGTGGTATGGCGACTCAGCTCCATTCGCTTCAAGTACCACACACAACTTGTGGACAGGTGTGGGGCTCTTTCAGTAAGAAGGCAGCCATGTTTTTCTTTAGAGGGGTTGCGTGAGATTAGAAAGAAAGGTTTGCTTTTCACCTGAACTAGAACCACTCTTGTCTTCAGGCTGTGTCTGGTATTGCAGGATTCAAGTGACAAGGGTTGAGCTGCAATACCAGACACCATCTATGGACAAGAGTGGCGCTGTTTGTGGAAACAAAAGTAGACTTTTTTGTTATGAAAACTTTGGTTGTAGAACAAAGACCCACATTATTGCAGAAATTTGATTCCGAAATTCAGAAATCTGCTGCTTTTCCTAAGCTCCCAGGCTCCAGGACCTCGTGTCTCACGGCTCCCATTACTGGGTCAGCTTCTGTATGGAGTATTTTCCGCTGCGGTGCATTGTCGGAAGTTCTTTTATTTGTAACGTGTAACAGATTCAGTCAGTTCTCTGTCTCGTTCTGAATATCCCTGCACCTTTCCCGCTCGGGGTCGTGTGTAACAAAACTCACCACAGGGATAAATGAGGCTCGGAGGATCTGAATGTTCTGAATTCTTCATCATTTTCTTTAACTGTGACAGTTGAAGTCTTTTCTCTGATTAGAATAAATTGCCCTTCTTTTTTTAGGAGCTGGGTTCATAGATTGTAACATTGTATCTAATTTTCCTCAAACTTTGAAATGTTTTTGAAATTAAATTTGTTTCCAGTTATTAAGCTATAAAAAAAAAATCTTCCACTTTACATCCATGTGGTGTCCACATCAGACATCTCTCGGATTTGCTTTGAAGCACTTTGATTAGTTTTACATTTTCTTATTTGTTATCATTTATTAGGATGATTGAAAGCTTTTTTTCCCCCATTTATGATGTACATATAGAGACTGGTGGTTCATCTCCTCGTGGCAACCCTAACACCCATCTACTCCAACTATGATCTCTCCCTAAGGCCTCCTGCCGTGCCCGTGCTGCGGACCACAAATTGCGGCCTGCATTGCACGGGCACCGACCGTGAATAGGGTCCGCGATCCATCCGTTCTGCAAAAAGATGGAACAAGTTCTATCTTTTTGCGGAACGGAAGCACGGAACAAAACCCCACAGAAGCACTCCGTAGTGCTTCCGTTCCGTGGTTCTGTTCCATACCACATCTCCGGATTTGCGGACCCATTCAAGTGATGCGGAATGCACACGGCCATGGCGGGACAACGGCTGTGTGAAAGAATACTAACCACCCCCAACCCTAAACCTGATCTCTACCCCCCACACCAACTGTAGCCCCCTACTACAATTTTGACCCCCACACACCAACCCCAACCACCTCCCCACTTTAACCCCCATCCTCACCAAACAAACCAACCCAGACTCATAGCAAGGGTTCCATCACCTTTTCCAAAGCCAGACTATGGGCCCCCATATTATGATGCTGAATGTTCCACCCAGGGTCTTAAGACTTTCTATGACCCTTGGGTCATTCTCTAGCCCCTTGATTGCTTAAATCACAATTTCTTTAGAGAAACCTTTACAGAGGGTGGGACTAACCAGGCCTTGGCCCCCTTTCTCTCCATCAGCCCCCCCTCTCCTATAGTCGCCCATACTGCAGAGGAATTGTGAGTAGCAGAGGAGGCTTGTAGAGAACTGGCAAAACTTTTTGAGTAGTTGAGGAGATCTTGGCTATTTTTCTCATTCCGTAATCAGGATGAGACACTTGACTAGAGGAGTTTTCCTCAGATGCACTGTGAATATTTTCATACCCTCCATAGATCTCACATACCCAGCCACCTCTCCATTTGTTGACTTCCTTGGCTTGCCAAAAGGGGATCGGTGGCCCTATTCTCTTGTTAGGTGAATGTCCCAGAGGTAGGCGCCCCACCTATTAGTCACCTATGGCACTTCTTATGGATATATAAATATCTGTAGAAGGAAACCTCCTTTAAAGGGCTGCCTGGGTGATACAAATGATTTGCAAAAGCCTCAGAATAGCATCAAGAAATGATACCTCAACATTCCCCCACCACTGCCTTTCTGAAGTTTCTCTGGTGCTCCTCTGGTCTCTTGACACATAGGAATTGCCTTCTCAACCGTGACTAGCTGAGTTGCCATTTCATGCATGTTGAGAGACATCAGGAACTGGGAAATGGAGAAGCACCAGCTATGGATTTGACTGTGGACTCGCTCCACTGGAATACTCTCCATTAACATTGACTGAGGTGGAGATGGATGGAACACTAATTTCTAGTTTGCAAATCCGGAAACAGAAATAATGCTCAGCCGGACTGAAGGTCAACTCTGTCAGAGTTCTTGTAACACGAGGTTCAGGCAGAAGGTCAGGTGTCAGACAGGTGTGCATAGTTAGAACCAGCCAAGCCAATAACAGAAAAGGCAGCAAAAACAACTTACCACTGACTGTAACGTAGGGAACCTATTGCTCAGGCATTAGAGTGACTGAGAGAATGACAGAATCACAGGATACAAGCCCAGGAAGTGGCATGATGTTGCATGGTTACAAATCACAGAATAGAAAGGGTTAAATATGACTTTATTGCTGCAGCTGGGTGTGTTTGAGAACACAGACAGAAGCATAGCAGAGCTAAATGCCCTTAGAATAGCAGAGCTGGATTGACAGCGGGTAGAGGATAGCTGAAGAGGAAAACAAAAAGGAAAGGAGGCAGCGCCTCATGTGTGGTGCTGTTTGATATTAGGTAATGACATCAAAATAGTTGCGCTTACCCTCTATAGTTGTGAGGAGTCACCACTACTATGTCTCGCTTTGCTGGTATTGCCCGACCAGCATATGGGATGCCTGCACTGCTGCCTGGGTTCCTACCCGTGCAGGGGGTGCGGTTGTCGGGATGAAGAGATCAGTGAGAGAGTAAAAAATGATTGAAACCTCTGTAGCAAGGATGCACTACCTGGTAAGTACTAGTAAAAAGACAGATGATAATTTATTTCAGGTCAACGCGTTTCAAGGGCGGAATGATACAGAGCTGGATTCATAGAGCAGAGTAGGGGTAAATTGCATGCTACAGGGGCAGATTTGAACATGCACATGTGTGAGATCCCAGAGATGGTGGAGTGCCCTGGCAGCAGCACTGCTTTCAATTGCATCCAGAACCTCAGGATCAGGATATAGGTAAATACAAAGGTGAAGCAGGGAACCTTCAGCTCTCTGCTGTACCATTCACCGTGCGGTGGTGGTTTGCTGCCAGCAGACGTGATGAAGTGACGTAATTGCCCCTAGCTACCAGACAGACTGGAGCAGAACTGCACAGAGATATTGGCTTCTTTGTTATAGGAACATGGGTTAGGTGAATATTCATTTTAAAGATACCAAAAGGGCACCATATTGTGTTGGGGGCACAAAAGGGAACATTACTCAGTTTTGGGGCACACAAGAGGGCATTATTCTGCCTTAAAGGCACATAAGGGGCATTATATTGTGTGAGATGCACATAAGGGCGGCACATAAGGGGTCACAATATTAGCATTTTGATGGGACAGCAAAGTATGACCGAGGAATAGCTTAGCAGTGCGTCAGGGACGCCTCAGACATAACTCTGCTTGGGGTCCCAGAAATCTCTGGTATATGGAACATCTAGTTTTGTGGATTCAGGGTGAATTATACACCAGATGATCGTTCAGGTTCACATTTATTGCTTTGAATGAATCTCTTGTGATTACGGTATAGAAGACAGGGTGTTTCCCCCTGCTGGCTGTGCTGAAAGCACTAGCATTTCTTTGCTATCTGCTCCACTCTAATGCCTTCAGGAACCCTTGAGAGGGAATGAGAATGGGAGATAGGAAACCGATTTTGCCCTTAGTAGACACTTAATGTCTCCAATCTGTTGACGTAATTCCATTATCAGCAGTAGACCGCAGTCACCTCATGCAGCGTACAGGCTTTCCTTAAAGATTGCTGCCAAATCTCAAGTGTGATAATCACCAACCAGTGATTGGGAAAAGGACACCTGGAGGGAGAGGAATAAAAGGTCCATCTTGTGTGGAGCCACCACTGAGAAGGTCTGATTGAGAGGTTCAGCACCATGGTCAGCACCGTAATGGGCTTTATAGAGCGGTGTACTTATCACCCAGTGACCTCAGTCTAAGTTTATATAGACATCATACTGTACATGGGCTGTAATGGAAGTGCTCTTTATCATGTTCTTCATCTAAATCATGAAAAAATAATATACAGCTGCAAGAAAAAGTAAGTGCACCCTTTGGACCTACCTGGATTTCTGAACAGATCTAATAAAATGTGGTAGGATAGTAATTTAAATAGACAGAAACAATCTAGGTAAAATAATAACATACAAAAAGTTGTGACAGTTATGTATTTTATTGAGAACATTGAGAAAACATCCACAGTGCAGGAAGAAAAATAAGTGAACCCTTGAATTTACTAACTTGTAGATCCCCAATAGCAGCAATCACCTCTACCAAATGTTTCTTCTAGCTGCAAATAAGATTTTCACAACATCGAGGAGGAATTTTGAACCATCGCTCCCTGTAAATGTCTTTCAGTTTACCACTACTTCTGGGATGTCTTGTGTGCACAGCCTTCTTCAGGCCTCAGCATCTCCATAGGGTTAAGGTCAGGACTGTGAAATGACCATTCAAAAACACCGTTCGTTTTCAAACAATATTTTAGTTGATTTACTTGCATGCCTTGGGTCATTATCTTGTTGTGTCACCTATCTCTTCAGCTTGAGATCATGAATGCTACTTTACATTCTCCTGTAAAATGTTTTTAAAAACAAATTAGAATTCATTGTTTCCTTTATAACTAGAAGGTATCCAGCTCCAAACCATGATGTTCCCACCACCAGTTCCAAACCATGATGATCCCTCCTCCAGTGCCAAACGATGATGTCCATTTCACCAGCCCCAAACCATGATGCCCCTTCCACCAGCTCCAAACCATGATGTTCCCACCACCAGTTCCAAACCATGATGATCCCTCCACCAGCGCCAAACCATGATGCCCATTTCACCAGCCCCAAACCATAATGCCCCTTCCACCAGCTCCAAACTACGATGCTCCTCTACAGCCAAAAAACATGTTTTTCCCTCTACCAGCTCTAAACCGTGATGCATCCTCTACCAGCCCCAAATCATGATGTCTCCTCCACCAATTCCAAACCACAATGCCCTTTCTAACATCCCCAAACTATGATGCTTCCTCCACCAGCCCCAAACCGTAGTGCTCCGTCCACCAACCCTAAAAATTGATGCTTGCTCAAACAGCCCCAAACTATGATGTCCCCTCCAAAAGCCCCAAACCATGATGACTCTTCCATCAGCCCCATATCAAAATGTCCCCCCACCAAAGCATCAAACCACGAGGCCTTCTCTACTACCCCTAAACTGTGATGTTCCCAGTCCATACCCGATCCCTAAATGTCCTCTACATGAGCCCTAAACCATGATGCACCCTCCACCATGCTTCACAGATGGGATGAAGTTTTGGTGTTGGTGAACAGTACTCTTTTTCCTCCCCACTTAGCATTGTGCATTCATGCTAAAAAGTTCACTTTTGTCTCATATATCCATAGGAAATTTCCCCAGAATTTTCCCAGAAGCTGGGAAACAACTGGGGTCTCAGGAAACTTATGATGGGTAGAATATTTTTTGAGCAGGAGCAGCTTCCTTAGTGTATTCCTTTCATGACACTTTGTTTGGAGGAGAAAAAAAAACACTGCGCACCATCACCAAACCCTCATGCCCATTCATGTATTACATTATCATTTGAAAGGCTGGCAATTAATACTACAGTTCGCTTCAGAAAGTTTGTAGGTTTTCTCATTTTGGCATGACCTTCTAGGTAGTGTTGAACAAGCACCAACGTGCTCGTGTGCTCGGGCCGAACACATCAGGATGCTCTTGTGTTCTACCGAGCCCCAGAGCACAATGGAGGTCAATGCTCGGAAGAAAAGAGAGTATCTGGTATACAAAAAAGATAAAAAACTGATAGATTCCTCACTAAAATAGTTAAGAAACAGCATGGCAAGAATGTCTGGATGCATCTTGGACTCCCATTACATATAACAGACAATCACTCAAAGGCAATATACCAAAAGCTGGGTATGTGCAAGCCAACAATCTATCTATGAGACAGATAGTCAGTATACCTTACAATGGCAGCCTTGTGCATTATGAGACATTCAAAACCAGCTCTCATCTGACTGAAAGCCTCAAAGTTGCTTTGTATCTATTTGATGGCATGGTGGACCTGCGCACCTACGTCATGGTCATTAGGGTGACACACAGTTTTCTGATTGTACCAACATAATATTCAATAACCTTTCTATACCGTTTTGTGATCTTAACTCATTTGCATAAACATGGACTTTTGGGAAATACATGCAAATGAGCAGAATCTGCCTTGTTTTTCAGCTAATGGTTCATAGTCTTGTCATAAGGCTATGCAACCAATAGAGGGCGCTGTTCATGATTCATAAACCGCGCCCTCTATTAGATGCATAGTGTTATGACAAGACTACTTGCTGTTGTGAGATCGTGAAATATCACATCCGACAGTACATTATAACACGGAGGCGTTCGCATGGTGATGGGGACGCCCCATGCGCAAGGCAACAGCACGGACTGGAGCGGGCTGAAATCCTGGGAGCCCGGACCTTTAAGAACAGTTGTTTTGGGAACCAGACACCAGTCATTTAGCATGGGAGTAGCTCGGTGCCTCTCGCCATCTTTGTGTTCATTATGCCACTATATGTCTCAGATCCCAACCACCCAGATCATAAAATATTCTGCGTAACTTAGGAGCACAGGAGCATTGAGGGTTTCCCATTACCCTTACAAGCAAATCGAAGGGTGTTCATACCAACTGGGTTCTCTGGGGCTCCTGGGGATAAGGGGCCCAGTCCAGGTTGGCTGCATCCCTTCTCCAAAAGTTCTACGAATCAGGAAGTAACAGAAGGGTCATAGAAAGGGAATGGGGGCAAACAAACATCAAGTCCTGCTCTCTCAGGGGGCTCATGGTGTGGGAGTGTAAACCCTCATTAGCAGAATGTGACGGGGCCCCTCACCCTTGAGCAAATATGCACAATGCAGTCGTCACCTTTGATAAGCACTTGGGGGTCCCAGTGGTAGCTGACTTGAATGCGCTTCTTCATGGAGCTTGAGAAAACCCTGATTTTCAATACCCAAGTGATAGATAACCCGTCTGGGGCTACTTCGTTGCCACAAAATTCCAGTTGAACTGGATTAGGCGGTATGCTGAGTGCCAGCCTGTGAGGACTCTCGATATACTTATTAGAGCCCTTCACAATCAGCCATGAACACGCAAAGCTCTGGTGGCATCTGCCGCTCAACCCCCACACACTCCAAGATGAGGACTTTTTTCGTCTGTAAATTTGCGTGACAATAGAAAGTCTATAGAGAACCACAGGACCAATCCCAGCTGAAAGAGACCAAGAAATAAAACCGGATTATTAATAGATGAGAGACACAAAATGTTCGCAGCGTGATCCCCCCAAACCTCTGCCGTACAATATCACAACCTTTACAAATCCACATAAAGCCTCTGTGTTACTCATAACGGGAAGAATACATTTCCTGTATTTTATGAGACAACATATAGAGCTGGTGAAAATCTGTCATTACAAGAAATACTACTTCAACTGGAAGCCCAAGTCACCTCCAATCACCATCATACACTTTACGTGAAGGATTACTAGAGTCACCTTGTTAATCTAGTGTATTATTTACCCTGTACTGATCCTGAGTTACATCCTGTATTATACTCCAGAGCTGCACTCACTATCCTGCTGGTGGAGTCACTGTGTACATACATTACTTATCCTGTACTGATCCTGAGTTACATCCTGTATTATACTCCAGAGCTGCACTCACTATTCTGCTGGTGCAGTCACTGTGTACATACATTACTTATCCTGTACTGATCCTGAGTTACATCCTGTATTATACTCCAGAGCTGCACTCACTATTCTGCTGGTGGAGTCACTGTGTACATACATTACTTATCCTGTACTGATCCTGAGTTACATCCTGTATTATACTCCAGAGCTGCACTCACTATTCTGCTGGTGCAGTCACTGTGTACATTACATTACTTATCCTGTACTGATCCTGAGTTACATCTTGTATTATACTCCAGAGCTGCACTCACTATTCTGCTGGTGCCATCACTGTGTACATACATTACTTATCCTCTACTGATCCTGAGTTACATCCTGTATTATACTCCAGAGCAGCACTCACTATTCTGCTGGTGGAGTCACTGTGTACATACATTACATTACTTATCCTATACTGATCCTGAGTTACATCCTGTATTATACTCCAGAGCTGCACTCACTATTCTGCTGGTGCAGTCACTGTGTACATACATTACTTATCCTGTACTGATCCTGAGTTACATCCTGTATTATACTCCAGAGCTGCACTCACTATTCTGCTGGTGCAGTCACTGTGTACATACATTACTTATCCTGTACTGATCCTGAGTTACATCCTGTATTATACTCCAGAGCTGCACTCACTATTCTGCTGGTGCAGTCACTGTGTACATTACATTACTTATCCTGTACTGATCCTGAGTTACATCCTGTATTATACTCCAGAGCTGCACTCACTATTCTGCTGGTGCCAGTCACTGTGTACATACATTACTTATCCTCTACTGATCCTGAGTTACATCCTGTATTATACTCCAGAGCTGCACTCACTATTCTGCTGGTGCAGTCACTGTGTACATACATTACTTATCCTGTACTGATCCTGAGTTACATCCTGTATTATACTCCAGAGCTGCACTCACTATTCTGCTGGTGCAGTCACTGTGTACATACATTACATTACTTATCCTGTACTGATCATGAGTTACATCCTGTATTATGCTCCAGAGCTGCACTCACTGATCTGCTGGGGCAGTCACTGTGTACATACATTACTTATCCTATACTGATCCTGAGTTACATCCTGTATTATACTCCAGAGCTGTACTCAATATTCTGCTGGTGCAGTCACGGTGTACATACATTACATTACTTATCACATACTGATCCTGAGTTCCATCATGTATTATACTCCAGAGCTGCACTCACTATTCTGCTGGAGCAGTCACTGTGTACATTACATTACTTATCCTGAACTGATCCTGAGTTACATCCTGTATTACACTCCAGAGCTGCACTCACTATTCTGCTGGTGCAGTCACTGTGTACATACATTACTTATCCTCTACTGATCCTGAGTTACATCCTGTATTATACTCCAGAGCTGCACTCACTATTCTGCTGGTGGAGTCGCTATGTACATACATTTCTTCAATACTAGTGTAATTTCTGTTTGTAAGATCCCCTTGGTTAAGCAGCTGCATTTGCTTCCTAGAATGACCCTCTTACTGACTTTAGTCTCATGCACACGACCGGTCAGTTTTGGTTCGCATCTGATCTGCATTTTTTGTGGGTCAGATGTGGACCAATTCACTTCAATGGGTTTGCAAAAGATGCAGACATAGAACATGCCCATTTTGCATACAAGGATAGGACAGTTCTACAGAGGGCAGGTTCTTCTGCAAAAAGCGGAACGCACATGGCCGGTATCCATGTTTTTCAGATCTGCAGATTTGCGGACTGCAGAAACGGCACTGGACATGTGCATGAGCCCGACGGCTCTGGTTAAGAAAACTTGCATTTGCAGTGGGAACTATTTTGTGGCTTTGCTCTTCCTAATTTAAAAAATGAGAGGAGCTGCTGTATATGGTCTCCCGTGTGCAGACTGGAGGGGAGAAATGAGGACAGGTCCCCTTTAAGGGTACTCCTTCTGTAGTGGCATCTAAAAAACCTCTGTAATTGCTTGCCTATTGCTTGCACCCAGTTGTTGTGTCTCTTGACAGCGAGGAATTCTGGGAGCTACGACTCTTTTATTTTGCAATGTAAAATGTATCATTTATATTTCAAAGATATTTTGTTCATATCTGGATGTGAAAGGAACAAAGATGCCAAAGAGATAGAGGAGGGAAGATAAATGCTGAGGACACACGCTGGGGAAGATATGACAAGAAAGAAAATCTATCCCATCCGAAAAAAAGAGAAATGAAAAAACTGTGCTTTTCATGCGTCGAGCAGATCCACTCCTGACATTTAGCGCGTGTTGTTTCCTGAGTGACTTTGATGTATTTTGTATAGATGGTTATTTTGTAGACGAAAAGTTGCTTTTTGTTTCACAAGGAAACATTTCACTGAAATCGCCGGAGAACAAGAACAGCAATTTTAATGTCTAACAAATTCTGGAGACTTTTTGGGTATTCATGTTGTGTCTCCCTTGTGATGGGCAGAAGTCCTCTAGTACCCGACAACTGCGTAGAGGAAGATTGTGTAGACTATGAATCTCCTAGGGTCCCGGGTTAGGAATGCTGACATCATTGTACTTAGATACCTTATATAGTGACATCACTGTACCGAGTAACGTACTTAGTGACATCCCTGTACCTAATGACATCATTACACTTAGTAACATACCTAGTGACATCACTGTACCCTGTACTGTACCTAGAGACATCACTAACTACTACTGAACCCAGTGACATCACTGTACCTAATAATGTAGTGTGACATCACTGTACCTATTACTGTACCCAGTGACATCATTGTACCTAGTAATGTACCTAGTAACATCACTGTGCCTTGTACTGTACCTAGTGAAATCACTGTAACTACTACTGTACCTAGTGACATCATTGTACCTAGTAACATCACTGTGCCTTGTACTGTACCTAGTGACATCACTGTAACTACTACTGTACCTAGTGACATCATTGTACTTAGATACTGTACCTAGTGACATCACTGGACCTATTACTGTACCTAGTGACATCACTGTGCCTTGTACTGTACCTAGTGACATCACCGTAACTACTACTGTACCTAGTGACATCATTGTACTTAGATACTGTACCTAGTGACATCACTGGACCTATTACTGTACCTAGTGACATCACTGTAACTACTACTGTACCTAGTGACATCATTGTACTTAGATACTGTACCTAGTGACATCACTTTAACTACTACTGTACCTAATGACATAATTATACTTAGTAACATACCTAGTGACATCACTGTACCCTGTACTGTACCTAGTGACATCACTAACTACTAATGTACACAATGACATAATTGTACTTAGGTACTGTACCTAGTGACATCACAGTACCCTGTACTGTGCCTAGTGACATCACTGTAACTACTACTGTACCTAATGACATAATTATACTTAGTAACATACCTAGTGACATCACAGTACCCTGTACTGTACCTAGTGACATCACTGTAACTACTACTGTACCTAGTGACATCATTGTACTTAGATACTGTACCTAGTGACATCACTGGACCTATTACTGTACCTAATGACATCACTGTAACTACTACTGTACCTAGTGACATCATTGTACCTAGTAACATCACTGTGCCTTGTACTGTACCTAGTGACATCACTGTAACTACTACTGTACCTAGTGACATCATTGTACTTAGATACTGTACCTAGTGACATCACTGTAACTACTACTGTACCTAGTGACATCACTGTGCCTTGTACTGTACCTAGTGACATCACCGTAACTACTACTGTACCTAGTGACATCATTGTACTTAGATACTGTACCTAGTGACATCACTGTAACTACTACTGTACCTAATGACATAATTATACTTAGTAACATACCTAGTGACATCACTGTACCCTGTACTGTACCTAGTGACATCATTGTACTTAGATACTGTACCTAGTGACATCACTGTAACTACTACTGTACCTAGTGACATCACTGTGCCTTGTACTGTACCTAGTGACATCACTGTAACTACTACTGTACCTAGTGACATCATTGTACTTAGATACTGTACCTAGTGACATCACTGGACCTATTACTGTACCTAATGACATCACTGTAACTACTACTGTACCTAGTGACATCATTGTACCTAGTAACATCACTGTGCCTTGTACTGTACCTAGTGACATCACTGTAACTACTACTGTACCTAGTGACATCATTGTACTTAGATACTGTACCTAGTGACATCACTGTAACTACTACTGTACCTAGTGACATCACTGTGCCTTGTACTGTACCTAGTGACATCACTGTAACTACTACTGTACCTAGTGACATCATTGTACTTAGATACTGTACCTAGTGACATCACTGTAACTACTACTGTACCTAATGACATAATTATACTTAGTAACATACCTAGTGACATCACTGTACCCTGTACTGTACCTAGTGACATCATTGTACTTAGATACTGTACCTAGTGACATCACTGTAACTACTACTGTACCTAGTGACATCACTGTGCCTTGTACTGTACCTAGTGACATCACTGTAACTACTACTGTACCTAGTGACATCATTGTACTTAGATACTGTACCTAGTGACATCACTGTAACTATTACTGTACCTAATGACATAATTATACTTAGTAACATACCTAGTGACATCACTGTACCCTGTACTGTACCTAGTGACATCACTAACTACTAATGTACACAATGACATAATTGTACTTAGGTACTGTACCTAGTGACATCACAGTACCCTGTACTGTGCCTAGTGACATCACTGTAACTACTACTGTACCTAATGACATAATTATACTTAGTAACATACCTAGTGACATCACTGTACCCTGTACTGTACCTAGTGACATCACTAACTACTAATGTACACAATGACATAATTGTACTTAGGTACTGTACCTAGTGACATCACAGTACCCTGTACTGTGCCTAGTGACATCACTGTAACTACTACTGTACCTAGTGACATCATTGTACTTACTGTACCTGGTCAGTGACATCACTGTACCTAGTAATGTACCGTGTGACATCACTGTACCCATTACTGTACCTAATGACATCATTGTACCTAGTAACATCACTGTGCCTTGTACTGTACCTAGTGATATCACTGTACCTAGTAACTACTACTGTACCTAGTGACATCATTGTACTTACTGTACCTAGTCAGTGACATCACTGTACCTAGTAATGTATCGTGTGACATCACTTTACCCATTACTGTACCTAATGACATCATTGTACCTAGTAACATCACTGTGCCTTGTACTGTACCTAGTGATATCACTGTAACTAGTAACTACTACTGTACCTAGTGACATCTCTGCGCCTAACAATTTACCAAGTGACGGCACTGCACTATTGTACCTTCACAGTCGTAGCTTTAAAGGGAACCTGTCATCCACCTTATGCTGACCTCAGTGAGGGCAGCATGAAATAGTGACAGAAATGCTGATGTCAGCGGTGTGTCACTCCTGAGCTAAAAGTAAGTGGTTGCCGAGAATCAGCATCATAATCATTGCAGTCCAGGCCTTGAGAAGAGTCAAATCTACCTGAGAAGAGTCCTGGCTATTATAATCTCCTGCCCATCCGCTGATGACTGACAGTTCTCTCCTAGAGAGAAAGGGAGAAAACTCGGTAGAAGCCTGTCAGTCATCAGCAAGTAGGAACTTTTAAATGACTTTATACTTTTAAATGACTTTATTCTGCCGTTAGTATGGGCGGCATAAAGTTGATGACAGGTTCCCTTTAAGCCATTGCCAGTATTACCCCATTAACTATAACACATGGATAGACAATTGGGGAATGACAGGCATAAATGATGTCCACGACAGGCAATGATTGCTGTTTTTCTTAAATCAGTGGAATTAATTTTTGATATTCATTTCCAGCATATTCTGGTCAAAAGAAAGGGCAGAAAAGATATGAAACATCTGATAGACCTGGAGCTGTAGGATTAGAGTGAGATCCATGGTACAGTCCATCGTCTTGTTCAAATGCAAACCCTGCTCTAAAATAGGATGGGGCAGAGATCTATAACCAAGCAGGACTAGTATGGATCTTTGGGCTGTGTCTGGTATATGTTGCTTCCTACTGTAGGATGGTGGAAGGAAGCAAATTCAGGGGCAACCTAAAAAAAAGCTGTTTACTAATCTCACCCAGGGCAACACGCTTGATGGTTACAAGCTTCCCACAAGAGGCAACTAGCTTGGCAGTTACAGTCTTACTTGGGGCAACAACATTGTTGCAAAAGTCTCTCAGTAAAGGCTCAGTCTTATCTGTCAGCTAAGTGTGAAAGCCTCTGTGTGGTATTAACGGGGGTGGGCTAGCTTGTGTGGTTGTCTCTGATTTGGCTTCTCTACAGGCTTTGGCTGTTAAATAAAGACAGGAGCTAAGGAGCCTCTCACTACCCCTGTGCTCTGGACTGCTCCAGCTGTGTCTTTGCCCTATCTATGCCCTGTAGTGGTGCAGTGTTATGACTAGTGCCGCTCACCTCCACTGCTTTCTAACTGGCCCACTATCACTGATGTGTCCTTCCTTACCCTTCGTCTCGCCTGGACATGACTTCAGAGGACTAGCTTTTCAAAACATGATTTTGGATATTCTGTCACTAGATTTCTATCCTTTATGTGTCTGAGCAGGCACCTAGTGGTTGTGTTGGGAATTGCAGCCTGTCAAGGGTTTTGCATTGGTTTCATGAGAAATTGGGGTCTATAACCACATTTGAGATAATTATAAAGCTGGAAACATCTGTATTAGAAATGAGCAAATCAATTCTACCGATTCTGAAATTATCCTAAATTTTCCCAAAAATTCAGAGGCCTAATTTCTTGTGATTTCTAGAAGGAAAGCTAATTTGCATACCTATGATTTCTGTGAACATATTCCAATAAGCTTTCCTTCAAAAAAGAAAAGAACACTAAGCCTCTCTGAAGCCAGCAGAAGTAAGATATGCTACTTTGCAATTTTTTCCCCCCGGAAATGCAAAGCAGCATTGTCTGGACTACAACACCCCTCATGCATACTAGGTGGTCTCCCTAATGAGAAAGACCACCACAAAGGCCACTCAGCTAACCAGGGTAATTTTTTTTTTTAAACACTAAGTTTTATTGTCATTTTGGAAGAAGAACTGACTTAAGTGTCTCATTTAGAGAAGCATAATATAGGGAGATTTAATACTCCTTTCCTTCTGGAAGGAGGACTGTCTTGCATGTTGCTTTTCCAGTGGAATACTATGGGTGGGTCTCTCTTAGAATTTTTTAAGATTTATATTTTTTTCTCTGGTTTTTAAGAGAACAAATATGAGCCCTAGAAGACCTTATAGTGTTATATACACATAGTCCTGTGGTTGACCAACAACTGGATGATAGTTTTCCATGTCGAAACAACTATTACAATGATGAGACTGATTTTCTGTGGGAATATTGCTCTTATCATAGCAGAATATCTATGACTTTATGAGATGTAATCCTTTTCATGATTATATATAGCGGAACGTGACTGTGTCTTGGAGAAAGAAATCTAAAGGCTCATTTTTACAATATCTCCCACCTCGGCTTTGACGTCTTAATCCGTCTCTTACTCATTTGTCTATTCATTGACTGTCATTTGTTCTTGTGACACAAGAAGATGGAGTTGCGTTAGGGCTCATGGGTTTGATAGGACGATGAATACCATCATGAAGGCTTGCATCGTCAAGAGACCTGCATTCGCCTAACACGGGGAAACCGGCTCATTAGCTGCAAGTCATACAAGAGAGTTCTCCTCCGCTGGCCATAGGATAAAGGGCTGTCATCTGGTATGTAGTATGTCAAAACTCTCCTCTACCAGCCAAAGTATACACAAGAGGCTGCATACAAAGCTTATATATTGTCGATCTTGACATGTGGCGCTTGGAGGTGCCACTTGCACTATAGGAGGCTGCTGCCGACAGAAGTAAGTTGTCTCGATGGTTCAGAGGGATGAAGGGTACAACAACATTGCTTTCCTCAAAAATAGTCTTCCTTTACAGAGATAACAAGTGAACAGTGGATGTCAGAGATTCTCCAAGGCAAGGTCAAGAGGGCTACATTTCAATGTCTATTAAGTCAGCATGTTTGAGACCTTGGATCAGTGCAGATGTGTCAAGGCTTAAAAGGGTTTTTCTAAGACGTTTCTACTAAGGACCTATCCTCAGGAGTCAGGATAGGTCAGGGACTGAGGTTCTCCAGCTGTTGCAAAACTACAACTCCCAGCATGCAAAGACTGCGCACAGCTATCAGCCTACAGCAGGGCATGGTGGGAGTTGTAGTTTTACAACAGCTAGAGAGCCGCAGTTTGCCCATCCCTGGGATAGGTCATCAGTATCTGATCAGTGGGGGTCTGACACCCGGGACCTGCACCGATCATCAGTTTGAGAAGCCACCAGCAACACTGCAGACTTCTCTCAGCTCGCCAAGCACAGAGCCAACCATTGTATAGCGGCTGTACTTGGCATGGCAGCTCAGCCCCATTCACTTCAGTAGATGAAAGTGATATCACACGGCCTTGGCAAAGCTGTGAGAAGGCCGCAGAGCTACTGCAAGTGCTGGTGCCTTCTCAAAAAGCTGATCGGCGGGGGGTCCCTGTTGTCGGACCCCCACTGATCAATAACTCATGACCTATCCAGAGGATACGTAGGTCCTTAGTAGAAAAGTCTCGGAAAACCCCTTTAACTTTATTGGATACAATCTTGCACCACCATCCAGTGAAAAAAGGATGCATTAGAGGGAATCTGTCAGCCATTTTTCGCCTATATAACTAATGCTACGGTTTTATTGTGCGCTTAAGCGTGGTATAAAACACACCTCTGCACTTTTGTGATCACAAGAAAATGAAGCTTGTTCTATGTGCAAATGAGCCACAAAGTGCCCAGCAGGGCATTTCCATCCTTCCAAAGAGCCCACCTATTCAATAAGCCCAAGGCCACCTCTTCAGAGAGCCCAGTACCTCGCCATGAGCTCCTCCCAGCGTCTGGTCCTCCCCTTCTGCCTGACGTTGTAATTCTTCTCTCTGCCTCGGCACCACAGTACATAGTGCGGGCATCGGCCTCACTGTATGTCCTGCACATGCGCAGCACTCCCACTGTGTACCCGTTCCTTTTTTTTTCTTTTTTTTACACAGAGGCCGTATAAAGTAAGTGGGACTGCGGGGAACTTTTTTTTATAATTTTTTTTTTTTTTATTAAAATTTCTTCTGCTTAACAAAAACAAATATCAAATTTGTCAGAAATCTATGGCACTGAACTTTGTGTTCTCCATTTCCTGAGGGTGTATGTTGCATGCGTACTGAGATATTGGTGGTGCAGTGGGTTTATACCAAGTTTTGCTAAGGAGCCCTATGAGATCTTTGTACCACACTTATTCGGACCCTTTACTCAGGACTTGAAGCCCCTTTGAGAGTGATTCCAGCCTCCAGACTTCTTGGAGATGATGCCACAAGGTTTACACCTGGATTTGGGGATTTTTGGAGATTTTTCTCTGCAGATCCTCTCTAGCTCTGTCAGGTTGTATGGGGCTGTCAGTGGACAGTCATTTTGAGATCTCTGCAGAGATGTCCCATTGGTTTCAGGGTCTGGGCCACTCAAGGGCATTCACAGAATTGTCCCTAAGCGGCTCCTGTGTTGTATTAGCCGTGTGCTTAGGGTCATTGTCTTGTTGGAAGGTGAACCTTCTGATTAGAGATGATCGAACTTTAAAAAAAAGTTCGTCATTCGGGTTGTGGTAACTCGCGCATCCCATTATGGATTCCACTATCGCGGCATATGGAATCCATAAGGGACGGCTTCAATCAAATCCAGTGCTGAGCCACGCCCCCTGCACTGATCACATGACGGTGACGTCACCCCAGGTCCTTCGGCTGTTCAACAGTTCGGGTTGGTGGAAGCCGTCCTTTATGGATTCCATATGCGGCAATAGTCCGCGGTAGTGGAATCCATAACGGGATGCGTGAGTTACCACAACCCGAACGCCGAACTTTTTTTTAAAGTTCGCTCATCTCTACTCCTGATCAGTCTGAGGTCCAGAACTCTATGGATCAGGTTCTCATTAACAATATCTCTGGACTTTGCTCCATTCAGCTTTCCCTCCACCCTGACCAGTCTCCTTGACCCCCCCTACCCCCCAGTATGATGCCGCAACCACCATGGTTCTCTGTAGGGATGGTCTTGAGCAGGTGATGGGCGACGCCTGTTTTTTTTCCAGATATGCACATTAAAATTGAAGTCAAATACATCAATCTTGGTTTCATCAGACTAGAGAATCTTGTTCCTCACAGTCTGAGATCCTTTTGGTGATTTTTTTTTTTTTACAACCTCCTGGCGGCCTACATGTGATTTTTACTGAGAAGAGGCTTCTTTCTGGTCACCCTACCATAAAGCCCAGATTGGTGGAGGCTGCAGTGATGGTTGACCTTCTGGAAGTTTCTCCTAACTGCACACAGGATCTTTGAAGCTCAGCCAGAGGGACCATTGAGTTCCTACCAAAGCTCTTCTCCCCCAATTACTTAGCTCGGAGGGGCGGCTAGCTCTAGGAAGAGTCCAAGTTGTTCCAGACTTCTTCACTATAAGGCCCTATTCACACGTCCGCAATTCTGTTCCGCACTTGCAGAACGGAATTGCGGACCCATTCATTTCAATAGGGACAGACGATGTCCCGGCCGGGTCCGCAATTGCAGACAAGAAAAGGCATTTTCTATGAGAGTGCTGGCGATGTGCGGTCCGTAAATTGCGGAACGCACATCGCCGATGTCCGTGTTTTGCGGATCCGTGGATCCGAAAAACACACACGAACGTGTGAATGGACCCTAAGAATTATGGAGGGCACTGTGCTCTTGGGAACTTTCAGTGCAGCAGAAATATTTTGCCCCCTTCTCCAGATCTGCGCCTCCGCACAATACTGTCTGGGATCTCTACAGGCAGTCCTTTTCTCCTCATGGCTTGGTCTCTGCTCTGCATTGTCAGCTGTAGGACCTTATGTAGACAGGACTGAGTCTGTCCAAATCATGTCAAGTCACCTTAATGGTGACTCCAATCAAGATGTAGGAACATCTCAAAGATGATCCAGAGAAATCGGAGGTCACAGAGCTAAATGCCAAGGGCTAGAGCAAAGGGTCTAAATATTTATGTCCAGGACAAATTTTAGTTTTTACTTTTGAATAAATTTGCAAACATTTCTAAAATTCCGTTTTCACTTGCACATTATGGGGGATTGAGTGCAGAATGATGAGCACTTATAGCACAAGGAGCAACATAATAAATATGTGAAAAAAGAGAAAGGGTCTGAAGACTTGCATTACCATGTGACTAATGCATAGTGATATCACTATGCGTTGTGCTAAATGACTGTGTCAGCTCTGCTACATCCATACTTTACTGCTAAGGACATCCCCAGTGCCATGTCCTATAAATATTCCCAGTGCCTTCAGTAGCCGTAGTCTTCCTGCGATGGAATATATTAGCCACGGACAATGCCCCTGAATAAATACACCTGAAATGTCTGCAGTTAATGGGCCGTGAAAATCCTTTATCTGACAACGCCGACAATTCTTATGTTTTATTTGCGGTGAGCACAGACAGCGCCGAATATTAAATGCCCCATTCACAGGATCCTAACATCGGAAACTGCAGAGATTCCCTCACAATGGCCTTTTAATTAAAAGTTAATTGAGTTCGTAAATTAACAAAAACACAATTCATGTTTAGAGACGGATGGAGCCTCGCGCCTCGCAACACATGAATGCAGTGATTGAGGTACCGCTCACGTTAAGGGGCGTGAAACATTGAATAGCAAAGATTACAATCACCTGTAGTCAGGTACAATGGTCTGCGGTGCTGGACCGGACCCTGCGCGGCCCCATGAATAAGACACACCATCTTTAGGAATTTGATGATTTTATGTCTTTCATTTCTTCAGCAACCTCTTAAAAATGTGTCTGCTCCCAAAAAACTTCTGTCTGCTCACGAATGTTCTAGCTCTCTTAGCCTTCATTTGTCAAAGCAGAAGTTTGTCCTCCAGAGCTGTTCTTCCTTTTGTAACTCAATCACTGTCGACCATTTTGGAGCTAGGGAGTGGAGTATTTTTGTAGTGTACGGGAGCTGTAACGCCCGTCACTACAGAAGGGTCACTTGTGTGCTGTCGTTCCCCTCATTTATGGGGAGGTTGGTATAAGTAATCTTCATAAAATGTCATGTAATGTAATGCTATGTACTTCCCTGTTACTGTGATATTGCTATGTGCAGGCCTGCTAGGGGTGTCATTCCAGCTCTAGGTCAGTAGAGGGAGCTAGGGAGCCCTAGTATATATAGTCAGGCCCAGTCAGGGAAAGGGAGTCTAAGCCCAGGCTTTGAGCCTGTAGGAGTTAAGTCCAGGCCATGAGCCTGTGAAGGTAGTGCAGGCCTGGATCCTGCAGACTAGGAGAGGGCATTCCAGTCCCTGTAACCGGGTTCCAGATCCAAGGAGAAGGTTCCCCTCCTGAGTCCGTATTTACAGAAGTAGGAACACCACGGTTAACCAGCCTAAGGAAGCTGAGGAAAGGCAGAGCCAAGTCCAGTAAAGCAAGAGGTACTAGAGACACCAGAGGAGGTACTTGATAATTACAGTTCCAAGGATTTACGCCAGATTTAGGGCATTGGGGCCTAGTTTCCATGTTCCAGGATCAGACAGGTAGAGAGTGCAAGCTGCCTGTGCTGCAAGAGTCCTGTGTTTTACCCTCTGAGAATCACCTTGCTATGTAAGAGACTGCCGTATGTAACCATAACCTGTAACCTGCTGCACCAACCGTCTTCTAAGGAACTGCGCTTCCATCTATGTCCATGTATGATTACCACCAAAGCTTCAGTAAAGTTCAAGTTCTGTTTTATTACAACGTGGTTCCTCAATTATTCCTACTATCAACAAACGGTGTGCCACCGTTAATTGGCACTGGCGTCTCGAACTCTATCTATAACTACCTGTCCTTGCAGAAGTAACAGAGAGTCAGCCTGTCTCAGGTTAGTGGTCATAATTGCACTACAACACCTAGGAACACTACTGAACCCTAACTTGAGTACGCTGCACCTCTCTTTTGGCGTCACGAACAGGATTCGCATGCTTTCTAGTGCAAGAAGCGTGAACTTTGTGCCTTATCCAGTTTGCCCTGTGACCAAAGTGACAAATTGCCTGTTTATTTAAAGTGGACTTTGTGGACTGAAAAACATGCAAAAAGTGTGTCTAAAACCTCCAACATGCCCTGTGCAGTGTTGCGCTATCAAGAGGAAGAAAATCGCCGCATCAGAGTGTATTTTTGTGGACTCTTATGCCGTTTTACTACCTCGGCTTGCTGGCAGTGAATAGCCGCATCATGGCGCCTAAGATGGCCGCTGGCGCCGTTGGACTTCTTTCTGCGCCATCACTGTCCTCAGTGGCGCGAAGATTTGGCGCCAAAACCCTCCAAGAGGGAGGAGAAAACTGTCCCGGGATGCCGCCCCTGTATGTGGATTACAATGTGGGCGGGCCTGAAGTTGGGCGAGAACTCCCGAGTCGATGGGAGTGGCCGCAGACTTGTGCAAGTAGAGAGGAAGTATTGGAGCCTGCTGCAAGTGTGCCGGAATCCAGCAGTGAGATCGCCGCCCTGGAGGAGCGGATCGCTATGTTGCAAGTTTACCTGGACGGCCTGCGTCAAGTGGCAAGTTCCAGAGCAGCATCGCAGCAGTCCAGCCGTGGTGAGTCACCTGTGTCCCCTGTGCATCCTGAACCTGTAGCCCGGGGTCCTACACGTAATAATGAGCAGCCCAAAATTTGTGTGAAAACAGATAAGCTAACATACGCCAGGAGCCGAGTCCGTCGTGATGGGACCTCCTTATCCCGGCCAGTAGAAGTGTCTGCCCCAGTGTCCCGATATCTGCGGCCCCTGTAAATTCTCAACCTGATCGGGCCAGTGAGATGGATAGGCCCAGTCCCTGTGATGATACCGGCCCATTCTGTCTGGTGGGCACAACCTTCAAGTGTCCCTGGTACATGGCCCAGGCTGCGGGCAGTACCGGGCTGCACCACATCTGATGAGCAAGGCTCTTATGACACTTACCTGTGAGCAGGCCTGCTAGGCCATGCTGCTGAACCTCGTAGGGACTTCATGATTGTTGCAGGAGCTGCCCTATATGTTGTCAGGCTGGTGGAGCTTGCTGCCAGTTCCCCACGGCCGGTGGCATTGTTGTGAAGTTAAGTTGCCACTGTGGAACCACTGCTCCCAGCCTGCCCTATTGGTTTTCGGGACATCCTGCCTGTTGAAGAACATTTTTGGCGCAATCCAAGTTGTGTTTAATATTGCACCTTATCCCCTTTTAACGCCCATTTCAGGTTGAAAGGGATTTTTATGTCAGCACTTTAAGGGTACGCAGGACTTGCCAGGATAACGTGGCCCTGGTATTGTCAGAGTCCTGTGATGTCAGTATTATGTATGTGCTGCTGACCATATTTATTTCTATTTTTTATTCAAGTCAATGTGCCCAGAGATGGACTCCCCATATGCGAGCCTCTATGATATGTATTACCATGGACTCCCTAAGTGTGAGCCAAATCTTATAATATGTTATTGTGGACTCATACTCTGTCATGGACTATCCTGGTATTCCCTTTCATCCGCTGTGCCAGGTCAACGCCCCTTGTCACCGCACTTCACCTTTGCCAGCTGGACCTGATATAATTATCAATGCAGATGATGCTGATATGTATGCCTGCATGTTCATTTTGTATTTCAGGTGGAAATTCCAGACGGGCGGGGCCCTGTTGGAGTACGAGGCCGTACTCAGCTTAAAGCAGCGGGGTATGTAGTGTACGGGAGCTGTAATGCCCGTAACTACAGGAGGGTCACTTGTGTGCTGTCGTTCCCCTCATTTATGGGGAGGTTGGTATAAGTAATCTTCATAAAATGTCATGTAATGTAATGCTATGTACTTCCCTGTTACTGTGATATTGCTATGTGCAGGCCTGCTAGGGGTGTCATTCCAGCTCTAGGTCAGTAGAGGGAGCTAGGGAGCCCTAGTATATATAGTCAGGCCCAGTCAGGGAAAGGGAGTCTAAGCCCAGGCTTTGAGCCTGTAGGAGTTAAGTCCAGGCCATGAGCCTGTGAAGGTAGTGCAGGCCTGGAGCCTGCAGACTAGGAGAGGGCATTCCAGTCCCTGTAACCGGGTTCCAGATCCAAGGAGAAGGTTCCCCTCCTGAGTCCGTATTTACAGAAGTAGGAACACCACGGTTAACCAGCCTAAGGAAGCTGAGGAAAGGCAGAGCCAAGTCCAGTAAAGCAAGAGGTACTAGAGACACCAGAGGAGGTACTTGATAATTACAGTTCCAAGGATTTACGCCAGATTTAGGGCATTGGGGCCTTGGAGGATAGTTTCCATGTTCCAGGATCAGACAGGTAGAGAGTGCAAGCCGCCTGTGCTGCAAGAGTCCTGTGTTTTACCCTCTGAGAATCACCTTGCTATGTAAGAGACTGCCGTATGTAACCATAACCTGCGACCTGCTGCACCAACCGTCTTCTAAGGAACTGCGCTTCCATCTATGTCCATGTATGATTACCACCAAAGCTTCAGTAAAGTTCAAGTTCTGTTTTATTACAACGTGGTTCCTCAATTATTCCTACTATCAACACCGTTAATGTGCCACCGTTAATTGGCACTGGCGTCACGAACTCTACCTATAACTACCTGTCCTTGCAGAAGTACCAGAGAGTCAGCCTGTCTCAGGTTAGTGGTCATAATTGCACTACAACACTCAGGAACACTACCGAACCCTAACTTGAGTACGCTGCACCTCGATCACCCCGTCACCCACCTGTCTAGAAGTTTACTCCTCCTCTTCCTCCTCTCTTCTCTGTGCAGGTCCATGATCTCCCAGTTTTAGACTGGGGTTCCTTGAGCTCACCAGAAGAAAGGTTCATCATCGTCTTTTTGACTCAACTCAGTGTTTGGCTCCAAAATTACCTTCAAATGGAGATCTCTCCTACAGGAACTTTGGGTCTATTTTGTCATGTCCTGGGCCTACTGGAGGATCCTGTAGTACAGTGGTTGACCAGTTCCACCCTGCTCCTCAGCAACCATTGCTAACACTGTCTCTTGGGCAAAATGAGTGTTGACCATCTGGTTCTAAGAAGAGAATGCAACATGTCTGCACTCCCTGTTGTCAGTTTTGCAAAAACAGCAATAATGCTTTGCTTAGAAATCCCCTTTAATGTGGTTTTCTCACCAATAATGTATGACCACAGATAGTTGATGGTCTCACCACTGGGATCCCTCCTACTACTAGCACAATGTACTCCATCATCTTGTCACTCTTCAGCAGGGCAACTCTGATGAAGTGTTGTTTGGTGGAGATACAAGGTATTGTCCTTCCTTTCCTTTCCTCTTGAAGTGTGGCATGAGCTGGACCAGCTTACCCTATGGACAAAACTTTTTTAAATAAGCCGGACATCACATATACATTCAAATCCCACAGTGGCCAGGTGGTCCCGCTTCGGTGTGGGAGGGAACCACCACACCGAGCATAGGAAGGAAGGGGGGGGGGGGGACAGGGAGTCAGGCCTGAGAACTAGGGAAGGAAGGTGGACACCTCCTAGTGAAAACCCTAACCCAAATCCTGACTAACTACCAGTATGAACAGACTGCAAAGGTAGGTGAGTTCATACGCAGGAATACCTAGAATCCTATCAAGCCCTATAGGACCCTGGTACTAATGGCAGGGACAAGACTACCTTTTCCTCCAAAAGGAAGGACGAACAGGAGTCTACTTCAGGCCTAATACAAACAATAGGACAATGCAACACACAGAACCCAAACAAAATGCAAAAGGTAAAGGAAAGACTTAACTTCAAAGGAGCAATGGAAGCACCAGGAACTCACCAGAGATCCAACCACAATCTATCCAAAGGTCCCAAACAGAAGCTATAAACCGCACAGCATTGTGGGAGAAGCAATTATCAATAGAGAAGGTTAAATGACCCTAATAGCCCCACCTGGGGAAAGAAGGTGAGGCAAGCACCAGAAACAACACCGACGTCATTCGATCCAGACAGAAAACATGTCAGATCAAACCACGTGTTGCCAGTCTCGCCAATCTCCTGCCACCTGTCGCGGGAAAGTCCGTGACACCAGGATTGGGACTGAAGTTCCTACTCTGTCTTCATATGCCCCAAATGTACTTGTTTTTGATAATATTTATGCCTATCCTAGATCAGAGACATGGCGGACGTCAGTTCTACATTTTTTCCACAAATTTACGGTTAGTGTTGATCGCGAATATTCTAATCGCAAATTTTTATTACGAATATCGGCACTTCGAGAATTCTAGAATATAGTGCTATATATTCGTAATCGCAAATACTCTAGTTTTTTTTTTTAACAGTACTACTGCTTCTTATTTGTGGGCCAATGAGAAGGCTGCAATATCTTTGTCAGAGCTTAGCCACATCCCTAGCAACCAATAGGCAAGTCGCCGACCCCTTACTATATAAGAACCTCCCCAGCAGCCATTTTCTGCAGTTTTTTGCAGTTCTGAGGGAGACAGCAGTGTCATTGCTGTGCTCTGTGCTTTCCTGTGTCATTACGTTAGTTAGTTAGTTAGTTATCTTATATATATAATACAGATAGTTAGTGGAGATAGTCAGTGTAGGTTACACAGTGATACAGTGTAGCTGATAGGTTCCAGTGCAGGGTGTTAGGTAGTGTGATAGGTTCTGCTGTCCATACATACATGCTACAGACATAGTGCTGGGATGTCACATTACATTGGATAGTTAGTTAGTTAGTTATGTTATATATATAATACAGATAGTTAGTGGGAGATAGTCAGTGTAGGTTAGATAGTGATATAGTGTAGCTGATAGGTTCCAGTGCAGGGTGTTAGGTAGTGTGATAGGTTCTGCTGTCCATACATACATACAGACATAGTGCTGTGATGTCACATTACATTAGATAGTTAGTTATCTTATATATATATCATACAGATAGTTAGTGGGAGATAGTCAGTGTGGGTTAGATGGTGATATAGTGTAGCTGATAGGTTCCAGTGCAGGGTGTTAGGTAGTGTGATAGGTTCTGCTGTCCATACATACATGCTACAGACATAGTGCTGTGATGTCACATTACATTAGATAGTTAGTTATCTTATATATATATCATACAGATAGTTAGTGGGAGATAGTCAGTGTGGGTTAGATGGTGATATAGTGTAGCTGATAGGTTCCAGTGCAGGGTGTTAGGTAGTGTGATGCTAGGTTCTGCTGTCCATACATACAGGCTACAGACATAGTGCTGGGATGTCACAAGTTCACAGCAATACTTAGTGCACCAATCAGTAATATCTTCTCAGACCTGATAAAATGTGAAGTTGCACGTATTGCGTAAAAAACATCATTAGTGCCGATTTGCGCAATTGCGAAAACAATGACTGGAGATCGTAAATTCTAGAATTCTCAAATTTATTGCGAATATTATGCAAAAAATTTGCTAAATATTGCGAAATCGAATATTACCTATGCCACTCATCACTATTAACGGTAACGTCAGGAAGCATCGGATACCTAGCTAGTTGTTTCAAATATATCCCACCACGTGCATCAACCTGATGAATTTGGCGTAATCTGCTCCACTTTTATATACTGATAAATTGCCCGCTCCCCGTGTTCTCTCTCCCATTTTTCATCCTTCACTGCGTAAATCCTGATTCTTATCATCAAGACGTCACATTTCACGTCCGGAATAAAGTTGTAATTTCCTTTCCGATTTACTACCCCCCGTCTTGTTGTGCTCGTGGGTTGACAGCCGGAGACATCCTCTTTGCGCCGCCTGTTGTATTCTACACGTGTCCGACGACAATAGCTCATTGTCATTAGGGCCGCGTATGCGGCGCTCGGTAAATCCCGCGCTCTCTTCTGTTTTGTATTACTCGCAGCCCTGACATTTGGCGATTCATTTCTCGCCGCTGCGAGCGCGGATATAATTACATTTCGCGGGGAGCTGAGATATTACGTGATAAAATATGCATGTTGTCTCTTGTTATTTCTCATATTATAACGATTTATTTCTGCTTTTTTTACCCCTGTTTGTGACTCCCAGATGTGCAGAGATTTCACTCATCCCTGGATGGTAAGAAACCGTCCCGCAAATTGATTTATTAACCCCTTCATGGTGTAGACGGTTCCCAGGGGCCGTGCGAGGCTTAGTGCCACGGTGAATGGCTCGGATTAGGAACTGAGATAGAACAAATACAAAAGCCGCATTCATATTGTAGATTATCTGAAAGAATTATTCCGGAAGCCCCCAAAGACTGCGGCTGCCGGTGCTTGAAATTGCATCCTCCCACGATCCCTTTCACTGCGGCGTTACCCTCTTCAGGAGAGGCTATGGCACTGCATGTCCTTACATGCTATATGTAACGGTCTGAACTCTGCCATATCTATCTTTGGGTGGGGACTCGGCTGGACCCAAGATTTAGGGACCTCATGTTTGGACTGTGGTTGAATCCGTTAGTGAGGGCACGGTGGGAACGGAGTGATCTCCCATGGCCCAATGTATGTTTGCCCCCCACAGGCTATTACATGTACTGGGGAGACAGGAAGGGAAGTGTCAGGCAGTACAGAAGTTGTCAACGGAAGACAGACAATGAGTTAGGACAAATGTCGTAGCTATGATGTAGCAGAGCCAAGTATGCACTACTGTAGAAGGAAGTTAAGGTAGCCAGACGAGCCAAGTTTTTTGCTAAGGGGGCATTCACAGGACCGTATGATTGGGTCCGCATCAGTTCCGCAATTTTGAGAAACGGGTGCGGATCCACTCATTTCAATGGGGCGCAAAAGATGCGGAGAGCACACCATGTACTGTCCGCATCTGTTGTTCTGGCCTATTCCTGTCTGCAATCACGGACAAGAATAGGCATTGTCTATATAGCGCGGGCCATGTGCGTCCGCAAAATGCAGAATGCACGCGGGCAATATCCGCGTTTTTGTGGATCAGAATTTGGCGGACCGGAAAAAAAAACAGTCGTGTGAATGCGCCTTAACGCTGAGTTCATCCATAGTGTAGTGTGCGACACGTTTCTTACATGTGAAACACATTTTTCACCTGTTATAAGGATGCAGCCAATAAGTGCAACGGGCGGCCTCCCCCCAGGGCCCTCAAAATTTCGCGTCTCAGGTGTAAGAATTGACAAGTGGTATGTTGCGGCGTAAATGTGTTATGTGCGTCACGGTGCTCCTACCTGGATATGGCTGGACCCCAGGTTTTGGCTCTAAAGCAATAAATAGGGGGAATAACTGAGGGATAAAATAATAACGAGTCCAGACCTTGAGATGAAGTTCAATGACAGCTTTACTTTACATAAACGTTCTCCAGAACGGTTTACAGGCGTTGTCTTGGTCCCAGCAGGCTTTAGCATGAAACTGGCAGGCAAACTCCGCTCTGCTATATTTCTACAGGGAAGAACAAAAATACCAAAGTTCAAAAAAGCTAAATTTAGCCAACTAAGCGAGGCCATAGGCCTAACTAACTGGGACAAAGTCCTCAAAAACAAAAATACAGCCACAAAATGGGATATCTTTAAACGCATTCTAAATTCTCATTGTGAGAGGAACATACCGTACGGGAATAAAAGGTTAAGGAACAAAAAGAATAATGCAAGTCACCCGTACATACTAAATGGTAAAACACTCTGTAACACTGACATGGAAAAGGACATAGGAATTTTAATAAACAGCAAACTAAGCTGTAGAAACCATTGTCAGGCAGCTGCCGCCAAGGCCAATAAGATAATGGGTTGTATCAAAAGGGGCATAGACGCCCGTGATGAGAACATAGTCCTACCACTTTACAAATCACTGGTCAGACCACACATGGAGTACTGTGTACAGTTCTGGGCTCCTGTGAACAAGACAGACATAGCAGAGCTGGAGAGGGTTCAGAGGAGGGCAACTAAAGTAATAACTGGAATGGGGCAACTACAGTACCCTGAAAGATTATCAAAATTAGGGTTATTCACTTTAGAAAAAAGACGACTGAGGGGAGATCTAATAACTATGTATAAATATATCAGGGGTCAGTACAGAGATCTGTGCAATCATCTATTTATCCCCAGGACTGTGACTGTGACGAGGGGACATCCTCTGCGTCTGGAGGAAAGAAGGTTTGTACACAAACATAGAAGAGGATTCTTCACGGTAAGAGCAGTGAGACTATGGACTCTTTACTGTAAGAGCAGTGAGACTATGGACTCTTTACTGTAAGAGCAGTGAGACTATGGACCCTTTACTGTAAGAGCAGTGAGACTATGGACTCTTCACTGTAAGAGCAGTGAGACTATGGACTCTTTACTGTAAGAGCAGTGAGAATGCAGTGAGACTATGGACTCTTTACTGTAAGAGCAGTGAGACTATGGACTCTTTACTGTAAGAGCAGTGAGACTATGGACTCTTTACTGTAAGAGCAGTGAGACTATGGACTCTTTACTGTAAGAGCAGTGAGACTATGGACTCTTTACGGTAAGAGCAGTGAGACTGTGGACTCTTTACGGTAAGAGCAGTGAGACTATGGAGCTCTCCTGAGGAGGTGGTGATGGTGAGTACAATAAAGGAATTCAGGAGGGGCCTGGATGTATTTCTGGAGTGTAATAATATTACAGGTTATAGCTACTAGAGAGGGGTCATGATCCAGGGAGTTATTCTGATGCCTGATTGGAGTCAGGAAGGAATTTTTTATTCCTCTTAAGTGGGGAAAATTGGCTTCTACCTCACAGGGGTTTTTTGCCTTCCTCTCGATCAACTAGCAGGATGACAGACTGAACTGGATGGACGATGTCTTTTTTTTGGCCTTATGTACTATGTTACTATGTTATATCTTTTTCTCTCTGACTCTGCTGTATTGACAGGCTGGCTGTATAACTCAGCTTCTTCTGTATGCTGCACTTCTTCTCATTGTAGTCTGACTCTAGTTTATGCCAGGGAACTTTCCTCCTGGCTCCTGAGGCTTTAAGCTTTGGCCTCCATGGCCAGCAGAGCTTAAAGGGGTTGTCTCATCATGGACAATGGCATCATATTGCTATGATATGCCCCCATTGTCTTAGAGGTGCGGGTCCCAGCGCTGGGGTGTTACATAAGCAAATATGTACAACTTGTGTGTTTTTCCCATGTGGCACAGCAGAGCCAGGTGTGCGGTACAGCGGGGTCAAATCAGGAGTCGAATTGATACAGCAGCAAACAGTATTAAAGTCCATCTGCCAGCAGATTTGACACCGGCTGACCTGTTCCATGTGCGCTTGGCAGCTGAAAGCATCTGATTTGGTCCTATGTTCATATGTGCCCGCATTGCTAAGAAAAATTATGTACTTGTGTATGCAAATGAGCCTCTAGGAGCAACGGGGGCGTTACCATTACACCTAGAGGCTCTTCTCTCTCTGCCACAGCCGCGCCCTATGCACTTTGACAGGCCAAGTTTGATCACATTATCTCTGCCTAACTCTGTCAATCAAAGTGGACAGGGTGCAGCAGTTGCAGAGAGAGCAGAGCCTTTAGGTGTAATGGTAACGCCCCCGTTGCTCCTAGAGGCTCATTTGCATATATTAAAACATCATATTTCTCAGCAATGCGGGCACATATGAACATGGGACCAACACAGAGGCCTAATTTAAATTGAAAACGCGTGACATACCGGTATACATCGCACCACTGGGCTATATAAGTGCGTATCAGCCGCTATCCCTGTCCGGCTCCTAATCATATTCAGCTCAAAAAAACGCGCAGGAACCGCATGTCTCTTTTTATCTTTGCTTCTTTATCCAAAATCAAAGTAGTCATCCACCAACACTTATTACAAGCGCAAGTGTCCATACCTTACATAAAATCCAGTACGTGTCCTTTGGGTTACAGCAGGGATTCAGCACTGTGACAGGTCAGTCAGGTTCATATGTAGAAATCTGCTGACGGGTGCCCTTTAAGGGGAGTGTGTCACCAGGCAATACCCTGTTACACCAGGCACAATGCCGTGTGGGGCTAGCTCGGCTGAATGTAATGATAAAAAAATGCTTGTCATGAACATGCAAATGAGCAGTTAAGTGCAACGAGGGCGGTTCCAAGCCATTCTGTGCACCTTTATGTCTCCTGCTTTCTCTGCCAGCCCCTTCCTCTCTTGACCGGTCTGTTTCAGTAAGTGATCGCATTCCACATTAAATGACAATCCTGTAGCATTAATTAATGTTGTACCGTCCCTCAGTTATTTCTTTTAGAAATTGATTAAAGGTCCATCAGGGTGTTACCGGTTGGGGGCGTGTCCCTGCACAGTCTGTCACTATACAAACAGTGCTACCAGTGTCAGACTGTGGAAACCCCCCACACCTGACCCCCCCAAGCCAAATGGACCTTTGACAATAAACTTCCAGCAGGAATAATAAAGCATGTCGCAGAATCCACAATATGTCCCTATGACAACACTGAACTGCCAGAGGGCAGAACAGGCTTCAGCAGAAGCAAGACCGCGCCAGATCAACCAGTCCAATAGGGAAGTGACCCCTTTATTCCCCTCTCTCATTGAGGCGCTCTTGTCACCCTCTTGCTCTGTGCAGTGGATACATTGTTGCTGTTGGTTCTCTCGATACTGAACATTGTTGCAAAGAAAATCTAAAACGGTCTGAGCAGTGAAAGAAAAAAGGCCAGAAAGAAAGCAGTGCAGCGCAACATATCCAGGTTCAGCATAGATGAGGATGTCAGGGTCTTGGCACAAATGAAGGTTTGAATATACAGGGGGTTACCTGTGCTTTTACATGGGACTGCTAGAAAACCAAGGGGTTGTATCCCATTGGAAATTTATAACCTATCTACATGGCAAGTGATAACGGTCAGCAATACCCAATAGTCACAAGAACGGGGTGCACCAAGCAGAGTGAAGAGGAGTTTGAAGGCAGCGCCGCAGGGACTTAATCAGCTGAGCGATACTCAAACATTTCCGTATAGCCTACAGACATTGAAGGCAGGGGCAGGTCACATGCTTGATGGCTCCTCATCGGGCAGTGAGGAGCCATTAGACGCTTGGGGCCCTCGGTGATCAGGAAAATATTACGCATCCTGTGGGTAGGTGCTACCTAACATAATATGACATATCCATTACATAACGGATTCAGCTCTGCTATATCTTTATGTGTTTCCTCCACAGATTTGTTAGGTCCTTATTATTATTTTTTTTTATCTTCCTGATAACAGTGACCAAAATCTCCAGAAAGAGATTCCTGGTAGGAAGAATCCTTAAAAGCTTGTTAAAGGATATGGACATCTATGAGGCAATATTTTATATGATTGCAATTCACTTCTTTTGGGCAAAATTTTTTCAATTGGCCTTCATCAAAAATTTTCAGCCGTTTGGAAGAAACTATAATACTGCCTCCTATGTACAAGAATATAACTGCTATAATACTGCTCCTATGTACAAGAATATAACTACTATTATACTGCCTCCTATGCACAAGAATATAAATACTATAATACTGCTCCTATGTACAAGAATATAACTACTATAATACTGCTCCTATGTACAAGAATATAACTACTATAATACTGCTCCTATGTACAAGGATATAACTACTATAATACTGCCTCCTATGTACAAGAATATAACTACTATAATACTGCCTCCTATGTACAAGAATATAACTACTATAATACTGCTCCTATGTATAAGAATATAACTACTATAATACTGCCTCCTATGTACAAGAATATAACTACTATAATACTAATCCTATGTACAAGAATATAGCTACTATAATACTGCTCCTATGAACAAGAATATAGCTACTATAATACTGCTCCTATGTACAAGAATATAACTACTATAATACTGCTCCTATGTACAAGAATATAACTACTATAATACTGCCTCCTATGTACGAGAATATAACTACTATAATACTGCCTTCTATGTACAAGAATATAACTACTATAATACTGCTCCTATGTACAAGAATATAACTACTATAACACTGCTCCTATGTACAAGAATATAACTACTATAATACTGCCTCCTATGTACAAGAATATAACTACTATAATACTGCTCCTATGTATAAGAATATAACTACTATAATACTGCTCCTATATACAAGAATATAGCTACTATAATACTGATCCTATGTACAAGAATATAGCTACTATAATACTGCTCCTATGAACAAGAATATAGCTACTATAATACTGCTCCTATGTACAAGAATATACCTACTATAATACTGCTCCTATGTATAAGAATATAACTACTATAATACTGATCCTCTGTACAAGAATATAACTTCTATACTACTGCTCCTATGTATAAGAATATAACTACTATAGTGCTGCTCCTATGTACAAGAATATAACTACTATAATACTGATCCTATGTACAAGAATATAACTACTATAATACTGCCTCCTATGTACATGAATATAACTACTATAATACTGCTCCTATATACAAGAAAATAACTACTATAATACTGATCCTATGTACAAGAATATAGCTACTATAATACTGCTCCTATGAACAAGAATATAGCTACTATAATACTGCTCCTATGTACAGGAATATGACTACTATAATACTGCTCCTATGTACAAGAATATAACTACTACAATACTGCTCCTATGTACAAGAATATAACTACTATAATACTGCTCCTATGTACAAGGATATAACTACTATAATACTGCCTCCTATGTACGAGAATATAACTACTATAATACTGCCTCCTATGTACAAGAATTTAACTACTATAATACTGCTCCTATGTATAAGAATATAACTACTATAATACTGCTCCTATATACAAGAATATAACTACTATAATACTGATCCTATGTACAAGAATATAGCTACTATAATACTGCTCCTATGAACAAGAATATAGCTACTATAATACTGCTCCTATGTACAAGAATATAACTACTATAATACTGCTCCTATGTACAAGAATATAACTACTATAATACTGATCCTATGTACAAGAATATAACTTCTATACTACTGCTCCTCTGTACAAGAATATAACTACTATAGTACTGCTCCTATGTATAAAATATAATATTTTAATAATGAAATATTATTCTTGTACTGTAGTAATCTTTCGCTTCTGGTATGAAGCTCTTTATTCTTTCTTCTTACCATCTTCCCTGTTAGTCATTACTTTGGACTCACAGCCGGGAATCTCATTTTTGGTGAGGTGTTTTGAGATTTCGATAACATTTTTCCTTTGGAGCCCCCCCTTATACAGTATGGCTTTTTCCTCTAATTCCAGGGATAAATCCGCTCTCCAGCTTCTACGGCTGAAATGCATGTTTCAAATTGATCCCTAACGAATAGGGGAAAATTGACGGCTGCAGCAGCTCACCTTCTGGCGGTCTTATGTCAAGGCTACAGCTTTATGGTGCCAAGTCCTCCTACTGTTTGTGAAGGTTCCGTCTCTGGAATAAAACTTAAAGCGAAGCTTTTTGATGTAGTCGTAAAACTTTTGTCAAATTCTACAGTAATTCAGGCTACATTTTCATTACACTTTGCCTCAGTCTCTACCGCTGCATATTTTATTAGGTCACAGAGTCCTTGTGCTTATAGGATTCCAGGGAGCTATAAAGTCGTCTGTTTATTCCACCGCCGTGAGGGTGCAGACTGCAGCACACAGGTTTTGGCTCGGGTGTTCCCAATGTAGCTTGTACTTGTTTTCTGTGTGCAGAGTCTGAACATCCCCATTACGGCATCACACCACAGCTCACATCTGTCTCACTCCAGTCACTTCATTCATAATTCTGCCGACTGCCATAGAAACCCAGGAATCCTTCACAGCTCGGCTGAGCCCCGTATTTCAGCGCATTGTTCGGAAACTTGTTATGTCGTGTGTTATTCTTGTTTGTATGGAAATAATGCACACTTTACATGTACCAGATCTACAACAATACATGAAAGCTTTAAGCAGTGTTGGGCGAAGCATCCGAAGTGGAATTCAATCCGAAATTTAGGAAAAATTCAATTTGCAAAGAAACTGAATTTCCTCGCGCTTCGTCGTAACGAATCGGTTTTCTTTTAAAATGGAGGCTACACGTGTTACAAAGTGCAAATATGAAGCCCAGGAAGGCGAGTACACCCATAATGCAGTGCAACCAGCCAATCCACAGATAGCCAGTCCCTGTGATTAGGGATGAACGAAGCTCCTTCTCCTCATCACACGTTTCACCAGCAATTGATCACCGAGGCGATTGGAAAAAGACAACAGTATGCGTGCACTCATCCAACGGCGCAGAAGCTGAATGTGCTCCTGGCCAAGTTGCTGGTGCTACAGTCCCTCCCTTTCCATGTGGTTGACTCTGCACTAGTGTTGATCGAGCACCAAAATGCTCGGGTGCTTTGGTGCTCAAGTAGAACACTTTGGGTTGCTCACAATCACAATGGAAGTCATTGGGATAACCCGACCATTAAACCAGGCACCCCCTGCTCTGAAGAGATGAGGGGGCCGGGTCCCACTGAGGTCCATGCAGAAGATCGCTGTACAGTGAGGGAATCCCCCAGTGTGAGTCCGCGGCTTAGGAGTCCCTGCTCTGACTCCCATATATAGCTATGTCCATATATGGAGTCAAAGGCTAAATTAGATCTTAATACACTGAGTATCCCCAAGCACTATTTCTGAAAAGTTTCTGCTGGGATTTGAAATCACAACCTTCTACATCAGAGGCAAGGACCGTAACCACTCAGTTATAAAGCTGAATAAACAAACAGAAAAAAACTCATAGTAGTTTTCATGTAGTAATTATTCCTGTACAGCAGACGTGTCATTTTATATTTCACTGCAGGTTAACATGCAGCTGACCCTGTATAGCGTAGTGGTTAAGGTTCTTGGCTCTAATGTAGAAGGTTGTGAGTTCAAATCCCAGCAGAAATATTTCAGAAATAGAGCCTAAATTAAATTTATATATTTTATATTTTTTTTAGCAATTAAAAAAGTAAAAATGGTATGGCACAAAATAAATGTGTAATTACAAATTATATATATATATATAGTAAGATAGATAGAGAGATAAAATCATACTTCTGATATATATGAATGGATAATACAGTATGTGGGGAAAATACTACTGGTGTTTTTAGCCATAATATATTTATATATACTATAATATATTATATATTCTAAATATGGGCGAACGGAGCTTCTAGGAGCAGCAGCAACGCCCCCTCTTCTCCTAGAGGCTAATTGGCATATTATAAAAGTTTATAGGGCTTCTGTCACCCCCAAGGATGCAATTTTCCTTAGCTGACATTAGCTATTTGTTAATGTCAGCTGATTTCAAACATACCTTTCTTACCTTAAAAAATTGCACTCAGTACGCCTGCGCCAATTGTGGAACGGTACGGCGCAGGCGCGGGAATTCAGGAGAAGACAGGGCCAGCGGGTGGAGGAGAGGGTACTGGCCCTGTCTATCAACAGCAGAGGGGGCGGTCCTACAGCCCGAGGATGCGGCGGCTACCTGCAAGTACCTGCCCAACTTGCTGGGAGCGAAGAGAATTAGCATGTTTTAACAGTATGATTTTTAGGAAATATAAAGCGCCGATTAAGGTAAGAAAGGTATGTTTGAAATCAGCTAACATTAACAAATAGCTAATGTCAGCTACTGAAAATTGCACCCTTGGGGGTGACAGAAGCCCTTTAATGTGCAGTAATGGGGGCATCCAGAAGCATAAGATTAGGAGAGTTAGGGTCTGCGGACATTAGCACATCGCTAATGTCAGCCAGTTTAATAGGGTTAAATCTGGTGACGGAAACCCTTTAAAAAAACTAACAAAAAACATTTAAATACACTTTCCAATAAAAAAACTGCAAAAATAAAACCTCTCCCACTTTTTTGGCATTGACGCATCCGTAACGATACGCACTACACAAATATCATGTAAATTATCCCCTATGGTGAACTCTGTGTATAAAGATAAATAAAAAATTACAGAATTGCTAATGTATTCTTAGCGCCACCAAAAAAACTTAATAACAAGCCATCAAAAAATGTTCTTTAGCCCAAAATGATACCAATAAAAACTACAAGTCGTCCCGCAAAAATCAAGCCCCGCAGAACTCCATAGTAAGAAAAATAAAAAGTTATGGGTCTTGGCGATGCAAAAAGATTTTCTTTTTTTTTAAAAAAGGGGTTTGATTGCACAAAAGTAGTAAAACATTAAAAAAAAACTATATGTATATGGTATCGCTGCAATCGTACTGACCCAGAGGATAAAAATATCATGTTATTTGTGTCGAAAAATGAACGCCGCAAAATTTATAGCGTAAAAACTCAGTGGCAGTATTGCTGTTTTTCACCATCTCCCTCCCAGAAAGAGTTAATAAAAGTTAATCAGAAAGTTATATGCACCCCAAAAATGACACAGTTAAAAATGTCAACTTGTCCTGCAAAAACCAGCCCTCATACAGCTACATAGACAGAAAAATAAAAAAGTTATAGCTCTTGGAAGGTGACGATGACAAAAGGAAGGGGAAAAAAAAAAAACGCTTGGTCAGTAAGGCCCAAAACAGGCTGGTCACTAAGGGGTTAAGTGTTCCCCGGCAGATTTTCTTATGTATTCCGCGCAGGCAGGAGAGCGGGGCTTCATTTAACATGCCTCGTTCATCGCTCATTAGCCTTTCCACGCGTGCTGTCTTGCCGCGGACTCACAGGGACAGTAATTACCGGCGAGCCGTTCCTGTATGATGGGAGGTAGGTGATATATATGCAGTAAATACGCGCGGCCGGTTAGTCTTTCCGCTAAATACTCTCGATTCCACCCCCCACTATCATTTTCTACCTTGGCCTATGAGAAACTGTTAATTAGCCGGGTGCTGGACCTGTGAGAGCGCCTGGATATGGCGGCGGTCTCGGTGAGAGTGCTGCTCCTGTACTTAATGGAAGCGGACTGATCGTCATAAATTATTCACTCTGCCTTCATCCATCATCCGCCCGCTTCTTACTGTAATGTGACAACTGGTCTCGGTCACAAATTCTCCTGCACTTGTGAAGCCTTGAAGGGTTAATCCAAGTATATCTTTGGAAGACGCCAATAGGGTTGAACTGATGACATCATCAAACCTGGACATCATTTAGAGCAGGCATCCTCAAACTGCGGCCCTCCTGCTGTTGCAAAACTACAACTCCCAGCATGCCCGAACAGCCTACAGGTATCAGCCTACAGCAGGGCATTCTGGGAGTTGTAGTTTTACAACATCTGGAGCGCCGCAGTTTGAGGATGCCTGATTTAGAGGGATTGTCTACTTTTGGAATCGCTTGCAAAACTGTCTTTAGGTTACAGAAAATGGTACTGGGATCCAGTCCCTTAGTACTCACATTAGCCTTCAAGATAGATTTCAGCTCTGAAGCACTGCCATCTTTTATTAAAATTACTGGTGTCCTTGGGCATCATGTAAAGCTTCATTAACACGAGGAAGCGCTAACAGCTGAACATTGGGAAGATCAGAGGCCGCAACTCACAAAATTCACTTTATTTCAAGGGCACAATCTAATCAAATGACCCGATAAGAAGGAGAAAACGGATCTGCACTACTCCCGAAACCCCCCGGATTTCCCAGCATGCAGCTGTGCCTTCCATTTATACCAACATCATCTGCTGGAACTTGCAGTTCTCTACACCACCCCAGTTATTAGATAATAATTGGTTTCTATAAAGAATTGTTACAATGGCAAATGCATTCACAATTCTGCAGCTTCAGAGCTGAAATCTATAAACTTTCCCTGCTTGTTCAGTGTCTGCCGACTCATTATGGGGGCTCAGTTGTAAGGAATGAGATTGTCTGCAAGGCCGGCTAATGGACCCAATAATAACAAGAGTGCAGCTCTGGAGTAAAATACAGAGCGTAATGCATGATCAGTAAAGTATGACTAATGTTCAGTATATACACCGTGACTCTTCCAGCAGAATAGTGAGTGCAGCTCTGGGGTATAATACAGGATGTAACTGAGGATCGGTACAGGATAAGTAATGTAATGTATGTGCACAGTGACTGCACCAGCAGAATAGTGAGTGCAGCTCTGGAGTATAATACAGGATGTAACTCAGGATCAGTACAGGATAAGTAATGTATGCACACAGTGACTCCACCAGCAGAATAGTGAGTGCAGCTCTGCAGTATAATGCAGGATGTAACTCAGGATCAGTACAGGATAAGTAATATATGTACACAGTGACTGCACCAGCAGAATAGTGAGTGCAGCTCTGGAGTATAATACAGGATGAACCTCAGGATCAGCGTCAGGTGGGCCCTGTGTATGGCAGCGTCAGGTGGCCCCTGTGTATGGCAGCGGCAGGTGGGCGCAGTGTATGGCAGCGTCAGGTGGGCGCAGTGTATGGCAGCATCAGGTGAGTGCAGTGTATGGCAGCGTCAGGTGGGCGCAGTGTATGGCAGCATCAGGTGAGTGCAGTGTATGGCAGCGTCAGGTGGGCGCAGGTGTACATAAGACAATCGCCCAAAAAATAAAAAAATTATGGCTTGCAGAAAATGGTAAGACAAAAATATATTTTTCACTGTGTAGAACTTAAAGGGGTTGTCTTATCTCAGACAATGGGGGCACATGGCTTGTCTTGTAGATGAGGGTCCCACCTATATCAGTAACGGAGCCCCGTAAGGTGGTGACGGGAGGACTTCGGTCCGGCCACCACCAAGCGCTCTCCGCATAGAAGAGAATGGGATCGTACCGCGCATGACCGGCCACTGTTCCCATTCACTTCTATGGGCCAAAGGAAATAGCCGAGCCAGCGCACGGCTATTTGTGGCGGCCCCATAGAAAATAAATGGGGAGCGGCTGTGTATGCGGAGCGCGCCCTCCACCATTTTCAGGGCTGTGTGACCCACACCTATAGGACAATGGGGGCTTATCCTAGCAATATGCCCCCATTGTCGGAGATGAGACAATCCCTTTAATAGAAATAAAAAACAAAAGACATATTTGGCATCGCTGCGTCTGTAACGACCTGCTCTAAAAATAACATGACCTATCCCCTCAAGTGAATGCCATTAAAGAAAAAAAGCCATTTTTTGGTCCCCTTGCCCAAAAAAAGTAAAATATTGAATGATCAAAAAAATCATATGCACCCAAAAAATGCAACAATAAATGTCAACTCTTCCTGAAAAAAGTAGCCCCTACACAAGATCAATGGCAGAAAATAAATAATATATGGCTTTCAGAAATGGAAACATGATTTTTTAAAAAAAGCTTTATGATGTGAAAATAACTAAAGCTAGACGTATTGTCGGAGGTCAGTTCACTGTGACACAGGTCCCCGTGCTGCTCGCTTTAGTAGCTCTTGGGCGTTCTGGCCGCGGTGGACGCCGTGTACAGTGATTACTTGATGAACGGACGAAACGCTCATTCATCGCAGACCGCAATTCCATCGTTTGTGCGCACAGAAAAACGATCATTTACTGGAAGTAGATTGTGCTGTGTAATCCCGATCTGCTGCCGGCAAACAACCAGTCAGTACGGGGAAGAACACTCAGGGGCGGACATATCGCCTGTGCAGGGGCCCCGCATGTGAGGGGGCTCTATCATACTAGTGACCGCATCCAGAAGCGCACACTAGAATTATGGGCCCCGGCCCCCGCTGCGCTAACTAGTATGATATGAATGGGCCCCCACCATGCTCACTGATGGGCCCCAGCCATGCTCACTGATTGGCCCCCGCCACGCTCACTGTTGGGCCCTCCTCTCCCTGCTGATGCTGTGGTGACTCTGGAGTGAAGCGCTTACTTACAGTGCTCCGGCTCCGCTTCCTCCCTGGTCTGGTCTCCTCTCCTCCAGCCTGACTGTCTACCTGTACAGCACTATGAGCTGACGCGCTGTACGCAGTCAGGTCACGTGACTGTGCAGCGCGGGCTGTTGGAGAGCAGGCAGCACTGGCAGTCACAGACACCCCGGCGGACATAGAGCAGCGGAGCAGGAGAAGAGAGGTTCAGTAAGTTTAAATAATTTTTTTTGGTCTGATGGGGGTCTGGACCCTCTGGGTGCCTGAATAAATGGGGGGGCTGAGCAATTGACTGACATATGGTGGGCCTGCCCTGAATAAATAACAACTGATATTGGGGAGCAGGGGGTCCTCCTGACTCTGGGGGTTCTGAGCAAGTGACATATGGGTGGGGGGCCTGAGCAATTGAGATATGGGGGGCCTGAATGAGCATATGGGAAGGGGGGGCTGAATAAATAATTAGCTGATATTAGGGGGGGGGGGGTCCTCGTGACTCTGGGGGTTCTGAACAAGGGATATATGGGGGGGGGGGCAGGCACATTCTCTGCACAGGGGCCCTCTGCTGTCTGTGTCCGCCCCTGAGAACATTGACCGCAGTGATTACTGCTCCCCGTACAAAGGAGATCACTGCATGGAAATACCGCGTTCTCCTCCGATACAGAGCAATGGTCGGGAGGGAACGCTCCCCCCAACAATCTCCTGCTCTGTCGCCCGGTGTAAAGGGACCTGTACAGATGAGGTTATCGACTACAATGAGCTGCTTAATGAGAAACTCTGATACAGAGCAGTGCACAATACCGCTCTGTAGTGCACAATACCGCTCTATAGTGCACAATACTGCTCTGTAGTGCACAATACCGCTCTATAGTGCACAATACCGCTCTGTAGTGCACAATACCGCTCTGTAGTGCACAATTCCGCTCAGTAGTGCACAATACCGCTCAGTAGTGCACAATACCATTCTGTAGTGCACAGTACCGCTCTGTAGTGCACAATACCGCTCAGTAGTGCACAATACCGTTCTGTAGTGCACAATACCGCTCTGTAGTGCACAATACCGCTTTGTAGTGCACAATACCGTTCTGTAGTGCACAATACCGCTCTATAGTGCACAATACCGCTTTGTAGTGCACAATACTGTTCTGTAGTGCACACTGTATTGCGTGCTCAACTGCAAATATATTATGTGCATGAGCCCAAAAAATGAACAAGTAATATTTCTTTTTGGTAGCTGTGGTCACTTTTAATAATTTCCACTGGTGGGCCCCGGACACTGACCAGCAGAATATTGAGTGCAGCTCTGAAGTATAATACAGGACGTAACTCAGGATCAGAACAGGATAAGTAATGTATGTACACAGTGACTGCACCAGCAGAATAGTGAGTGCAGCTTTGGAGTTTAATACAAGATATAACTGAGGATCAGTACAGGATAAGTAATGTATGTACACAGTGACTGCACCAGCAGAATAGTGAGGGCAGCTCTGGAGTATAATACAGGATGTAACTCAGGATCAGTACAGGATAAGTAATGTAATGTATGTACACAGTGACTGCACCAGCAGAATAGTGAGTGCAGCTCTGGAGTATAATACAGGATGTAACTCAGGATCAGTAGAGGATAAGCAATGTAATGTATGTACACAGTGACTCCACCAGCAGAATAGTGAGTGCAGCTCTGGAGTTTTTATACAGGATGTAACTCAGGATCAGTACAGGATAAGTAATGTATGTACACAGTGACTCCACCAGCAGAATAGTGAGTGCAGCTGTGGAGTATAATACAGGATGTAACTCAGGATCAGTACAGGATAACTAATGTAATGTATGTACACAGTGACTCCACCAGCAGAATAGTGAGTGCAGCTCTGGAGTATAATACAGGATGTAACTCAGGATCAGTACAGGATAAGTAATGTAAGTACACAGTGACTGCACCAGCAGAATAGAGAGTGCAGCTCTGGAGTATAATACATGATATGACTCAGGATCAGTACAGGATAAGTAATGTAATGTATGTACACAGTGACTCCACCAGCAGAATAGTGAGTGCAGCTCTGGAGTATAATACAGGATGCAACTCAGGATCAGTACAGGATAGGTAATATAATGTATATAGTGACTTCACCAGCAGAATAGTGAGTGCAGCTCTGGAGTATAATACAGGATGTAACTCTGGATCAGTACAGGATAAGTAATGTAATGTATGTACACAGTGACTGCACCAGCAGATTAGTGAGTGCAGCTCTGGAGTATAATACAGGATGTAACTCAGGATCAGTACAGGATAAGTAATGTATGTGCACAGTGACTGCACCAGCAGAATAGTGAGTGCAGCTCTGGAGTATAATACAGGATGTAACTCAGGATCAGTACAGGATAAGTCATGTATGTACACAGTGACTCCACCAGCAGAATAGTGAGTGCAGCTCTGGAGTATATTACAGGATATAACTCAGGATCAGTACAGGATAAGTAATGTATGTACTAGGAATTTGCAGATATAAGCAGCTTTGTTGTATCATCTCAGTTATTCGTGTTTTATTTTTCACGGACAGGCGTACTAATTGGCTCCACAGGATTCGGCTTTATCACGAGGCTGCTGCATACTCAGGTCTGCTCACTCCCCACCCAGATAACTGCAGTGATTACGGGTGGATGCTTCCCATGTAACCTGCTGTGGGAAAACCACAACAGACACTTTGTCATTGTTGAAAAAAAATAACGATGAAGGAATTTTCTCCAAATGACCTTGAACTTGTAATGGAGACGTCTTATATACAGGATTACACTGACTGTGGAGGAGGCAGATCCTTTATCTCCATCGTCAGTGTATATTCAACCCCTGGGGGTCACAGAAAGGTGCTGGGTGTACAGCGTCATTATAAGAGTATTATCCACTGCTCATGGACACATGAATGGAAAGTTACCTGATGATAGAGAGATAGATACATTGATAGGAGATAGATAGATACAGTGCCTTGCAAAAGTATTCCCCCCCTTGACTTTTTTTGTATTTTGGTGCCTCACAACCTGGAATTAACATGTATTGTTTGAGGATTTGCATCATGTAATTTACAGGACACGCCCACAACTTTAAAGATGTTTTTTTGTTTTTTAATTGTGAAGCAAACAACAAATAGGATAAAATAACAGAAAAAGTCAATGTGCAGAACTATTCACCCCCTAAAGTCAATACTTTGTAGAGTCTCCTTTTGCGACAATCGCAGCTCCAAGTCGCTTTGGATGAGTCTCTATGAGCCCGCCACATCTTACCGCTGGGATTTTTGCCCGTTCCTCCTTGCTGCTCCTTCAGGTTGGACGGTTTGCCCTTGTGAACAGCGATCTTTACGTCTGACCACAGATTTTCTATTGGATTGAGATCTGGGCTGTGACTCGGCCATTCCAACACATTTACATGTTTCCTCTTAAACCACTCTGGTGTTGCTTTAGCCGTGTGTTTGGGGTCAGTCCTGCTGGAAGGTGAACCTCCGCCCTAGCCTCAGATCACGCACAGAGTGCTACAGGTCCTGCTCAGGAATATCCCTGTATTTAGCGCCATCCATCTTTCCCTCCACTCCGACCAGTTTCCCAGTCCCCCCCCCCATGATGCTGCCACCGCCATGTCTCACTGTGGGATTGTTGTCTTTGGGTGATGGGATGTGTTGGGTTTGCGCCAGACATAGCGTTTTCTCTGATGGCCGAAAAGTTTCATTTTAGTCTCATCAGACCAGAGCCCCTTCCTCCATACATTTTGGGAGTCTCCCACAGGCCTTTTCGCAAACTCACAACGCGCCTTTTTGTTTTTTGCTGAAAGTAATTGCTTTCTTCTGGCCGCTCTGCCATAAAGCCCAACTCTATGGAGCATACGGCTTATTGGCGTCCTATGTACAGATCCTCCAGTCTCTGCTGAGGACTCTGCAGCTCCTCCAGGGTTACCTTAGGCCTCTGTGCTGCCTCTCTCATTAATGCCCTCCTTGCCCGGTCCGTGAGTTTTGGTGGGCGGCCGTCTCTTGGCAGGCTTGCTGTTGTGCCATGTTCTTTCCATTTGGTTATGATAGATTTGATGGGGCTCCTGGGGATCATCAAAGATTTGGATATTTTTTCATAACCTAACCCTGACTTGTACTTCTCAACAACATTGTCCCTTACTTGTTTGGAGAGCTCCTTGGCCTTCATGGCAGTGTTTGGTTAGTGATGCCTCTTAGGTGTTGCAGCCTCAGGTGTGTATATGTAATGACAGATGATGTGACACTTAGATCGCACACAGGTGACATCATGTCACTAATTATGGGACTTCTGAAGGGAATTGGTTGCACCAGAGCTTTTTATAAGCTTCCTAACAAAGGGGGTGAATACATACGCACATGAAGGGGGTGAATACATACGCACATGCCAATTTTTGGTTTTCTAGTTCTGAATAATAGATTTATGTATATATTTTTTCTTATTTCACTTCAGCAACTTAGACTATTGTGTTCTGATCCATCACATAAAATTCAGATTAGCAAAACATTGAATTTAAGCCCATAGCGCAAAATGCCGTGCATGTACGGCGGGGGATGCTGTGCCAGAACGCATTCCACCGTACATGCACGGTGGGCTAATCGGGCGGGTGCAGGAGCTGCACCCGCCCAATCACTGCAGGGGTCACACAGTCCCTGGTAGACGGACCCTGCTGTATCCGCCAGCATCGCTGTTTACAGCAATGCCAGGGGATTAACCCCTTCTATGGCATGGTCAGCGCTGACCGCGACATAGAAGTGGTTTGCGGTGGGTGAGAGAGCGCATCGGGTCCCCGCACTGCTGTGGCGTGGGACCCGATGTGTGGCAAGGCAGCCCAATGCCGCGCAGAGGCTGCCCAATGCCTTGCACGGCATGGGGACCTGCCTTCTACGGGTGCCGAGGAGATCCAGCCTCAGGCCCGTCTCCTAGGCAACCTGTCCAGCCTCAGGCCCGTCTCCTAGGCAACCGGTCCGGCCTCAGGCTCGTCTCCTAGGCAACCGGTCCGGCCTCAGGGCTGTCTCCTAGGCAACCTGTTAGGCCCCATGCACACGACCGTTGTTTGTTTCCACGTCCGTTCCATTTTTTTTCACAGATAGGATGCTTCCCCATTCATTTCAATGGGTCCGTCAAAAAATGCGGATGGTCAACCGTTTTTGATCCGCATCCGTGATCCGTGTTTTCATTCCGTCAAAAAAATAGTGCATGTCCTATTTTTTTCACGTTTGCGGACAAGGATAGGCATTTTTACAACAGATCTGCCATAAAAATCGGATCCGTCAAAAAAAATGGTTCGTCATCCGTTTTTTTTGACGGACGCAAAATTTGCAGGAGGAGCGGACGCCGAGGCAGGCAACGGTCGTGTGCATGTAGCCTTAGTGTATTACTCCGTGTAATCCACTAACAGGCAATGCATTACAATACAGATGTATTGTAATACATTGCAGAGGGGATTAGACCCCCAAAAGATGAAGTCCCAGAGTGGGATAGAAGTAAATTATTTTTTTTTTTTAAAGTAAAAAAAAGTGTTTTCAAGTTAAAAAAAATTAAAAAAAACGCCTCTTTTTCCTGATATTACAATAACACACATATTAGGTATCGCAGCGTCCGTAACAACCGGCTCTATAAACATTTCACATGACCCACCGCGTCCGATAGACACCATAAAAAATAAAAACTGTGTAAAAAAAGTCATTTTTGTCACCTTATATCACTAAAAGTGCAACACCAAGAAATCAAAAAGGCGTATGCCCCCCAGAATAGTACCAATCTAACCGTCACCTCATTCCGCAAAAAATTAGCCCCTACATAGGACAATCGCCCAAAAAATAATAAAAGTATGGCTCTCAGACTATGGAGACACTAAAACATGATTTTTTTTTTGTTTAAAAAATGATTTTATTGTGTTAAATGTAAAAAAAATAAAAAAAGTATACATATTAAGTATCGTTGCTTCCATAAAACAAGCTTCTCTATAAAAAAATATCCCATGATTTAACACCTCAGGTGAACACCGTAAAAAAATAAAATAAAACGGTGTCAAAAAGCCATTTTTGTCATCTTACATCACAAAAAGTGTAATAGCAAGCGATCAAAAAGTCATATGCACCTGAAAATGGTGCCAATCAAACCGTCATCTCATCCGCACAATACTACGGAGACACTAAAACATGATTTTTTTGTTTCAAAAATGATATTAGTGTATAAACGTAAAAAAAATAAAAATAAAGTACATATATTATGTATTGCAACATCCGTAACGACCTGTTCTATAAAAATATCACGACCTAACCCCTCAGATGAACACCATAAAAAAATAAAAATAAAATAGTGTCAAAAAATACATTTTTTTGTCACCTTACATCACAAAAAGTGTAATACCAAGCGATCAAAAAGTCATACGCACTCTAAAATAGTACCAATAAAACGGTCATCTCATACCTAAAAAAATGAGCCCCCACCTAAGACAGTCGCCAAAAAAATAAAAAAAAACTATGGCTTTCAGAATATGGAGACACTAAAAAATAATTGTTTTTCAAAATTGCTTTATTATGTAAAAGTGAAACAAAATACAATTTGGTATTGTCGCGTCCGTAACAACCTGCTCTATAAAAATAGCACATGCTCTAACCTGTCAGATGAATGTTGTAAATAACAAAAAATAAAAACAATGCCAAAACAGCAATTTTTTTGTTGCCTTGCCTCACAAAAAGTGTAATATAGAGCAACCAAAAATCATATGTACCCCAAAATAGTACCAACAAAACCGCCACCTTATCCCGTAGTCTACAAAATGGGGTCACTTTTTTGGAGTTTCTACTCTAGGGGTGCATCAGGGGGGCTTCAAATGGGACATGGCAACTTAAAATTATCCCAGTGAAATCTGCCCTTGAAAAACCATATGGCGCTCCTTTCCTTCTGCGCCCTGCCGTGTGCCCATACAGCAGATTACGACCACATATGGGGTGTTTCTGTAAACTACAGAATCAGGGTAATAAATATTGTGTTTTGTTTGGCTGTTAACTCTTGCTTTGTTAGTGGAAAAAAAATTATTAAAATGGAAAATCTGCCAAAAACAGTGAAATTCTGAAATTTCATCTCCATTTTCCATTAATTCTAGTGGAACACCTAAAGGGTTAACAACATTTGTAAAATCAGTTTTGAATACCTTCAGGGGTTTAGTTTCTAAAATGGGGTCATTTTTGGGTGTTTTCTACTATGTAAGCCTCACAAAGTGACTTCAGACCTGAACTGGTCCTTAAACCCTCAGTTTACACTTGCGCGTTTTACAGCGCATTCGAACGCGCTGTAAAACACGTAACCGATGCAAACCAATGCTTCCTTATAGGACTGGTTCACATTTTCACGTTTTACAGTGCGTTCGAACGCGCTGAAAAACGCCCGACGCATAAACAAGTACTTTTTGGGGGTGTTTGTCGCGCGTTTTGACCCATAGACTTCAATGGGAACGCGCAACGCTTGTATTTTGCACGTTTTTGACACTGAAAAAGCGCGTTCGAACGCGCGTTTATGAATTTGCAACATGCTGGAAAGGCCAAACCCCAGGTGCTAGGCACAGTTTGGAGAGAAGCCAACACTGCTGTCAATCACAAAAACGCGCGTAAAACGCGCGACAGAAACGCTCAGGTGTGAACCCAGCGAAAAAGTGGGTTTTGGAAATTTTCTGAAAAAGCTTTGATTTGCTTCTAAACTTCTAAGCCTTGTAACGTCCGGAAAAAATAAAATTGATTTCCCCAAATGATCCAAACATGAAGTAGACATTTGGGGAATGTAAAGTAATCACTATTATATCACTATCTTTAAAAGCAGAGAAATAGAAATTTGGAAAGTTGCGAATTTTTCCACATTTTTTGTACATTTGGTATTTTTTTTATAAATAAAAATGAAATATTTTGATTCAGTTTTACCAGTGTCATGAAGTACAATATGTGACGAGAAAACAATCTCAGAATGGACTGGATAAGTACAAGCGTTTTAAAGCTATTACCACATAAAGTGACACACGTCAGATTTGCAAAAATCAGTCTGGTCCTTAAGGTGAAAAATGGACCGGTTAAGGCCCCTTTCACACCTGCGTTCTTCTTTTCTGGCATAGAGATCCGTCGTCGGGTCTCTATGCCGGAAAAATCCTGATCAGGATCATCCCCATGCATTCTGAATGGAGAGAAATCCGTTCAGGATGCATCAGGATGACTTCAGTTCAGGACCGGAACGTTTTTTGGACGCAGCAAATACCGCAGCATGCTGCGCTTTTTGTTCCGTCCAAAAATCCGGAACACTTGCCGCAAGGCCGGATCCGGAATTAATGCCCATTGAAAGGCATTAATCCGGATCCGACCTTAAGCTAAACGTCGTTTCGGCGCATTGCTGGATCCGACATTTAGCTTTTTGTGACTGGTTACCATGGCAGCCAGGACGCTAAAGTCCTGGTTACCATGGTAAAATGTAACAGGGAGCGGGGAGCGGCATACTTACATTCCGTGCGGCTCCCGGGCGCTCCAGGATGACGTCAGGGCGCCCCAGTGCATGGATCACGTGATCGCATGGATCACGTGATCCATGCGCATGAGCGCTCTGGCGTCATTCAGAGCGCCCGGAGCCGCACGGCAAGTATGCCGCTCCCCGCTCCTCACTATGGCAACCAGGGCGCTAGTAGCGTCCTGGCTGCCATAGTAACCTGAAAGCAATTCGAAGACTGATCAGGATCCTGATCAGTCTTCTAATGCTTCAGGTGACTTGCGTTCTGACGGATCCGGCAGGACGGAAGTGCCTGCCGGATCCTCAGAACGCAAGTGTGAAAGGACCCTAAGGCTGTAATGTAAAGAAAACACGAAAAAAGTCAAGGGGGTGAATACTTTTGCAAGGCACTGTACATCTTTTTCTGAGTTTACAGGGAGAAGGTTAATTTCTGGGGCTTGGATAAAGGATTGGTTTTAGACACAGTTTATTAGTGTCCATGTAATCAGAACTGTAATAAATTCCTGTGACGTCCATCAGACACACACCGCACAGCAGTGCCCAGTGTGCGCACTGCTCCTCCCCGATCACAAGACGTCGCGCTTAATGTTATAGGTAATAAATCACTAATTACCAGTGAGACAAGATCACGCTGACTGAGAGAATGTGAGGTCACATCTGATCCTGTGATATCGAATTCCCTCCATTTCTTATTTGTATCTGTTCCTGGGAAAGCTGGGTCACTGGAGTATGGCACCTAGTGTGCACAGGACAAAGCTTCCTCCTTCATCCTAACTCAGCCGACCCCTGTCAACATCTTTCCCTCACTATTACCCTAGGTACACACCTGAGCGTTTTTCAGCGCGTTCAAACGCGCTGAAAAACGCTCAACATGTGAAAAGCCATGCTTCCCTATGGGCATGGTTCACATTTGGGCGTTTTACAGCGCGTTTGAATGCGCTGTAAAACGCCCAACGCCCAAACAAGTACATGAGCTTCTTTTGGGCGTTTTAACGCGCCTATGGACAATGTTGCCATAGGGGAGAATCACTGAATCGCGCTATGACGCGTTTTTAGTTACAAACGCGCATCCAAATACGCGCGATTCAGAAACGCTAGGTGTGTTCCCAGCCCTTAGGCTGGGAACACACTTGAGCGGGCATTTTTTGAGCGTTTTCCCGCGACAAGCGCGCGTTTTCATGGGCGTTTTTGCATTTAAGGAACAGCGTTTTGAGGCGTTTTTGATTGACAGGTTCCAGATCCACTAAAAGGGTCTCCGCCTCACATCCAGCTTCCTCCATGCTGGTGCCTAGGATTCTGTGTTGAACCTGGGAGCGGTCTTTTATGCTGGGTCAAATGAGAAAACGCAGCGTTCGTATGCGCGTTTTTAAACAGAAAATGCGCATATCTTCATCTTGGAGCGTTCCCATGCATTCCAATGGGTGGAAACGCTTGAAAAACGCCCCAAAGAAGCTCAAGCACTAGCGTTTGTGTCAGGCGTTTTTCAGCACGTTCAAACACGCTGAAAAAGCGCTCAACATGTGAAAAGCCATGCTTCCCTATGGGCATGGTTCACATTTGGGCGTTTTACAGCGCGTTTGAATGCGCTGTCACACGCCAGCTAAGCACAGTACATGAGCTTCTTTTGGGCGTTTTTAACGCCCTATGGACAATGTTGCCATAGGGAGAATCACTGAATGCGCGTATGGCGCGTTTTTAGTTACAAACGCGCATCCAAATACGCGCGATTCAGAAACACTAGGTGTGTTCCCAGCCCTTAGGCTGGGAACACACTTGAGCGGGCATTTTTTGAGCGTTTTCCCGCGACAAACGCGCGTTTTCATGGGCGTTTTTGCATTTAAGGAGCAGCGTTTTGAGGCGTTTTTGATTGACAGGTTCCAGATCCACTAAAAGGGTCTCCGCCTCACATCCAGCTTCCTCCATGCTGGTGCCTAGGATTCTGTGTTGAACCTGGGAGCGGTCTTTTATGCTGGGTCAAATGAGAAAAACGCGCGTTCGTATGCGCGTTTTTTAAACAGAAAATGCGCATATCTTCATCTTGGAGCGTTCCCATGCATTCCAATGGGTGGAAACGCTTGAAAAAACGCCCCAAAGAAGCTCAAGCACTAGCGTTTGTGTCAGGCGTTTTTCAGCACGTTCAAACACGCTGTAAAACGCCCAAATGTGTACCATGCCCATAGGGATACATGGCATTTCACATGTTTTGCGTTTTACAGCGCGTTTGAACGCGCTGTAAAACGCTTAGGTGTGTACCTAGGGTTAGGGCTCATGCACACAAATGTATTTTGTTTCCGTGTCCATTCCGTTTTTTTTTTGCGGATAAGATGCGGATCCTTTCATTCCAATGGGTCCGCAAAAAATGCGGACAGCACACTGTGCTCTGTCCGCATCAGTATGTCCGTTCCGTAGCCCCGGAAAAAAAATAGAACATGTCCTATTCTTGTCCGTTTTAGGCATTGTTACAATAGATCCGCAAAAAAAACGGATGGCATACGGATGTCATCTGTTTTTGTTTGCAAATCCGCAATTTTCAGACCGCAAAACACATCCGATCGTGTGCATGTAGCCTTAAATGCTGAATTATACTGTAACAAACTTACTTCAATTTGTTTTTATTTCCAGTTTCAAAATCTCTGCTTGCTGTGAGTGAAAATGAAAATTAACTTTTTTTGTTGCATTGAGAATCTGTAATTTTCTCCTGACCTCTTACCTGTGCGAGCCGGGGGAGGGTAGATCCAGATAAACAATGGTGGAGGTCTTCATTGCACCTAAACCCCACCCGACCCTCTGTCACAGGCCCGTATAGCAGAGGTGGAGGTTTATGTACGGCGGCCCCTCCACACCACCTCCATTGTTCATCTGGGGAGTATACAAAATCAGTAGTGTTGAGTGCGAATATTCGAATTTTTATTGCGAATATGGGCACTTTGAAAATATACGAATATTTTGAATATAGTGATATATATTCGTAAAAAGGATTTTTTTTTGGTTTTTGTTTTTTCATCTGAACCCATTACCTAGTACACCTACCTGCTTCTTGCTTGTGGGCCAATGTGAGAAGGCTGCAATACCACAGTCTGTAGTGAATTAGAATATTCTTCATTATTTTTATTTTTTTTCTCTTATGCGAAAAATCCGCAATGTAATTTTCGCGTAATGCGAATATTCTAACACCCGAATATATAGCACTAGAATAAAGTGCTATAGTTTTGATTTTTAGAATATTCGTCTTTTTTTTCCATCTGAAGTCTTGATTCCTCCCTGCTTAAGTTGCTTTTGGGCCAATGACTGTTCACCTTAAATTGGAAAAAATGACGAATATTCTAAAAAAAAGAATATATAGCACTATACTCCATAGTGCTATATAGTCGTGTTTCAGAATATTCGCATTAAGCTAATATCACATTGCCAATTTTTCGCAATCAGTGGAATAATCTCGAATACGAATATTTGCGAATATTCGCAAAATATTGAAAATTCAAATATTGCCCGCTCATCACTAAAAATCAGCATTAGGGATCATGGGCGGTGAAGGTCCTCTAGGTGCCCCCAGGGCACTGCCCAATGTACCTTCCCCATAATCTGGCCCTAGCTGAGGGTTTGTAACAATTGCAACTTGTGTAGACAGTCCTGTGTGATCTATAGAGCTTAGAATCCAGATTGATACAATGTAACATCGCTGATACATTGTAATAGTCTTATATATTAAAAGGGGTTCTGCAGTTTGTTTAAAATGATTATCTATCCTCTGGATAGATCATCAGCATCTGATCGGCGGGGGTCCGACACCCGAGACCCCACCGATCAGCTGTTTGAGAAGGCAGCGGCGCTACTGGAGGACCGCAGCGTTCTCTCTGTTTACCGCAGGACCAGTGACATCACAACTTGTATCACCGGCCTGGACGCGGCTAAGTTTCATTCAATTGAACAGAGCTGTGTTAGGTCTGAATATGTTTCTTGAGCCTCTACAGGTTTCCATTCACTGGAAGCAAGAAAAAAGTCTAATGAGGAACTGGTGCAAAGCATATGTTAGTAAGTTGCAGATCTTTATAGGGCATCTGTCAGCAGATTTGTTCCTATGACACCGGCTGACCTGTTACATGTGCACTTGGCAGCTGAAGGCATCTGTGTTGGTCCCATGTTGATATGTGTCCGCATTGCTGAGAAAAATTAGGTTCTAGGAGCAACGGGGGCGTTACCATTACACCTAGAGGCTCTGCTCTCTCTGCAACTGCTGCTCCCTCTGCACTTTGACTGACAGGACCAGATGTGACGATGTTTTCACTGCCTGGCCCTGTCAATCAAAATGGAGAGGGGGCGTGGGAGTTGCAGAGAGAGCAGAGCCTATAGGTGTAATGGTAACGCCCCCGTTGCTCCTAGAGGCTCATTTGCATACATCAAAACATCATGTTTCTCAGCAATGCGGACACATATGAACATGGGACTGACACAGATGCCTTCAGCTGCCGAGCGCACATTAACAGGTCAGCCGGTGTCATAGGGACAGAACTGCTGACAGATGCCCTTTAATACTGGTGATCGGTGGGGGGGTCCCCTTCCTGACCCCCCCAGCACCATCCATTGGATAGCAGGGTTGCTTGGTAATGCAGCTCAGCCCCATTTACTTAAATGAAGCTGAGCTACGCCTAGGCCACGTGACGGGAGAACGTGACATCACTGCCCTATGGAGGGTCCACGGCCTTCAGTGGAGTGCCATGGTGTCTTCAAGCTCCTGAGAATCGGACCCCCATCCACCTGAGGGTAGGTCCTCAGTATTAAACACTTGGACACCCCCTTTCACTATGGGGAGGGCAGAGGTAGGGGTCACACCCAGGCCCTGCCCCCTCTACCACCCAGGATACCAGCATCAGGCACCTGGTAGGACGGGGCCCTGGCGCAGATGGAGGGGGCCCTAGCACAGACGGAGGTGACACTTCTTGGATCGCTGGGACCGGCGCGGGAAGAGAGTTTTAAGTTTTTGAAGGACATGCAGAAGGTTGAACTCATGGCTCGCCTAATTCACAAAGACAAGGCACTAAAGTCGCCTATATAAATGAAATAGTGGAGCCATCTCGCTATGAATCACGGAGGGGATGACACCGCGCGCTCTCACCGGAGTTCTATTTTACAAGTGCATTTCCAAAGGCGAGAATTTGGCTATCCCCAAAGTAGTCCTAGGAAGTCAGTCACAGGCCATTACCAGCATGATCAGTGAGATGCCTGTGTCCTATCATCACGCCCAGAGGACAACCACGTGAAGCGTGATGGAGATAAACCTTCTCTCATGGAACGCCGGCGCCTGACTGGGCGCCGGGATTTAAGGAGTTAATGGCCTATAAACCTGAGAAATGTGTCTAAAGTTATGGGATCAAAAGTAAATAAAATAAAAAAAGTTTTGAGAAACTTTGAATCGGTAATAATAGAACTGGATAATGTTGCTTAAATAGCCCACAGGCTGAGCAACATCCTGGGCCTCCTGGTGCATGAATAAAATGCAAAAATAACAGTGAAGACTGGTAGGTACAAAAGCTGTGTGGTAGAAAGACTGGGAGAAATGGCGGTGATGTAACTATGATCAGAAAGGCCGTTCAGTATAATATACATACAAAAGGCTGGCTGACAACCGGTAAAAGAACTATGATGGCTGCTATTAGTTGTTGTCAGTCAGAATCCAGTTCACATGTAGAAGGATTACGGGATCACACAGAAAATAGAAGACGTCTAACTTTGGAAGGATAGTTCCTGAATTTTTCCGAGATACTGCCCTTCATGACATCATAAAGAGGACCAGACACCAAAAAACGTATTGCAGTCTGACCGCCCCATGTTATGGAGCAGGAGGAGCCGAGACGAGCTATCGGTACAGGGGGAGGGGTTATCAGTGACTGACAGCTATCCCTGTATGCGCACTCATACACACAATGCTGTCAATCACTGATAACCCCTCCCCCTGTACCGACGGGTATTCACAGCGCTGCAGAGATTAGTGAGTGAATTACAGGTTTTACTGAATCTGTTCCTACAAACTATATATTGGATTTTTTGGTGACAGGTCCTCTTTATATCCAATAAATAGACCACATATAGAAAGTGCAGTCACTGTATACATACATTACTTATCCTGTACTGATCCTGAGTTACATCCTGTATTATACTCCAGAGCTGCACTCACTATTTTGCTGGTGCAGACACTGTGTACATACATTACTTATCCGGTACTGATCCTGAGTTACATCCTGTATTATACTCCAGAGCTGCACTCACTATTCTGCTGGTGCAGTCACTGTGTACATACATACATTACTTATCCGGTACTGATCCTGAGTTATATCCTGTATTATACTCCAGAGCTGCACTCACTATTCTGCTGGTGCAGTCACTTTGTACATACATACATTACTTATCCGGTACTGATCCTGAGTGACATCCTGTATTATACTCCAGAGCTGCACTCACTATTCTGCTGGTGCAGTCACTTTGTACATACATTACATTACTTATCCTGTACTGATCCTGAGTTACATCCTGTATTATACTCCAGAGCTGCACTCACTGTTCTGCTAGTGGAGTCACTCTGTACATACATTACATTACTTATCCTGTACTGATCCTGAGTTACATCTTGTATTATACTCCAGAGCTGCACTCACTATTCTGCTGGTGCAGTTACTGTGTACATACATTACTTATCCTGTACTGATCCTGAGTTACATCCTTTATAATACTCTAGAGCTGCACTCACTATTCTGCTGGTGGAGTCACTGTGTACATACATTACATTACTTATCCTGTACTGATCCTGAGTTACATCCTGTATTATACTCCAGAGCTGCACTCACTATTCTGCTGGTGCAGTCGCTGTGTACATACATTACATTACTTATCCTGTACTGATCCTGAGTTATATCCTGTTTTATACTTCAGAGCTGCACTCACTATTCTGCTGGTGCAGTCACTGTGTACATACATTACTTATTCTGTACTGATCCTGAGTTACATTCTGTATTATACTCCAGAGCTGCACTCACTATTCTGCTGGTGGAGTCACTATGTACATACATTACATTACTTATCCCGTACTGATCCTGAGTTACATCCTGCTTTATACTCCAGAGCTGCACTCACTATTCTGCTGGTGCAGTCACTGTGTACATACATTACTTATCCTGTACTGATCCTGAGTTACATCCTGGGTTATACTCCAGAGCTGCACCCACTATTCTGCTGGTGGAGTCACTGTGTACATACATTACTTATCCTGTACTGATCCTGAGTTACATCCTGTATTATACTCCAGAGCTGCACTCACTATTCTGCTGGTGCAGTCACTGTGTACATACATTACTTATCCTGTACTGATCCTGAGTTACATCCTGTATTATACCCCAGAGCTGCACTCACTATTCTGCTGGTGAAGTCACTGTGTACATACATTACTTATCCTGTACTGATCCTGAGTTACATCCTGTATTATACCCCAGAGCTGCACTCACTATTCTGCTGGTGGAGTCACTGTGTACATACATTACTTATCCTGTACTGATCCTGAGTTACATCCGTCCAGAGCTTAAGTTTCATGAGGCGGAATATCTACGTGATTACTGTTTTATTACAGACATTTTCTGAAAGTCCAGGCTGAATGTGCTCTATAGACCTCTGCTTGCTGCTGGTGCCACATCTTGCCACTCTTGCTGTCTGCCTGCCTACCATCTTGTTCTGTATGGCTGCTGCTGCGGCGGCCTGCATCATGTCATAATGCCACTTTTCAACCATCACCCAAAGAGAATTTTTTATTTATTTATTTATTTATCCCCCCCCCTTAACACCGCGTGTGCATAAACTTCATCTGCCTCCGATAAGGGATAGTTTTTGAAAGTTTTGGAATATGAAAAAGCATGAGACACGTGGTGGCGCGGTGTGTGATATTAAACAGGCTGTATGTTAACGCCGTCAAACATGCGTTCACCCGCAGCTATGTATGTCCGTGTCAGTCAGACATCAGTTACTATTGCTGTCATTGCGTTCCAAAGATTGGGAAGGGGCAAGGGGAAAAAAATCATAAAAAATAAGTTTAGAGTCCTAGGAGACTGGAGTGGCTTATATTCCAACTTTCAGGTCAATTGGAGCAACTTCGGTTTGGCCCAAACTGATTTGGGCCCCTAATGAACTTTTTAAAAAAATTGGCGAACCAGACCAGAATCTAATCTCGAGTGGTTCGCTCATTGATTAATATTGCTATTATTTTACTGGTTCAATGGAATCTAAGCAGGGGCGGGGACTATGGAAGGCCCGCCCTCTAGGAGTTATGATGGTCCCCACCCTTCTATCAGCCCCCAGACACTCCTCCGACATTGGTATGCAGTAATGTCTGCCGTATCAATGGCTCCTGGGACCAGCAGCGTTTCAGGAATTGGAGAATATCTAGATTAGTGCCAGTGCCAAGGGCTTGAGATTTAAAGGAGTTGTACATTTTTATGAAAAGAAGCCATTGTTTTCTAATGTTCTTTGCCCCTTTAAACCGGTTCCATTGTATCCATTACCGACCTAACATTCTTACCGTGGAGTTTAATTTAAGCTCCGCAATCAACAATCAAAGCGTAGAGTCTGGAGCCGAGGCGGCTGTTGCGGCGTATCACATCTAATTATAATTCATACCAGACGTGTAATAAGCCGTTTAGGAAGATCTGCTCGTGTAATCATCAGTGATTTCTGGGTTACTTCTCTGAACTCAACATTTATCTGCCATTAGTCAAATTATCTTTCCTATTCCATCACGGAGAGAGCGGCCCGGACAAAGAGCGCAGACGTCTCCGGACAAGCGTGTCACGTCCTCCGGAGGATGGTCTGTGTCTCTGCGCTTCATGGGTGGGAGGGCGTGTCACCGCTCTCTGCATGGCTCTGATACACTGCCACAAGCGTGCTGCCATTCACTGACTGCAGACAGAGATCTTACAAAATCTATCTTTGTGTTGGTCCATCCTTCTATCAATCTATCACAATAATTATCTTTATTTATAAAGCACCAACATATTCCGCAGCACTTTACAATAAGGGGACGTAGAAACAGAATCATACATCACATCAATCGAGCGGAATGAGGTCCCTGCTCACAAGAACTTTCTATCTATCTATCTATCTATCTATCTATCTATCTATCTATCTATTTATTATCTATCTATCTATCTCCTATCTATCTATCTATCTATCTATCTATCTATTTATTATCTATCTATCTATCTCCTATCTATCTATCTATCTATCTATCTATCTATCTATGGTATCTATCTATCTATCTATCTATCTATCTATCTATCTATCTATCTATCTATCTCCTATCTATCTATCTATCTACGGTATCTATCTATCTATCTATCTATCTATCTATCTATCTATCTATCTAATATCTATCTATCTATCTATCTATCTATCTATCTATTTTCTATCTAATTATCTGTCCGCATACATGTTCTCCACGGACAGCACGCGTCCCCATTCATTTTACTCTGTGTATTCACACATCGGTTTTTTACCACGGTCCCTGGGTTCGTGCTTCACGGATCATTAGGAAGAGATGTTTTGAAAATTATTTTTCAGCTGTTCAGTGTCTGTGAAACACGGATGACACACGGACAGCAAAAACGGACCCAGGGATCCATCCCGACATCTTCAGGGAGGCATGACTGGTTTCCTTTTCACGGATTTAAGCTCGGAGACGTACCTGTGAACGAGGCTTTAGCTTCTGCTTGACCATCATCATGTCATGTACGCTCGGCCGCGTCCCTCCGCCCTGGGGCTCCCTGCACACGGTGCCGATTCTGGGTGGAGAAACCCCGCAGTGTAATACAGAAGCGGGAAAGGGAAGGAGAGCAGACATTTAGAAACTGAACTGCTAAACCACATAATGCCAATGCAGGGGTGAGATCTGCGGCAAAACCTCATCACATCTGCGGCACAAACCACAGGTAACACGTGCGGATTTCGGTGCAGATTTCGGTGCAGATTTCGGTGCAGAAACACAGAAATCCAAATGGAAATTTGTGCAGAATTTCTGTTTGTAAAGCCGCACCGTGTGTCCCGATGCCGTAAGGCTGCCGCGGGCTTGTCCGATTTTGGTGGAGAGCGCAGTGCTCGTGTGCGTCCACCTCTGCTGCAGGTCGTCGCTGTAGGACTCAAGGACTAAACTTTTTTGAGAATTTTTGGGGGATTTGGAGGAAACATCGCTCGCCTGTATGTACAGTAACAGTGATAGCGGGGGGTTGTCACTTTTATCACGCTCTCTTCCGTTACTTCAGTCAGCCGGTGACGCCGTGAGCGCGACGCCGAGGACTATTTCTGTTTGGTCTCGGCAGCAGATTAATCGCTACATGTCCTGTGGGAGAATCTTCTTAGAATTTTTCCTTCAACAGTCTAATGCCGCCATGTCCTGACAACATTCCTGGAGACAAATATGCTAATAGACGTCACATCGCATCTCGTCTCCATCCGCGCTGCCACGCTCCCTCTAATGTCTTATGGTAATGGTGGGAATTGCGCCGGCAGCCACTTTCCCGGCGCTTTTCATATTTATTTTTACATTGCATAACTGTAACAGTAACAAGACCCGTGAGACCTCAGACTGTGGTTTTAAAGGGCCAGTAGCCCCAGCGCCCCACACTATGGGGCACATAGCATATAGCAGTGACCGTGGGCGAATGAGCCCATGTCCGTTTCCGCAAAAAAATAAAATAAAACATACCCTATTCTTGTTCGCAATTTCGGACAAGAATAGGCATTTTCTATGATAGCAAATTGCGGAACGCACATGGGCCGGTATCTGTGTTTTGCGGATCCGTTTGTGTGAATGTACCCTAATTGTGAGGTGTCTGGCCCGTTAAGTTGGCCGCAGACCCAGAAGGGGGAGGGGGAGTCCTGCAAATTTCAGTAGACATAGTAATCCCCTTCACTGCCCTTGACCTCCCAGGATGTTGTCATTAACCTGTGCACTACCCTATACCAGGGATGTTACCATTAACTCCTTCATAGCCCTAGTCCACCAGGGATGTTAACATTAACCCCATCACTGCTTTTGAACACCAAGGTTGTTTTCATTAAACGCATGCACTGCCCCATAGCCCTGGGGCCATCAGGGATACTATCATTAATTCTTTCACTGCCCTAGGCTACCAGGGATGTTATCATTACCAACTTCATTGCACTATCCGACCAGGGATATTATCAATATTCTCTTCAATAGTTTAGTCCAGGGGTAGGCAACCTCCAGCACTCCAGCTGTTGTAAAACTACAACTCCCAGCATCCATACGTCCTCTGAATTGTAGTTTCCCAACAGTTGGAGTGCTGAAGGTTGCTTATCCCTGGTTTAGTCCATCAGGAAAATTATCATTAACCCCTTCACATCTCTAGACCACCAGGGATGTATACGTTGAACTGCCCTATACTTGGGATGTTACAATTAACTGCTTCATAGCCATAGTCCACCATGGATGCTTAAATTATCTCCTTCAGTGCTCTAGAACACCAGGGTTGTTTTCATTAACCCCTGCACTGTACTAAACCAGGAAAGTTCGTATTAACTCCTTCATAACCCTAGTCCACCAGGGATGATAACATTAGCCCCTTCACTGTTCTAGAACACCAGGTTTTTTTTTCATTAACCCCTGCACTGCTCTAAACCAGAAAAGTTCCTATTAACTCCTTCATAGCCTTGAGACCATCAAGGATACTATCATTAATTCTTTCACTGCCCTAGGGTACCAGGGATGCTACCATTAACACCTTCATTGCACTGTACGGCCAGGGATGTTATCATTATATTCTTCAATAATTGAATCCAACAGGTATATTATCATTAACCCCTTCACATCTCCAGACCACCAGGGATGTTAACAATAACTCCTTAATACCCTTAGTCCACCAGGGATGCCTAGGCCTATTTGGGATCCTATCATCAACTCCTTGTCTGCCCTAGACCACCAGGGTTGTTACCATTAACACCTTTATTATCCTAGAACAGTGATGGCCAAAGTGTGGCTCTCCAGCTGTTGCAGAACTACAACCCCCAGCATGCAAAGCCTGTCTATAGCTATCAGCCTACTGCAGGGCATGGTGGGAGTTGTAGTTTAGCAACAGCTGGAGAGCCGCACTTTGCCCATCACTGTCCTAGACCACCGGGAAGTTATTACACTGTCAACACCTAAGTCCACCAGGCATTTAACCACAAATCCCTTCACTAGCCAAAACCACCAGGGATGTTATCCATTGCTGCCGAGGAAATTAAGACCATCTAGACATTCCCCTGAGAAACAACAGTAATCCCTGTTTATTACACCGATACAAGCTATGCTTTTGGAAGGGGCCCACACTCCATTTTTGCACGGGGGCCCCAGTTTATCTACATTGGCCCCTGTTTTGATCTAATATTATATGAGAGAACCTGAGTGATCACAAAACACAGAACCCCCTGGGCAAATCCAGTTCACTGTGTTATGTCTAGTGCACCGCTGCAGGTCCTGAGTGGGCGGAGCATGACACAACGAGTCAACCAATCCAAAGAGAGAATACCTGTATCATGTTCTCCTGGTGATTACATAGGTACAGCTAAGTCCATAGGTCACACATTACTGAGCAGCATAGGGACGTCTCAGTCTGATTTTGAATGCAGCTCCGGATGTAACTGGAGTATGAGACTGAAGGTCACTGAAGATCAGCTGTAGGTCAAGTTTCTGATGAACCTTACAGACACATCTTAGCCTGTTTCCAAGGTCAGCCCCAGGTTTTTGAATGCAGCTCTGGATGCAACTGGAGTATAATACAGGATGTAATTGAAGATCAACAGTATTCAAGTAAAACAAAGTATTTGCAAAGTCACTAAACATTTTATGGCGATTTAATCTGTGAAATGTCGTTGAGCGGGAGGTGCGCTGCCAAGAAAGCAGGAGCACAGACTTCTGGGTAATGCCATAACAGAAATACAAGTATGTGAACCTCTCGCAGCCCAGAGCTATAGAGCGGGGGACCGGGAAACTCATCTCTTTGTTTGGTAATAGAATTTGTCAGTTCATCTATAATTTTTCATACAGTCGGTGCCATTATTCTTGTTTTCCCCGGAAACCTTGGCAATTCATTTTCTTTTTATGGTTGTATAGTATGATCTAGTGGCAATCAAGTAGAGCATTGCTTATGTCCTAAGTGTCTGACGCACTTCGAGACACTCGCCTCCTCCACACCAGCTCCAGCTCCACTGCGGTGGCTGCAGAATCTTTACAATCCACCACTAAGTGCACTCCCTGCAGTCACCACTAGGGGGAGGTAAGGAGCTTATTGTATAGTGTCGATCCCCTTGGTGCACCATGTACATCACAGGTGGGTAGGTATTGCACGGGGCAGGCTCAGAAGCTGAGCCTGCTCCATATGCAGCAGGTGGTGGCAGTGTTATACAGCGGACAACTGCCTGCCATGGTCAGGTTCTGAGATAAATCGCACCGTTTAAACCCTTAAATGTTGTGGTCAGTAGCAACTGTGGCATCTATGGGGGCAACAGGGTCAAGGGACCTCCCTTTTTTGCCCGTTCAGAACCTTCATAATGCACTCACATGGTTCCAAGAGGTTGTCATGATAAACAAGGGGGCCGGTGAAGGCTTTCAGGGTTACCCTTTTACTACTCTTAGGCCCCTTTCACACGAGCGAGTTTTCCGCGCGGGTGCAATGCGTGATGTGAACGCATTGCACCCGCACTGAATCCTGACCCATTCATTTCAATGGGTCTGTGTACATGAGCGTTTTTTTTCACGCATCACTTGTGCGTTGCGTGAAAATCGCAGCATGTTCTATATTCTGCGTTTTTCACGCATCCCTAGCCCCATAGAAGTGAATGGGGCTGCGTGAAAAACGCATTGCATCCGCAAGCGAGTGCGGGTGCGTTGCGTTTTTCACTGATTGTTGCTAGGAGATGTTGTTTGTAAACCTTCAGTTTTTTATCACGCGCGTGAAAAACGCGTCAAAACGCATTGCACCCGCGCGGAAAAAACTGAACAACTGAACGCAATCGCAGGCAAAACTGAATGGCTTTGCCTGTGAAATCGCACAGTTTTCACTGAACGCATCCGCAACGCATCCGGACCTAATCCGGACACGCTCGTGTGAAAGAGGCCTTAGAATAGCATTACAGTGCATTATACAATGGCAGGTTCAAGTCCCCTAGTAGGGCTAAAAGAAAAATGAGGAAGAAAAGTAAAAAACTAAAACAGAATTATTAAAATGAATCGGTTTTCTATTTATAAGGGATAAAAACAATAAATAAATTAATAGATAAATATAATAGTATCGCTTACAAACATCCAGGGTATTCAAATACTGCATTGTTTATCCTGCACAAATTGCCATTTTTTTTTTACTTTGCCTCCCCCAAAAAATGTAATAAAAAATGATCAACACATTGGGCCAGATTTATCATTAGCTAAAGTCACTTTAATGGAGTGAAAAAGTCGCAAAAAAATGCGCAATCGGTAAAATTGCGCATATTTTTGAGACTTTTTCAAGCTGTGCACTAAGCTCTCCAGTTTTGTGAAAGTGGGCATGTTGTCTTATGTAAACGAATCTCTAGACAGATTTACTATTGCGACCATTTAAAAAGTCGCAAAAAAGTCGCAAAAAATTCGGAAAAAAATGCGCAATTTCACTCCAGGGGGGACCATGCTTATCTTATGCGACTTTTTAATAGAACATGCGACTTTTTTGTAAAGACGTGCGACTTTTGTAAAGCCGCTTACTGAAGGATAAACTGCTACCGTCAATCCACATTTATCACAGTATTAAAGGACCATTAATAAATCTGACTAACTAAAAGTGACTTTGGGCAGATGGAAAAGTGGAGTAAGATGGAAGTGTAATGATAAATCTGGCCCATGTGCATTGTACCTCGAAAAGGAAACAATAAAGAACAACAGGCTTATAAATATAGATGTAAAAAAAATAAAAATAAAAATTCTGGGTGTTAGAAAACAGAGATTTAAACTTATTTATTTATGTTTTTTTAAGGTTTTGAATTTTTTCAAAGTAGTAAAAAAATAAATAAAAATAAACCCCAAAATCAGCTTTTTTCAGCCCACTTTTAAAGTTTCTTAGTACATTATAGGGAACATTATATAGTATAAATGCCTCCAAAATTGTCTTGTCCTGAAGGGGTTATACATGGACGTCTGCAGTGAGCTCCTAAACTCCCCCTAGTGGTAGCTCCAGGATATCAGAATTTTAGCATTTGGATCTCTGTAAGAAAAAGAGAAAAAGAAAGAATATTAATAAAAAAGACTCTGGCAACTATGAAGATATTTTAAGAGATTATTCAGCCTGGAATTATTTAGGCTAAAAAATAATATGTTGAGCAGTAAACAATTACTTTCAGCGCCTTTACCTACTGCTTGTACATATGTAGTAGACTGCCTCGCCAAGCCAGATACAGATGTAGCAAACTTTAACTTAATGTGTTAAATAAAATGTTGCATCATCCTTTAAACCCTAAAGACCCCACCGGTCTGATATTGATGACTGTGACGACGGTGGAGTTATGATCTAATTCCAGCCATTTGCTGTCAGCTAGCAGAGGGAGCAGACTCCACAAAGCAGACCGCATGTCTGCAGTTCACACCCCACTCAGCCCCACTGGCTGCTTAAACCTCTCTGGCAGGATGAATGCCGGTGGGGGGCTGGGTTGGATATCAGAACAAAAGAATCCATAGGACACCATGGGATCGGGGGTTCATGAGGAATTATGAATGGCCCGTCCATCACAGGCATAAACCAGTTACATATCTGCGACCCTGGGACCAAGACGGACATGCCCCTGGTCGTAGTTTGGGATCGGGTGTCAGGAAGGGGAGATACAGAGATCTCCCAGCAGGGATCTAATAATGGCACCATGTTTGGTTGCCACCTGTAGCTGGAACCCAGGCGGATCCGTTGGTCCCAGAACCATATCCCTGTGACCTTCAGGTATGGAGCTATGGGCCATAATGGGTTTTGTGGACAAGGAAGAGAGGGTGTCCTCCCAGAGGGAAGGAGCGGAGTGACCGACTACAGGTGAAAAGGCCCATGCAGAACAGAGGCCAGGGTCTTTTCTCTGAAGGGGGCCACATAGTGTATGGTGGTTTGGAGGGACCGTGGACAAACTGCTAACATCACTGTCCCCATGGGACTACGGCTAACGATTACAGCAACCCAGAACTCATCATCCTAACCCAAAGGACTACTCGTCTGGTAACGGACTCCTGCTCTGTCTAACTCTGTTGTATCATACCACCTGTATTTGCACATCCGGCCACTGTATATATTCTCTGTGTGTATAGTGTAATCCTGTTAGCGGGCCAGGCTTATATCAAACGAGGAACTGGTGGCAGTCTACCAAGCTAAGGGCCCTTTTACACGAGCGAGTTTTCCACGCGGGTACAATGTGTGACGTGAACGCATAGCACCCGCACTATTCATTTCTATGGGTCTGTGTACATGAGCATTGTTTTTTCACGCATCACTTCTGCGTTGCGTGAAAATCGCAGCATGCTCTATATTCTGCATTTTTCACGCAGCTCTGGCCCCATAGAAGTGAATCGGGCTGCGTGAAAAACGCATCGCATCCGGAAGCAAGTGTGAGTGCGATGCGTTTTTTACTGATGGTTGCTAGGAGATGTTGTTTGTAAACCTTCAGTTTTTTATCACGCGCGTGAAAAACGCATCAAAACGCATTGCAAACTGAACAACTGAATGCAATCACAGGCAAAACTGAATGACTTTGCCTGCGAAATCGCACAGTTTTCACTGAACGCATCCGCAACGCATCCGGACCTAATCTGGACACGCTCGTCTCAAAGAGTCCTAAGAGTGCTCTGTTTCACTGGGCAGTGAAAAGGCTCTCAGCTTGTCAGGGTTGTGAGCAAGTGTGAAGTCACGCCGGAGGTAGCGTGGGCCACCCTATCCCACGCCCCGTGCCTCCCTGTGCCTGCGTGGACAGGAGGTGTCTGTGTAAACTGACCTTACATACTCCCAGGGAGGGCGTAACGTCGCGTTTTGGAAACCAGTGACGAGACCGTATCCAGTGAGCTCGACGTAGTTGACGTCAGGCGGGGCCACGAGGTGCGGGATTCGTCTCAATGAATATTAAAAAGCCCGGACAACCCCTTTAACACAACAAAAGCCATTGAAAAGGTCAAATTAAAGTTTGTGTCCTCTGTGCATTTGACCCCATAATTGATGCCTCTGTAAGCTGTGTTTCCTCCCTCACACTTGGCCGCGCGTCTTTAAAAACTGAAATATGGAGCAGTCTCTTAAAGGGGTTGTTTCCAGCTCAGGCATTGATGTCAAATTTGAGTTGGAAATTTAGGATGTGTGTAAGGTCTTCCACCATAATTCTATCTTCTGAGTCCCGCTTTGTTTTGATAAGGACTGATACTTTTTTTCATCCTGATCTTCCTGTTTCATGGTTACAATGCAATAAACCCACAAGACTGGCAGGTACATAGGCAGAGCTATAAGTAAGATGGGGCAACGTGTTATTTCAGGATTTTCTGATTTTAATAGGGGCTGCTTTATTTCATACAATCTCCCGGTTTATAATGACAATTATCACAGTGACAACTGCCAATTACACAGAGAGAGAGAGAGAGAGAGAGAGAGAGAGAGAGAGAGAGAGAAACAGAGAGAAACAGAGAGAGAGAGAGAGAGAAACAGAGAGAGAGAGAGAGACGGGGGACTTTACAGGTATTGCTGTATTTTAGCTCTTCCACATGATGCTTGTTCTGCAACAATCTCTAGTTGGGGGATGACTAATGAAAATGTTCATTCTGGTTTATAAATAGAATTCAAAAATCACGGTGAAGACTGGTAGTTTCACTGCGGAAGACTGGGTGACAACTTCACTCAAGATTTATAATAGCTGCCATTAACGGTTGTCAGTGGTCAGGAGATGCCTCGGGTTATATTTCCATTTATGTGTCCACCTTAAGGGAGCGATATATGGGATTAGAGGAAAATGGCTGCTTTCTGAAGTGAAAGGAGCTGAGCTGCAATACCACACACAGCCTGTGGAGAGGTGGGGCGCTGTTTCATAAAGAAAGTTGTTATGATTTTTTTTTTATATTTTATTCAAAAATTCAAGATTACGAAAGTTGATCAGAAAGGAAATATACTCAACATAACATAATCACATCATAAATACAAAAAAAGAATAGAAGAAGGAAGAGAGGGAGAAGGAAAAAAGAAGAAAATATGTAGAATACGTGGATTTTGTTAAAGAACACATTAACTTTTTTTTTCCCTTCTCTCGCTCTTCCTTCTTCCATTCTTTTACCGAGGTTCTCTACTTGTTTCTAACCCTGGACAATCACATTGTAATATATCTCTAATAGTGAGGGTTATAATTCCTATTTTACTGTGTCTTATCTATCTATCTATTTATCTATCTATCTATCTATCTATCTATCTATCTATCTATCTATCTCATATCTATCTATCTATCTATTTATTATCTATCTATCTATCTATCTATCTATCTATCTATCTCTCTTATATCTAATTATCTATCTATCTCTCTTATATCTAATTATCTATCTATCTATCTATCTATCTATCTCTCTCATATCTAATTATCTATCTATCTATCTATCTATCTATCTATCTATCTATCTACCTCATATCTAATTATCTATCTATCTATCTATCTATCTATCTATCTATCTATCTATCTATCTCCTATCTATTATCTATCTCATATCTATCTATCTATCTATCTATCTATCTACCTACCTCATATCTATCTATCTATCTATCTATCTATCTCATATCTAATTATCTATCTATCTATCTATCTATCTATCTATCTCATATCTAATTATCTATCTATCTATCTCATATCTAATTATCTATCTATCTATCTATCTATCTATCTATCTATCTCCTATCTATTATCTATCTCATATCTATCTATCTACCTCATATCTATCTATCTATCTATCTATCTATCTATCTATCTATCTATCTCCTATCTATTATCTATCTCATATCTATCTATCTACCTCATATCTATCTATCTATCTATCTATCTATCTATCTCATATCTAATTATCTATCTATCTATCTATCTCATATCTAATTATCTATCTATCTATCTATCTATCTATCTATCTACCTCATATCTATCTATCTATCTATCTATCTATCTATCTATCTAATATCTATCTATCTATCTCTCTCTCTCATATCTAATTATCTATCTATCTATCTATCTATCTATCTACATACAGTGAATTCTCTCTTATTATCTGTCTGGATTGGTATCCAGCTCCACTCTCTCTCTGATAATGTTGTATTTCTCTTTATATCTCTTGTGTACAGTGTGGTATAGAGTGTGTATTGGTGTCTGTTTTTCTGATGCCTGCATGTCACATTTCGGGTGTGGGAGGGAAACCACACACCAAACATAGGAGGGAAAGGGGTGAGGGAATAAGGCCTGGAAATTAGGGAAAGGAGATGGACACCTCCTAGTAAAACCCTAATCAAAGTCCTGACTAACTACCAGTATGAACAGACCCCAGAGGTAGGTGAGTTCATACACCGTATACCTAGTGTCCTAACTCACCCTATAGGACCCTGGTACTAATGTCAGGACTGAGACAACCTGTTTCTCAAAAAGAAAGGACGAACAGGAGTCTCCCTCAGGCCTGAATACAAATGACAGATAAATGCAACACACAGAACTCAAACAAAATACAAAGAAGGAAAGGAAAGACTTAACTTCAAAGGAGCAAAGAGAGAACCAAGAACTCCACCGAGATCCACACAACAGCTATCCACAAGTGAAACTGAAGATGTAAACTGCTCAGCATAGTGGGAGAAGCAACTCTAAATAAGGAAGGTTAAATGACCACATAAGCAACACCTGAGGCAAGTGGTGCGGCCATTACCAGAAACAACACAGACGCCTATGAAACCTGTCAGATCAAACCACGTGCTGCCAGTCTCACCGATCTCCTGTCGCGGGAACGTCTGTGACACTGCAGAGACCACTAGATGGAGCTCAGTGCACGGTATAGCCTCCAGTTTAACTAATAGGGAGGGGGCATCTTGCTATACCTTTAAGGATTCCTCAGTCGGCCTGGCTCGGTCTTCTTGGGTTCCCACTGCAGAATGGGGGAGAGCTCCCGCTGCAGTCAGCCTGATCCGAGGAAGGAGAAGAAAGATGTAGAGGAGCTCTAACTCTGTTCATGTCACATCAGAGCAGAGGACAATGTTGTACGGACTATTGTGTGGACTGTCTTCTCATTGTGCAGGTGTAATAGGTCGTAGAACTTTCCATTGTATAAATCACACAACTCCTCTGTAAAGACGCGGAGCCTCCTGGAGCTGGAAGGTGAGCGGAGTCGCTCTGCTCCCGCTGAGAGTCTTCTATGCCCGGTCTGCACGAGGCTGATGATGACAGAACCACAGCTTTTAGCTCGACTCCTGTTGCTTTCACAAAGGCAAGAAAGGTAACATTAAGATTTTGTAAGGATTTCTTCAAGGCAAACTGAAGAGAAAATGTTTACCTTGCCTTAAAGTCAAAGCCTTTCATTTTTTGTGCTTCCTTCTCCCTCAAAGCTGTGATTAGTAGAATAATGGCCCCGGGGGCACAAAGCGGCTGAAAATACCAGCCTGGCCATAGACATTCAGTACGGCCTTTGTTCAGTAACACATCAGTGATTTTCCCCTGACCATGGCGAATCACTGGAAATACCTTGGAGACGTGCACTGCTTTAGTCCGACCAAACATGCCCATTGAAGTCTATGGGTCCGTGCAAACCACTGGTAGTAACTGGGCTACTACTATGCTCTCTCCGTGAAAACCACTGACACAACACTGATGTCATCCGTGTTCTCTCAGTGATTTTCACTGACCACTGGTAGGAGACGCTCTGGAAACTAATTTTCAGCCTAGCACTGGAGGAAACTTGTAGGGCAGAAAATGGACACGCGGATATCCTCACGAATGAAACATTGACTGTCTTGTCATGTATGATATCCGATTCCCAGATACGAACCTATGAAAGAGGCCAAACTGCAAGGAAAAAATGTATGAGATTAGAAAAGCAAGGCTGATTTCTTCTCGAAACAGCGCCACTCTTGATGGTTGGTTGTGCCTGGTATTGCAGTTCAGCACCAGTCACCTGCATTGGACAAAGCTGCAGTAAGAACCAAAGTCCAAATCAATGAAAACAACGGAGAAGCTCCACAGCGGCCCCCTCAAACAACTGATCAGCGGGTGTACCGAGAGTCGGACCCTTACCCATCTAGTATTGATGGCCGAACCTAAGGAAAAGTGTTTATCAGTAAATGAGAACACTGCTGTTTCCATCCAGAGGCAGTGACCCTATATGTACTGTACCTAGTCCTGCGCTCAAGTGAGAAGTGGATACAATTGTATCCAGTCTAGAGATAAACATCCTAGACTCTGGACTGATACATTGTAGCAGAGAGATCGGTGCAGCTGATGATGTGTTCAGCTCACAGAGCATTGTCTACACCGATACATTGTAACAAGAGATGTGTGCAGCTGCGGCTGATGTGTTCAGCTCACAGAGCATTGTCTACACCGATACATTGTAACAAGAGATGTGTGCAGCTGCTGCTGATGTGTTGAGCTCACAGAGCATTCTCTACACCGATACATTGTAACAAGAGATGTGTGCAGCTGCGACTGATGTGTACAGCTCACAGAGCATTGTCTACACCGATACATTGTAACAAGAGATGTGTGCAGCTGCAGCTGATGTGTTGAGCTCACAGAGCATTGTCTACACCGATACATTGTAACAAGAGATGTGTGCAGCTGTGGCTGATGTGTTGAGCTCACAGAGCATTGTCTACACCGATACATTGTAACAAGAGATGTGTGCAGCTGCAGATGATGTGTTGAGCTCACAGAGCATTGTCTACACCGATACATTATAACAAGAGATGTGTGCAGCTGCGGCTGATGTGTACAGCTCACAGAGCATTGTCTACACTGATACATTGTAACAAGAGATGTGTGCAGCTGCGACTGATGTGTACAGCTCACAGAGCATTGTCTACACCGATACATTGTAACAAGAGATGTGTGCAGCTGCAGCTGATGTGTACAGCTCACAGAGCATTGTCTACACTGATACATGGTAACAAGAGATGTGTGCAGCTGCGGCTGATGTGTTCAGCTCACAGAGCATTGTCTACACCGATACATTGTAACAAGAGATGTGTGCAGCTGCGACTTATGTGTTCAGCTCACAGAGCATTGTCTACACCGATACATTGTAACAAGAGATGTGTGCAGCTGCGACTTATGTGTTCAGCTCACAGAGCATTGTCTACACCGATACATTGTAACAAGAGATGTGTGCAGCTGCGACTTATGTGTTCAGCTCACAGAGCGTTGTCTACACCGATACATTGTAACAAGAGATGTGTGCAGCTGCGACTTATGTGTTCAGCTCACAGAGCATTGTCTACACCGATACATTGTATCCACTGAGAGCAGGACTAGCTCTGTACAGAGTAAGGGCTCATGCACACGGCGTGTGCTGACCGGGCCCGTGCTGCGGACTGCAAACCGTGGGGCATCCGCAGCGGATCGTGGACTCATTCACTTGAATAGGGTCCGCGATCCGCATCCGCCGGTCCACACCGCAAAAAAGTAGTGCATGCACTACTTTTTTGCGGTGCGGAGGCACAGCCAGAAACACCACGGAAGCACTCCATAGTGCTTCCGTGGGCTTCCGATCCATGCTTCCGAACCGCATCTCCTGGATTGCGGACCCATTCAAGTGGATGGGTCCGTGATCCGCGATGCGTCTGCACACGGCCGGTGCCCCGTGTATTGCGGATGCCCTGTATGCGGGCCGCAATACGGCCACGGGCAGCACACGGTCGTGTGCATGAGCCCTTAGGCTGGGTTCACATCACTGTTTTATTTTCTGTTCCTCTTAGCCTTCAAAAGAACAGAAAAAAAAATTCTTAAACTTTAAGCATCTGTTATGCACATTTTGCATCTGTTTTAGTCATTTCTGTCATTCCAGTTTTTTAGACAGGAAAAAAAAAGTCCTACAAAATGTGCATTAGGCTTCAGTTCACACTTCAGTTATTTGGTCAGTTATTCCCATCACTTAGGCCCCTTTCACACCTGCGTTCTTCTTTTCTGGCATAGAGTTCCGTCGTCGGGTCTCTATGCCGGAAAAATCCTGATCAGGATCATCCCCATGCATTCTGAATGGAGAGAAATCCGTTCAGGATGCATCAGGATGACTTCAGTTCAGGACCGGAAAGTTTTTTGGACGCAGCAAATACCGCAGCATGCTGCGCTTTTTGTTCCGTCCAAAAAATCCGGAACACTTGCCGCAAGGCCGGATCGGAATTAATGCCCATTGAAGGCATTAATCCGGATCCGACCTAAGCTAAGCGTCGTTTCGGCGCATTGCCGGATCCGACATTTAGCTTTTCTGACTGGTTACCATGGCAGCCAGGACGCTAAAGTCCTGGTTACCATGGTAAAATGTAGCAGGGAGCGGGGAGCGGCATACTTACATTCCGTGCGGCTCCCGGGACGCTCCAGGATGACGTCAGGGCGCCCCAGTGCATGGATCACGTGATCGCATGGATCACGTGATCCATGCGCATGAGGCGCTCTGACGTCATTCAGGAGCGCCCCGGGAGCCGCACGGAATGTAAGTATGCCGCTCCCCCGCTCCCCGCTCCTACTATGGCAACCAGGACACTAGTAGCGTCCTGGCTGCCATAGTAACCTGAAAGCAATTCGAAGACTGATCAGTCTTCTAATGCTTCAGGTGACTTGCGTTCTGACGGATCCGGCGGTACGGAAGTGCCTGCCGGATCCTCAGAACGCAAGTGTGAAAGGACCCTAAGGGTCTCATGACCGTTGGATGATTTGCAGTCCGCATTTTGTGGAACGGAACAGCCGGACAATTGCAGACAATTGGCGTTGAACGAATTGAGCTACAAATTATAGATCCAAAGTCGATTAATTCAAAACCTTCAATTTTTAATGCTGTTTTTGGGCGATATGAACTTTGCCTACACGGAGTCAATACATTTCAATGCTGTACGGAAACAGCACTAAAAACTATGTTTTTTAACAAATCGACCGGAACTCAAGCCTACAGACGATAATAGGACATGTTCTATTTTTTTGTGGAATGGACATTGCGGTCCCCAATGCACAGGCCACATCTGTGCAGCACCGCAGACGGATCCAGACCCATTCAACTTGAATGGGTCCGTGATCCGTCCGTTCCGCAAAAAAGTATGCACTATGTGCGTGCACTACTTTTTTGGGGTGCGGAGGCACGGCCAGAGACACCACGGAAGCACTCTGTAGTGCTTCTGTAGGGGTTCCTCTCCATCCTTCCACACTGCATCTCCCGGGTCACAGACACAGTCAAGTGAATGAGTCCGTGGTCCGTGGTTCGTGATAAGTGATGCACACGGCCAGTGCCCGTGTATTGCGGACGCGCTGTATGCGGGCCGCAATACGACCACGGCCGGCACACGGTTGTGTGCATGAGCCCTAACAGATGTTCACGATTAGTTTTTTTTCCAGGATACATTTTTTTTATCTTCTTCTGATGGAACAGAACAACAGAACATAAAATAGTGATGTGATCTCAGCCTTACTGCCATGAGAGTGTCCTCATTCACTGACAGCAAGCGTACATTGTAAGGAATTGAAACGCGCTGTGTATTAATAGCTGCCATGGTTATAATTCTACCCTCACACAGTTATTACTTGACTTCTCATTACCCTCCTATGGGGTCAGTAGTTTTTTGGTAAAGCCTTTGGGTCAGAGCCGATATTTGCACCGTGCAGTCCCTTCCCAGTTATTAATTACGGCTGCAGTGATGGACTGTGGGACTCTCCGCAGAGGGATTGATAAGCCATGGAGCTGAATGTGCATCTATCTGTTTTCATGATCTCACAACAGCGAATAGTCTTCTCATAGGACTATGCAACCAATAGAGGGCGCTGTTCTTGTGAGTTATGAACAGCGCCCTCTATTGGTTGCATAGTCTTATGACAAGACTATTCGCTGTTATGAGATCATGAAAACTCAGATCCGATGGTATATTCTAACCCCGAGTCGTTCCCATGGTGATGGGGACGCTTCATGCGCACGACAACGGGCACTGACTGGAGCGGGCTGAAATCCTAGGGAGCCCGGACAGAGAAGAACTGTTATTTTGGGAACCAGACACCGTAAGCAGGGAGGAATCATGTGTACTGTTCACTTCAGAGGAATGATGAAAAATGACAGATATTCTAAAACTGAATATATAGCAATATATTCAATATATTGCTATATATTCCGTTTTTTGAATATTCGCGAATATATGACGAGTAATCTACAAAATATTCATCAAATATCGTGAATTCGAATATAGCCCCTGCCGCTCACCACTATTCAGGAGACGGATAGGAGAACATCTACTGAGCATCAACAAGCAGGACGATACCGCTATAGCGCAAGACGCACTGGAATTCCATCCTGGAAAGAAGGATTGTATCAGGTTCCAAGGAATGGAACATGGGAAAGGTTCACCAAGAGGAGGCGATATCGATAATTTACTGCTGCGCAAAGACGCTCAGTGGACGTTTACACTACAGACAGAAAAACCATTGGGACACGTGATTTATCTAGTGGGTAGGGAGATGACATATTCTCCCACTATATATACACTAGACTGTAAGTATATCTGTAGGGTATACCCCTTTACACCGGTGATGTAGTTGTATGTGGGGTGAGTATACTTGGCCATATACGCCCTCAGGTCTGGTTACTGTGACCATTGCTGTAGTGGTTTTATTCTTATTATCTATGACCAGTAATATCAATATGGGTCATTTTATAGATTATTGGGGTCAATAATATCGTTGTCAATTTACCTATGGTCTGACAACTCCACGTCTTTAATATTACATATCAGTATCCTCATGATAATCACAGGATTAAGAACCAGATGTACCGGCGCTGCTCCATATTAGCCCTCTCATAAGCTGGTATGTAGCGGCACTATAGATGTCTGTGAGTGGCATCATAATGATAGGAAACTGATCCCTGTGCTCCCGATGTGGCAGGACTTATATGGGATGATCAAACTCCTCTGTTTATGTCGCCAGACTGTACAAAGTAACGTTTACCCGCTGGAGCATATCGCTGTATACAAAAGGCGTGGAGGATGGAGGACTTACTACTCCTCACCAATCATATAGCTCCCCGCCGCGTTAGCTCTGCACACATCTATTTAAACAGCGGCTATCCGCGCCTGCGCTATGGCCGATACAGCGCCGGAGGCTTGCACACTGCCATTACTGCACACTCGCCATCGGAGGCATGCAGCGTCTGTTCTCTGCTTTACCCTAGGTACACACCTAAGCGTTTTACAGCGCGTTCAAACGCGCTGTAAAACGCACAACATGTGAAAAGCCATGCTTCCCTATGGGCATGGTTCACATTTGGGCGTTTTACAGCGCGTTTGAAACGCCCCACGCCCAAACAAGTACATGAGCTTCTTTGGGGCGTTTTAACGCGCCTATGGACAATGATGCCATAGGGGAGAATCACTGAATCGCGCGTATGACGCGCGTTTCTTAGTTACAAAAACGCGCATCCAAAAACGCGCGTCATACGCGCGATTCAGAAACGCCTAGGTGTGTTCCCAGCCTTAGAGCGCTGCCATACGCCAAGTATACGGGCGTGCAGCGCTCACCAATCCTGCTCCTGATGACATGCTGATATAAATCTAGGGGGCATAGAAACGCGTCGAGCAGACGCAATATATTTACAAGGGTTTGATGTGCGAGTGAAAGGGTGCTTGGGATCTGTGGTTAGAGGTGCTGGTGGCTGGGATAATTCCAAAAATAATAGCACTCACCATTTTTCAAAAAAACTTCCCAGGATTGCTTCCTAAGGGCACATTCACACTTGCGTTACTCTTTTCCGGTATTAAGTTCCATCCTCGGGGCTCAATACCGGAAAAAAACTGATCAGTTTAATCCTAATGCATTCTGAATGGAGAGCAAGCCGTTCAGGATGCATCAGTTCAGTCCTTCTCACGTTTTTTGGCCGGAGAAAATACAGCAGCATGCTGCGTTATTTTCTCCGTCCAAAATTCCGGAACACATGCCGGATCCTGCATTAATTTCCATTGAAATGAATTAATGCTGGATATATCATTAAAAATACCGCATTGACGGATCCGGTCTTCCAGTCTGCACATGCGCAGACCTTAAAAAATGTGAAAAAGATAAATACCGTTTCCGTTTTTCCGGATGACAACCGGAGAGAGATGGTTCCGCTATTGCAATGCATTAGTGAGACGGATCCGCATCCGGATGCGCCTACAAATGGTATCCGTTTGCATACTGCACTCGTTGCAGATGGAGAGAGACCCAGTATGTGGTGATACATAGTATCTAATCATAGAAGGCGACTCTTCTATATATAATAATCACATAGACAATAGCCCCCTTCCTGCACTTACCCTGATTTTAGTATCTTTTGGTTGTTAGCCACATTTTTTAAGTAAATAAATTAAATCAAAGAGTTTTTACGCGTTCTTTTTCGGGCAGTAAATCCTTACATTTTCCTTCCTAGTAAAATTTTATAGGTTTGCAAGATCTTACAGAATCCGAATGCGCTAACGAAGCAGGAGGAGGATTTATCGGGGACTCCATTACTCGAGGCTTACTGGTTTCTTCTTGAGTGGAACAAACTTTTGTCATTGGTTTACCTGGTCTGGGCTTTTTCCATTAGATTACGTGTGTTCTCTCAGGTGTGCGTCGAGCCGCAGTACCACACACAACCTGTGGAAGAAAACCTGGCAGTAAGTATTCAGTTTCCCTGCAGTGCCTCCGCAGGGCACACAGAGCATTGCACATTGCTTAATCAAAGCAAGGGGATGTGGAAGTAACACGGGGCAGGTCCTTCGGGGGCACTCTTTGTAACCGCTCTTCACTTTAGCCAAGAGAGGACCCCCTTACAGGGTAGATGGAGGTGGGTTTCGCAAACTAGACAACCCCTTTATCCAGTCAACTTCACAATCAGTTCTGAAGCTCAAAGGGTTAAATAGAGACAAATGATGAGACTAAAGGCTCATGCACACGAATGTGTGCCGGCAATTGCAGTCTCCAATGCACGGGCAACATCTGTGCGGCTGCCGCAGACGGATCAAGACCCATTCAACTTGAATGGGTCCGTGATCCGTCCGTTCCGTAAAAAAATAGTGCATGCACTACTTTTTTGCGGAGCGGAGGCCCCGGCTTTTTTGCGGTGTGGGGTTCCGTTCCGTCCTTCCACACCGCTTCTCCTGCATCGTGGACCTATTCAAATTCATTGCGGGCCTCAATACGACCACGGCCGGCACACTTTCGTGTGCATGAGCCCTAAGGCCCCTTGCAGACAAGCGTGAGCGGATTAGGTCCGGATGCATTGCGGATGCGTTCAGTGAATAATGCGCGATATCGCAAGCAAATACAATCAGTTTTGCCTGCGATCACGTTCAGTTCAATTTTTATCACGCAATGCGATTTCAATGCGTTTTGCACACGCGTGATAAAAAACTGAATGTTTACAAACAACATCTCTTAGCAACCATCCGTGAAAAACGCGTCGCATCCGCACTTGCTTGCGGATGCGATTTTCGCGCAGCCCCGTTCACTTCTATGGGGCCAGTGCTCATGTACACAGAGCCATTGTAATGAATGGATCCGGATTCCGTGCGGACGCAATGCCTTCGCATCACGCACTGCACCCGCGCGGCTGCAAGGGGCCTGGGAGATCCATCGACAACATCATCTTGCTGATGGTTTCCATGTTTAGTTTTGTTTTTTGCAATATTTTGCCCATAGTCACCAAATTACCCACAGATCTTAGATTTTCTATGCATCTGTATTCATGAGGTAGATCTTCTGGGCCCCAATTCAAAATCTTTACCATGTGCCGTTTATAATACTGGTGTCTTTTTCTGTGGCAGAGGGGCCCCTTCGGTCACCAGGGATGGTACATAGTGTTGAGCGCGAATATTCGAAAAGCGAATTTTTTTAGCGAATATCGGCACTTCGCTAATTCGCGAATATTTCGAATATAGCGCTATAAATTCGCTATTTCGAATATTCGTTTTTTTTTTTTTTTTTTAGTTATATTTTTTTCTTTCCTACTTCCCAAAAGTAGTTCTTACCTGTCCTGAGGATTCCTGGCTTCCTGGCTGCTCTAGTCAGTGCCCGTTGCCGCTTCTGCCGACTTCCGTGCTCATGTGGAGCGTCCCATCCATGGGAGAATCTCCATATACTAAAATGTACTGTCGGATTTGAGGAATTACGTTGAAATCGCAATGCGATTAATTCAAGTTATATTAATCGCATTGCGATTACAACTTAGCACTGCTATCTTACATAGGCTAGAATTAACGAATATGGAGTATAGCTAATAGCTATGCACTAGCAGTGCTAAGTTGAAATCGCAATGCGAATACTTTAAGTTAAATTAATCGCATTGCGATTACAACTTAGCACTGCTATCTTACATAGGCTAGAATTAACGAATATGGAGTATAGCTAATGCTATGCACTAGCAGTGCTAAGTTGAAATCGCAATGCGAATACTTTAAGTTAAATTAATCGCATTGCGATTTCAACTTCGCACTGCTGCTATATTCCATATTCGTTAACTTCGTTAATTCTAGCAAGCTGACCCATTATAAACCCAGCTCTAAGTTGAAATCGCAATGCGATTAATATAACTTGAATTAATCGCATTGCGATTTCAACGTAATTCCTCAAATCCGACAGTACATTTTAGTATATGGAGACGTTCCCATGGTGATGGGGACGCTCCATGAGCACAGAAGTTATGGTTGGCTTGGTAGAATTAGCGAATAGCGAATATGACGAATGTATTCGTCATATTCCTCAAAACGAAGATAGCAGTATTCTACATCTTCGTTTTAGCAACCTATTCGTCTCGTCATCGTCAACTTCGCTATTCGCTAATTCTAGCAATCAAATAGGAAGGTTGACTTACCAGACAACTGTGTTAAATTCGCTATGCGATTTTTTTTTTTTTAATACAATAATTATATTACTTGATAAAATTATTATAAGTATTCTATTTATTTAAAAAAAAATCGCATAGCGAATTTAACACAGCTGTCTCACTCTCTATAGTCAACCTTCCTATTTGATTGCTAGAATTAGCGAAGTTGACGAATAGGTAGCTAAAACGAAGATGTAGAATACTTCGTTATCTTTGTTTTGAGGAATAGACGAATACATTCGTCATATTCATCATCCTCGCTAATTCTAGATATGAAACCAATAGGAAAGTAGCCTTAAGTACAAATCGCAATATGCGATTATTTAAATCGCATGTTAATCGCGATAACTAGAAAAAATGACGAATATTCGATTTCGACGAATATGAAACGAATATTCATTCGAATATTCGCGAATTTCGTCGAAATCGAATATGGCACCTGCCGCTCATCACTAATGGTACATATTGCTACCTCCATACCTTTTATAGCCTAACCCCTGCCAGGACCTCCATATGCTGTCCTATGATGTGGCCTTTTAACCCTATGTACCCGCTATATCTCTTACTACTCTTCCTCTGTAGGTGTCAGTCTTCACTGCTGTTCTGGCATTCTATGTGTTGAGTATTTTGGAAAGTGCTCGTAGGGTCCATTTCATCCTCCATATCTCCATGCTCAATATTGGGCTCATTAGCAGGCGGCACTTGAGCCCGTACTGCATTTAGGTAAAGGCATTATTCGCCTGTAAATGGCGCTTGTTGTCCCCGTTCCTCCCATGTATAATATATGTCGCTGTAGAATCCAACAATCCAGACCCGCAGCCTGTGCTGGAAATTCAAGATACTGTACGGAGCCTTACAGAATGTCCCTATGCTTAATGACGGCCATTAATATGCCTGGAGCAGGGGCCAAGTCATTAACGCACAATTTATTTTCATGCAGAATGTACGGTTAAAGCCTCGGACGCGAGTTTATCATGTGGAAAAGTAAATGTCAGACGGGGGTCAAAATATACCCGCTACCAGGTGTAAATCCTGGGTGGGCAGCGGCTCCTTGCTTTGCATTTCACTGTATTTCACTCAGGTGGCCCACTGGGTCCCATAGAAAGTGAGACACCATAAATATTAATACTGCCTGACCGCGTCAAGTATTTATACCGCGCTCTGCCCAATCTGCTCTAATTGCTGCATGCAAAAGGAATTGTGAGAGTCTCAAAATATAATTCTGCAGAAAAGAATGGTGCAAAAACAGGAAAAATATGAATTATGGAGGTCCCACTGCAAAAGGCTTTCCCAGTATAAAGGCCCCACAACTGGGTGAAGGAACTTAACCTCTCCTACAAGGGATCAGGGGAGGGGGTAAAGAAGCATTAAAGGCCCCCTACCCTGTATACCTTAGGCTATTGTCAGCCGAATCATGAATCTAATGTGTATGGGGGGCTTCACCTCTCCCCAACATACAAAGTCCAATATGAATTTCATATCTGTGTAATCTATCACAGGCCTCTATAATATCTGTACTTGAAGGGACTCTTCTCTATGGACAACACTTAAATTGCCTCTATGAATCCATTCTAAAAGTGACAGTCAGAGGACCCCCATAACAGTGTCAACCAGAGGACACTCTGGCAGTGACAGTCAGAGGACTACTACTGTATAACAGTGACTACCAGAGCACTCCCTTAACATCCATAGGACCCCTATTATAGTAACATTCTGAAGACCCCCCAATAGTGACAGAGAACCCCAATAACAGTGACAGTCAGAGGACCTTCTAACAGTGACAGTCAGAGGACCTTCTAACAGTGACAGTCAGAGGACCTTCTAACAGTCAGAGGACCTTCTAACAGTGACAGTCAGAGGACCTTCTAACAGTGACAGTCAGAGGACCTTCTAACAATGACATTCAGAGAACCTTTCTAACAGTGACAGTCAGAGGACCTTCTAAAAGTCAGAGGACCTTCTAACAGTGACAGTCAGAGGACCTTCTAACAGTGACAGTCAGAGGACCTTCTAAAAATTACAGTCAGAGGACCTTTCTAACAGTGACAGTCAGAGGACCTTCTAACAGTGATAGTCAGAGGACCTTCTAACAGTGACAGTCAGAGGACCTTCTAACAGTGACAGTCAGAGGACCTTCTAACAGTCAGAGGACCTTCTAACAGTGACAGTCAGAGGACCTTCTAACAGTGACAGTCAGAGGACCTTCTAACAGTGACAGTCAGAGGACCTTCTAACAATGACAGTCAGAGGACCTTTCTAACAGTGACAGTCAGAGGACCTTCTAACAGTGACAGTCAGAGGACCTTCTAACAGTGACAGTCAGAGGACCTTCTAACAGTGACAGTCAGAGGACCTTCTAAAAGTCAGAGGACCTTCTAACAGTGACAGTCAGAGGACCTTCTAACAGTGACAGTCAGAGGACCTTCTAACAGTGACAGTCAGAGGACCTTCTAACAGTGACAGTTAGAGGACCTTCTAACAGTGACAGTCAGAGGACCTTCTAACAGTGACAGTCAGAGGACCTTCTAACAGTGACAGTCAGAGGACCTTCTAACAGTGACAGTCAGAAGACTCCTATAACAGCTTTTGTCTCAGATTCAATGGTAGGTGAAGATTGGTCTGGAGACCACATGGGTAATGCCCTGAAGAGGTCTTCTCAAGGGAAGTCACACCTGTCCTACTCCCAGGATTATGGTGTGGGGTGGTCTAAATTACGGTACGGACAGCTCCAATCTTCATTTCAGGTACACTAACGTCTGGTGGTGGAACCAGTGGTGCGGCCTTTTCTCCAAAGGGCTCCAGCAGCTGTTTTCAATGCCAGGCTGCATGTTGCTTGGGATGCTGTGAGCAGCCTGCCTGGCCTAATTGTGCTACCATGGCCTGCAGCGTCCCGGACTTGTCTCCCATTGAGCACATCTGGGACGTCATTGGTCAGCAATTGCAAAGCGAGCTGCCAGCAGTGGATCTTGATGATTTGTGTGCCCAAGTGCATTCAGGATGGCAGAACATTCCTCAGACAACCATTAGTAACCTCACTGCCAAGGCGTGTGCGTGTGTGGATTTCTGCGTATGATGCTCATACTCCATACTGAATAAATCTAGATGTTGTAAATATTTTTTTTCTATTTCTTTATTATTTGCCTATCATTAACATGTCTATTGATCCTGTGGTTTCCAGAATTCGACGACGTCCTTCTTGATGTTACAGTTTCAATGTTAGGAGTGTATATAGCCTATTATCATTACACCGGGGAATTCATGGGTGATTACATGGGGCTATCGTGCTTCAACACTAGTTGCTCCAAAAGTAAAATTTTGACCAAATATTTTGCAAAAATTTACCCTCCAAACATTGGTGGCATTACGACAGCTGTTACTACTAGTGTTGAGCGAACTTGTGTTTTAAGTTCGGGTTCGGGTTATCGAAGAATCCCGTTATGGATTCCGCTACTACAGACCATGATGGAATTTGGAATCCATGACGGGATTCTTCGATAACCCGAACCCGAACTTTGGACGCAGAACTTAAAAAACAAGTTCGCTCAACACTAATTACTACCTACTACCTCACTGTATACAGCGAGAGGACGCAGCACTAAGTCTACTTCATCTGTGCGTGCCTTGGATCAGGGACTATTAGCTCTATAGGTAATACACCCCGGCTCATCCATGGCTCGGCAGACAGCCGGCCAGGTGTAGCAGAGCCGAGGTGTTTAGTCATCAGGTGTTTGCTGGATCATTATATCATTATTTTTTCCCGGCCGGTCTATAGTATTGACTTATGGATTGACACCACATGACTTATGCTAAGCACCAGCAATCCAAGCGACGCTCCATCACTTCAGCTGTCAGCTGCCTCATGGTTTTTTTCGGAATGTCTTCTCATGGGAAATAAGGTTAAGCTGAGAGGCAGCCTCCGTTTAAAGGATAAATGCCCCCAGCATCTGTCACTGATTCATTATGGCCGATCAGGGACCCAACCAGAAAAGAATTGGCAACTTGCTTTGGACATTTACAGATTTCACATCTGTGAGATCTTGTCAATAACTCAGCTTTACTGCCTGGGACTTGCATTTGGCTGCACATACCAAGTAACCGTGTCTCCTTCATTGCCCGCCTGCCTGGAGTTTATAGCACAGGCAGAAATAATGAAAGCATCATAGGGACCCACACACATGTGAAGTACAGGCAGAGGTGGAGGAGAGAGTGCGGCTAAAGGGGAGAATATTGGTGACATTCAAAATGCAAAAAAAGCTGGAATGTAAACTGCATACTGTAGGTTACTGTAGAATGGGGTGTAAGGCTGGCCTACTGTAAGCTACTGTAAAATGGGGTGTAAGGGCGGCCTACTGTAAACTATCCAACATGCAAACAAGGGGACAGCACAACCTCTGGTCAATACCTTGTAATACTGCGGCTGTGCAAGTGGTGTTGGATCCCGGTCTCTGATCTCTGATTGATGTAATCAAAAGAAAGTTTTCCACAGCACTCTTGTAGTTGATCTTTTAAATCTTCTTTATTTTCCCAGTGTGCAGCGTTTCGACTTCTCTTAGTCTTTTTCAAGTGCTTGAAAAAGACTCAGAGAAGTCGAAACGTTGCACACTGGGAAAATAAAGAAGATTTAAAAGATCAACTACAAGAGTGCTGTGGAAAACTTTCTTTTGATTACTACTGTAAACTACTGTAGAATAGGGTGGTGAAAGGGCGTCCTACTGTAGAATGGGGTGTAAGGGCGGCCTACTGTAAGCTACATACTATAAGCAGTACTCTAGAGTGTAAGCTGTATGTTGGAGAAAGTCTCCACTTTGTAAACTGATAACTAGAAACATGCAAATACCCCTTTGTTAAAGTTACAAAAGACCCCTTAATAGGAACTGGACCCTGCACCGTATTCCAAATAGCAGCCTGCTGTACCTTACATGTCAGTGCTCATCCAGGGAGATGATACTGGGGTTCACAGAAGACATTTGCTTGCAGGAGTTTGAGGGGCCTTGAGGCTCAGTTAGCCAGGTGGGGTGAGGTCATGGTACCCTTGATCCGCACATAAGTGCCGTCCTGGAACCCTCATCTTGCATAAATACGGTATAAATGTCTGAGTTAGAAAACCCTTTATATAGAAAACCACCATAGACTGTCAGCTCCCCAGTCCTCTGTATTCTGGCTGAAACCCCCAGGGACACAGGTAACGGAAAATATCCTTTTAAGTTGAGTTTGTCACTTTGATATCAAACCGAATGTTTCTCCTGGGAAGCCTTTCATCATATTACAGTTCCCATTGTTATGGCGCTCTATATGGTTTATCTATATCCTGATGATCCCAACATTATCCACTGTTCTCCCATTTATTATTTCTGCCCTCCTACAGTAACACACAACTCAGCTCTGCTACGTCTGCATATATCTTCACTCTTAATTACAGAATATTTTGATTAATAATCACATTCCATCCCTCGTTTCCGTTTCTTATATACCGTAAGGGTATAGATTTATGGAATGAACTGAGTGAGGGGCAAATCAAGGAAGGAAGAGGGAAATTAGTCTTAAAGGGAAAAAATGAAAAATAACAAATTCAATGTTTTTTTTTCCTGTGTGTTGAAGGTGCGGTTACAGACCACGGGATGAGCGTTTCTGTCTGTACTCTCTTTACACCACGGTTTGACCATGCAGTGTTATCATGGGGGCGCTGGGACTTTGGATAATTATTATCTAACTACATTTTACAATTTCTTACCTGTTGTCGGAAAATGAAAACTGGATTTGAATTGGTTGGTAGGCTGCTTTCACATCTGTGTTGTGCTGTCCGGGTTTAAGATCCGTCACAGGCTCTTAAAACCGCGGCAAAGTGCTTCAGTTTTGTCCAAGTTCATTGTCAATGGAGTCAAAACTGAACAAACCGGAGCGGAGAGCACCAGAAGGATGAGCACACGTTGCAGGAAATGGCAATAAATATAAGAGATGACACAGGATCACACAATACAGATAGTGGGGGTGCAAAAGGAGGTGGTAATGGCACTCTGGGTGACTGTGATATCAGATGGGTAGGGGTCCAGAGGATTGGGGCATCAGATGAGAAGGGACCCAGGAGACTGGGGACATCAGATGGGTAGGGGTCCAGAGGATTGGGGCATCAGATGGGTAGAGGGCCCAAGAGACTGGGGACATCAGATGGGTAGAGGGCCCAAGAGACTGGGGACATCAAATGGGTAGAGGGCCCAACAGACTGGGGACATCAGATGGGTAGAGGGCCCAAGAGACTGGGGACATCAGATGGGTAGAGGGCCCAAGAGACTGGGGACATCAGATGGGTAGAGGGCCCAAGAGACTGGGGACATCAGATGGGTAGAGGGCCCAAGAGACTGGGGGACATCAGATGGGTGGAGGGCCCAAGAGACTAGGGGGATTAGATGGGTAGAGGGCCCAAGAGACTAGGGGGATTAGATGGGTAGGGGGCCCAGAGGACTGGAGCATCAGATGAAAAGGGACTCCAGGAGAGTGAGGACATCAGATGGGTAGGGGGCCCAGGAGACTGTGGCATCAGATGAGAAGGGGCTCCAGGAGAGTGAGGACATCAGATGGGTAGGGGGCCTACAGGACTTGGCGAGGGGGCCCAGAGGACAGCAGATGATTGTCAGCTGGGGGACAGAGGACATGAGGCAGAGGACGGCCGCTGCTGGCAAGTCTAGAATGTAGGGGCTCCTGAGAGGGACATGCTCTTCCTCCTGCAGCTCCTCCTGTCACTGATCAGTCATTTTTCTCCCTCCTGTTATTCCCGACTACAGAGCAGTCTCTGGAGCAGAAGCCGGACTGTACTAATAGTAGAGGGGAGATGGGATCTTCCCGGAGCACACTGTACGGCGCCACGGCTGCGCTATGAAACAGCCAGGCTGCTGCACTAATGGTGGGCGGGGCTTATCTCACTGCTCTGCTGGCGTTCTACAGCAGTGCAGTGAGTGTAGAGGGGGGTGTGGCCAGTCTGACATTGTTTAGTACTGCTCCGGGCCCCTTCCCAGCTCAGGGACGAATTCTGAATTGGGAGAATCGATTTGCTCATCCTTAGTCAACAGCAAATAAAATGTAACCTAATAGTTCCTTTAGTAACTATTACAATGCAAACAATCATCATTAGGGCTCATGCACACGACTGTTGGATGTTTACACCGATACATTGTATCCACTGAGCAGGACTAGCTGTGTACAGGGTTAGGCTGGGTTCATATCACCCTTTCATTTTACGTTTCTCTTAGTCCTCAAAAGAACAGAAAAAAACAGACAAAAAATGGATCCTCTATTTTAAGCATCGGTTATGCACATTTTGCTTCCGTTTAGCCATTTCTGTATGAGATCGTTTTAGTTTTTTTTAGACAGGAAAAAAAGTCCTACAAATGTACATTAGGCTTCAGTTCACACTTCAGTTATTTGGTCAGTTATTTCCATCACTAAAGGCTCATGCACATGACTGTTTTGCGGACTGCAAATCGTCCATCAGCAAAACACAGATACCGGCTGTGTGCATTACGCATTTTGTGGAACAGAACAGCCGGCCCCTAATAGAACAGTCCTAACCTTGTCCGCAATGCAGACACTAATAGGACATGTTCTATTTTTTTCTAGAACAGCCATGTGGACATATGGAAACGGAAATCAGACAGATTTACATTTACATTTTTTTGCAAAAAAATGGAACAGACACAAAAGAGAAATACTATAAAACAACCAGTCTTGGGGAGCATAATGTACGCTGGGGTGGCCGGAGCTCTACCCTGGGTGGTATTTACTCATTATTAGTTGTTCAGCATGTTAAATGCTTTTCATTTTGAAGTATTTTCCTGGCTAATGATGATTATTTGCTCCCCATTGCTCTGTTGCTGGCCCTTTTGGTCCAACCCACTCTAGTCCCTGTTTTCCCATCGACGGGGGCCACGTGTACCTCTGCAGCTGGTGCAGCCATTGGCTGCAGCAGGATCTATGACCTCGTCCTTTCTGATTCTATAGATAATCTGTAAAATGATAATGAAGGGTCGACATAAATGCCAATAACTAACGTAAATGTGCTGTCCTATCTGAAAATGTATGGCATAACGTGTCTGATCAGTGTGCATGTGTGACTTCCTCTCCAGTCTCTGCAAAAGACTTCCAATAACTGCTGAAGCCAGCACTCAGCTATTTTTGTAGGTCACATAGCAGTGAATTGAGATACTTATGTTTTTGAAGATCTTTGCTTGCTTCCAGTGAATGGAGACCTTACTTACACAGGGGGGCATCTCTAAAGTCTGTACTGTAACAAGCCATACTGTTATGAACAGCAAGGATTTCCCTGTTGCCTCACGCTCTCCTGTTTACTTGTTGTGATGTGTGTAGTTGTTACGCGGCTTTCTTCTACCTGATCTCCTTCCTCAGCCTCAGGTTCATTTAGATTGGTTAGCTTTCCTTGACATCTTCATGTTTTCTGCTATCTTGTTGCTGGGTATAGTGAAAGCTCTGTGCATTTGTATCTAGCTTCCAGCCTTCCCATTATCCTGTTCTAGTCTATTGGTTTTGCATCTGAGTAGATTGGGATCTGTAGTCCTTCTGCCTTTCATTGCTGCCGTTTTCTTATGGATTCTCTCTATTATCCATGCATTTTGTCTCTTGCTGCCTTGCTGGGTTCTGATCAGGGTCAGGTTCTTTTAGTGTCTTTATTTCTTTCCACTTTCATTCATCCGCTCTTAACCTGTGTATCATCCCACCTTCCCTCTGCTTCATTGCCTGACTACCATCTTCTTCATCCATTGCCTTCATCATTCAGTTAATGTCATCAATCAATGAATTTTCTTCTGTGTATTTGTTGTCCGCCAGTGTCGATACATACGTCCTAATATTAGACTGTACTTATGACAGTCTTTTTATTATCCATTTCGGCCCTACTGTAAGTCCTTGGGGTATCTAAGTACCGAGGCTACCCGGAAAAGGTTGCTACCAGTGGTGTACTGCCAATATAGGCAGACCACCCCGTTGCTATGGGGCCCGCAGCACAGGGGGGCCCGGAGCGCATGGAAGGCCCCGCCCCCTACGTCTACGTCATCTCTGACTCTGCTGCATAACAGTTTATTTGGGCATTAAGGCTGTGTTTTACCCACTTGTGTTTTACTTTAATATTGCGCAGAATGTAGTAGTAAGCGGGCAAAAAAATTCCAAAAAGGGTGGAATTTGAAAAAAAAAAACACGCAATTTTTCCACTGTTTTACAGGTTTGTCCCTATGGCGTTCCCTTTGCGGCAAAACTGACCTGTGCCCTTCATTCTCTGGGTCAGTTCGATTACAATGATACCACATAAGTATTGGTTTTTTATGTCTAAATAGTGTAAAAATAAATTAAAAATGTTTTATTAACTTTTGTACATCACTGTATTCTGATCCCCATAACTTTTTTATAGTTTATCTACTAAGCTGTGTGGGGGCTCATTTTTGGCGGGATGAACTGCAGTTTATATTGGTACCATTTTTGATCACATTTTATTACATTTTTTGGGGGAAGAGAAGTGATGAAAAAATGGAGCTGGTAGCAAAGGGGTTAGGATGTGGGGGATCGGCTATGTCAGGCTTTAGTACAGTGGACACAGGCAGGAGGAGCAATATGTTTGCGGGCTCTTGCCCTGCACTCGTTCAGCTGTGCTCGCATACACTTGGCGCCCTGTGTCCACTGTCCTGTGCCCTCATAGCCCATCTATGCCCGGCTTTACCAAAGCTGCAGCCCCAGTAAGATCCTTACTCCCATACAGCACTATAATATCAGCGATGTGTACGAGATTACGGAGTATAAAGCGCTATAGTCACCTGAATTCAGCACCTATTTCTTATAGGTTTCTAACGAATTCAGTAGAACATGTATACATTTCTTTATTGGCAAATGGGAGTGTGGCAGGGAAGGAGCCAGGAGGTGGGATAGGCCAGGGGTGGGTAGTGGGCAGGGTTGGGTTGCCCAATTCAGATTCTTGCTATGGGACCCAGTGATTTCTATTTATGCCCCTGGTGACCTCTATAGCCTTCAATCTTGGGAAAAACGAGTATTGTTACACATATACCCATGTGATTATCACATAACCAACTTATAACCCTCTGGAAATAACCAGTGACAACACACAGAGATCTTGAAAATGGTGAGGAATTGATTGTTCAGTGTGTACTAGAGGGTGACAAGAATTTGATTTATAAAATGATATACCGTAAATCATAATTTAAAAGCAGATCTGCACAGTGAACCTTAGTGCTGCTCCTCAGGGGTGGGGCTTGACAAAGTCATTCTCTCTGTTCTGTCTTCATACACGTTCACACAGTGTGCAGTCTGACATTCAGCATAAACCATGCCTGTCTTCCAAATAAGAGGACTGTTTTCTGTAGTCTGACTTGTTTATTGGTCAACAGGAGTAATTGTGTGTGATCAATTGTTTGGTAAAACAGAAATGCTTGCAAAAGGATGATGTTGTTTAAGAAGAAGATATGCAGAAGGACAGCTCTGCTGGTGTGTCCTTGATGACTGTAGACTTGAGACTGGGCTTCTCTTTTTCCAGAATGCATTACACTCCCACAATGCCTTGCACCACCCACAAATCCAATAATCTTTATTAACAGAAAAACAAAGTGTAGTACATTTTTGCCACCGCTAGATGGTGCTGTAACCTAATAACTACAGAAATACAGGAATTGCAGCAGAATGAATTAGAAATGAAATAGACGTGATCTGGAATGATTCTGAACCTCTGCTGGGGCAGGACACTCTTTGGTGTTTTTTATTTACTGTATTAAGCTCCACCTCCACAGAGCCTTCATTATGCCAAGCACAGGGTATCCGTTTATTTCATAGGCAGACCATTTGGCTCTTAGGCTGCTGGATAAATTTCTCCTGAAGAACTACAATGTTAGCAAGCATGAAATTATAGGTTTGACTTTAGGGGGGAGAAACAAAAACTAGACCCTTCTGTCATTGGTTAGCTAAATCAAGCATCATATAGTACATGGCAATCTTTTTCTAACAAAGCTAAAACCAGCCCTGTACCTCACATGGATCCAGAGATCTCCAAATTCATTGCTCTGCTAGATTTATATCAAGCTGGCAGCCCAGGGGTGTATCCTTTCTGCTGCATCTCAGGGGTGTGTCCTTCATGCTGCAGCTCTCTCCCTACAGGTCAAGAGAAAGTTTTTACTACACACGCTTACAAAAGTATTCAGGTGCTGGTTTGAGAATATTTTTGGTGAGACAACCCCTTTAAGTAGCTTCATTCGCCTGACGGAGCAGCATTTGCATTCCGACGTGTAGAAATGTAAAGAGAATTAGCGGCATTTAATTGATTCCTCCAGACGTCTCACATGTCAGAACGTCTGGAGGATTAGAACGAATGCCTCCGGTCCTAGGAATATCTGCTGAGAAGGATTTGTTTTTAATGGTATCTGATCTCTTTTAATTCTCGCCATTAATGTTCATTTTCCATGATCTTCTTTCCTGACAGTTTTATTCTTTTTTTTTTAGAAAGAATGGAAGGGTAATTTTTTTTTGTCTTTTTCTCTTTTAGGTTATTCTGATACTGACAAAGCTGTATGATTTCAACCTGGGCAGTGTGACGGAGAGCTCCCTCTGGAGGTAAGGGCAGAAATGTGATCCCCATAGGAAATACTGTAAATCAGATCATCATTGTATAGAATTCTGCTTCTTTCCTCCTAGCTCTCAGGTTGCAGAACATCACATGGTGGGGCGTAACTACCAGGATAGAAGGTACCTTGGGGCCCAGCAACTAAGGGCCCAGCCTCCTGTGTTCTAGAAAAATCTAAAGGCAGATGGTGGACATAAAGCAAAAAAACCTTACCTATTGCTGGCCATGGCTGTGGCTAAGCCCTCGTGATTCCTCGTAAAGCCCTGCTCACGTCATGGCGGGGATGTACACGAGTGTGCTGGCACAAGATAAGCATATACATGGTACTCCTCAAGGGAGATCAAACAGTGTTCATTTGACCCACACTGGGCAGGTATATGTCGGTGTAGAATGGCATTGTAGACTGTGCTAATCCATAAGCTTTTTTTGGGGGGGAGGATTACATGGACCCTACAGAAAAATTTCCTGGTCGGCCGATGACCATGGGACCACCCAAGCCCTCCTGATGGTCGCAGGCCAGGTACATAATAATCTGCTGCAGGCGCCCTCCTTAACTGTATTAACATCCTCAGTGATACGGTAATAGAGTATTTTATGCTGCATTATGGTATTGCTTTCTCTGCCTACTTTAGTTGGCCCGTCTTCTGTCAAGTTACACCCGCCTACAACATGGGGCCACTTAGAGCTTTTTTCCAGGGCTACTTTAAGTTCCCAGTCATGCATATTAAACTAAGGTGAATTTCCACCTGATCTTTTCCAGTTTTGCTGGAAGATGGCCGAGTGGTTGGGGCTTAGCCAAGGGGTGATGCTCATAGTAACTGCTAATAGTTACTGGTGGTAGAGGTCTGCTGCTGCAGCCAGTTGCCTTACAGCCAGAGAGAGGTGTTTTAGAAGGAGGAAGCAGACATGGGTGATCTCTTTGGACATCTACAGAAGTATTTTTTCCCCACAGTATTGTTTATTATTTGAGACAGAGTGACATGAGAGATAAAGGAGTTGGTTAAGTGAAGAATTGCTGGTATTTTGTGAGTGGCTGGACCCACCAGATTGGTGGGTCCAGCCCACTACTATCTAGAAGGGTAGTGTTTCCTGGGAGCTCAATATTGATGGCTTATGCTCAGGATAGGTCTACAATATCTCATCAGTGGGAGTCTATAGATGGCACTGCTAAAATCAGCCATTTGAAGAGGCGGAGCATTCTGGTGAGCACTGCAGCCTAGTCTCAGCATACCATGCGCAGCACCATGCATTGTATAGTGGTGGGGCTTGGTACTGCAGCCCAGACCCATTCACTTGCATGGGTCTGAGCTGCACATAGGCCATGTGACCGATCAACTTCAATCTTTCTGGTGCAGATTGCAGTGCAAAGGTCCTTTTTGCCGCAATCTGTGACTTTTCACGGCTCACGCCAGGTCTAAAAGAGTGGGCGGGGAAGGGGACAGCAGGCCCTGTCTCATTTACCATTTTCTATGCCTGGTTTAGGCGTACAAAATGGTCTAAATGTAAGACAGCAAGGAAGCTGTCTTACATTTAGACCGGCGGTGGATGCGCCAAAGTTATGTAGAGGCCGGCGCCGCTTCATAAATCCGAGCTGATGAAGGCTGGACGGGCCGACACGCGTCCTCACAATGTATCTGCATTGATGAAATAAAGGAAAGAGATGTTTTGAAGACAAAGAGCGTCCGCTGGGATTTTTTGCTATATCTCCATTGGAGTGATTCCTTTCCCGTGCCGACGAACTGGAAGTCAGGCGCTGACCATTTTTGCAATTTATCGCTTCATAAATCCATCGCCAGCTATAGGGGACATTAAGACCAGCGGCCGCAATGCCGGTCTTAATAAGTGACCCCCATAGTCTTCTAGAGTTTCTGAAGTAATGAAGCTGATTCTGGTTCTCAAGCGTTGTGACCACCACCATTTTGCTGAACTTAGAGGAATTCACGGATAAAACAAGATAAATTTTTCTCCTCACCAGCGTCTTCTTCCTCGGCTCGTAAATAGCCAACCTGACCTTAAGACGCCAATTAGATGACGAGCTATAATTTCATGAAAGGTGAAAAGCTGGTCCTGAGAAAATTCCCTCAAGTTATATAAATTAGAAAACAGTCTCTATGGTAAAAAAAAATAAAAAATGGATTCATAATTTTTTTTCCTTTCGAACTAATGAGCGCGATCTTCTGCTTCTTCCCTACCTTCCTATCCTCATTAGAGTTTTTGCTGTGCTTCACTGACCCTGACTACCGGTAAACAGACGTCTCTGCAGGAATCAAGTCACGGGCAGTAAAGCAAAAATGCCACAAAGGAAAAATCTCAAATCCCCTTTTTTTTGTGAGTATTTTTATTTTTTTTTATTTTTTTTTAAAGGGGGTCAATGATCCTACATTATGTTATCGATACTAATGGAAATTAATGTTGGGATTTAAAAGGATCCTACAAGATGTAGCAAACTTTAACTCGATGCTACCATCAATTTTTTTATTACATATTATGGTAATAATCAAATGTATGAATTTTCTATGTCAATAAAATGTGACGAATCCCGCACCTCGCGGCCCCGCCTTACGTCAACTACGTCGAGCTTACGAGATACGGTTTAGTCACTGGTTTCCAAAACGCCCTCTCTGTGAGTATGTAAGGTCAGCTTGGCACAGTTTACACAGGCACCGCCTGTCCACGGAGGCACGGGGCGTGGAAGAGGGTGGTCCACGTGGCCCCGGGCGTTACTGCACACTCGCTCGCAACCCTGACAAGCTGAAAGAGCCTTTTTACTGCCCCAGTGAAACAGCGCCCTGTCAGCTCGGTAGACTGCCACCAGTTCCTCGTTTGATATAAGCCCGCTCCGCTAACGGGATTATATAGGGTGAGAAACCAACCCGCAGTAGCGTATAACTAGGCCGAAAACACGGACGTGGAGATTCGTGATCGAGATACAAGAACAGCGCAAGATTAAACTATATATTTAATGACCTTAAGGGCGCACTAGACAATACACTATATACACAGAGAATATATACAGTGGCCGGATGTGCAAATACAGGTGGTATGATACAACAGAGTTAAGGTACTTTCACATTAGCGGCAAGGGAATCCATCAGGCTGTTCCGGTGGATGAACAGCCTGTCGGATTCATCCTGCCACTAGTCCACGTGTGCCCCCGGACTGCCGCTCCGTCCTCGTTGACTATAATGGTGGCGGGGGAGAACGGCAGCGAACGGCGAGAGGCCGCCGGACTAAAAGTACGACATGCAGTATTTTTAGTCCAGAGGCCTACCGCCGTGCATTGGCCGGAGGACGGATCCGACAGGCTGTTCACCCGCTGGAACAGCCTGACGGACTCCCCTGCCGCTAATGTGAAACAGTTACCAGGTGGATGAATAGTCCTTTGGGTTATGATGAGTTCTGGGTTGCTGTAATGCTTGTCTGTAGTCACGTGGGAGCAGTGATGTCAGCAGTTTGTTCACGGTTCCTACAAACACATTACTCGATGGGACCCCCTTCAGAGTAAAGACCCTGGCCTCTGCTCTGCATGGGCCTTTTCACCTGTAGTCGGTCCTTCCCTCTAGTCCACTCCCCCTTCCTGGTCTCGGTAGCCAAAGACCCACAAAACCCATTATGGCCAATAGCTCTAGACCAGAAGGTCAGAGGAAGATGGTTCTGGGACCAATGGATCAGCCTGGGTTCCGGCTACAGGTGGAGACTACATGGCGCCGTTATTGGGTTCCTGCTGGGAGATCTCTGTATCTTTCCTTCCTGGCATCCTACCCCCAAACTACGACCAGAAGCATGTCCACCTTGGTCTCAGGGTCACATATATGAAACTGGTTTATGCCCGTGACGGACGGGCAATTCCTAATTCCTTATGAACCCCCGTTTCCATGATGTCTGATGGATTTGAGTGATGGGTGATTAGCTGAGACCCCCTACAGGGGTTGTTCCCTGTAGGATAAGTTAGCCTCCATGCTGGCTGAGTGCACTTTGAAGCAGGGCCCCCCCTGTGGACTTTGATAGTTTGATTCCCTCTGCCCACTCCTGGAGCAAATGGCAGGAATAAAATGATACTGTAACTCCAAATTCCTCACCAAAAAAAGTGGAACGTTTTCTTGATACATTTTTTGCAGTCTCTATATACTGTATGTACGTTTTAATGTCCCAAGTCTTTAGCACGGCAGAGAGTCTTACTTAACACTCTGTATCGGACCATGGGTCAGACCAAGGAGGAGTGAGGGGTGGTGACTCTATTAAAGCACCGCACCTCCCCTTGGCTATCCCAGTAGGCATCCCATATTAAAACCCATGCACTGCTGTGCTGTCGGCATGTTTATCTAGTCCTTCTAATCCTTCACCTACTATTCAAGTCAGGATTACCTAGCAGATAAACTTCCAGAAAGTACTTTTATCTCTCTATGAATACTGCTAAAGAAGAAGAATGTTTTATTTTTAATTTTTAATGGCACAGTACTGATGAACTACAAAGATTTTTCTATAAATATTGATGCCTCTTTCTGGGGGCAGTATCCCTTTAAGTTGACTCTTAAAGGGAATTTGTCACCAGGAAATTCACCGTTAGACCAGGCACAATGCCTTGCAGTGTTAGGGTACTTTCACACTAGCGTTAAAGTTTTCCGGTATTGGGTTCCGTCCTAGGGGCTCAATACCGAAAAAAAAACACATCAGTTTGTCCTAATGCATACTGAATGGAGAGCAATGCGTTCAGTATGCATCAGGATGTCTTTCGTTCCGTCCCTTTTACGGTATGTGGCCGGAGAAAATACCGCAGCATGCTGTGGTTTTTCTCCGGCCAAAATTTCCGGAACACTTGCCGGATTGCCGGATCCGGCATTATTTTCTATTGAGATGTATTAATGCGCAGACCTTTGAAAATGTGAAAAAAAAAAAATACCGGATCCGTTTTTCCGGATGACACCGGAGAGGCAGATCCGGTATTTCAATACATTTGACAGATGGATCCGCATCCGGTTCCGGAAACAAATAATATCCGTTTGCATACGAATTTCCGCAGTTCCAGCAGTTGGTTCATTCCGAATAATAACTATTTTTAATCCTTATGCAAATGAGCAGGTCTGAGGGCAGACCTAAGCCTCTCTGCTGATCCTTGCTTCTTCTCTTCCAGCGCCTCCCCTTCCTTCTTGATTGACGGGGATATTTAGCAAAAAAAAATTACAAAATATCCAGTATTTGCACCAGCTGGCAACCTTTTTCATTTTCTTTTAAGGTGGAATTTTCTGTTAATCCTTAAGGTGGATCCTGAAATATATTTTTTTTACCTGGCTGTACAAGTGTATCTCTGGGTCACCCACTTCCATCTCTTCAATTGCTGTGTAGTTGACTTTTACCGTGAACCCAGTATTCCACATGACCAGCGCATCTATCAGTTTTTGACCTGCGGTTAAAGTCGCACAGCTGGTTCACTCCTTTTACGATTCTGCATACATGATTTATTAATGCTCCTCTTCACTGCAGTTTTTTTTTTTTTTTTACATTTTGTTCTCTTTGTGCTGAATTGTATCATGCTGAAGCCAAGACAACGTGGACCCCTGGCATTTTCTGAATCCGTGTTAATTGATCGTTCTGAGTTTCAATCGCCCAGGACCCTTTTATTCCAGATGTTTGCTCCTGCTTGTGATGTAGAACATCTTACACTGGTGTATCCGAGGCTGCGGATTTAGGAATCTACATGTTTTTGATAAACGGTATCAAGATATTTAATGAATCATAACGGAGTATGGCAAGTCTGCTTAAGAAGAAAACCCATTAGAAAACACCCTTGTCTAGGTTAATAGAAGGTGGAGATAAGTATTATTAGTAGGAAAACCCTATTAAGAACATGTGAATTCTTAAAGGTAACTTCTCGGAAGGATCAACCCTATTAAACCAGACATTATATCTGATGAGGTTGATCATGCTGTTTAAAATGATACCTGTCTTGTGAAAATCGGTTGCGACGTTCCTGAGAAAAAGACTTTACATCTTCATGCTAGTGAAAGCTGCAGTGCACTGAGGGGCGGGGTCTAGCACTGCACTGCACCTCAGTTTGACAGTGCTGGCCACACCCCTCAGCCCACTGGAGCCTTCCTGTGCATAAAGAATTAAAGCTCCTTTTCTTAGGAACGCCTCAACCGATTTTGACAAGACATATATCGTTTTAATCAGCAGGATCAATTCTACCAGGCAGAAAGGGTCATTCTGCTGAAAGATGTGCGTTATAAATGATTTTCAGGGAGGCTTCAGATATGGTAGAAATGCCTTTACTATGTACACCTTGCCCACAAGTATTGGACTGGCCCCTTAACAATAGCCAAAGCGAGCAGCTCAGATGATCTCTGCTGCCCCCTACTGGACAAGTGACATCTGAGAGAACGGAGTGCAGCTTTAGCTATGACTAGAGTATAAGGCTTGATATAACACCAGATTAATATAGTAACGCAAATATCTTGATCCTAGACTTACTCACCCCCCCCCCCCCATGCAGATAGGGATAATTTGGGCCCTTTCAGGAACCAGGGCCCAGCTGTCGCAGCATGGTCTGCACTCTGCGCCCCTTGGCACATTAATTTAAAATTTCAATATTGCAAAATCCGTCTGAAGGTTAATCTTTTTTGAGCGGTTTCTGCATCTTCTCCTCTCCAGACTCCGATTCATTATTTTCCACAGTCGCTTAGACAAAACCTGACCCTTCTGCTCACCGTCTGAGGAGTCGCATTACCATGTGCAACCCGTGATAGCATTCCTCTAGGTTTTACAAACGCCATTCATTAGGCTAATGATCGGGCTGAGTTCTGGCTCCTGCTAATTAGCCACATAATGGCAGCATCCATGTTACATTGATCTGCAAAGCTTGCTTTTAGAAATCCGGAGAGTGCGTTTTCTTCAGTTTCCACTCTTGAAGAAGATTGACAGTTCCATTTCTTATCGGAAAGTCACTTAGTATGCCACCGTACAGGCTTAATGTCTACATGTGGATTTTACGTTCTTCCATATTTTGTGCTAACTAGCTTCAGAATTTATATTTATCTCAGTCTGTTTTCTGATACAAATTCCCAAATCTTCCCCATAAACAGTTATTTAATTAAATTCTGCCTCCATGTAATCACCACTAGGGGGAGCAAACTGCAGCATGTACTGTAATTGAGATTGATATGTAAATAGTATACACTATGCTCCCGGGCTCCCCCTAGTGGTGGCTGCAGATAAGTACAATTCCATCATTTAGCTCTATATCTATGCAGAAGGAATAGAAGCTCCTTCTTGCCATAGACTTACTGTATGCAGGTGATTTTACTTTCCAGATGATACTCAAGTCGGCAAAGTATTTTTTTTAGGCTGTGTTCACATATGGTGGCCACATTGTTTTTTTGTGATTTTGCAAAAATGCAGTTATTTTGGCATAGTCTTGTCAAACTTGTTGCAAATATGGCTCTTCGACCGTTAAGGTTATGAGGCAAATTACAGCTGATATCTGGATTATTTTGGTATTTATTTAGAACAGGTAAAGTATTAGGAGCCCCCCTCCCAAGCAGAAGGTATAAGTAAAAACCGCCAGCTCTGCACCTGAGCCCGGTTATACGTCTCGCAGATGATGGCAGTCGCTGGCTGCTCGGCTGTGCAGATGCCAGAATTGGTCTTGATGGGAAGAAATTGTCATACAGAGGAAACAAATTAGGTTTCTGAGACGCGAAACTCGTTCTTGAAGAAAGGAGTGTATGAATTTATTAATTATCTCTGCAGCACGGAGGAACAGTCTGAATCCGATTATTGTTTTCAGGACCGCAGCGGCCGCATGGGAATATAGACGGGTGACATGATGTTCTATGTAGAAGTCCTGCAATATGTAGAAAATCCACAGAGCCAACTGTCTATTATCTATCTATCTATCTATCTATCTATCTATCTATCTATATCATATCTATCTATCTATCTATCTATCTCCTATCTCCTATCTATCTATCTATCTATCTATCTATCTATCTATCTATCTATCTATCTTATATCTATCTATGTTATATCTATCTATCTATCTATCTAATATCTATCTATCTATCTATCTATCTATCTATCTTATATCTATCTATGTTATATCTATCTATCTATCTATCTATCTATCTATCTATCTATCTATCTAGAAAAACGAACAGCACTCCAGATAGTAAAAAATAATTTAGGTTTATTCACCCATGTGGAGCAACGTTTCGGCTCAACATTAGAGCCTTTCTCAAGCAATGTGCAAGTGTGACATAATAAGCATATATAGACAAAAAAATCTCAAACATGATCATGTGACATAATTAGTCAATCAAAATATCATTAACAAAATAATACATGATATATCATAACATCATAACCCACAAATAATTCATTGTCAAAAAATTGTGTAGCATGGTAGTGATCATACATCAATAAGTAAAGAATCTCCCCATATATCCATAGGGATGGAACATACATACATAATATTCCATTAAAGTGCCAGGTGCTGTGCATAAACATTAATCAAAGTGCAGGTGCTGATAATCAAATATCAGGTGCCGCTAACACAAAAATTAAGATTAAAAAGTTGAGATAAGTAGGAGGAGTATGAGTCATACCGTATATCAATCGTGTGCTGTGCTATACCGCCACGCTCGGCGCCATGTACTTAACTGTGCGGCTGCGCCAATATGCGACAGAGTATGCAAATTTACGCGCATGCGCAGAACAATCCCTCTCTCGCAGCGCCATCTTTGAGTGGGGAAATGCCATCCCTTCATTTTCGCGCATGCTCCGAACAGCCTGCAAGCCTCCTGCGCCATCTTGCTTCCTGGATTTGAATATATATACGATCATAATGATCGGAAATCTTCACCCCGAGTAGTGTCTTTCACAGCAAAGAGGGGACAGTCCTCGTCAAAGGACTGAAGCCCCTTCCAATGGATGGACATAGTGGGGGGAAGAGTACATAATACGTGCCCCCACCTAGTCCTCCATAGATGCTGCTTACCAACACTCTCTCAAAGTCATATTAGGGTCTGTTAATGTAAAGCATAATAATTCCAGGAAGGGGGGGACAATCCTCGTCAGAGGGTCGAAACCCCTCCTAATGGGAGCAAAAATGCAGTAGCTGGTACCACCTTTTCAGATGGATCCCAGCCCTGCATGCTCTTCACCCCGGTACTTTTTTCCTTCAAAGCCTACGAGGGATCTCCTCAAAGACCCAAAATCCTATTCAGTCCTCAATGGAAACATAATGTATCTATAGTAGGCTATCAGGCGATACGATGAGACGTAATATGGCTCATCTATCTATGTTATATCTATCTATCTATCTATCTATCTATCTATCTATCTATCTAGTTATCTGTTAATACATTTTATATTTGAAAGAAAAAATATCATAATTAAGAAACAATTCAAATTTTCAACATTTTCTGATGCTCTCTATTAATAGTTACATTGGTAAAACCCTCCCGGAAATGTCTTTTTTTGGTAGATTTTGAATAGCTGTGTGAAGTAAATGTAACTAGTGACATAACTAATTTTAGCCTTAAAGAGGACCTTTCATCTGGCTAAAAAATGTGTACTAAGTGTGCTGACATGTAGAGCGGCCCCCAGGGATCTCCCTGCACTTACTATTATCTCTGGGTGCCGCTCCGTTCGCCCGGTATGGGCTCCGGTATCTTCTGGGACTTGGTTATACTAGGCGGAGCCTAGTACACTTGGTTATAGTAGGCGTATCCCAGGCTGTAGTGCTGGCCAATCGCAGCGCTCAGCTCACAGCCTGGGAGAAAAAAAAACCTCCCAGGATATGAGCTGTGCGCTGCGATTGGCCAGCGCTACAGCCTGGGATACGCCTACTATAACCAAGTGATACTAGGCTCCGCCTAGTATAACCAAGTCCCAGAAGATACCGAAGCCTATACCAGGCGAACAGAGCGGCGCCCAGGGGTAATAGTAAGTGCAGGGAGATCCCTGGGCGCCGCTCTACATGGCAGCACACTTAGTACACATTTTTTACCCTGATGACAGGTCCTCTTTAAAGGGGTCCTCTCACTTAAGCCAATTGCATTTATCTTGTAGAGAAAGTTAATATAAGGCACTTAATAATGAATTGTGATTCTCCATATTGCCTCCTTTGCTGGCTTCATTCATTTTTCCATCACATTAAACACTGCGCGTTTCCGGGGGTTACAGCCACCCTGCAATCCTACGGTGACCATGCCCGAGCAGTATGCTGTCTGATTGATCGAAGAGAGAGGGATTGGTAACACGCAAAGAAGTCCATGTTACCCTTTGATTGGGGGTAATAAGAGAGAATATATTTTTTTTCTCTCATCTTTCAACCTGCCAGCTCCTTACTGCCAGTCTCCACCTCTGGCTGGCCGAGATCAGACCCGGCTGTAAAGTGGAGGTTTTCTACAGCCTATGTAGCAGCATATGAGCCTGATCCTATTTGAAAGATGACAATCTAAGCTTTAAAATAAGACCTTCTCAGCTGCTTTCACTTCCGACCTGAATTCTAAAGGATATATCTCCCAATATATAGAAGATAATGTTGCAATCCTGATCATGTTTTAAAGCTTAGACTGTCAGCTTTAAAACAAGATCAGACCCGCCAATAAACCCCACCCTTGTTGCACCACTAACAACTGATAAGCCTCATTTTGATCTCAGCAGAGCAGTTTGGGCACATTGGGCACATCTGCTACTGCTTTACTGCTGGCATAGGCTCCCATCCCCTTCTGGCCCTCGCACAGCTGAGCTGGCTGCACATGAAGGATATTTGCTCCTGTTGTAGATAACCAATGGCTAGCAGGGGGCGCTCTGATTTCTGGGGCCCGTAGCATTTACTTGGATTTGCATAGTTGGTGAATTCAGCCCCTCTACAGGGTTCTTTAGCAACATTTGGAGTGCTGGGACATGGTGGGAGTTGTAGTTTTACACCAACTGTAGAGACAAAGGTTGTCTCTCCAGTTGACTCTGCAGAAAGGAGAGTCAAAGTAATAAAGATTTCATACACGTTACAATTAAAATATGCACTGGCTCTTTAAATGATAATTTAATAGAATTTTACTTTTGACCCAATTGGAACATTTTATTAAGGAGCGATGAAAACCTTCTCATTACATCATTTTAGTTTTTCCCTGCGACAGAATCAAAGTTTGCAGCTGCAAATATATCAGAAAGAGCGGTGACAGCAGAGATTGCAGCGAAAGGTAATTAAGTCCAACTTATTTTAGGTATAATTTCCTTTTCAAGTACCTTTTCAGATCTGGGCGAAGTAGAAAACGTTATTAGGTGCTATTACAGATATGCAAATATAAGTCACGGAAAATACTAAAGAGAGCTGGCAGCTGCCCAAAGAACGGCGCAATCTCATTTACAGAACAGAAATGTTTATAGAGAATTAGAATCACAAGATTAATAAATACAAGAAAATAGTAATGAAGAACAAAAGATTTGTCTGCAATCAAATATAAGGATCTGACCAGATTAATATTCTTATTCATAGAGGCAGTATTATAGTAGTTATATTCATGTACATAGGAGCAGTATTATAGTAGTTATATTCTTGTACATAGGAGCAGTATAATAGTAGTTATATTCTTGTACATAGGAGCAGTATTATAGTAGTTATATTCCTGTACATAGGAGCAGTATTATAGTAGTTATATTCTTGTACATAGAAGCAGTATTATAGTAGTTATATTCGTATTCATAGAGACAGTATTATAGTAGTTATATTCATGTACATAGGAGCAGTATTATAGTAGTTATATTCTTGTACATAGGAGCAGTATTATAGTAGTTATATTCCTGTACATAGAAGCAGTATTATAGTAGTTATATTCTTGTACATAGGAGCAGTATTATAGTAGTTATATTCTTGTACATAGGAGCAGTATTATAGTAGTTATATTCATGTACATAGGAGCAGTATTATAGTAGTTATATTCTTGTACATAGGAGCAGTATTATAGTAGTTATATTCTTGTACATAGGAGCAGTATTATAGTAGTTATATTCCTGTACATAGAAGCAGTATTATAGTAGTTATATTCTTGTACATAGGAGCAGTATTATAGTAGTTATATTCATGTACATAGGAGCAGTATTATAGTAGTTATATTCTTGTACATAGGAGCAGTATTATAGTAGTTATATTCTTGTACATAGGAGCAGTATTATAGTAGTTATATTCCTGTACATAGAAGCAGTATTATAGTAGTTATATTCTTGTACATAGGAGCAGTATTATAGTAGTCATATTACTGTACATAGGAGCAGTATTATAGTAGTTATATTCTTGTATATAGGAGGCAGTATTATAGTAGTTATATTCTTGTACATCGGAGGCAGTATTATAGTAGTTATATTTTTGTACATAGGAGGCAGTATTATAGTAGTTATATTCTTGTACATAGGAGCAGTGTTATAGTCTTGTATATAGGAGGCAGTATTATTGTAGTTGTATTCTTGTACATTGAAGGCAGTATTATAGTAGTTATGTTCTTGTACATTCGAGGCAATATTATAGTAGTTATATTCCTGTACATAGGAGGCAGTATTATAGTAGTTATATTCTTGTTCATAGGAGGCAGTATTATAGTAATTATTTTCCTGTACATAGGAGCAGTATTATAGTAGTTATATTCTTGTACATAAGAGGCAGTATTATAGTAGTTATATTCTTATACGTAAGAGCAGTATTATAGTAGTTATATTCTTGTACATAGGAGGCAGTATTATTGTTGTTATATTCTTGTACATAGGAGCAGTATAATAGTAGCTATATTCGTGTACATAGGAGCAGTATTATAGTATTTTTATTCTTGTACAAAGGAGCAAAATTATACTAGTTTTATTTTTGTACATTAAAGCAGTATAACAGTAGTTATATTGTACACATGAGGAATTATTATAGTAATTATATTATTGTGCACAGTAGCAGTATTATAGTAGTTATATGTTTGTACATACAGTAGGAGCAGTATTATAACAGTTATATTCTTGTACATAGGAGCAGTATTATAGTAGTTATAGTTTTGTATATAGGAGGCAGTATTATAGTAGCTATATTCTTGTACATAGGATCAGTATTATAGTAGTTATATTCTTGCACATAGGAGGCGAGGCATTATTATAGTAGATATATTCTTGTACATCGGAGGCAGTATTATAGTAGTTATATTTTTGTACATAGGAGGCAGTATTATAGTAGTTATATTCTTGTACATAGGAGCAGTATTATAGTAGTTATATTCCTGTACATTGAAGGCAGTATTATAGTAGTTATGTTCTTGTACATTCGAGGCAATATTATAGTAGTTATATTCCTGTACATAGGAGGCAGTATTATAGTAGCTATATTCTTGTTCATAGGAGCAGTATTATAGTAGTTATATTCTTGTACATAAGAGGCAGTATTATAGTAGTTATATTCTTATACGTAAGAGCAGTATTATAGTAGTTATATTCTTGTACATAGGAGGCAGTATTATAGTAATTATATTCTTGTACATAGGAGCGGTATTATAGTAGTTATATTCTTGTTCATAGGAGGCAGTATTATAGTAGTTATATTCCTGTACATAGGAGCAGTATTATAGTAGTTATATTCTTGTACATAGGAGCAGTATTATAGTAGTTATGTTCTTGTACACAGGAGCAGTATTATAGTAGTTATATTCTTGTACATAGGAGCAGTATTATTGTTGTTATATTCTTGTACATAGGAGCAGTATAATAGTAGTTATATTTGTGTACATAGGAGCAGTATTATAGTATTTTTATTCTTGTACAAAGGAGCAAAATTATACTAGTTTTATTTTTGTACATTAAAGCAGTATAACAGTAGTTATATTGTACACAGGAGGAATTATTATAGTAATTATATTATTGTGCACAGTAGCAGTATTATAGTAGTTATATGTTTGTACATACAGTAGGAGCAGTATTATAATAGTTATATTCTTGTACATAGGAGCAGTATTATAGTAGTTATAGTTTTGTATATAGGAGGCAGTATTATAGTAGCTATATTCTTGTACATAGGATCAGTATTATAGTAGTTATATTCTTGCACATAAGAGGCGAGGCATTATTATAGTAGATATATTCTCGTACATAGGAGCAGTATTATAGTAGTTTTATTCTTGTACATAGGAGGTAGTATTATAGTAGTTATATTCTTGTACATAGGAGGTAGTATTATAGTAGTTATATTCTTGTATGTAGGAGCAGTATTATAGTAGTTATATTCCTCTACATAGGAGCAGTATTATAGTAGTTATATTCTTGTACATAGGAGCAGTATTATAGTAGTTATACTCTTGTACATAGGAGACAGTATTATAGTAGTTATATTCTTGTACATAGGAGACAGTATTATTGTTGTTATATTAGTGTACATAGGAGCAGTATTAGAGTAGCTATATTCTTGTACATAAGAGCAGTATTATCGTAGTTATATTCTTGTACATAGGAGCAGTATTATACTAGTTATATTCTTGTATATAGGAGCAGTATTATAGTGATTATATTCTTGTATATAGGAGCAGTATTATAGTAGTTATATTCTTGTACATAAGAGCAGTATTATAGTAGTTATATTCTCTAAACTTTTGAATGCACACGTCCAACTGTTCAGTGTTTCAGTACTTTTTGCACAACTTGCTGTTCTCTAACAAGGAGCTTAACGGCAAAATTCACAACAGGAGTTTGATCAATGAATCGCCCAATAAATTTCCTGGTTCAATTAGAATTGTTATTTAAACAGTCCTCCTCATCATGCTGTTCACAATTTGCCATCATGGGACCAAGAAGATGACACCTAACAATTGATGAACAGTACCTCGCCATTGCCAGGCTTTAAGCAGGATGTTCTCAGGCGGAAGTGGCCACTGAGCTTAGAGTGTCACAGAGCGTCATCAGCAGGTTGGATCAGAGATACAGAGACTGGAAGAGTCACAGGAAGGCAGAGAAGTGGACGTCCTTTGACCTTATCCTACACTGATGACCATTGTGAACAATGCCCTGCAGAACCGGATGATGAATTCTACACAACTCCAGGCACATTTAAGGGAGCTGAAAGGCACCCAAGTATCATGTCAGACCATTCGAAACCGTTTACATCAGCGTGGTCTGTGTGGTAGACAACCTGCAAGGTTACCTGACCACACCACCAGACACAGGCGTCATCATTTTGCATGGACCAGGGAACATTTTCACTGGACGAGGGACCATTGGGCCTCAGTGCTGTTCACTGATGAAAGTTGATTTACGCTGAGCAGAAATGATGGCCGCCAACAATGTTGGAGACGTCAAGGAGAGCGCTATGCATCAGCCACTGTTGTCACCAAACGAGCCTTTGGTGGTGGTGGTGGTGTTACAGTGTGGGCAGGTGTGTCTAATCAATACAGAACTGCCCTACACTTTGACAAGCCCATACTAATTTAAGAAGATCATTAATTCAGTCACTCTGCAGGAACAACACAGGCCTAATTTCATCTTCATGAAGGACAATGCACCAGCTCATCGAGGTCACATCATTGGGGAATGGCTGCTGGAGACTGGGGGACCTCAAATAGAGTGGCCTGCACTTTCTCCAGACCTTAATCCCATTGAAAACCGATAGGATCAGCTGAGTCGCCGTGTAAAGGCTCGTAACTCCTTACCCCAGAACCACAATGACCTGAGGGCCTCTCTGATGCATGGGATGCCATGCCTCAGCACACAATAAGTCGACTTACAGGAGATGTCGTTGTCAAACTGTAATCAATGCTGAAAGGCCACACGACAAGAGACACGGACATATTGTGGCGGTATACCCAGCACTGGGGTTGGCTTTTGTTTCAGTAAATTGTTTGAGATGAGGAAATCACCATCGCTGCTCCTAATTAAATTTCCGACTTTCATGATATAATATCACAGCCGGAACGTTTTACGTTGTCCATAAATTTAACCCAAAAGCCAAATATTCCCTGCACTGTTCCTGGTGGTCCCCTCGCTCTCAGACGGATGAGGTAAGTATTTTTTTTTAACCCCTAAAAGCCCTTATGTTTCATCTCAGATGCAGCAATCAGCGATGAACGTGGAATCTGAGGGGTTCAATGATGAGGAATGGCGCAAACGCCGTTCCCCGTCTTTACGCCCACTACTTACAAAGAAATGCGTTTTGTGACAAAGTAATTCGTCATGAAGAGTATTTCTTTGTGAAATTCAGGGAAGCAGCCGAATTGAAGTTTTCATAACTTCGCTCATCTCTAGCTGTGACATCATAGGGGATGGCTATCTGCAGATTGGCCGGCTGCACGGCATTATGCGTGTTCTCAAGTCCCCGGGCTTCTTACTTTCACTTTGTAACACGTGTAGCCACCATGATTCATTACCATGAAGTGCAAGGGAATTCCGGATTTTTGGCGAATCAAATTTTTTCTAAACTTCGAATTCCACTTCAGATGCTTCGATTCGCTCAACACTAGTGGTCATATTCTTGTACATAAAGGGGCAATGTTATAGTTTTTATGGTGGTCTCTTGGAGTCTTTTATTTAGCATCCTTTTTTTGTAAATGTTACATTATTGTAGTTTGAGTCATGTCATATGTTGATTATCCGGGATTGGGACTTCTTCCGATTTCCTAGGCTACACATCCACATACATTAGCACTGTGTATATTAGGTTTTTAGGCACGTTCAGATGCATCAACAGTTTTTAGAAAAGTACTAGATAATGTGATTTGTGGTGGTATTTGAATCCCTGTGTCCTGCTTGGCACGGCGCCCTCCACTTGTTATAAGTATAGATCATTTTTCTCCTGTAAGTCCATGAATATCTCCAGGTTTCCCCATTGATCAGCTCCATTATTCCCGCTGCGATTTCCACTGATCTGTTGTCTTTTTTAAATTTCAAGATGTCTGTTTGTTTTGCTGAAACAAGTTTTCCCTTCTAAGTGATTGCAGGAGGAACAAATCTAAACAATGTTTATTATGTACCGAGTGACTACAAACAACTCCTGATTGTCTGCAATTTAACCTTCAGCAAATGCAACGAGATGGAGAACGGAAATCTTTATAAACCTCCTGATGCAGCTCGCGGAGTGGAGGAAAAACAAAACAATCTTTAAATGCAGTTACCTTTTTAAGGTGAAATGGAAGAAAAACATCTTTGTAATTCATGTAGAATTTTTATATCAAATTCATTTATAGTTTAAAGAAAAAAAATAACACTGCGAATGATGTTGACTGTGATTTATATAAATGAGAGGACAAAGCAATCTGTAATGGCGTAGCAAGGAGATAGATGGACCACTAGCAGTGATTAAGTGTGGCCCTCTGCTGGTGAATGTTAATACATGTTCACCACTGTGGCAGATTGTAATTTTTTGGGCTGAACACCTTAACTAGAGCCTACGAAGGTACTTTATAGCTAATGTCACATGGGTTCTCAACAATCAACACAGAAGAAGATGGAGATAAGTTTTGCTTGGCCTCCTATCTTTCAGGGGCCCACTGCAGCTACAGTTGCTTCCTCTTCTGTAAGGGTGATACCCAGGAAGGGGAGAGTATTATTCACCAAAACAACCCCCTTCCCACAAAGTATGTTGGGGTCCAAGTATTCATCTGACCCCAGGACTTAGTGCCCATTGTGATTGCCCCTGAATAATGACTAGTAGACATAAAGATGTGAATTAGACACAGTGGGAATAATTGGAAATATGGAGAAAAGTCACTACAAATGTTTGAGGAGGGGGATAGAACAGAGAGATTGGGGTTCTATTACAAAGCTTGGCAGGCCAATAGTCAGTAATAGAGGTAATTTAGGATTGGATATGTGTACTTTGATGAGTGTGTAGTTGGGTTACAGAGATCTGGCAGGATCAGAATATGGTACAGTGGAGAGTCCAAAAGAACAGGAACAGGTTCAAGTTCAGGTTCAAGTTGAAGTTCAGGTTAAAGTTCAGGTTAAAGTTCAGGTTTGAATTCATGTTTATATAAGAAGACGGATTAAGTGAAGATTGTGTCCCCCTGGATTATTAATTCTATGGCAAAAAAATTCTTAATGAAATCTAAAACAAGCAGTGAACTATGTACATCAATTATGAATTCATTCTTATCAGTAAAAATATTGGCAGGTGTTAAGAAATGTAGTGGAATGGATTTAAATAAATAATCCAGGGTGAGAGGATCTTTACTTGTAAGTGGCACCAAGGCCAGTATATTGCCATGCTTCTGCTTGATTGGCAGGGTGAGTTTGAACACCTGGCATCCTTACTAGTGATGAGCGACAGGGGCAATATTCGAATTTGCGATATTTCGCGAATATTTGGGCGAATATTCGCCATATATTTGAAAATTCGCAAATTCGTAATCTCCAGTCATTATTTTCTTGATTGAGAAAATTTGCATATAAAAATTCCCATAAAATTCGCATAAACTGGTATTTAAAAGATACGTCATGACGTATCTTTTAAATACCAGTTTATGCGAATTTTTATGCAAATTGCATGCAAATTATTATATGCGAATTTTCACAATCAAGAAAATAATGACATTATTTTCTTGATTGCGAAAACTTGCATATTAAAAATTTGCATAAAAATTCGCATAAACTGGTATCTAAAAAAAAATGAATATTCGCGAATATATTTCGTGATATTCAAAATATTCGCAATTATTCACGAAAAGTGCCGATATTCGCGATTATAATTCGCAATTCGAAAATTTGTGATCAACAATAATCCTTACCAGCTGGATGGAAAAACAGACAATGCTGGAGTGTGGACTGGGGAGTATATGGGTGGAAGTTTCTATATTATTAAGTCCAAAAAGAATCCAATTGTATTTGGTTTCATCCAGTGGTTTTCTAACCACTTAGGACAGAGACACCTTGATTTCCAACAAAACAAAATAGTAAGTGACCTGCTATCTTTTAAGGAAGTCCTCTGGTTTGGGTTTTAGAGGGGGTCCCAATTTTCAGAGCTCCAAATCACCCTCATAGACATGATGTCATAATATTCTACTTGCTTGCAGCCGCCAGTAGGGGGAGCTTCCTCTCTACCTCCCCCTCTTTGTTTATTGCACTCACTGCAAGAAAGTATCCAGGAAGGTCTTTGTTTTCCACTAATGGTGGCCAGAATTTGTATTTTAGATCTGTGTCTGGGGGATTTACAGTATATCTGAAAAAAAAAAAAAAAACTCTCTGACCACTATCAAGATATATAAATAAGTTGATCATCGTGGCATTTCGGATAATTGCATTCCTAATTAAGAAAAAGTTGCTCAGGGGTGGACATTCAGTTTAAGGGGTGTGACTGTCAGCACCAGCTGTGGGCGTGAAGGGAGAAGAGGACATGGTTCAACTCAATAGGAAAGCATATTTCATTAATCTTAAAGGGCATCTGTCAGCAGCGGTTTCAGAGGGAGCTGAGTCTCTGAGTGTAACAGCAACGCCCCCGTTGCTCATAGAGGCTCATTTGCATATATAAAAACTTTATTTTTCTCAGCAATGCGGGCACATAGGAACATGGGACCAACACAGACGCCTTCAGCTTCCAAGTGCACATGTAACAGGTCAGCCGGTGTCATAGGTACAAAACTGCTGACAGATGCCCTTTAAGTAGGAGGTGTGGTTTGTCCTGTGCCCCTCCCTAGTAGGTGCTTGACATTTGTATTGTATTACAATGTATCATCCCGTCCCCACACATCCATTGTTTCTGCAGCTGCCGCAATCTTTGTGTTTTTTCTTCTGAAGCCTCTCTGATTTCTCCTTTGTCATCAGGCGTTCAATTCTTCCTTTTTCTTGATTTCAGACGATATTCTATTTTATTATTATTTTTTGCTGACGGGTGACATATTTACATGATTTCTTCATCCTGGAAATAAAGAAGTCTATGAATATTTCATACACTCGCAGTACGTTCGCCTCAGACATTCGCTTCAATCGCGTCTCATTGGCTGTAAAAGCTTGCAAATGTGAGAACGCATTTAGCTAATAGGTGGATGATGGGAAATTGTAATTTTACTGCACTGTACATGGCAGATATGCCAGGCTATGGTATTACAAGGGTAAATCTGCCATAAATACAGCCCCTGGCGTCTCTTACGTATTCTGGAGGTTTCGCTATTTCACTTAATCTTAAGCCTTAAGATGAAATAGGATCAAAACAAATAATATTCCCTCAATTCCCTTCCTCCGAGTCGCACTCCCCCATCTTCTCAGCTTCACCGGTATGTTTGTAGTCGTTGTAATCTTAAGTAACATTCTGAGACGTGCAACAAATGCCTTTGATTAATAATTCCCAAGATGTCTTCCCAGGAAATCAGATAAGTGAAGACTAACATAAGTGACGGTCGGTTCTTACTCTCTTCTTATCGCATGAAAGTCAGACCGCGGTTTTCCTATTAATGTGCCAGTCGCCCCCCCAGGACCACATTGAATTCGTGACTGAGACAGAACTAACAGGAGATTCATTTCTTTAAACACAATAACATCAGATAAGAAAGGCTTAAAAAGTGCTTTCCTTTGTGGGTAGAGAAGTGAGAGGGGGAAGAGGGGTGCGCAGCTTCATACTCTGGACATGAGCTTTTATTATAGCGACTTATTACACAACTAACAAAAGTGCATTTAACCCCTTAATCGGACAAAACTATTGTTGACTTTATTTGCTGAGATACTCCATGGATAGGGATTACCATTTCCTCAGCAGAATAAGGAGAAGCGTCTGGTGGAACAGCTCATTCCCACGTGGCCGGACTGTGACGGGATTGCAATGAAGGAGCCCTGAAATCTATATGGGGGTGGGATTTCAACTGTAAAATTGGAAACCGGTATCGGTTTCTTTCCAGTCATTTTATTTGAGATATTTTATAAGAAAATGTTGTGCTGTATAAAAATCAACGTATTTCATACATTTTACTTTTCTAGGTGGTGCTTTTCTTATTGTTATGCTGCTATTCCCATAAAAGACATCTTGGAATATTCCTGCTTTCAGACTGTCTATTAGGTTGATTACAGTTGACTGAGACTTATCCCACCTGTCAGCTTCACTGTGCTGACTGGGACAGAATGAGCAGAGGCTGGAAACCCAGATAGGACATGGCATTATACACATATCTGGGATATAAATAGATAAATAAATAAATAGAGAGATAGATAGTGAGATATATAGGATATAGATAATGAGATAAATAGATATATGGATATAAGACAGATAGAAAGAAACATAACATAAATATGAGATAGATACAGGAGCAACTCGAAAAATTTGAATATCGTGAAATGTTAATTTTTTTCGGTAATGCAACTTAAAAGGTGAAACTAATAGATGAGACGGACTCATTACATGCAAAGCGAGATACTTCCAGCCTTTTTTTTGTTATAATTTGGATGATAAAGGCTTACAGCTTATGTTATGAAACCCCAAAGTCCCAATCTCGGGTCCCCTTTGCTCAGGGGGTATGAATTAATTAGCTGACTAGAGTCTGACACTTTGAGTCTAGAATATTGAACCTTTTCACAAAATTCAAATTTTAAGTTGCATTCCTGAAATAAAATCAAAAAATGGAAGTAGATGCACAGGGTTGTTGTTTCACCAACCAAGGTGCTCTCAGTCCAGTAGTTTCACCCCACTACTAATAGCATAATCTGAGAATAATGGTAAAACTGGGCACACTTGAGAATATTGAGGTATCCACACTTTAATATAAATTGGATAAATAACGTACAGTAAACTAGAATAAAAAAAGTGTCAGAAGAAGGTATCACCTATAAATAAGGAAACCTAAAATAAATGGATGAGGTACATAAGATCCTAATCACAATGGTATACAATAATAGCAGCGTTGGCCTACGAACAAGAATGGCGGCACTGCTAACAGTGATGATGGCAAAAGTTCCAATTCCTGTGTGCGTTCAAATTAGCACCAGAAGTAAAGTGCAAAATATTCAATATCCGAATTGCATACAATGACAGTCTTGGACATTCGACCATTAGCAAAAAAGTACTGTATCAAGCGCAATGTTGCCCAGACTATATTACTGACTTAGCGGCGTCCCGCTAGAGATGAATCCTGTAGCTTGCGATAGTTGAGTCGGCTAAATAATCGGAACAATCTTACCTGGATCGACTTCTGCCGTCCTGCAGCTGCGGACCTCAATGGAGACTTGCCCTTGTGTCCTGCAAGCTGTTTGCTTGCCGCGCTGGTGGATCGCTACGCGTGCGCCCGCCAATTTGGACACGGGCCCCGTGTTGGTGCCACCTCTCACGCGGACTCTCAAGCTGATGTTCGGCAGTGGTCAGTCACCATATTGTCCCAGTAAGTAAGTCTGACCAGACGCGTTTCAGGGATATAATGTCCCCTTCTTCAGTGGTAATCTACTGCCGAACATCAGCTCGACAGTCCCCGTGAGAGGTGGTGCCAACACGGGGCCCGTGTCCAAACCGGCAGGCGCACTTCAGTCTGAAGAAAGCACGCACAGTGCAGAAACGCGTCACTATGCTTTATAATATGTGACATTAAACCAGCAGTAGAAAAACTACAAGCGAGTGCCGGTCTTTTCTATTTCCTGTAGCAGCCTGGGACGTCTGCCCGCCCGCTGACACGTGCACCGCCGCGATTCTAAAGCAGTGCCGACCATTTAAACTTTAGGTTTTATATACTGTGACACTAGTGTAAAGCTCTCCCTGTATGTAGAGGAAGTTACAGGCTTATTGCATTGTTTCTCACCCCCTTAACAGAAATGTTTCTATTTTCCAGGTCAACAGATTATGGAACAACCTATGAAAAGTTTAATGAAAAGGTGGGGCTGAAAACCGTCCTCAGCTATCTCTATGTGAGCCCCACCAACAAGAAGAAGGTAACGGCTTATATTACAGATGAGATGATAATAGAGGGTTGATGCAATGTCATTTAGAATGGACAGAATATTACACACATGGCTCCAATATTCCTTCAACAGAGCTCACCATTGTGTGCTGTCTAAGACCAGCAACAAAGTAGTGCACAGGACAATACACATGATAACAACAGGGCAATGGCCAGGACAAGGCACAGGACAAGACACGGGAAAATACATAGGATAACAAACAGGATAATGCACAGCACTGCAAACAGTGTGATTCATAGAACAGTACACAGGACAAGGCACAGGATAATAAATAGGTCAATGCACAGAACAGCAAACAGGGCAATGCATAAGACAATAAACAGGACAAGACACAGAACAATAAAAAGTGCAAGTTACCAGACAGTAGATTGGACAGTACACAGAACAATATAAAGGACTATACACAGGACATTACAAAGGACAACAAAGAGGACAATGCACAATAAAATGCACAAAACAATAAACAGCACATTCCACCGAACACTGCATAGTACAATAAAAAGGGCAATATACAGGACAACACTCGGGGGAATGCACAATGTAATGCACTGTACTCAGGACAACTCATGGGACCATAAATAGGGCAATGCACATGATAATACACAGGGCCATGCACAGGATAATGCACAATGCATTGCACAGGACCATGCACAGGATAGCACAGGACTGTGCACAGGATAATATACAGGACAGAACACAAGACAATGTACAGGACTTTACATAGGACGATACACAGAGCTATGTATAGAACTATACACAGGACAATATATAGGAGTTTTTGGAAATTCTCATCATGTGTACGGTAACCTTCATGCCCTTCCTATTGAGTGAACTTTTCTTCCTCTTGCAATAGACTTAGGAATCTTCTGGAACAATCTATTGCTGGTTAGAAATTTGCAGTTGCATTTTACCCTCAGTATTGTGTGTGTAGACGGACATCGTGTCTCAGCTCTACTGAACCAAATTTGGATTATCAAACAAACCTATGGGGATCTAAGTTGCATCCAGTAGAACGCGGTGGGGGGGGCTCCCGCGGCTCAAATACAGAAGCTACACTGCAGCAGTAGGTCTAAAACCATCCTTAGGACTTGTTCACACATCTCTCCACCTAGTCACTACTGTATACATCAATTTTTCTCAAGATTTTTACTGTGATTTAACACATAGAGTCATAATTATAGAGAAACAGAGATATAACTCCTAGACTCCAATGCAAAATCTGCAGACAGTGCCATTTAGAATACTGGGGTCTTGACTCTTGAGGTGTGGCATGGTGACATTTGGGACCCCCAGGCACCGGGTCCCGGGTATGGCAGCTTCCTCTGCACCCTCTAGAATGAGTCTGACCTAATAATAACATTTTACAGTAAGCCATGGGCATAGTGTAGCTGATACCGGTTTGGTAGTTAACACGCTTGTTTGACTTGACTATTGTAGAGGGAGAGAGGTGAGCAGCTGCCAGAGGCCTCCATTGCTGCTCGTCCCAAAGGCTCAGACAGGCCAGGCATGGAGAAGACAGCACAGTTGGACAGTCTGGTCTAGGGGTTACCATTAAAATACAGTATCTTTAGGATGTCATTGGGTGTGACCCCAAAGTATAGTGGAGCAGTAGCCCCATCAGCTCTATGCCATCATGAGGGTTCTACACATTCCCAAAAATACTGAAGACCAAAGTGACGTGTTTTGATTGGAATCTGCTGAGTGCGAACTTTACAAGTTACAGATTCAGATTATTAAATAGAAGTAGATGGAGATGTGAGTGCGAAGGACGTCTTAGAACTGGCGGAGGAGTATAGAGATGAGAAGGATGTGCCATTCATCAGCTTCTCCTCCAGACGCTCCTCTGAGGCCTGAGGTGTACCCGAACTGCGGCTAATCACCTGCCTCCTATCAGTTCTGTGTGATGGGATCAGAGCAGAATACTTAGCGCCCAAATTGTAGTGTAAATGTCATTGCGGATGGTCAGAGGATATGGAGCCCGGGACTGAGTAGATGACATCATTGCTCCTGCCCGATGATGTCACTTTATATCAAATGCCATATTAAACATCAGAGTATCCTGAAGTGAATGTCCACCTTTATACACCAACTTTATAGTGGTTAGGTTCTATCTATCTATCTATCTATCTATCTATCTATCTATCTATCTATCTCATATCGATCTATCTATCTATCTATCTATCTCATATCGATCTATCTATCTATCTATCTATCTATCTATCTATCTATCTATCTCATATCTATGTATCTCATATCTATCTATCTCATATCTATCTATCTATCTATCTATCTATCTCATATCGATCTATCTATCTATCTATCTATCTATCTTTCTATCTCATATCTATGTATCTCATATCTATCTATCTATCTATCTATCTATCTATCTCATATCGATCTATCTATCTATCTATCTATCTATCAATTTATCTATCTATCTATCTATCTATCTATCTATCTCATATCTATGTATCTCATATCTATCTATCTATTTATCTATCTATCTATCTATCTATCTATCTATCTATCTATCTATCTCATATCTATCTATCTATCTATCTATCTATCTATCTATCTATCTCATATCGATCAAGTATCTGCAGTATTTTTAATACTTATTTAAAATTCCACATCTACAAATTCTGCCGCACTTTACATTATCATCACTCTATCATGTTCTAGGGCCACAACATACCATGAGCATACAGAAAACAGACAACAGACCAGAGAACTAGAGGAATACTCTGATAAGAAGTACTGACCAAACACAACTGACATGATCCTGGACAAACAGGTAGGGAGCATTGGCAGATGAAGAACCACTGGGCCAAGTGACCGGTTTGACTTAGGGCCAAACCCTAAGGGCATTATTCCGGTGCTCCCCTGATTTTCCCCCTTTAACACCTATACAGAGATCTGATCTTCGCTGCAGGGGAGCAACCGGACCACTACCTCCTGGGTTGGTCCCAAAACCTGGAAGGCAACAAACGCTGGTGAATGACAGCAGCAGTCCAGGCACGTAACAAAACAGGAACCCAAATAAATCTGCAGCATGGACACTGTGCAGACACAAAGTACCAGAACACAGACGAGCCACATAGTCAGGAACCCATGCAAACCTACATGCAGGACACATGTCAAACACATGCAGACAAAGACAGACAGATACCTGGACCACAATGTGGAAGGGGATACTCCACTCACACTGCAGGCCACCCCCGCGTCCCTCTGCACACAGGCTCCATGCTCTGCAGGCAGCTTACCTGCATTTGTGGAATCACTTGGCCCAGGCTGTCTTCCACATTGCGCGTCCTCACCACGTTTGGAATTGCAGATTTGCACTTCTTTCAAGACTGTTGCATGCCCTGCCGCCCTGCCCACCCATTCTAGGCAGCCTATGTAGTGTAGGGATGGCACAGGCTGGGAGCAAGAATTCAATAATGCGGTCATGGTCAGTCCATCAGTGCTTTATGGCAAGGGGCAGGGGTGCACCTATCCTTTCTGATGCCTGAGGCGAAAAAATCTAACCCCCCCCCCTCCATGCCAAATTGTTAACCTAACCCCCTCCCTCCCGCCCTATTGCTAAAGACATACTTGGAAAACATTACATACAGAGCTACAAAACATACACCCCATACCTCTTACATCCAGTGATGTCTCCTCTGATGTAGACATTCTCTTCCCTTATCTTCTCCTTTCAGACCAGACCGCCATGATGATTTCTTTCAGCCATCTCTTCACTCTGCAGAGTTTAACAGACATTCTCTCACCTTCCGAACACCCCATGCTGCAACCCCAGTACTATGCCCGCAGTGCCCCCCAATATTATACTGCATAAACAGTCCCCCTGAAAATACTAGTACCACACAGATAGTGTTCTACAATAAGTACTGGCACACAGTGCCCCAAAAAATAACTGCGCCCAGCAAATAGTGCCCCTGACAATAATAATAGTAACATAGTATATAAGACCGAAAAAAGCCCTCTGTCCATCCAGTTCGGCCTGTTTCCTACAAGTTGATCCAGAGGAAGGCAAAAAAACCCTGTGAGGCAGAAGCCAATTTTCCTCACTTAAGGGGAAAAAATTCCTTCCCGACTCCAATCAGGCATCAGAATAACTCCCTGGATCAACGACCCCTCTCTAGTAGCTATAACCTGTAATATTATTACAAGCAACATAATGTCCCCCAAAAATAATACTAATACTGTTCCAGGGTGCCCCCACTGTAATAATGCCCCCAAAGTTCCAGCAGTCAAAATAATTCTCTGCCAGAGTACATAGTGTTAGCAATACTCTCAATAGTAACAATGCCCCTATTGTGCCCATACCAGTAATCATGTTCTCCATAGTCCCCCAGTAGTAATCATTCTCCTTATAATGTTTTTCTCATATCTATCTATCTATCTCATATCTATCTATCTATCTATCTATCTCTCTATCTATTATCTATCTATCTATCTATCTATCTATCTATCTATCTCCTATCTATCTATCTCCTATCTATCTATCTATCTATCTATCTATCTATCTATCTATCTATCTCATATCTATCTATCTATCTATCTATCTATCTATCTCATATCTATCTATCTATCTATCTATCTATCTATCTATCTATCTCATATCTATCTAGCCATCATATTCAAATCAGCTTTATTTGCAGGACTTAATAAATATTAGAATTGCCAAAGCAATTGGGAAATAATTGGGTAGGGATGGTGAATGGGCATATGGACACATCCAGGGTGGGGATATAGGAGTTGATGGTATATCAGGCTCCTCTCAGTCTATGGCACTCAGATATATCTTGTGCTGCTATGGCCGCCGTGTTCTTCTCTTCCCCCAGAGAAGTATGGAGAATCTCTCTTCCTTATCCATAGAGGTGATGTCTAGGCAGAGATCAGACAGTCTCCTGAGGTGAGTCTCCCTCACTGCTGAGTATTTGGGGCTCCACAGAAGGAAGTGAGCCTCATCCTCCACAGCCTCCTGCTGGCACAGTCTGCTCTCCCTGGGGATGTATCTATGTCAGTTAGCAGATTCGATGAGCAGGCTGTGGGCGCTCAGTCTGTAGCAGCTCAGCATCTGCTGGTCTCTGAGGGTGGGGAGTTTCTTCAGATATAGGTCCAGTTAGCATACCAGAGCCTGCAGAGGCCGCACAGTCAGCTTTTGTGTATTGTTCTCTGGATTTCCTCCTTTGTCAGGCTGTTCTGGTCGGTGGCTTGGTCAGGCTGCACTGGTTGGTGGCCTGGTCAGGCTGTTCTTGACGGTGACTTGGTCAGGCTGTACTGGTTGGTGGCCTGGTCAGGCTGTTCTTGGCGGTGGCCTGGTCAGGCTGTTCTTGGCGGTGGTTTGGTCAGGCTGTACTGGTCGGTGGCTTGGTCAGGCTGTTCTTGGCGGTGGCCTGGTCAGGCTGTTCTTGGCGGTGGTTTGGTCAGGCTGTACTGGTCGGTGGCTTGGTCAGGCTGTATTGGTCGTTGGCTTGGTCAGGCTGTATTGGTCGGTGGCTTGGTCAGGCGGTTCTGGTCGGTGGCTTGGTCAGGCTGTATTGGTCGGTGGCTTGGTCAGGCTGTACTGGTCGGTGGCTTGGTCAGGCGGTTCTGGTCGGTGGCTTGGTCAGACTGTATTGGTCGGTGGCTTGGTCAGGCTGTTCTTGGCGGTGGCTTAGTCAGGTTGTACTGGTTGATGGCCTGGTCAGGCTGTTCTGGTCGGTGGCTTGGTTAGGCTGTATTGGTCGGTGGCTTGGTCAGGCGGTTCTGGTCGGTGGCTTGGTCAGGCTGTATTGGTCCGTGGTTTGGTCAGGCTGTTCTTGGCGGTGGCCTGGTCAGGCTGTTCTGGTCGGTGGCTTGGTCAGGCTGTATTGGTCGGTGGCTTGGTCAGCCTGTATTGGTCGGTGGCTTGGTCAGGCTGTATTGGTTGGTGGCTTGGTCAGGCTGTTCTTGGCGGTGGCTTGGTCAGGTTGTACTGGTTGATGGCCTGGTCAGGCTGTTCTGGTCAGTGGCTTGGTCAGTCTGTATTGGTCGGTGGCTTAGTCAGGCGGTTCTGGTCGGTGGCTTAGGCTGTATTGGTCGGTGGCTTGGTCAGGCTGGGTTTGTGTGACTTGTTGTGGGGTGCTTCATTTTTCTGGAACTTCTTGGTGTAGCAGGGCTTTGTGATGGTAGAAGCTGGGACTGCTGCTATGCAGATTGGCTCTGAACGATAGCGTCCTCTTCTGGAGAGCAAAGTATCGTGGGAATAAGCCCAGCTCTGCTCGACAGGCGCTGTTAGAGGTGCTCCGATGGACCTGGAAAAGATATTCGCAGAATTCTAGGTGGAATATTTCTGTTGACCTGGAGTCCAACTTTGACCAATCTGGGTATGTATTTGTACCCCAGGCTTTATGGCCATAAAGGAGGATAGAGGCGACGATGCCATCAAAGAATTCAAGCAAGACGGTCGCTGGTGTTTTGAGATGATACAGACGACTTCTGATGGCATAGAAGGTTTTGCACGCCTTTTCTTTCAGTGTTTCTATGGGTTGCTTAAAGCTCCCTGAGGGGCTAATTTCTAGACGCAGGTAGGTGTAGCTGTCGGTTTCTGAAAGTGGATCTATCTACAGTATCTATCTATCTATCTATTTATCTATCTATCTATCTATCTATCTATCTATCTATCTATCTATCTCATATCTATCTATCTCATATCTATCTATCTCATATCTATCTATCTATCTCATATCTATCTATCTATCTCATATCTATCTATCTATCTCATATCTATCTATCTATCTCATATCTATCTATCTATCTATCTATCTATCTATCTATCTATCTATCTCCTATCTATCTATCTATCTATCTATCTATCTATCTATCTATCTATCTCATATCTATCTATCTATCTATCTATCTATCTATCTCATATCTATCTATCTATCTATCTATCTATCTATCTATCTATCTATCGTATCTATCTATCTATCTATTTGTCTGTCTGTCTATCTATCTATCTATCTACAGTATCTATCTACAGTATCTATCTATCTATCTATCTATCTATCTGTCTATCTATCTATCTATCATACTTCTTCAGAGCAGTTCCGATACATCCTGGGTAATAAAACCAAAGTGAAGAAATCTATATTCCTGCCATACATGCAGGTGTAGGAGCTGTGACAATATTTCTGAGAATTATTAGAAGAGTTGTGGGGCCTCGGGAAATGAGATGCGGTGTTCTCCCTCAGGGGGAGATATTTATGCCTAATTAGAACAACAAGATCCTGGATGTTATTCAACTCAGGAAATGCGCCACATAAAGAACTGAAACCCTTAAAAAACCGGGGAAGTTTGTTATAATTTTCTCTGGTCGCGATGCTCGATTAGCATGTAAATGTATCCAGCGATGGAAAATGAGCAGGTACACTCCGGCTAATGAAACTGCGGCGAGGGGGAATGAAGAACGCCCTGATGTCATACATAAAAACAGGGACCGGGATAAACCGCGAGGGAGGAGGGAGGGGGTTGTAGTCTCAATAATAACAACGCCCCTTGCTGATGAAGAGGCCACAAATAGATCACACAAGTCCGATTAAAATGACTTCATTGTTTATAAGACGGTAACGGCAAAAATAATTTATAGCGACTGACGATCGATTTGTGTTTAGTTTTCTATTGATTTGAGTTTCCATATCGAATTACAATGTTTCAATTAATAGAATTGAGCTATTTGTACAATGAATAGAGTGGAGGTTGTAGTCATGTACTAAGATTGGTCCAGAAGATGAGTGCAGCTCTGGAGTATAATACAGAATGCAACTCCGGATCAGTACGGGATAAGTAATGTATGTGCACAGTGACTGCACCAGCAGAATAGTGAGTGCAGCTCTGGAGTATAATACAGGATGTAACTCAGGATCAGTACAGGATAAGTAATGTATGACTGCGCCAACAGAATAGGGAGTGCAGCTCTGGGGTATATTAAAGGATGTAACTAAGGATCAGTACAGGATAAGTAATGTAATGTATGTACACAGTGACTGCACCAGCAGAATAGTGAGTGCAGCTCTGGAGTATAATACAGGATGTAACTCAGGATCAGTACAGGATAAGTAATGTAATGTATGTACACAGTGACTGCACCAGCAGAATAGTGAGTGCAGCTCTGGAGTATAATACAGAATGTAACTCAGGATCAGTACAGGATAAGTAATGTAATGTATGTACACAGTGATTCCACCAGCAGAATAGTGAGTGCAGCTCTGGAGTATAATACAGGATGTAACTCAGGATCAGTACAGGATAAGTAATGTATGTGCACAGTGACTCCACCAGCAGAATAGTGAGTGCAGCTCTGGAGTATAATACAGGATGTAACTCAGGATCAGTACAGGATAAGTAATGTATGTACATAATGACTGCACCAGCAGAATACTGAGTGCAGCTCTGGAGTATAATACAGGATATGACTCAGGATCAGTACAGGATAAGCAATGTAATGTATGTACACAGTGACTGCACCAGCAGAATAGTGAGTGCAGCTCTGGAGTATAATACAGGATGTAACTCAGGATCAGCACAGGATAAGTAATGTAATGTATGTACACAGTGATTCCACCAGCAGAATAGTGAGTGCAGCTCTGGAGTATAATACAGGATGTAACTCAGGATCAGTACAGGATAAGTAATGTATGTGCACAGTGACTCCACCAGCAGAATAGTGAGTGCAGCTCTGGAGTATAATACAGGATGTAACTCAGGATCAGTACAGGATAAGTAATGTATGTACATAATGACTGCACCAGCAGAATACTGAGTGCAGCTCTGGAGTATAATACAGGATATGACTCAGGATCAGTACAGGATAAGCAATGTAATGTATGTACACAGTGACTGCACCAGCAGAATAGTGAGTGCAGCTCTGGAGTATAATACAGGATGTAACTCAGGATCAGTACAGGATAAGTAATGTAATGTATGTGCACTGTGATTTTACCAGCAGAATAGTGATTGCAGCTCTGGAGTATAATACAGGATGTAACTCAGGACCAGTACAGAATAAGTAAGTTATGTAGACAGTGACTCCACCAGAAGAATAGTGAGTGCAGCTCTGGAGTATAATACAGGATATAACTCAGGATCAGTACAGGATAAGTAATGTAATGTATGTACACAGTGACTCCACCAGCAGAATAGTGAGTGCAGCTCTGGAGTATAATACAGGATGTAACCAAGGATCAGTACAGGATAAGTAATGTAACATTTATATACACAGTGATTTTACCAGCAGAATAGTGAGTGCAGCTCTGGAGTATAATAATGTACAGGATATAACTTTGGATCAGTGCAGTATATATGTACACAGTAATGCCACTTTTAGCTACATTGTATCTATATGGAAATTGTACATAAAGGTAAGTATACATTTTAGAGTATAATGTGCGCACATAGTCAGAATTAACTTTCATGTTAAAATCTCTATTCAGTTGCTCATTGCATATTAAAAAAATGTTTTTGTCCATTCTTATACCCATATCGCCCAAACCTCGTTACTGGACTAGTCCATGTGCATATAAGGCAGGCCGAGCTTCTTTGTGAAGTCTCAATTATAATGTGAATTTAATGTAATCATTAATTATAGTGAACACGAGGCGGATTAGGGGGTACGGGACGGACCGTCTGATGTTTGCCTATCCCTGTCGTACATGCGTCTGCCTTTTCTTCTGACAGCGCCTTATTAGTTTAATACCGTGCAGGCGCTCATTAGTGGGTGTTGGATTAACCGCTATTTGGTGCAGGAGAGAAGTGTAACATCTACCTCTAATTGATTTACTTGTGAGAAGGATAATTACTTGGCTGGGATTACAGATGTACAAAATACTCCTCATAAGACAATACAGAAGGCATCTGTTCCTGCAGGAAAATAATCATCAACTTTAGGAAGACGCTGGTCTAATGGTAAAGTCGTAACAGCCACGGACAGTGACGTTTTAGAAATGTAATTGGAATTATTTATAATGGTTCAGATCCATATGGAGACCATCAGTGGAGCTAAGAGAATCGCATTCAAGCAGCCCCAATTACTTGAACTGGAATTTATTTTGCAAAGGCTTTTAGGTGCTCAGGCAGTTCTCTCCACTGTGTGTGGGTGCATGTCTCTGGGTGGGCTCATCACTTCCCATACTGTAGTATTAACTAAAGGATTAAAACAAGAAATAGTCATCCATATCACAAAACTCAATTGGTGTGCAAATTTTGCAATATACAGATCCAGAAACTCTTCATCGGCCTAGATCGTGTGCACTAGTAAGACTCCCGAGGACATTTTTGCTATGGTTGTTTGTTTCTGATAGCACTAATGGTGTTATTTCAGCAAGACTCCTTGTTACATATTATACAAAGGGTTGGGTTTTACATATTTAGACATGAGTTAGGTGTTACATTTTCATACCTGAGGTTGGGTTTTACATTTTCATTCATTGGGTTGGGTTTTACATCTTAATAAATAGGGTTGGGTTTTACAGGGGATTGAGTTTATCTTCTTCATACACTGGGTTGGGTTTTACATTTTCTTACATAGGGTTGGGTTCTATATCTTCCTTCCTGTGGTTGGGTTTTGCATGTTCATGCGAAGGGTTTGGTTTGACATCTTCATACTTTGTGTTGGGTTTTAAATCTTAATACATGGGGTTATGTTTTACATCTCACATATTGGCATGAGTTTTATATCTTTATATCTGTGGTTGGTTTTACTGTCCATCTTCATGCATAAGGCTGTGGTTTGATCTTCATACATGGGGCAAGATTTTACATCTCCATACCTAGGGTTGTCTTTTCCATCTACATATCTTGGGTTGGGATTTCCATTTTTATACCTGGGGTTACTGTACATCCTCATACATAGGGCTGAGTTTTACATATTCATATAAAGGGTTGTGTTTTACAGTTGTGTTCCAAATCTTGTTTACAATTAAATCAAAGAGGCCCTTGTAAGTCAGACAAATATAACATAACATTTATAATGAAATAACCACAAATGTCTTTTCTGTGCTCACATCATTATCAGTTTTATTCAACCCCCAAGTGACATTCAATCTTAGTACATAGTACAACATCCTTTTCCAGTTATAACAGCTTTTAAACGTGAAGCATAGCTTGACACAAGTGTCTTGCAGCGATCTACGGTATCTTCGCCCATTCTTCATGGGCAAAAGCCTCCAGTTTAGTCACATTCTTAGGCTTGCGCACTGCAACTGCTTTCTTTAAGTCCCACCAGAGGTTCTCAATCGGATTTAAGTCTGGTGACTGCGATGGGCACTTCACAATGTTCCAGCCTTTAATCTGCAGCCATGCTCTAGTGGACTTGGAGGTATGCTTGGGATCATTGTCCTGGTGAAAGGTCCAACGTCTCCCAAGCCTCAGGTTTGTGACGGACTGCATCACATTTTCCTCCAATATCTCCTGGTACTGAAGAGAATTCATGGTTCCTTGCACACGCTGAAGCTTCCCTGTACCTGTAGAAGCAAAACAGCCCCAAAGCATGATTGACCCCCGCCATGCTTCACAGTAGGCAAGGTGTTCTTTTCTTCATAGGCCTTGCTCTTCCTCCTCCAAACTCAGCGTTGATCCATGGGCCCAAACAGTTCTAATTTTGTTTCATCAGTCCACAGAACACTATCCCAAAACTTTTGTGGTTTGTCCACATGACTTTTGGCATACTGCAGTCGACTCTTCTTATTCTTTGGAGACAGCAGGGGGTGCGCCTGGGAGTTCTGGCATGGAGGCCTTCATTACGCAGTGTGCGCCCTATTGTCTGAGCTGACACTTCAGTACCCGCATCTGACAAATCTTTTTTCAGTTCCTCAGCAGTCACACGGGGACTTTTCTCCACTTTGCGCTTCAGGTAGCGCACAGCAGTCGAAGTCAGCATCTTCTTTCTGCCACGACCAGGTAGCGTTTCAACAGTGCCCTTTGCCTTGAATTTGCGAATGATGCTTCCTATGGTGTCTCTTGGTATGTTTAACATCTTTGCAATCTTCTTATAGCCATTGCCCTTCCTGTGAAGAGAAATCCCCTCTTCTCTTCTCTTCCTGGACCATTCTCTTGACTTCACCATGTCTGTAAACACACCAGTAAATGTCTAGAAGAAGCTGAGGATCACAGTCATTTTACATCTGCATAATTGAGGCTTATTCTGCTTGATTGCTGCTCCTTGACATCCACAGGGGTTATCAATACCTGATCGAAAACACTTGAATGAACCTCTGTTCTTAAGAGCGGTCGTCTTTAAGGGGTTGAATAATTGTAATCACAAAAAAAAAACATTAAAAACTGCATTACAAAAACAATTGATGTCATTTTAGTTGCATTTGGTTCTTTAAAAAGTCCTTGTAAGATTTCATTCTGAACACAATTACAAATTTACACTAAATTCCCTAAAACCCTTTACAGCATTGGGGGTTGAATAATTTTGAACACAACTGTACATCTTTATACATGGGATTGAGTTTAGCTTCTTCATAGTTAGTTAGTTGGGTTTTACATATTTATATATTGTATTGTATTTTACATTTGCGTACATAGAGTTAGGTCTTACATCTTCATACATGGGGTTGGGGTTTGCAGCTTCATACCTGGGAATAGGTTTTACTGTACATCATCATACACAGGTTTGGGTTTTACATCTTCAAACATGGGGTAGGGTTTTACAAATGGTTTGGTTTTACATCTTTATTCATGGGGTTGTTTTTTTTTATCTTCATACTTGGGGTTGGGTTTTATATCTCATATATTAAGTTGGATTTTATATCTTCATACTAGGGGTTGGTTTTACTGTACATCTTCATACCTAGGGTTGGGTTTTACATTTCAATCGATCCTATCACCATAAAAAAAATTAAATTTATGAATATTTTGTGACCCCAACAAAAGACAAGTCAGGCAACCTGGAAACATGTATATAGTCTATTCCATGAAAATGAATACTACTGTTTTCTTTTATGGGCTTCTGACTAGTTTTAGGGCCTCTTATCTGCTACACATAATGTCATCAACTTCATACATCATTCCCTTCCAGGACATGTCAAGAGAAGTTCCAAAAACTCAAACTCAAAATACTCGCAAAGGTCAAATCCTTCCATACTAGAAAAGGCTTGAACATACCGTACCCCTTAAAGTGATAAAGGGAAACAATAGCAAAATCCAACATGACCTAAAATACTGCAGTCATATATCTCATCCTGATGACGACCTGAAAATACCCGGACTATCTGGAGCGGTGAGATAGGGCACATGGCAATGCCTAGAACAGATTAATTGTTGAGCTACAAATGGCCCACATACTTTTTGTCCAATTTGGTCTTCTGGATCCACTCCTGCCTCAGACTGGTTAATGCCAACACCTTTCTCTCATTTTTAGTCTGTAGGATCCAGCCCTTGATTATTCTATCTTCACCTCAGCTCTTTACTTGTTGATGCAATAGAGTCTGTGAGTAAAGAGAGTTATGAGAAGATTTATAGCAGCCATCAAGAAGGCATATCGGGACAACCTCATATGGTGTCCCAGTCTTCCCCAAAGACACAATCAAACACATGAGGTGGGTGCCCTGTGCAAATGAGCTGTGCTCACTGAAGGGGTGCCACTGACATAATATATTAATGCTATTACCATAGATTACTTTTTTACATTTGGTCACTATATGTTAGTTTTATTTCAGCACTGCATGGGGGTATTATGCTACAGCAATTTGCTACAGTGGCATATCTGTGACACAGAGGCGTGTGTCGCATTGCTCTTTGAGCACTGTACGGTATGTTTTCCTTTTTTTTTGCAATGTTTGGTGGTGGCAGCACTACATACTGTAACATTATTTGTTACAGTATACTAAAATATGGGAGTTTCATGAATGTATGGTGCTGTATTTGGCACTGTATATGCCTAAGACTAGTGTATATGGTAAGAGAGAATAAAAGATAGAGGAAAGGGCACTATTCAATGAAAAGGCTGGCCCTGAACCCATTTCCTTTTCTACTGACTCATAAGATTGTTTTACGTTCAGGAAACACATGGGGGAAATTAAGCATGAGCGTCCATCTTATTTTAGATTAAACATACAATATCAACTATATTCATCTTCTCCAGCCTAAAAAGAGCTATTTAGAAGAATGTCAATATGTTAAGTGCTTTCTTACCCAGGAGCCTATGTCCATGTATTGGTCGGGCATTGAAATATTCCTGAGCTGTACGGATGTGAACACAACACCAATGTAGACTTAAGTTATCAAGAGTATTTCTCCAAAAATAGAACAGAGCAAACAAAACCAGAGCTACACAAAGATCACATTTTTGCCATCACGTGTATTGGTCTAGTGCTTTGACTTCCACCCTCTTGAGTCTTTTCAAGTGAATAGTTAAAAAGTTCTGCTGTAGAGTCTAATTTTATAACATTTTGCAAATTTGCCTTTCACTATGTGGCTTTCAAAGCCTTACGTATCATTGTTTGAAACACACCAGTAAGTGAGAAGTAGGTCAGCTGTACATCTGGAGAACAGAGGATGGAGAACTAAATCAAGGGAGCTGCTCTCAGAACCTTCACGTCCTACAACCTCCTATACCACTTTGGACCCATGATGACCCTCTAAGACCTGTTGTAGAAAAACTCCAGATGAAATGTCCCCTGCTGGTCTCTTCCACTGTCTGTTTCTAAACCTTGTCCTAATTTTACCTTGAACTCTGTGTCCCACCATGGGTACCACATTCAATTTCCGCCTTAAAGTATCATCTTGCATTTCGCCATGCCTCTAACATTTCTCTAGAGGGGTGAGTCCCAAGTCGGATCACTCAACGATAGAGCACTCAGGTTGGGTCAAAACTTTCAACTGCACATTATGGTACAGAATGACGTGTCCACCCTCACCTTACCTGGAATTTGGTTAAGGAATCCCAATTTCTCAATATGGCAACATGCTAGCAATAATTTTGGACAGACTGCTACTCATATCACAACCACTGCGTGGCCACATATAGACACATATGGCATAAATATCTCCTAAAAAAAGTATCCTAATGGCTTTGATCAGATTCAAACCTAGGACCACAGTGCTACAGGGCAACTATACTAATCACTGAGCCACCGTACGAGGCGGCATAATGTCTCCATTGGACGTGCCAGATGGAATACCCATCCCTTCTGCATCTAACAACCTTAGCTCTGCTTCATCTCTACATCCTTACAAGGCACTCCACCAATCTTACAGAGTCTTTTCTAATAGTCGATTCCTTGCCACTTCCCTTTGTTACATATGCGAGGACTCTGCAATCCAGAAGCCATGCCCCCTATCTTTTACAGTTTTTATTTCTGTACCTCTAATTCTACACTCCACTATGACACTGCAGATAGAAAGGGAGCTCTGTATCTGAACAGCAGCTAATTACCGCAATCCCCGGCCCCTCGCCGAATGCAGCGGGTGTCTTCAGTCCTCATCTTTGCTCCGACACAATGAAGAGAATTTGCGCCTGAAAGTGATTGCAGTGAACGCGGGAGAAAGTTTCCTGCTCTGCATCCTCAAACTGTTCCTCATTATTCGTTTTGTTGTGCCCCCACGTTCCTGTTCTCGCTTTTTCCAAAAAACATAATTATAGCAGCGGATATTTTTTCTCTGATTTATTGCAAAGTTTCCGGGTTTCCTTTTTGCTTCTGTTATGAGTCAGTATGATTGTGTAATGACAGCAATATTCTGCAGCCTTTCTTTGCTGGAGCACACATGTAGCAAGGCAGACTAATCATACACAGCAGAGCTGGGTTGTTTATTGTGGCATTGTATTGTATTAAAGGGGGATACTAACCCCATGAAATGGTTTTACCAACAGCTCACAATGGTACAAAGCAACAAACCTCTTCCCAATCCCTAGTGTTCTGATGGCACAACATGTGACCGCTGCAGTCGCGTCCTCAGTGGTGTTCACAGTTCAGTGCTATACCCAGTGATTGGCTGCAGTGGCCACGTGTCATCACCCCATGTCATTGCTGAATTGGGTAGAATGGGAACCAGCGGGGAAGGATCCGCGTAGAAGTTATAAGAGATTGGCAGGGGCAGTATTGCTTTTTGTAAAAAATTTTAAGGGGTTGGAGAATACCTTTAAGATGTGAAGATGTAGCAGAATTAAATTTATTACAATGTATCTTTTATGGTTTTCATGGCTTTACTGTGGACATTATCTTAAAAAGCATCTGTCAGCATGATCAATGCTATTAAATAAGGCATACTAACACAGAAATGCAACAGCACTCTGCAACCAGCACTCTGCCCTGCCTCTATGCTGGAAGTTATCAGAGGCGTTAGTGTACATTTTGATCAAAAAGTAATAAGCCACTCGCCACGCCAAGGCCGCCTCTATGAGTGGTCCTAACGCTAAATCCTACCTGTTATGGGCCATGACAGCCACATAGATTCCAGGGAGTGCGGGCCCAGCATGCATGCTATGATACACCTCGCTTGTTAACCCTTTTTGGTGCCATAACAACCTCCATTAGATCCAGAGACGCAGTTACCAACATGCATGCTGAGCCCACTGTGTACTCTTCCTGGAGCCAGATGACTATTAGTAGGTATTATGAATGCAAGTTAAGGTTTATACTTACTCTGATTAAAACCAGCCTCTAGGGCAGACAAACTAGTCAGGTGTGCATGACTGAAAGGAGGCCGCCACACCTCCAGCATATACGACACAGAGACACAAGGGGGGGTCAGTCAGTACGTCCCTGTATGCAGGTGCACGTAGCTATGGCAAAATATACATACAAACAGAGAAATGCAACAGCACTCTGCAACCAGCACTCTGCCCTGCCTCTATGCTAGAAGTTATCAGAGGCGTTAGTGTACATTTTGATCAAAAAGTAATAAGCCACGCGCCGCACCAAGGCCGCCTCTATGAGTGGTCCTAATGCTAAATCCTACCTGTTATGGGCCATGACAGCCACATAAAATCCAGGAAGTGGATACTATTCTGGATCTAATGGAGGCTGTTATTGCACCAAAAAGGGGTAATAAGCATGGTGGATCCTAGCATGCATGCTGGGCCCGCACTCCCTTGATTTTATGTAGCTGTCATGGCCCATAACATCTCCTCCTCCTCTTAATTGAAAGGGCTAGACATCAGCATACTGAGGGCAGAGCTGTGTCCTAGAATTTACATATTCTATACACTACTTACTATAGCCTTACCATGATGAGAAGAGTAGATTTCTATACTTTGTAGTGTATATGATATGTAGATGCTAGGACACAGCTCTGCGCACAGCATACTGATGTCTAGCCCTGTCAGTCGCGGGGAGGGGGAAGTGTGTAGAGCACAGAAGGTGTTACAAAGGCAGTGCTCCAAGGACTCAGCCCCTCCCCAGGTGCTCCAACATGCTCATTTACATATGAACAAAACTACTGATAGCTCTGCAACTGTTAAACACACAGAGAAAAGAAAGGCAACGTTTTACTCAGCATGATCAACCCTACCAGGCGGTATACATGGTTTAAGAGCATTGATCATACTGTCAGATGCTCTCTAAAGGAACCCTAGAGACAAAGCTGAAACAATCGGGCAAATCAACTTTTGCTGCTTCGACAGAATTCTGGTGTTAGTTTAACCATAATTTTGGGGCAAATAATTGATTGTTGAATTGCCAAAACAGATGTTTGTGACTCGCTAGACACCTCTGTAAAATATTTAATAAAGAGGGCAAGAATGCCAGGTTGTGAAATGCGCCAAATGTATTACTGGCCTGCCCCAGTTTTTTAAGCAGAAAATGCTGGCCTAAATTTTACAACCCAAGAGGTGGCCTGAAGAAGGAATCGAAGTCTAATGTGTGCTAGAGATGCACCAAATCTATCAGCGAGCGAGACTGATAGGGCAACTTCTGATTGCCCCATCACCGGTTATAATGTCAAATTGTCACTACTAGTTAATTTTTATAGGGGGCAGCATTCTGTATATTACAGGGATGCATGGATCACGCATCGCTCTATCAAGCCCTACATGCACTATCAAGCCCTACATGCAGATCCAAAGAATAGGTGGGGGGCCCTTTTATAGATTTTGCATTATGGCCCAGGAACTATGACTTATGCATCTGCCCTGGGGTCATTGCAAATGCTCTAGACTGGGGTGACCCTGGCATTCACCCCGAACCACGACCATCACTAGGCAGAAGAGACTTAAACATTTTCATCCTCTTTCTCATACTGCACTGGTTTTGTGTCAGTCTTTACTGCAGTTCTGATATTCTATTATTGAAGTAGGTAGCCAGATGAATAGGGAATAAACTATAGAGAGTGGTTTCCATCCCCACTGGAAAATAGAAGTGGACTTGAAAATCGGATTAAGATGAGAGGTACAGTAACGCACTGTTTTTGCATTATGTTGTGTCAGTCTTGGTGTACTTTACTGTATTTCTGATTCTCTATTCTGCCGTATAAATAAAGCATGGGCTATAGAGAACAGTTCCTATCCCCATTGGATACCGCAACAGAACTTGAAATTCTAGACGCAAAAGGGGGTTAAGATGTGATGTAACTGATGTCTTTGGGGCTCCTGGAATAGCCCTTTAAAGGTTATTTGTAAAAATGTACCAAAAAAAAATCACTTTTGTGATTCAGCTTCTTTCACATATTTTTTTAATCTTCGACTTGATTTGGAGCTTGTACAAGCACATTCTTGGAGCCAGTACATCCCCGCTGTGCCAGTTTAATATCAGCAGAGGTAACAGTTTAATAAGTTCACTATCTAAATCTGTAACTGTGGAAGAATTTGTCTGGCAAAACTGATAATTAATCTTAAATTCCTTCCTTGGAAGAAAACAATGAACGTGGTAAATGCATATTGTAATTAGTTTTACGGTGTTGACCACTAATAACTGAGAAAATTAGATACAATGTTGCGATCTTATTTATTTTAACCAAAACTTTAATTAGCAGAAGAGAATTTGATTTTTTTTCTTTTTATTTTTGTGTTAAAGGTGCTAAGTAAAAGCTGTTAATGATTATGGCAGTAATTAGAATCTGTAGGGACAGGCATAGACTCTCTTCGATTTGACATATTCAAATAATTATTAGAAACATTTTACGCTCCGATATTTTCAGTCAAGAGGAAGTATGAAAACACAAATCTGTAATCAATGTGAAGAGTCAGTGCACCCTGGGGAGGAGCAGTAGTATAGGGCTGTAAATAGTCCTGACTTCTAATATGTTGCTGTCAGCGCTGGATCAAAGGCTCTGGAGCTCATTGGGACTAAGGCTCTGTGTATACAGGCCTATGGCGGCGCTGTACATGAGCTGGGAATTGGGAGTAGATTTGAGCGGACACCTTGAAGTTTGGGTTCAATGGGTTCGGCCAACTTCACAAAAAAGAACTTGACCCGAACTTTACCCCGACCCCGAACCCTATTGAAGTCAACGGGGAGGCAAACTTTTGGGCACTAAAATGGCCCTAAAAATGTAATGGAAAGGGCTAGAGGGGCTGCAAAAGGCAGCAAAATGTGCTTAAGAGCAAATGTGAATAGGGAAATAAAATAAATAAAAATTAAAAATGATTAACCTGCAACTCAGGAGGAGGTGGATGTGGAGTCGGAGGTTGAGGAGGCGGTGAATGTGGTGTGGTAGGTGGAAGCAGCGATGGAGGAGGAGGAGAAGTTAGCCAGCGAAGGTTTTTTTTTTTTTTTTTATGGGGTAGCCCCCAAAATAATGGGACAAATAAAAAAAAAAGAAATCAAAGAATAAGTGCACTTGAGTACAAGAAGGTATGGTTGAGGCTGGTATAAATGTCTATTCTGCACAAGGGAGGGACAAGTCCTGTGGGATCCAGGCCTGGTTCATTTTAATGAACGTCAGCTTGTCCACGTTGGCTGTGGACAGGCGGCTGCGTTTGTCAGTAATGACGCCCCCTGCCGTGCTGAATACATGTTCAGACAAAACGCTAGCCGCCGGGCAGGCCAGCAGCTCCAAGGCATAAAAGGCTAGCTCTGGCCACGTGGACAATTTGGAGACCCAGAAGTTGAATGGGGCCGAACCATTAGTCAGTACGTGGAGGGGTGTGTAAACGTACTGTTCAACCATGTTAGTGAAATGCTGCTTCCTGCTAACACGTTCCATATCAGCTGGTGGTGCCGGTTGCTGTGGCGTGGTGACAAAACTTTTCCACATGTCGCCATGCTAACCCTGCCTTCTGAGGTGCTTGCCGTGACCTCTTCCTCCTCCTCCCCCTCCCATGCCTCTGCCTTCGCCTTGTGCTTCCACTTGTCCACCCGTGTCAGTTGGGAATGCCTTCAGGAGTGTGTCTACCAGCGTGCGCTTGTAGTCACGCATCTTCCTATCACGCTCCAGGGAGGGAATTAAGGACGGCACTTTGTCCTTGTACCAGGGATCCAGCAAGGTGGCCACCCAGTAGTCCGCACACGTTAAAATGTGGGCAACTCTGCGGTTGTTGCGCAGGCACTGCAGCATGTAGTCGCTCATGTGTTCCAGGCTGCCCAGAGGTAAGGATAAGCTGTCCTCTGTAGGTGGTGTATCATCTGTGTCCTCCGTATCCCCCCAGCCATGCTCTAGTGATGGCCATGAGCTGCCTTGGGTGCCACCCCGCTGTGAACCCGGTTCCTCCTCCTCTACCTCATCCTCTTCGTCCTCCAGAACTGTGCCCTGGTTGGCCACATTTGTACCTGGCCTCTGCTGGTGCAGGAACCCACCCTCCTAGCCACTTCTGAATGACTGGCCTGAAACCCTGTGAAATGACCCCTCTTCCTCCTCCTCTTCCTACTGGGCCACATCCTGTTCCATCATCTCCCTAAGTGTTTTTTAAGGAGACAAAGAAGTGGTATTGTAATGCTAAGAATGGTGTCATCACCACTGGCCATGTTGGTTGAGTACTCGAAACAACGCAACAAGGCACACAGGTCTCGCATGGAGGCCCAGTCATTGGTGGGGAAGTGGTGCTGTTCCGCAGTGCGACTGACGCGTGCGTGCTGCAGCTGAAACTCCACTATGGCCTGCTGCTGCTCGCACAGTCTGTCCAGCATGTGCAAGGTGGAGTTCCACCTGGTGGGCTCGTCGCATATGAGGCGGTGAGCGGGAAGGCTGAAGTTACACTGTAGCGCAGACAGGCGAGCAGCAGCACGGTGAGAACGCCGAAAGTGCGCACATACAGATCACACTTTCTGCAGCAGCTCTGACATGTCTGGGGAAGTTTTTAAGAAACTTCTGCACCACCAGATTCAGCACATGCGCCAGGCAAGGGATGTGCGTCAAACCGACTAGTCCCAGAGCTGCTATGAGAGTTCGCCCATTATCGCACACCACCAGGCCGGGCTTGAGGCTCACCGGCAGCAACCACTCATCAGTCTGCTGTTCTATGCCCCTCCACAGCTCCTGTGCGGTGTGGGGTTTGTCCCCCAAACACATGAGTTTTAAAACCACCTGTTGACGTTTACCCCGGGCTGTGCTAAAGTTGGTGGTGAAGGTCTTTCGCTGACCGGATGAGGAGAAAGGGGAGTAGGAGGCAATAGGAGGCAAAGAATGATGCCCTGCGATCCTCAGTGGCCCAGCCGCCACTGCATTTACCCAGTGTGCAGTTAGGGAGATATAGCGTCCCTGGCCGTGCTTACTGTTCCACGTATCTGTGGTTATGTGGACCTTGCCACAGATGGCGTTGCGCAGTGCACACTTGATTTTATCCCTCACTTGTTTGTGCAGGGAAGGGACGGCTCACCTGGAAAAGTAGTGGCGGCTGGGAACGACGTACTGTGGGAAAGCCACCGCCATCAGCTGTTTAAAACAGTCCGTCTCCACCAGACGGAATAACAGCATTTCAAAGGCCAGTAATTTTGAAATGCTGGCATTCAGGACCAGGGATCGAGGGTGGGTAGGGGGGGTACTTCCTCTTTCTCTCCAGTGTTTGGGAGATGGAGAGCTGAACGATTGCGTGTGACATGGTGGAGATGCTTGGTGATGGTGACGGAGGTGGTGGTGTTGGTGGCACATCCTCTGTTTGCTGGTCGCCAGGTGCCACGTTGACTTCAGAGGCGGAGGAAGAGGCCGAGACAGCAGCAGAAGAGGGAGCAGGAGGAGCCTGAGACCTTTCTTGGTTTTTAAGGTGTTTACTCCACTGCAGTTCATGCTTTGCATGTAGATGCCTGGTCATGCGGGTTGTGCTAAGGTTCAGAACGTTACTGCCTCGCTTCAGGCTCTGATGGCACAGAACTCTTTGTAGCTGGCTTTGGTGTGCTCGGTCCCTGGGTACGGTGGGCAGTAGCAGGCGTACTGTCTCGGGGACGGTCGCTCCGCTTTTGCAGCCTGCTCCCTCTTTTGCTGTGCTGTTGCCTCTGTGCGACCACCGCCTCTTTCTCAGAACTGCACATGTCACTAGCATCAGTGGTGTATCTTGGTTTTGTGCTGCCCTAGGCGAGACTAAACTCGGGCACCCCCTAATATAAATTTGACCCGCCCCTTCCTGTCAAGGCCAAACCCCTTTCTCTGTAAACCCCGCCCTTCCTTTTAGGCTCCATCCTTTCCTGTATTCCTGTATTTAAAAGTGAATAACGACAGCCACACCTCACACCCCTCCCTTGATCCCACTAAGTGTCATCCACAGATCCCCCCCTTAAGTGCCATCCACAGACAGATCCACCCCTTAAGTGCCATCCACAGATCCCCCCTCAGTGTCATCCACAGATTCCCCCCCTCTTTAGTGTCATCCACATATTCCCCCTTAGTGTCATCCACAGATTCCCCCCTCAGTGTCATCCACAGATTCCCCCCTCAGTGTCATCCACAGATTCCCCCTCAGTGTCATCCACAGATTCCCCCTCTTTAGTGTCATCCACATATCCCCCTTAGTGTCATCCACAGATTCCCCCCTCAGTGTCATCCACAGATTCTCCCCCCTCAGTGTCATCCACAGATTCCCCCTCAGTGTCATCCACAGATTCCCCCTCTTTAGTGTCATCCACATATTCCCTCCCCCTCAGTGTCATCCACATATCCCCCCTCAGTGTCATCCATAGATTCCCCCTCAGTGTCATCCACAGATTCCCCCCTGTGTCATCCACAGTTCCCCCTGTGTCATCCACAGATTCCCCCTCTTTAGTGTCATCCACAGATTCCCCCATCTTTAGTGTCATCCACAGATCCCCCCCTCAGTGTCATCCACAGATTCCCCCTCTTTAGTGTCATCCATCCACAGATTCCCCCTCTTTAGTGTCATCCACAGATTCCCCCCTCAGTGTCATCCACAGATTCTCCCCCCTCAGTTTCATCCACAGATTCCCCCACCTCAGTGTCATCCACAGATTCTCCCCCTCAGTGTCATCCACAGATTCTTCCCCCAGTGTCATCCGATTCCACAGACATTTCCTACCTGCCCAGCGCCGTTGTAGGTAATTTATTCACTCCACTTGCCTGAGAGAGCGCCGGAAGACTCACACAGGCGCACTGGCAGGCGCATGCGCACTTCAATGCCTCTGCCAGTGCGCCTGTGTGAGTCTTCCGGCGCTTCTCTCAGGCAAGTGGAGTGAATAAATTACCTACAACGGCGCTGGGCGGGGAGGAGCGGCGCCGGCGCACCCCCAGCAGCACAGCCCGGACAAAAAAAAAAATCTATCACTGAGGCAAACAAGGCATCTTGCCGCGGCGCCGCCCCATTGAAAGTGCCGCCCTAGGCAAATGCCTTGTTTGCCTCGTGATAGATACGCCACTGACTAGCATGAACTTGAGTCCAGTCCAGTCCTCATTGTCCTCCACATCATCTTCCATCCATCTGGACCCCGACCCTCCTCATTGGTTAGAAAGCCTCCCATGTCCTCATCCTGCAACATAAGTGGTTGGGCATCCGTTCACTCAATCTCTTCCACTTCTAGGGCAGGGCTATGGTTATGGCCCTGGGAGACCCTGTCAGCAGAGTCATCAAAAATCATAAGAGACTGCTGCATGACTTGGCTCAGACTGCTTGGCTGATTTGCAATGGGTTGAGGTGAAAGACTGAAGGGCATTAGCTGCAGGTGCCAACTCTGAGCTTTCTGCAGAGGACTGGGTGGGAGACAATGGGAAGGAACTGGAGGCACTGTCAGCCACCCAATCTACTATCGCCTGTACATGTTCTGGCCTCACCATCCGTAGAGCGGCATTCGGGCCTACAAAATAACGCTGCCGGTTCTGTCGCCTACTCGCACCTGAGGAAGGTGCTTTACTTGGACCTGTAGTTGGCGCTGAACGGCCACGTCCTCTCCCAGCAACAGGAGCTCCACCAACACCACCACGACCAGGGCCACGTCCCTTATTTGATGTTCTCCTTATTATTTGCGTTCACCCACCAAACTAACAGATGATTTATCTCCGGTGTCAATTTAACTGCCAATAGTCAGCAATTAGGTTCACTAACAGTAAGGCAGTGCCCGTGTCATAAACAGAATACATTTCTTTAGGTCACACAACAGTGTAACGGAGCAATTCAATACAATTACTTCACTATCAACAAAAATTAGATTTTTCAAACCAACAATAGCAAAAAGCAGAAGTTAACGGTTTAATTTGACTGTCAGAAACGCAGCGTACACCGCAAATGTGCTATCTACCACAAAACCGGTGTGTCTGCAACCAACTATGTAAATGCGGAGTTCAGAAGGTTACTTAAAATGACTGAAATACAGGGTCGGCCTCAGATCTGCTATGTAGCACAAAACCAGTGTTTATTGCAACAAACTACAGAAATGCAGTATATCACCCCAAAAATTATAAAACAGGTTTTTCAGCGTTGTATGCAAAGGTGCTTTGTGGCACGACAGTTCGGGTTTATTCTCCTAACTACAGCAATGCACTAGGTCACACCAAAATTATAAAATAGGTAATGTAGGGGGACTTGACCTGCCAGAAAAAAATGAATTTTTCCTCCACTGAGCTACCAAAAAATAATTAGACTGATGTCCCTGGCAGGCTGGCACACATGCAGGTCACATGCAGTTCGAACGACACTGCAGTTGCTAAAATGGCTGCCGACCCCCCCCCCCAGTAACAGATGGATTAAAAATTAGTTTGCAGTATCACTGGGCTCGGGGCTGGGTACAAATATGTAGCATAGCACCCTCAATAATTGCTGTAGTTTGAAGAGTTAACACCACCAAGTTCAACAGATTTCTTCCCTAATCTGTCCCTGAGAGCACCAGCAGCAGCCTGTCCCTACACTGAGAGCAGCAGAGTGACGTGCGGCGCTACGTGACTCCAGCTTATATAGAGGCTGGGTCACATGCTGCACTTAGCCAATCACAGCCATGCCAATAGTAGGCATATCTGTGATGGCTTCTTAGGGCAAAGTAGTGAAAGGCTTGTCGATTGGCTGCCCTGCAGCCTTTTAAAAAGTGGGAAGAAATCGCCAAACAACAAACCCGAACCCAAACTTTAACGGAAATGTTCGGATCCGGGTGCAGAAAACAGTAAAGTTCGGTACAAACCTGAACTATACAGTTCGGGTTCACTCAACTCCAATTGGGAGTACTCGGCATGGGATCCTAAAGCAAGTTTGGATAAGGCTTCTGTGATTCCACATGACAAGATCCTCTTGGACTCTATAGGACTCAATGCACAGTAACCTTTCATACGCAGCGTTCAAATACTGACTAATATTGTTAAAAGCTGCCAAACTAGTGCCATACTGCCATGCAGTGCTTGCATAATACTTCCAAAAGTGCTCAGATATTGAAATAATACCATAAATACCATAAAACTGTTATGCCAGTGCCTGACTCTGGCAAATATTACCACAATACAGTGTCCACATAATACTACCATACAGTGAACATATAATATTGACAGTGCCTACAAAATACTGGCAAATAACTGCCGCACTAGTGCCAAACTCTGGTTAATAATACCACCATACAGTGCCAACAGTACTGCCATAAAACCCATATAATACTGCCTGCATAATTCTGCCCTACAGTACCTGCATGATTGCGCTAGACAGTACCCACATAATATTACCATAAAACTGCCATATTCTGGTTAATAGCAGTACCATACAGTGCCCACATAATACTACCAAACAGTACTCACACAATATTACCATAAAACTGCCTTGCTATTGCCATGCTCTGGTTAATAATGCAACCCACACAGTGCCCACATAATACTGCCATACAGTAGTCATGTAATACTTCCATACAATATCATATGTAGCTCAAATAATACTACCCAACAGTGAACGCATACGGCTACTTTCACCTACTCCAATACAGTACTACTTCGGCTAGATACAAGGCAAGATGCTTAAAGGGGTTCTCCGGGATTTACATCTTGATGATGTATTCTCCCGATAGGTCATCAATATAAGATTGGTGATGGTCTGACTCCGAGGCTCCCCGTCGATCCGCTGTACAAAGAAGCCGCAGTGCTCTGTGAGTATCTAGGCCTACTCCTAGGACACGTGAAGGAAAGATCATTGATTATATAAAGTCACAGAAAATAATGCAGTATAGTAATAGATGCAAGCATAACATATGGACTAAGCCCTCACTCGATTGATAAAATCTGAGACACTTAGGCAATACATTTTGATCAAAACACATCTGTGCCCATCTACCTAGTGCCAGGGTGGTCTCAGTTCAGACGGGTCCTACGCTACACCTACCTATGCCGTTATGCATTTTTGTTTAGGAGCACGGCCCTGCACATATGGTGTGCTGCACCCAGTTACCTCTATGTGCATTAGCAGCCAATGAGAGGGGGAGCACACACCCCAGAGCGGCAGAATTTTTTTTTTTTCAAGCTTCTTTACCCTCTGGCAATTTCAAACAAAATCTTGGAAAACATGAAATTTTGAACTTTTTTGAAAAATCATTCTAGTATAAAATGCGGTACATTTGAATGAGAATACCATCATCACTGCACCTCTTGATTAGGCCAAAGTGCTGGGAAAGTAGAGTGACTACACTTTAATACTTTTTTTTTACAGATAAGTATAATTGGACTCTTGAAATATAGGCCGTCTGGTAGCTAAATTTTGATTACGGCAAGACACAGCTTAGGTTAGACCTTTCCTGATGAAAAATATGTTAATCATTGTGATGAACCATGAAATAAAATAGTGGGTCATTGGATCACAGTTCATTGATTTTGAATTGCAGCATTTTAATGGTGTCTTTACAATTTTGCATGTTGCGGCTCTGAAACAGAAAATCTGCTTTATTCTTTCTAAAATAGACCCAGTCAAGGTATGTTCAGCAGGAGACTCGCAATCTATTTTTCCAGGAATGACAATCCTTTCAAACAAAAAAAAAAGGTAATGCATATATCGAGTCAGGATGACTCTTTGAAGTACAAAATTGCCATTGAAATATTACATTAGGTTCTTTGTGTTGTCCTGGAATTTAATCCCGGACGAGCCCCCAACTAGCATATCATCTTGAGGCGTAATGCAGGAGAAGATCCGGACATCATTTCTGTTTCCTGTTCTATCACTGTTTTTTTAAGATAGAGGTTAACGAGATACTAGCCTTCGTTTAGTAATTTCAAAGGAACATAAAATCTTGCAGAGATAATTGGCATTTCTAAGTGTAAATTTTGTAGACAGCAGTTTCGGAATATGTGTGTAGTTAAAGTAAATGAAGAAATACTTGTAAGGTTGCTGTCCTTTCAGGCTTAATAAAACTTTTGGTATTAAAGGGTATTACTTCTCACAGTCGAATTAAATATGGCTGATAGAGTAAACATTCTTAAATTGCATAGTACTGCAATAGTATTTGGCATCAATTACATGTTCTATTGCAAGTATCAGTCCCACCAAACTCTTTATTCTGGATCTCTTATTTATGTCTAATACTAACACTTGTTCAGTAATACACCTTGGGTGACCGGTAAAGAGGAATGACAAGAAGTCAAAGCTGAGCTTCCACGCTTGAATGTGTCTAAAAATTCTAATTTCTCAGATACATTCTAGTGGCAAAATGATTTGAAATACAGGCCATGGGTGACAGATTGACGAAGGATGTCATAAGTCAAAAGCATCTTACACACGTTTAGTTTTTAAAAAAAATTATAAGCTTATATTTTTTTTTAACTATGTAATCCAGTGCCACACATCTCAGGATATGTTGAGCACAGAGAAACAATAAGGGAGGGCACATCAGTAACTTTGTAAATACTGCCCCCTATGTACTGTACAAAAAAAGACCTTTTTAATACTGACCCCATTGTAGAAGAATATAACTACTTAAATAGTGCTCTTACAGAATGCATAAGAACATAACTATCACAATACTGCTTTTTGTGTATAATAGTATAACTACTAAAATACTTCTATTATGTGCAAGAATATACCTACTATAATACTGCCTCCTATGTACAAGAATATAACTACTATAATACTGATCCGATGTACAAGAAAATAACTAGTATAATACTGCTCCTATATACAAGAATATAACTACTATAATACTGCCTCCTATGTATAAAAATATAACTTTTATAATGCTGCTCCTATATATAATAATATAACTATTATAATACTGCTTCCTATGTACAAGAATATAACTGCTAAAATACTGTTCTTATGTATAAGAATATAACTACTGTAATACTGTCCATATGTACAAGAATATAACTACTATAATACTGCTCCTATGTACAAGAATATAACTACTATAATACTGCTCCTATTTACAATAATAAAACTACTATAATACTGCCTACTATGTACAAGAATATAACTACTATAATACTGCTCCTATATACAAGAATATAACTACTATAATATTGCTCCGATGTCCAAGAATATAACTACTATAATACTGCTCCTATGTACAAGAATTTAGCTACTATAATACTGCTCCGATGTACAAGAATATAACTACTATAATACTGCCTCCTATGTACAAGAATATAACTACTATAATACTGCTCCTATGTACAAGAATATAACTATTATAATACTGCTCCTATGTACACGAATATAACTATTATAATTCTGCTCCTATATATAATAAGAGAACTATTATAATACTGCCCCCTGTGTACAAGAATATATCTACTATAATACTGCCTCCTATGTACAAGAATATAACTACTATAATACTGTTCTTATGTACAAGAATATAACTACTATAATACTGTCCAGATGTACAAGAATATAAATACTATAATACTGCTCCTCTGTACAAGAATATAACTACAATAATACTGCTCCTATGTACAAGAATATAACTACTATAATACTGCTCCTATGTATAAGAATATAATTACTATAATACTGCTCCTATGTACAAGAATATAACTACTATAATACTGCTCCTATGTACAAGAATATAACTACTATAATACTGCTAGTATGTACAGGAATATAATTACTATAATACTGCTTCTATGTACAAGAATATAACTATTATAATACTGCCTCCTATGTACAAGAATATAACTACTATAATACTGCCTCCTATGTATAAGAATATAACTACTATAATACTGCTCCCATGTACAAGAATATAACTACTATAATACTGATCCTATGTACAAGAATATAACTGCTATAATACTGCTCCTATGTACAAGAATATAACTACTATAATACTGCTCCTATGTACAAGAATATAACTACTATAATACTGCTCCTATGTAAAGGGAATATAACTACTATAATACTGCTCCTATGTATAAGAATATAACTACTATAATACTGCTCCTATGTACAAGAATATAACTAGTATAATACTGCTCCTATGTACAAGAATATAATTACTATAATACTGCTCCTATGTACAAGAATATAACTACTATAATACTGCTCCTATGTACAAGAATATCACTACTATAATACTGCTCCTATATACAAGAATATAACTAGTATAATACTGCTCCTATGTACAAGAATATAACTACTATAATACTGCTCCTATGTACAGGAATATAACTACTATAATACTGCTCCTATGTACAAGAATATAATTACTATAATACTGCTCCTATGTACAAGAATATAACTACTATGGGGGCGGAGCCTGACTGCCGACCAAGTCAGTCGCATGTAGGAGAGCTCCTCTCCTTGCTGTCCTGCAACCTGGTTTATTTTGCAGCTAAACCCTACTGAGAATGGGAAAAATTGGCAGATTTATACCCAAAGATAAGCCTGACCCCTCTAGACCTGACCGAGGGTCCCTGGATATGGAGAAATTCCTGAACAGACGACCGTCTGCAGCCACGGGAGGCCCGGCTAAGATGGCGCCGCCTGACCATGAGGAGGAGACCCGTGATTCAGAGGGAGCTGAAAGCATGGACCTTATGGTGGGAGCTCTCCCATCCAGCACGGAGCCTATCTCTAGGCAATTTATACAGCAGGCCCTGTCAACAGCTCCTGTCAGCAGCTCTCGCTCCGGTTCTACATGACCTCCAGGAAATTAAGTCGGACATAAAACACATGGGTCACCGGGTCGAGACGCTGGAAGTCAACCAAGCCGCTATCCTCACCCACGCACAGACCCTGGGAGATAATGCAGCTGCCTGCCTGGCTTCCTTGGACAATGCTTACGCTAAGCACTGAAGACCAGGAGAACCGCAGTAGGCGGAAAAACATTCGCCTGCGCGGTCTGCCCGAGCACATAGCCCATGAAGCTCTACCAGGAGCAGCATCCGCCATATTCACTATGCTCCTAGGAGACGACGGGGCGACAGATATAGCGATTGAACGCATCCACCGTTCGCTGAGGCCGAAACCGAAGGATAATGAAAATCCTAGGGATGTGGTCTGTGGACTTCTTAAATATACTGATACCGCTGCGATATTGAAGGCGGCGAGGGAACACAAAGAACTCACTCTATGAGGGCTCCAAAGTCCTCTTATTCCAGGATTTGGCGCCATCCACGCTGAATAAGCGAAGAGCTCTGCGCCTCACTGACCAGCTTCGGCGTGTGAAAGTGCCCTATAAATGGCTATTTCCCTTGGCCTCACCTTTCACTGGAGGGGAGAAGATGCACCATCCGGTCCCCTGATGATCTACCGTCGGCGTGGGAGCTCCTCAAGACCACCCCCTCGATATTCCATCATGGCTGCCGCCGGCCGAGACCGGAGTGCCTTTGCCAGTTCTTCCTGAGATGCGACCCTGGTCCCTGTCTGGCCCGCGGAAACGGAGCGCCGCCAAACCCAGGAACACTTGATCCGTTAAGTCCTTACTAAAGTGCCTTTACCTGTTGGACCTATAGCCTCGGGAGGCGAGGCGATATCCCGGTATCTGCCTTGTCCCGAGTTCTGATACAGCCGTACGCAAGTATAGTTGTCTCCTGCACTTAAATCGCTTGTTTATGGATACTAGTTTTATATAGTGCTAGTTATTGCTTGCTAGTCTGCTTATATCTGCTTCCTCTTAATGCCCCATTACTCTGTAGGGGTTAAAGACCCATAGTGCTGTTTCCCAGGTCTGTAGGTGGCGCCGGTGGTATTGATTTTCTCACCCACTGTTCTCCCCCACCTCGCATCAGGACAACCCCTGCACGGACCTGGTGTAAACGCACTGTTGTGAAGTCTTGCATACCTACCATATTAAGTGTTCACATTGAAATAATGTTCACTGCTCTTGCTACAACTTCACCCTCTGCCTGGTTGATTTTCCAGGCTTTATTATGTTATTGGTTGTTTTTCTTTTTTTCTGTTTTCCCTTGGTTCAAATGGTCTCTAGGCGCGCATATATTGCTGTCACTCGCTCTATTAAGTATGTTTGCACATGATGTTAAAAGTTAAGTGTACTTCATTTAACGTTAGAGGCTTCAACGTCCCCAGAAGAGATCGCAGGTTATACGCATCCTGAGGAAATTGCACACTGACATCTGCTTTTTCCAAGAATTGCACTTTAAATCCACATGCGTACTCTCCCTCCAAAGAGGATACTATAGTCAATGGTTTCTGAGCACTTTTAAAAAGGCCACAAGAGGGGTGGGAATTGCCATTAGCAAGCGGGTCCCCTTTACCCTTACGGCCACGCAATCTGACCCTGAGGGCCGTTATGTACTTGTCAAGGGGTCATAGGGACGCAGAAGGTTACACTAGCCAGCCTATATAGCCCTAATAGAGGTCAAAAATCCTGGATTATTAGTACATTACAATGCCTTAAGGCCTTTGCTGAGGGGGTCTGCCTGGTGGGTGGGGACCTGAATGTCCCGCTGAACCCCTTCTTAGACACTTCTGACGGCTCATCCCAGCTAACCCACTCAGCAATTGGCAGTATTAACTACAACCTATCTGATGCACATCTTATAGACGCCTGGCGGTTAGTGAACCCTACAACTAAAGACTTCACCTATCATTCAGCCGCACACAACACTTATAAACGGCTAGACTACTTTTTTATTTCAGATAATTGTGTGGACATGGTAGAACAGGCGAAGATTGACCCTATCACTGTCTCAGACCATGCGTCTGTCTCTGTGGTAATTCATTTTTCTAGCATACCCTCATTAACTAAACAGTGGAGACTTAATGAGACCCTGTTAGATAGACCTGACTCCTGTGAGGCTCTGTCCCAAAACTTTCCTGGTTTTTTGCTGAGAACTCCACCCCGGAATGCCAATTACAACAATATGGGAAACGCATAAGTCCGTACTGAGAGGAGAACTCATAGCACTAGGCTCTAAACTTAAACGTGAGAGACAACATACACTCCATTCCCTTATTCAGCAAATTGCAGACCTGGAAGCTATTCACAAGCGGTCCAGGGCGCAGGCCACTCAAACTGAGTTACAAAAGCTGAGGTCATTATTAAAAGATCATCTTAATGTCTGCCACGCTAGAGCTTACCAGTATTCTCAGTTTCGGTTCTTTGCCCATGGTGACAAGGGCACGAAACTGATGTCATCCCTTATAAAACAGAGGAAAGACTCAATGTACATTTCCTGCATTAAATCAAGCACTGGGGTATCTTTGCACAAAACGTCTGATATAGCTAGAGAATTTCAAAAATTCTATGAAAATTTGTATGGCTTAGACAATACTGGTCTGCCTACTGATCCCCAGAATGAGGCCGCAATTGGGAGGTTCCTCGAACCTCTCAAGTTGCCCCGACTCTCTTTGGAAGACGGGAGACGCTATTGGCTCCAGCCACAGAAGAGGAAATAAAGAAAGTACTAGCCTCAATGCCCTTAGGGAAGAGCCCCGGCCCGGACGGGTTCCCAGTAGGGTATTATAAGAAATTCTCCAAAATTCTCATCCCCACCTCGTGGACTGGTGCAATGCACTTCTTACGGGTGCCAAACTACATAAGCAATCTCTGGAAGCCATTGTCACCATCCTCCCGAAACCAGGCAAGGATCCTCATTATGTGGCAGCTATAGGCCTATATCGCTCCTAAACGTGGATATTAAAATTTGGGCGAAGCTTCTGGCCTCTCGACTTAGTGTCTTCTTACCTCACTTAATACACCCTGACCAGGCAGGTTTCGTGCCTGGGAGGGAAGGTAACCACAATCGTGTAGAGTGCTTACCGCCATTCAATGGGCTAAGAAGAAAAGCCTTCCCTTGACATTCTTGAGTGTGGATGCGGAGAAGGCCTTCGACCGGGTTAAATGGGAATTTTGAGGCAGACCCTCCATCGCTTGGTATTCCGAGACAGTTTCAAGATGCAATCATGACCCTTTATACTGAGCCTAGTGCCAAAATTAGAGTCAATGGTACATTGTCTCCGCCATTCTCCATCTCGAATGGCACACGTCAGGGCTGCCCTTTGTCTCCGGCTCTGTATATCCTGGCGATGGAAACGCTTCTGCAGTCCATCAGAGATCACCCGAATATCCGCGGAGTTAGGGCCAAGAATGATTCCATTGAATACATCAATGTGGCGTATGCTGATGACCTTTTGCTTATGATCTCAAACCCGGCCGAGGCCTTCCCGCATCTCTTGTCACTTTTTGAACAGTATGGCAAAGCATCTAATTATAAGGTCAACTACACTAAGTCGGAGGCCATGAATATCTCAGCACCTCGGGCCTCTATAGCTTCTTTGAAAACCACAACCCCTTTTGTATGGCAAACCTCCAGTATCTCCTACCTGGGAATTAAATTACCAGCCTCACTGGACCAGGTGTTTAGTCTTAATTATTCGCCCCTGATTACTGAGATACAGCAGCAACTTGGGACACTACGCATACCTTACACATCGTGGATGGGGAGGAAGAACCTGCTAAAGGCATTTATAGTACCTAAACTCCTCTACGTCATGCAAATGCTGCCTGTCTTCCTTCCCTCCTCGTTTTTCACGCAGGTTAGACGACTCTTATCCATCTTCCTCTGGAGTGGGAAAGGAGCAAGGTTGTCACATAATAGATTGGTCCTTCGCAAGATACATGGCGGCTTTGCACTGCCTGACCTTCACCTATACTATAAAGCCATTCACCTTAAGAGGTGGATGCAACTACACGTCCACAGCTGCCAACCCCTAGGCACTGAGCTAGAACTGCTCCAACTGACACAACAACAGAGGGCAGCACTGTGGGGCCTGAATTCTGTCTCCTTACACACGCATGTGCTGCTTAAAGGTACGTGCCTTGTCATGCAGCAACTGAACAAGGATCGTAGCATTCTGAACACCCCTTCTCCTGCCATGCCGGCAGACTTGGTTCCCTTTTCGGTTAGACCCTTGACCACTGATACTCCGTCTGTCTGGCGCAAGTTACGCGACTTCTCCACAGCAGACTTTATCTCTGAGGCAGCGGGTCAACTACCGGATGACCACCCCTTGCGGTCCTTAATAGGCGCTTGCAACTTCTTGGACAGGGCCGAGTGTAGATCGGTGGGCAAGAGCCTAATATCTAGGAATCAACTAGTTGTTACCCACACTTGGTTTGAAAAATTACTGTCCTCACAATCTCCACGTAGGAAACTGATCTCATTGCTATACTTAGCTCTAAACGCTCCTAAGCCTAATGATAGGCCCCAATACTTGAAGGTGTGGGAGTCAGAACTTAATAAGTCATTTACTGAAACTGACATTCTGCGCATGAACTCACACTCACATGGTTTCTCGCGCTGTGTGAAAGTGCAAGAACACTCGTATAAAGTCCTGACCCAGTGGTACAGAACTCCCAAACAACTCTTCCTGTGTGGCCTTAGCGCTAATGATAAATGTTGGAGGTGTAAGGAGGCAGAGGGAACGCTTTCACATATATTTTGGTATTGCCCTAAAATACAGCCATATTGGGCTGAGATCTCGAAGGCCATTTCCACTATCACCAGCTCTGATATCAAATTGACCCCTGAGTTGGTCCTTCTCTGGCTTCCCTCCACGGCCTTTTCCCCCTCCAAAGGAAACCTGGCCACTCATCTGATTCAGGCCGCAAGGTTACTTATTCCACAAAGGTGGCTCAGTCATGACCCTCCTACCCTGCTCCATTGGTGGCACAAAGTGGATCAATTATACCGTCTAGAGGAGCTGGCCAGTTGGGAAGCCAGATCACATGCCAAGTTTGAGATCCTGTGGTCCCCTTGGAAATTATATAGGTCACGAACACCTACTCCTGCCTCTGACGTTGCTGACACCTCATCACCGACGCCTAGTTAACCTTGTCCACTAGCGCATGCTGCATTCATACACCTAACCAGCCCTGCATGTGTCACCTAGAGACCAAGTTCGGATTTGCATATCCTTTCTGTTCACTAGTTAATTGGTTTGTATTGTTTATGTAACTACCTCAAGTACTATCAGTATTTCAAGGACTGTAACTGCATGGCTCGCTGAGAGAACAATACCACAGCACAGTCTCTTCTATATGGGACTCCTTCCTGGACTGCAGATATGCCATGTCTTCTGTTTTATCGTCCTGACTGCTTTCACTACTTGGGCCTGCGAGCCCTTTATTGCTGCACTGATGTACGTACATTACTTTCTTTTTGCTCAATAAAAAGATGATTGACAAAGAATATAACTACTATAATACTGCTCGTATATACAAGAATATAACTACTATAATGTACACGAATATAACTGTTTGAATACTGCGGCTGTAGATAAGAATAGAATTACTATAATACTGATTCTATGTTCTATAGATTTACAATTTTTACAGAACTTTTGACAACCCATAAATCATTTTTACCGTTACCTCCTATCCATCTTCAGGCTTCATGTTATCAGTAGACTTTACTGTCTTTGGCGCCTGCTTGACACATGTCCTCTCCGCGCAGACAAACATTTTGTAACTGAAATAAATTGGGCAGCAGCGACGTCTTCCGCCCTCGCTCCCCTTCCCGGACTCTGACTTGTAACCTTTCATCAGACACAATCGCAGAATCACATCTGTGGAAAACAAAAACTTATCATCCCGATTGTCGTCTTGAATACAGATGCACCTTCCACCGACTGTAATAGCGTGGGCTTGATCCGAGATCTCATGGTATTAGCGCTTGATGGCTTAGAGAGATCAGCCGTGCAGAGGAAAAGGTTATTAAATATATTCCTCAAAGAAGCTTTTTCTTCTTGTAATAGTTTGCGAGACACGTTCCAACGAAAATATATGGATTTCTCCGAGGAACTGTTAGCGAAATCTAAATTTATGCAGCTCACTGCAGTTACGGCTTTACAAGATTTCACTTTACAATGTTTTCCAACCTCGTCAGTTTTCTTTCTTCCTCATCAAGGGTTGACTGGTCTGTACCATTAGTTCTATAGACAATTCTGCTCTGCTAATGAGCTCAGCTAGACCTGGGTCATCCAAACCTTTCTAAATTGTTCCATGTCATGTAGAATCTGTAAAAGCCGATGTTGTTATTGCCAGTACTTTGATCTCCGTCTAAAAGTTTTTCTATTGCGGCTGTAATTTTTGTTTTTCTTGACCTATCCCCTCTATTGCTGTGGATGTGGTTATACGGTATGTGGGTGGTGGGGTAGGGATGAGCAGCTTAGTCTTGCTTCCAAACATCACCGACATCCTGATGAGCAGAGGTATAGCTATAAAGCATACAGAGGTAGCAGTCATCCCCACATGACTTAAGACGCATATGAAGGCACCAATATTAGTAATGCCAATTTCTAGAGGATGGGGGGGGGGGTGCTGATACTTGGTTTAGGACCCAAGAGCTCCTGGTAGTTAATAGAAGGTAACAAAATCGAAAACCAGAAAATGTGTTCTTCATAGGAAGCTATATGTATGGACTGTTCCAAAGTTTGGCCTCCTATGGGAATACTTTAGATGACCAGTAGAAGGATCAAGCTGGAATTCATACCTTTTTTTTGTAGTACAATTTATAAATTTTCATAGAATTTTCATAAAACAGCCTTCAAATATAATATTAAGGCATTCTTAGAAGGTGACTCCAAGTTATTAGCCAGGACAGAAATGGCTACCGAGATCTATCTCTGGAGGACCCAGTATGTCCATGGTTTTACACAGACATGTGTACAGTGTAATACTACATTTCCCCTGCGGAGGTGCTGTAGAGAAATTGACATAGGCTACAGTTGACTTACTTATTGTCTGAGGACCTGTCTAATGCAAATCGATTAAAATTGGACACCATTTCAATACCATAGCATGTAAGAAAAATATACATACTTGAGACTTTTTCAATGTAGCAATTTATTTAAAAAAATACAGCAATAAGAATTGATACAACGTGTCATGCCTAAGGGGGTGGAGCATGACAAAGGGACTCTCTCTTTCCTGTCTCCGCCCCTGAGGTTCTCCACTTGGCTTAACAAACAAGTAGTAACAAGTTACTTTATTCAAGCCATTCAGGGTAAGTAATTCAGTGGCAAACCTTTTGCTGCCGTAGGCTCTATCAGTCATGTGACCATCGTCTGGTGGCTGCACCGCCGAGCTACTGCCTAATGCATGGTATTACATTAAACAATTAGGGATTTTCAGTTTGCATTTATACATTGCATGGAGAGTCCTGTATCTTCTCTAACCATCGCATGTACATTCTTTAAGCCTGCTATGCCTTGAACTTTCTTGGAATAGTTTGCACTTTAAAGGGGTCTTCTCACTGCAGCAAGTTAATACAAGGCACTTACTAATGTATTGTGATTGTCCATATTGCTTCCTTTGGTAGCGTGATTCATTTTTCTATACACTGCTTGTTTCCATGGTTACAACCACCCTGCAATCCATAACAAGAACCAGCAGCCCCTCCGGTGGTCGGGACCATGGGAGAACACATAGGCTAGTTCTTTCTCCTATAGTGTGCAAGCGCGGCCACCGCTGCTGGATTGCAGAGTGGTCGCAACCACATAAACAAGCAGGGTATGAAGTGGTGAAAACATGAATCCAGCCAGCAAAGGAAGCAGCATGGACAATCACAATACAATAGTAAGTGCCTTGTAGTAACTTTCTCTACATAATAAATGCTATTCGATGAAGTGAGAAAGGACCCCTTTAAGAGAAGCTTTCTGACCTTTTTTTTTTTTTTAGATTTATTAGACTTTTTCATTTTGCCATATCTTTCTGATAAAGAAAGATTGTGTGCCGAAAGAGTTAATGTATAACTGAAGACCGCCCCAAAAAACCCAAAGATACAGTATGATATTGTTATGCAAACGTTTCCATTCATCGGTTCTGCGTAAATGTCACCATTCAATGTACAGATGGAGAGCTGCCCGACTTTGCAGACTGCAGAATAAAGCCCCGCTGTGCTTTTCAGTATTAAAATTTCAGATCTCGATGCTATTAGTTTATGAATAGGGTTGCATGTTTGATAGGAGTCTTCAGTCCCTATGGGGTGCAGCACTTAAAGTGAACCTCCACCTTTACCAATGTATAGTAATACCTTCGTTTTCTGCTGTCGATCCCTTTCCATTTTTCTTTGGACAAAGAGCCGGCAAGAAAAAGTGCTGTTCGGTATCACCAATTGTAAAGTGCTCAAGTGCGTACTGAGGGGTCCACCCATGAGCAGAAACCATCGCCATCGGAGGGTGGAGGGGAACATTCGTCTATATCATTCTTTGTTTCCTATATCATTCTTTGCACCTATGTGTCCTCATGTCTACAACCATTGAATTATATCTTCTGGACTATGAGAAATCAGATTTAGGCCTCATGCACACAGCCGTTGTTGTGGTCCGCGTCCAAAGCCACATATTTTGTGGCTCGGGCGCGGACCCATTCACTTCATGCTGTCTGCATCCGTTGCTCCGTTCCGTGCCCCCGCAAAAAAAATTGAGCATGTCCTATTCTTGTCTGTTTTGCGGACAAGAATAGGTATTTCTATAATGGGCCACGTTCTGTTCTGCAAATTGCGGAATGGAACGCGGAGCAGCTTCCGTGTTTTGCGAATCCGCGGTTTGCGGACCGCAAAACACCAACGGTCGTGTGCATGTAGCCTTATACATTCATCAAACACACTTTAGAGACTGGTCCTCTACTCATATGATATTATTGGGTCAACTACGTATCTCAAAAATGTGTTTCCAAAAGATCTGGAGATGATATACTGTATCTGGACTGGCACCAGTGCCGGTACCACTACAATATAATGGATATGCAAAGCCTACTGAGATAGAAGTTGGATACCTTAAATACTCTTTTTAAGGGGGTCTCTGGGACTCAAGTAACCATTAGCAGACCCACTGTCCATGGTGACATTCCTTCCTGTGATCACATGGCTATGATTATATCCCAAGATCATTGGACGTGATGTTACCATAGATGACGCCACAGCATGACCATATAGCTTACATATAACCATAATTTTGTTTTGTATTGGACCACCATTGGAGAGGTATTTCCAATCAGAATGGGATATGGTACAGTACCTTGTAATAACCTTGTGAGTTCCAGGGGACCCGCTGAGGACAGGATAGAGAGGAGATATCCAAGTCAGGCTGTGCAAGAGCCATGGACTACGGTTAGGTCTCATAGCTGTCCTTGAAAACATGAATTTTCGAGACATGGACATCCTCTGGACAGGTCATTAGTATCTAAACGGGGGGGGGGGGGGTCTGACACCCGGGACCCCCACTGATTGGCTGTTTGAGAAGGCACCGGTGCTTGCAGTAGCGCCCTGGCCTTCTCTCAGCTTTGCCTAGCCCAGGCATGCTCAACCTGCGGCCCTCCAGCTGTTTCAAGACTACAACTCCCAGAATTCTCGGACAGCCTAAAGCTATCAACCTATAGCAGGGCATTGTGGGAGTTGTAGTTTTACAACCGCTGGAGGGCCACAGGTTGAGAATCACTGGGCCCTAGCCCATGTGATGTCACGTTCATTGGTCACATGGCGTACTCACGGCTCAGCCCCATTAAAGCGTGATACAAGGCACAACCGCTATATAATGTTCAGTGCTGTGCTTGGGGAGCTGGGGGAAGACCGCTGTTCTACTGCGAGCACCGGTACCTTCTCAAATAGCTATTTGGCGGCAGAGAGGTGGATGGGGATGGTGGATGGCCGGGCCCAGAAAAAACTTTTAAAACTTTGAATGTTAGGACCAAGCCTTACAAAATTGGTGCAGCAAAGAAGTCCTGCAGGAAGGTCTCAGTTGTGTAACAAGTACGCACAGGGACCAAATTTGGGAGACATAATGGTTGTCGTTGGATTGAGAAAAGCCATTTCTATTCGTAAATTCTGAGGCGGCAAAGGTGGGTCCTCTATAAACCAGATAAGAGAGTGGTTAGAAAGAGCACCTCTCACTCTGGAGGACCCAGCATGTGCTGCACTGACGTCTGGTGGTGACTATGTAATACCTGGTTTCCCCTGTGGAGGTGCTGCAGGAGACCTGAAAGCTTATTACTTGGATTCCCCACAGATGAAAGCTGACATCTGGGAGACTGTGCCATAAACCCATTCATTGGGTCAGATTTTAACATAAAAAGAGATCCTCCAAAGCAGGAGACCCATGTAATAAGTCCTTCATGGATAAGATTTTCCTTTAGCTTTAATTGTATTCATTTTCCAGTGCTAACTAGGCAGACGGGACATGATTTGATCCAGCAATTGGTGAAAAGGTGAAGAGATGGCTTACCCTCAGTTTCATTCATATGACTCCCAGAATGCTTGCCGATCACGGTCCCCACTGGGATAGGCAATCATTTTTGTAGTGCCAAACCAGTGGGGTGGGGCTGTCCCACTGTTTCAGTCACATGACCCTGATGCTTCAGGCAAGACATTCATTGGCAGATGTTGGCGTAGCTCCCAAGTGCCAGAATGAGTGCACTTACAGTATACAGTAGGTACGGAGGTTGCACCAAACCAGCCGTTGAAGTAAGACAGTATTGAAGCATTCAAGAAGAAAGAACCTTTTTTTTTTTTTTAGAATTTTGGTAAAGGAAAAGTTTCATTTTAAACTTGAGCTTCTGACATTTCACACATGTATTACGGGATAACAAGTAATCAGTGGATGGAGCCGGGCAGGATTGAGGGTTAAGGTCTTCTAATAAAACAGATGAACTGAGAGCAGGAAATGGTGGATATTGTGCACGGCTGTATCTTCTGCTGATGCCGCACACTTTATTATCTAAGTTTAGAATAGAGAGTGAGACAGCTCATAGTATGCCGGCTGAATAGAACTGCATGACTTTATATATATATATATATATTTTTTTTTTTTTTTCGTTATCCGATCCCAATATATGAATAGCTGTAAAATCCCAAAGAAATTCTGTCTCACCATATTTATTATGGATCCATACAACACTGATTAATAAAAAAAGATATGGTCATGAGTCCTACATTTTATTATTTGACATAACCTAGTAATAATTATCTTTCCGTAAAATAAATAAACAAATAAAAATATATATTTTACATGTAATTCCCTGTCTGACCACAGAGAGTGCCGTTAAGAACCATGCCCATGAGGAATACAGACACATGTGGCCGTCCACCTGGTGCAAGAAATAATGTATTCTATGACATCTGCAAAATACTAACAACACAATGTGTGCTCTTCTTGTTTTTTCAAGGAAAGAGCATCAAAGATGCTCTAAATGGTCTAGGAAAATGATCAGAAGTTGTTTTAATTGAATCTTTATTGTGGAAAAAACAAAATGGCACAGGTCCCAAAACATATAAATGTAGGACGCAAAAAAAGGATTCGCTGTTCTCTCATAATATCAACATTCTCAAAGGTGGCCATACAACTTCAATAGCTGTTGCCCATCTGACTGACAGTTGTCTCTCCTAACACCCACAAAAACACTTGGCCTGGCCTGCAAATAGAGAAGAGAAAGCTCCTGTCAGAAGCATTTGTCCCTCTCCAGACTCCTCTCTAGACCGCTCAGTTCCTCTCCAGGCACCTCAGGCTTTCTCCAGGCTCCAATGTCCCTCTCCAGGCTCCCATGTCTCTCTCTGGCTCCCATGTTCCTCTCCAGGCTCCCATGTCCCCTCTCCAGGCTCCCATGTCCCTCTTCAGGCTCCTCTGAACCCTCTCCAGGCCCCCATGTCCCTCTCCAGTCTCCCATGTCCCTCTCTGGCTCCCATGTCCCTCTCCAGGCTTCTCTGTCCCTCTCCAGGCCCCTATGTCCCTCTCCAGGCTCCACTGGCCCTCTTGGGCTCCTATGTCCCTTTCCAGGCTCCTCTGGCCCTCTCCAGGCTCCTATGTCCTGCTCCATGCTCCCCTGTCCCTCTCCAAGCTCCTTTGTCCCTCTCCAGGCTTCTCTGGCCATCTCCAGGCTTCTCTGGCCCTCTTCAGGCTCCTCTGGCTCTGGCCCTCTCGGGCTCCTATGTCCCTCTCCAGGCTCCTCTGGCCCTCTCCAGGCTTGTCTGGCCATTTCGGGCTCCTATATCCCGTTCCATGCTCCCGCGTCCCTCTCCACGCTCCTATGTCCCACTCCATGCTCCCCTGTCCCTCTCCAGGCTCCTTTATCCCTCCCCAGGCTTCTCTGCTTCCCACAAACACCTCTGGTGGTGGCTTATCTCCCTGGGGTGTTGGAATTAAATCCACCCAATCCTTCCCTCCCTCAACATCATCTAGAAAGCTCACTGTACCCGTTAGGTTGTCTGTGGTCCTGCTAAAAAGGTGGGTTTGGCTGACAATACTCTAAAAAGAAAGTAAAACTTTCTATTAGTTTATGGTGCAACACAGGCTAACTATTGGATCCATCAACCAGGTGTAGATCCAAGATTGAAAACATGGGGAGAGGGCAGTATGTAACACACAGCATGCTTTGTTTGGCCAGATCTCATGCCTTAAAGTGATTCTTCAAGATTTAGTAAAATTTGGCAGGAAACCCAGCAAGACCATACGAACTCCATGCAAATGTGATCCCACAGAGCTACGACCGGCCTTAGGTTTGATTGCATCTTGTGCAAAATTTTCTTGAAATAACTGTAATCTACCTTGGAAAACGAATACTTCAAACAACTGACAACTGTCTACCATGTTTTCCTCTTACAGACAGTTGTTATTGTTAGAAAACTCCAGTAATGATAAGGCAATTACTGGGTATCCCAGTGCTAGGGATCACATAGATCAGATGCAATCTGTGGAGGAACCCGGTGGCATTTGGTTTCCCTGCAGCTCCCCCAAAGGAGAAATGAAGCATTACACAGTTCTCATTAAAATCAATGAGCTGTCCATTTAATGTAGTATGTAGTGTTGGGTCCTCCAGCAGCTTTCTACTTTGGCTAATAGATGAGGAGCTCCCCTAGAAGAGAAATTAAGCATTTTACCGGGCTCCATGAAATCAATGAGCCGTCTGTTCAGTTTTCGGAAGTGTTGGGTCCTTCGGAGAGTGAGATGCTCTTTGTAGCTCATCTCCGCTTTGGAGAATAGATGAGGAGCTCCCCCTAAAGGATTAATGAAGCATTACACAGTTACATTGCAATGTACAGAAGTGTTGGGTCCTCCGGAGACTGAGATGGTCTTTGAAGCTCATCTCCGCTTTGGAGAATAGATGAGGAGCTCCCCCTAAAGGATAAATGAAGCATTACACAGTTACATTGCAATGTACAGAAGCGTTGGGTCCTCCAGGGGGTGTGATGCTCTGTATAGTTGCTTTCCATTCTGCCTAATAGATGAGGGTCATTTATGGGGGAACCCCCTGTAGTGTCTCAGATTTCCCCAAAAGGATATTTGAAAAAACTATGACCCTTATCCTCGACTGTGCATCTTAATTTATTGAACGTAACCCAATCACAGTATTAACCTGACACATGACAAACTCAACTTTACTACATCTCTTTAATAAAAATGAATGCCGATATGTTATATGGTCGGAGACAATGCAATTACCATCTCATTACCGATGAGCAGCTAATGCGCAGCAACATATCACTGGCTGGAGGTCAGTCGGAGTGCAGCTTTAGAATGGAGCATGCAGGTCGGGGGACCTTGAGCAGTAACTTACCTTGTGTGGCACGCTTACATCATTGATCGATAATGATTATTTTTTTCTTAGCCTTTAGCCAGGGAAAACAGGGAACAATAAAACCCTTTATTTGACAGTTCTCATTGAGGACTTTAATTTACAGAATGACCTTAATATAGTCAAGCCTCCTTCTAATGGATCCACTGGAGAAGAAAATCTCCACGCCCGGGCATCTTCTAGGGACATAAAAGATCAGGATATTTTGTGCTATTAATATAAAATTTAGGAACGTGACAGAAAATCGGACCTGATCAGAGCAGGTGAGTTATAGACGATCCTCGATACTGTACACCTCATAGGGGTGAGCCAGTAGATGACCATGGAGAAATCACATTGTGATGACCAGGGCTGGGCAAAAACAACAGAGGAAAACAGACCCCTTGATTTCGAGCTCCTGTGTTACGGACCCCTGAGGTTATCTGATGACATCACAGCTACTTAATTGGCTAAAATCTATGGTGATCACACAACAGAGGGATATACGTCTGTGATGTCACAGGATGTTACCTGACGTCAACCACTTGTAATGGAACAAGTAGATTATTTCATTGTCAAACCATTCACCTTGTAGAAGTACAGATGTGATGTCACAACTTATTACCTGTCTGAACCCCACATGTGATGTCACAAAAGCCAAACGGAACAGAACCTGTGATGTCATAGTAGTTCACACAATTTAAACTCACAGTGATGTCAAAGCAGCTTACCTGACTGAAGCCCACAGTGATGTCACAGCAGCTTACCTGACTGAAGCCCACAGTGATGTCACAGCAGCTTACCTGACTGAAGCCCACAGTGATGTCACAGCAGCTTACCTGACTGAAGCCCACAGTGATGTCACAGCAGCGTACCTGACTGAAGCCCACAGTGATGTCACAGCAGCTTACCTGACTGAAGCCCACAGTGATGTCACAGCAGCATACCTGACTGAAGCCCACAGTGATGTCACAGCAGCGTACCTGACTGAAGCCCACAGTGATGTCACAGCAGCTTACCTGACTGAAGCCCACAGTGATGTCACAGCAGCATACCTGACTGAAGCCCACAGTGATGTCACAGCAGCTTACCTGACTGAAGCCCACAGTGATGTCACAGCAGCATACCTGACTGAAGCCCACAGTGATGTCACAGCAGCATACCTGACTGAAGCCCACAGTGATGTCACAGCAGCTTACCTGACTGAAGCCCACAGTGATGTCACAGCAGCATACCTGACTGAAGCCCACAGTGATGTCACAGCAGCGTACCTGACTGAAGCCCACAGTGATGTCACAGCAGCTTACCTGACTGAGGCCCACAGTGATGTCACAGCAGCTTACCTGACTGAAGCCCACAGTGATGTCACAGCAGCGTACCTGACTGAAGCCCACAGTGATGTCACAGCAGCTTACCTGACTGAAGCCCACAGTGATGTCACAGCAGCTTACCTGACTGAAGCCCACAGTGATGTCACAGCAGCTTACCTGACTGAAGCCCACAGTGATGTCACAGCAGCATACCTGACTGAGGCCCACAGTGATGTCACAGCAGCATACCTGACTGAGGCCCACAGTGATGTCACAGCAGCATACCTGACTGAGGCCCACAGTGATGTCACAGCAGCTTACCTGACTGAAGCCCACAGTGATGTCACAGCAGCTTACCTGACTGAAGCCCACAGTGATGTCACAGCAGCTTACCTGACTGAAGCCCACAGTGATGTCACAGCAGCATACCTGACTAAAGCCCACAGTGATGTCACAGCAGCTTACCTGACTGAAGCCCACAGTGATGTCACAGCAGCATACCTGACTGAGGCCCACAGTGATGTCACAGCAGCTTACCTGACTGAAGCCCACAGTGATGTCACAGCAGCTTACCTGACTGAAGCCCACAGTGATGTCACAGCAGCTTACCTGACTGAAGCCCACAGTGATGTCACAGCAGCTTACCTGACTGAGGCCCACAGTGATGTCACAGCAGCATACCTGACTGAGGCCCACAGTGATGTCACAGCAGCTTACCTGACTGAGGCCCACAGTGATGTCACAGCAGCTTACCTGACTGAAGCCCACAGTGATGTCACAGCAGCATACCTGACTGAAGCCCACAGTGATGTCACAGCAGCTTACCTGACTGAAGCCCACAGTGATGTCACAGCAGCTTACCTGACTGAAGCCCACAGTGATGTCACAGCAGCTTACCTGACTGAGGCCCACAGTGATGTCACAGCAGCTTACCTGACTGAAGCCCACAGTGATGTCACAGCAGCATACCTGACTGAGGCCCACAGTGATGTCACAGCAGCATACCTGACTGAGGCCCACAGTGATGTCACAGCAGCTTACCTGACTGAAGCCCACAGTGATGTCACAGCAGCTTACCTGACTGAAGCCCACAGTGATGTCACAGCAGCTTACCTGACTGAGGCCCACAGTGATGTCACAGCAGCTTACCTGACTGAAGCCCACAGTGATGTCACAGCAGCTTACCTGACTGAAGCCCACAGTGATGTCACAGCAGCTTACCTGACTGAAGCCCACAGTGATGTCACAGCAGCATACCTGACTAAAGCCCACAGTGATGTCACAGCAGCTTACCTGACTGAGGCCCACAGTGATGTCACAGCAGCTTACCTGACTGAAGCCCACAGTGATGTCACAGCAGCTTACCTGACTAAAGCCCACAGTGATATCACAGCAGCATACCCGACTGAAGCCCACAGTGATGTCACAGCAGCTTACCTGACTGAACCCCACAGTGATGTCACAGCAGCGTACCTGACTGAGGCCCACAGTGATGTCACAGCAGCATACCTGACTGAAGCCCATAGTGATGTCACAGCACAGGATTCGTGGTATGATGGGGGCCCTCAGATATAGCTTTGCTTGAGGCCCCGGTGACACCAAATCCTCCCTTCTACTACTTACTTTTCGTTTAATTCCACCCCAGGTGCCAAGTGCCCAGCAAGGGGCAAATCCTGGCCTCAGCTAAGTACTTCAACCCTAATCAAAGTGGAGGTGATAGGGGTGTTATAGGTGAAATTCTTACAGGCGAAACGGATCCCTCCCCCGGGTATGGCAGTAATCAGACCGCTACAGCCTGTTAGTTGGTAAACTTGAGCGTTGGCCTCCAGTCATCATTAGCGCGGCTGTGTTCGACTCTCTTAAGGGACATTAGCGTCCCCTAAGTGCAGATCATGGTTTCCTTTCCAAGTAATATTGTAAAATCCCTTGCTCATACTGTACGTGGCCACAGGATTGCGAGAAGCCAGTTGAGATGTAATTTCCTTCTTAATAAAGGCTGTCATTTAATCTAATATTATGGAAAATGATTAGACTTTAAGAAGCTCTATATTATATCTGACACGTCCCCGGTGCACCATTTCTGTCCTTTCGGCAATTACAAATGGCAGCATCGAGTTTTGGCAGGACGCACATTCAGGACCGGAGTTTGTTTATTGGCACTTAATGAAATGCAATTAATCTAAATCACTAGTGGGGAGGACGCCTTTGCCGAAGACCGATAATTGCCAGTGGCAGCTACCCTTTAACAAATGAGTTGATCTTTCACCCACAAAAGTCAGTGGATGTTTGCAAAAAAACTGTTTAATGAGGAAAATTCTCCGCAGGGCCTTTTCCGTCTCATCCTTAGCATTTATCTCCGATCAGCAACGTTTAAATAGAGGAAATTGGCGGCGAGTCTCGGTGGGATCCGTGTTTTTAAAGGGATAATAAAATGATTCTTCTAACACTGTTTCAAGGCTGCTTTTAAGCCCCACTCCATATTATTTCATTGCTTGGCCATTATGAGCAATGCTCCATTGAAGACTATGCGTGATATTTCCCGATGCTTTACAAAGTCATTCTTTTGTACTGGTATAATGGAGGCCACCAAATTAAGGACAACCAATATTCATCAGAATGCAACCTGCACCGTCCTGATCCACTGCTGGAGTTTTGTTCTCGGGAGGTGATTTAACCACTTTTCTAAGCTTCTTGGGATGCAGGAGGACAATGTGCCGTCTGTAATAGAAATTCTACTGAAGATTTTTGCTATAGAGCTTGTTGTATTGATCTGAATACTGTACACGGCAAGCTTGTGGCCATCATCACAAAACTACTACAATGTATCGACGTACAATGTATCCGTGTCTCGAGAGACATTTGGGGTTATAACTATTATTTCTAACCTAGAAAACATAAGGTCCTATAGAATATACTTAAAGGGGTTTTCTTGGATTTTTATTTTGATGGGCTATCCTTATGATAAGTCATACATTTGAGATTGGTGGGGGTCCGAATCAGATGTATGAAGAGGCAATGGCACTCCCTGAGCACATAGTCCTTTTACTAGGCCAGTGATCTCACGTTCATCAGTCACATGACCTAGTCACAGCTCAGTCCCATTCAAGTGAATGGACTGAGCTGCAATACCAAACACGGCCTCTATCCAGTAGACAGCGCTATGCTTGGTAAGCTGCAAGGTAGCCATGACGCTCACTGGAGATCAGCAGAGGTCCCGAGGATAGGTCATCGATATGGAAATCATAGAAAAACCCTTTAAATATCCCTTTCCTAATAATTTACCTAATGGCTCCTGGCACCTCACTTGCGTCAATCCTGCATGTTTATTGAGGTCTTCCAGAGGTGCCAACCCTCCTCTCAAAGAGTGGAGAAGAGTGAAGTTCTTGACATTTGTTTCGGGTCTGTTTTGCATTAATCATCTGCCAGATTCAATTCAGGTCTAAGAAAATTTGACCCAAACTGAAAGTGCTGATATTGCCATGAAACATTGTGTGTGACCGTCTGGGGTCTCCTAGGACTGTATCCAACCCCTTTCAAAGTCTTCAGCTCCAAGACAGCATAAGTAATGTCAGAGTAAAAGTGACATATATGACCAAAAACTATCCATTCTTGGGGAGTAGCAAAAGGTTTTGTATTATGATATCTCTTTAGCATCAGTTCTTCTAAAATATTCTGGCTTGCTCCAATCCTTCTGTCTCTTCATGTAATCCCAGACAGACTGGATGATGCGGAGGTCAGGGCTCTGTGGGGACCGCATCATCACTTCCAGGACTCCCTGTTCTTCTTTACATTGAATGTAGTTCTTTGTATAAATTTAGAGCCAGTTAGATGCCTTCCTGATGGGCCTGCCAGGTGGATAAGTATCTGCCTGTATTTCCCAGCATTGGGGACATCATTACTCCTCACTAGGGATGAGCTGGATGTCCGGGTTTGAGGGGTTAGGTCGAGCTTCATTTCAAAGTTCGATTCGGGTCCAAGCCTGCCCTGAACTTGATTCTGAACTACGAACCCCATTGAAGTCAATGGGGACCCGAACTTTGAGGCACTAAAATGGCTGTAAAAAGTCATAGAAAGGGCTAGAGAGCTGCAAAAGGCTCCAAAGTGGGCGTAAGTGCAATTTCCCTGCAAACAAATGTGGATAGGGAAATGACTTAAAATGACATAAAATACATAAAAATAAAAAATAACAATCTTGAACCAAGGGCCGGAGGTCCAAGTAGAGTAGGAGGTTAAGGAGGCTGTGGACATGGCGGTGTAGGTGGAAGAGGCAGTGGAGGGGGAGAAGGAAGACAACACTCTTCCCGTTTTTTTTTCTTCCATGTTTCCGTCAATTCTGTGTCAGGTTTCTAAGGGCCACGGCGTGACAGTGTGGTGCTTGTATATCCTGGGTTAAAACTGGGTAAAAAATGTAGTCTCAGTTATAGATCTCACACGTCACAGACACACTCACAGTCCACACCCCACATTAATTGGATGGATTCAATATGTGTTGTCTTATTACAATTCTTATTATTTTTTTTGGGTGGGGTTGGGAGGGGACGGTTGGTAACTGTCGACCACCAAACATTGGGAGACGGCAAAGAAAGCACACAAACTGCGCTGGAGTACAACAATGGCTAGGTGCGCACGGTACACTTCTCTACTGCCAATATAAGACATATCAATCTTGAGCCTGGAGGTCACAGCGGAGGAAGAGGCGGATGTGGCGGTGCAGGCGGAAGAGTCGGACGTTTAGTTTTATATATATTTTTTGGGGGGTTTGTGGAGTCCCCAAAACATTCGCAAATGGCAAAGAGAATGCACAAACTGCGCCGGAGTACAACAATTGCTAGGTGTGCCGGATATACCTCTCTACTCTCTAGTCCTATGGGATTCATGCCTGGTTCATTTTAATGAACGTGAGCTTGTTCACCCCTGCCGTGCTAAACACACGTTCGGACAATACACTTGCTGCAGGGCAGGCCAGCACCTCCAAGGAGTAAAGGGCAAGCTCAGGCCATGTGGACAATTTGGAGACCCAGAAGTTAAATGGGGCAGACCCATCAGACAGTACATGCAGACATGTAGACACTTACTGTTCCACCATGTTGCCGAAACGCCGCCTCCTGCTAAGACGGTCCGTATCAAATGGTGGCATGCAGACAAAGTTTTTCCACATTTCGGCCATGCTAACCTTCCATTCTGAGGTAGTGACGGTGCCCCTGCTGCATTGGCGACTTCCTCCTCCTCCGCCAGTGTCCTCTGTATCCTCCCAGCCACGCTCCATTGATGCCCGTGAGCTGATTTGGGTGCCACCCTGCTGTGAACAGGAATCCTCCTCCTCATCTTCCCAAACTGTGCCCTGGCTGGACAGTTGAGTACCTGGCTGCTGTTGGTGCAGGAACCCACCCTCCGAGCCACCTGTGGACGACTGGCCTGATAACCGTGGGAATAATCCCTCTTCCTCCTGTGCCACATCCTCTTCCATCATCGCCCTAAGTGTTTTTTCAAGGAGACATAGAAGTGGCATTGTAACGCTGATAACGGCGTCATCGCAACTGGCCATGTTGGTGGAGTACTCAAAGCAGCGCAACAGGGCACACAGGTCTCGCATGGAGGCCCAATCATTGGTGGTGAAGTGGTGCTGTTCTGCAGAGCAACTCACCCGTGCGTGCTGCAGTGGAAACTCCACTATGGCCTGCTGCTGCTCGCACAGTCTCTCCAGCATGTGCAAGGTGGAGTTCCACCTGGTGGGCATGTCACATATGAGGAGGTGAGCGGGAAGGCTGAAGTTACACTGTAGCGAAGACAGACGAGCAGCAGCAGGGTGAGAACGCCGAAAGGGCGCACAGACGGCCTGCACTTTCTGCAGCAGCTCTGATATATCGGGGTAATTCTTCAGGAACCTCGACACCACCAAATTCAGCACATGTGCGAGGCAAGGGATGTGCGTCAGACCGGCTAGCCCCAGAGCTGCTACGAGATTTTGCCCGTTGTCACACACCACCAGGCCAGGCTTCAGACTCAGCGGCACCAACCACTCATCGGTCTGTTGTTCCATGCCCGTCAACAGCTCCTGCAAGGTGTGGGGTTTTTCCCCCAAACATATGAGTTTCAGAACAGCCTGCTGTCGTTTCCCCCTGGCTGTGCTGAAGTTGGTGGCGCAGGTGTTGCACTGACATGATGAGGAGGCGGTAGAGGAGGAAGCGGAGTAGAAGACAACAGGAGGCACCGAGACGGGCCAGCAATCCTCGGTGGCGGTAGGACATGTGCCAAACCGCTGTCCGCCTCAGGCCCAGCCACCACTACCTTTACCCAGTGGGCAGTAAGGGAGATATAAAGTCCCTGCCTATACGTACTTGTCCCTGTGTCGGTGGTTATGTGGATCTTGCCACTGATGGCTTTGCGCAGCGCATACCTGATTTTTTCCGCCACTTGTTTGTGCAGGGCAGCGCTTTGAAAAGTAGTGGTGGCTGGGAACCACGTACTGTGGGACAGCTGCCATAATTACATTTTTAAAACTGTCCGTCTCCACCAGACGGAATGGCAGAATTTCAAAGGCCAGCAGTTTTGAAATGCTGGCATTCAGTACCAGGGATCGCGGGTGGGTAGGGGGTATTTCCTCTTTCTCTCCAGTGTTTGGGAGATGGAGAGCTGAACGCTTACATTGGACATTGTGGAGATGCTTGGTGACGCAGGTGGTGGTTTTGCTGCCACATTCTCTGTTTGCGGGGTGGCAGGTGCCACTGTCACTCCAGATGGGGAAGAAGAGGCCAAAACCGCAGCAGAAGAGGGAGCAGGGGGAGCCTGAGATCTTTTGTGGTTTTTGAGGTGTCTACTCCACTGCAGCTTGTGCTTTGCATGTAGATGCCTGGTCATGCAGGTTGTGCTCAGGTTCAGAACGTTAATGCCTCGCTTCAGGCTCTGATGGCACAGCGTGCAAACCACCCGTGTCCTGTCGTCAGCACATTGTGTGAAGAACTGCCATGCCAATGAACTCCTTGGAGCTGGCTTTGGCGTGCTCAGTCTCTGGGTGCGGTGGGCAGTAGCAGGCGTACTGGCTGGGGGACGGCCGCTCTGCTTTTGCAACCTGCTCCCTCTTTTGCTATGCGGCTGGTGCTGCATGTCCCCCTCCTCTTCCTCCGAACTGCACACGCCACTGGCATGACCTGGATGCCATGTGAGGTCTAGAGCAAGATAAAACTTAAAAAAGGAATATACACAGAGACAGAGCGCATATGAAGTGTGGGGGCGCCAAGGAAATGCCAATCCTAGGTGTGATAGTTAGTGAAGAATTACAAAGTGAAAGATAAAAAGCTACATACTTTTGATTGAGGTAGATACTGGTTTTGAAATGTTATATTAACCACTTACTTTACCAGGGAGGGGAGTAGGAGATAAACTCAATACACTTGTACCCTCACCTTCCTTTGCCGAGATCGCTTGACAGATGTAAATGGATTCCTTTTACGAGAGTGGTAAAAGAGGGACCTCACAGGATGTAGCATTAGATGGTTGCTTTATTCCAATTAAAATGAACTTGACGCGTTTCGGGGAAGTAAATAAATCCAACTTCCTCAGGAGCAAGATATTAAACCAAATATACACATAAAAACTCACATATAAATAGGCAATTTCTTAGGAAGAGGTGGGCTTAGACTTGTGAGGTCACTTCCTGTGGCATATGCTGGCAATTAATTTTGGAAAGAGAAGAAATAGGACCTCATCATCCTCCACATCATCTTCCACCCAGTCTTCACCCCTGCCATCCTTGTCGGTCTACACCAGGGGTGCACAACCTGCGGCCCTCGATACCATTTTGTGCGGCCCCCAAACATCTGGTAAAAGACATGTACATCTATGTCTTATGGCTTCTTACATGTATCTTTCATGTATTCTCCTATTAGATGGGAGTCCTAGAACTGTAATTAGACATTTATAGCATATACTGTATGTTCAATATGCCAAAAATACAGTATTTCAGTTGGTAATACCCCTTTAAGTTTTATTTTTGGCCCTTGGAATTGGTTCTGGCTGACAATGCGGCCCCCAACCAGAAAAGGTTGTGCACCCCTGGTCTACACACTGCAGAAAGCCCCAGCAGTTGGAACCCATGTTTTATCATCAGGGACGTGCTGCGGTGGTCTTTCCATGTCCTCATCCTCAAACCTAAGTGGTTGGGCATCCGTGCACTCAATGCCTTCCACTTCTGGGGCAGGGCTATGGTTATGGCCCTGGGAAACCCTCCCAGCAGAGTCATCAAAATCATAAGTGACTGCTGCATGACTTGGGGCTCAGACTGCTTGGCTGATGTGCAAGGGGGTGAGGTGAAAGACAACTCTGCGCTATTAGCAGGGGACTGGGTGGAAGACAATGTGAAGGAACTAAAGGCACTGTCAGCGATCCAATCTACTACCGCCTCTACTTGTTCTGTCCTCAACATTATTAGAGTGGTATTCAGGCCTACATAACGTCCTGTCGCCTGTGTGCACCAGAGGGACATGTTTCATTTGGGCGTGTAGCTGGCACAGGTCGACAACGTCCTCTCCCTGCAGCAGGAGCTCCACCAACACCAGCTATAATAATGCCTACAAGTCACCAGCACACTTTTTAAAACTAATAAAGGTCTAACACTCTCCCTGCCTGCAGCAGCATCCTGTCCCTACACTAGTCAGAGCAGAATGGCGGCGCACCATGTGATCCAGCATTTATTCATGCATGGTCCCATGGTGCGCCGGCCAATCACAGCCATGCCAATGCTAGGTATGCCTGTGATGGCTTCCAAGTGCCCACAGCCTAATTGCTTGTTTTCAACAAGCTTTATTTAAAGTATAAACAACGAACCAGGACATGGACTTTGGCTCCAAAATCCGGGTTTGGGTTCAGTACATAAACACCCAAATGTCCGGTACGGTCCTGAACGTGGCGGTCCAGGTTCGCTCATCCCTATCTGCCTGTATTTCCCAGCATTGAAGACATCATTACTCCTCCTGACCAAATTCCCAACGCCCCAGGCAAGGGACCTCCTCCACAGCTGCCTGTAGACACTCATTATTATACCTGTCTCCAGTTTGGTGGGATAATTTTTCTGTAACTCAATGCACCATAACTCCTAAGGAGAATTTGTAAGTCATCTGGATGCTTCAGGAATGATTTGTACTTGTTCAACCAATGGATCCAGTATAGCAGTCATGACTGGTATGAGCAGAGGCTCCCTGGCATGGGTGGAACATACCTTATGTACAACCTAAGCAGCTGCATATGGGCCAAGTAGCACCCAATGCACCCATCAAATCAGCTTGATTGGTATAGAAATGGGGGTGATGAGTTATTTAGGAGTACGGGGCCCATAAACAGTGGCCTCGTGCCCACCCCGGCTTATCGCTAGTTTTTGAGGGAAATATTACCTCTAGTTGTACACAGCTTGGCCGCAGCGAGCACAGTGATAAACCTTGGTTGGTAATGGGTCCTTTCATCTCCTTCTAATGCCTGTCTCATTTAATGTTTCAGTCTAGTCCTGTCTTGAAAAGGTTAATAGCGTTTCCCGTAAAACACAACTTTGAACATCAACTTCATGAGCATAAACCAATTTTATAGATAACAGATTCTGAGGGAGCTGTCTCCAGATGTGTTTTATGTACGAGCGAATCTCCAGCAGCTATTGAAGTGACTGCAATCTAACACATCATGGCTGCGAGCGGTTCTCTGGCGCTGTCATATTTGCTCTGGTGAGGCACCCGCAGTCATCTAACTCTCACTTGTCTTATGTTTTCTTTCTTTGTGATCAGTGGGAATCTCCGCCGCGGCTTCTTTTCATGCTGATTTAAACAGAAATCTATCATGAAAGATGAGTGAGGGTATTGTGTAGCAATAAAGAGAATGAAAGGAAGCTGGCAAGACATGGCGGCTCACCAGTCATCAGGAAGATTCTCCTACTGTAATGCACTGTATGGGACTGGTAGAAGGCTGAGCCGGGGATACACAGGCTTAGGTCATGTACTGACCCAGGCAGGGACATGCTACTATAAAGGCAGCCTATGTGACTATGGAGGGAGTGGGCCTTGGCTTGTTCTATTGCATTTACTATTCGGTGGCAAGAACCAGAGTAGGACTCCCATAAAGGGGGTGAAGAATTGGCCCAAGGGTCATAAAAAGGACATGGATGTGGTAACATGGAAAGGGCATGGATGGGGTAACATGGAAAGGGCATGGATGGGGTAACATGGAAAGGGCATGGATGGGGTAACATGGAAAGGGCATGGATGGGGTAACATGGAAAGGGCATGGATGGGGTAACATGGAAAGGGCATGGATGGGGTAACATGGAAAGGGCATGGATGGGGTAACATGGAAAGGGCATGGATGGGGTAACATGGAAAGGGCATGGATGGGGTAACATGGAAAGGGTATATATATGGGGTAACATGGAAAGGGCATGGATGGGGTAACATGGAAAGAGATTGGATGGGGTAAAATGGAAAGGTTATATATATGGGGTAACATGGAAAAGGCATGGATGGGTAACATGGAAAGGGCATGGATGGGGTAACATGGAAAGGTTATATATATGGGGTAACATGGAAAAGGCATGGATGGGTAACATGGAAAGGGCATGGATGGGGTAACATGGAAAGGGCATAGATGGGGTAACATGGAAAGGGCATGGATGGGGTAACATGAAAAGGGTATATATATGGGGTAACATGGAAAGGGCATGGCTAGGGTAAATGGAAAGGGCATGGATGGGGTAACATGGAAAGGGGCATGGATGGGGTAACATGGAAAGGGCATGGATGGAGTAACATGGAAAGGGCATGGATGGGGTAACATGGCAAAGGCATGAGTGTGATAACATGAAAAGGGCATGAATGGGATAATGTGAAAATTACATGGATGAGATGACAAGGGACAAGAAGGGGTAAAATTGAAAGAGCATGAATGGGGTAACATGGAAAGGGCATAGATGAGGTGACAAGGGGAAACATGGAAAGGGCATAGATAGGGTAAGGCTTCGTTCACATCACCGTTCAGCCTTTCGGATTGGGCACATAACGGGGGTGTGAACTAATCCTAAGGACCCCATAGACTATAATGGGGTCCTTTAGGTTTCCGCTCAGAAGATGATTTTGGATCGGAGACAAAAGTTGTGCATGCAGGACGTTTGTCTCCATTTCAAAAATCTTCTTCTGAGCGGACACCTAACGGAACCCATTATAGTCTATGGGGTCCTTAGGCTTTGTTCACACCACTGATATGTGCCGAATCCATCCTTTCCGTTCTCCTGCTCCTAAACGGATTAGGAGAACGGAAAGGCTAAACGGTGATGTGAACGAAGCCTAACATGGAAAGGGCATGAATGGAGTAACATGCCAAGGGCATAGATGGGGCAGCAAAAGCAGACACTATAATGGGACCCAAATTAATCATTTGTTATGGGGATAACTAAATGACCGAAAATCGACTTGACTATTGATCTGTCAAGTTGTGCAGTCTGATATGCGTCAATTTGCCATTGAGGAAATTGCTATTTAATACCTGCCATTACAGCATATTTATACACTTAGCAGAAAATTGTTTAATTTATGATAGGCAATAAAGCCTGGCAAGTTGATATACCCCCTTAACTTTCCATAAATGTTGTTAACTAATCCAATATCTTATAATATAAGTTCATTACATAGCAAAACCTTTGTCAATCTGCAATGCACATCACAACCACTGGGTGGCCACACATAGACACAAATAACATAAACGGCTCCTGACAGAGTAACTCGAAATCATGTTTTTCAGAAAATATCAGGCCAAGAGAAAAAGGACACATCTGTACATGCTAAAATCACTTCTTCTCTACAGCTATTTCCAAATCTCTCCAGAGATGTTCTATTGAGTTCAGAAATCTGGCTGGACCACTCAAGGACACAGAGTTGTCCCTAAGCCGCTCCTGTGCTGTCCTGGCTCTGTACTTAGGGTCATTGTCTTGTTGGAGGTGAACCTTCGGCCCAGTCTGAGGTCCAGAGCTCTGGATCAGGTTCTCATTAAGAATGTATCTGTACTTTGCTCCATTCATTTTTCCCTTCACCCTGACCAGTCTCCCTGTCCCCCCAGTATGATGCTGCGCCCACCATGCTTCACTGTAGGAAGGGTATTGGGCAGGTAATGAGCATGGCCTGGTTTCCTCCAAGCTTAGAATTGAGGACAAAAAGTTCAATCTTGGTTTCATCAGAGCAGAGAATCTTGTTTCTCCCAGTCTGAGAGTCCTTTGGGTGCGTTTTGCAAACTCCAGGCGGTCTTCATGTGTCTTTTGCTGAGAAGAAGTTTGTTTCTGGCCACTGTGCCATAAAGACTAGATTGGTGGAGGCTGCAGTGATGGTTGAGTGTGGGTTCTTGGTGACCTCTCTTACCAGGGTCCTTCTGCCTCGATTACTACGTTTGGTGGGGAGACCAGTTCTAGGAAGAGTCCTGGTTGTTCTAAACTTCTTCCATTTAAGAATTATGGAGGCCACTGTTCCCACTTGGGAAGTTTCAGTTGAGCAGAAATATTTTTGTCTGGAACCCCATTATCTTCTATGGGAGAGTTTTCTAGGCCTGCTCTGTGATCTGTGCAGAGGTCATTGTACAAGGGAAGAATCGATGAGCTCTGAAAATCACCTATTGTGAATGGTGGATCCTGCCTTATCTGTACACAGAGGTGATAAGTCCTCATCATTATCGGCAGGTTCAGAATAATATATAACTGTAGTAAGAGGACCTGTACAGGCCAAGAAGTGGCACCTATTACTAGGCTTAGTGGCCAGTGCGAAAACTGCAGGATGGTATGGTTTTGGTTTATATATAGATATTGACATGGAAAATGAAATATAACATTACCAAAAAATCTTTAAAAATGTCACACATAAAAATTTAATTAAAAATAAGGTAATTTTCTGATTACACATTTCCTTTAAATAGGCAGCGCTTCTTGGTCACATGACCGATGAGGTCAGCAAGCTGGACATGTGAGGGCAGCCTTTGATTGGCTGGCACTCCTGCTGGAGGCGCTGCCTTATGGACATTACAGAGTCCAAATATCTATGTCCATGCAAAGATTTCTAAAATTCTCTTTTCACTTTCTCATTGTGGTGGATTGAGGGCAGATCGATGGGAGAAACTAGATTTTTTAATTTTATTTTTAGCACAAAGAGCAACATAACCAAATTTGAGAAAAGGGTTTGAAGACTTTCTGAATGCACTGTATATACGGTATATCTTCTTATGGGGCAGAGTGCAATAGACCGCAAGGAATTTGTTGACTATGGAAATGTTTTCTCATGGAGATTTTTGCATTTTTCTTGCAGATCATGCTCCTGAGTGATCCTGATGTGGAGAGCAGTATACTGATCAGCTCCGATGCTGGAGCCATGTACCAGAAATACAGACTCAGCTTCTACATTCAGAGTCTGCTCTTCCACCCCAAGCAAGAAGACTGGGTGTTGGCTTATAGCCTGGACCAGAAGGTAAGATATGAGAACAGGACTGGTGTGCATTCCGTATTGTCATCTCTTATACCAATGCTAGAGACGTCTCAAGGGCTGGACTCTCTGTAAAGTCTAGGACTCTTTAATTTAACCTTGATATGGACTATATGGAGGCAGGCGAGGGCTGGGCATAGACTCATGTAAGGGAGCACCACTGTACTTGGAAAAACATTACAGCTGTCCGATTGTGGTCATGTCATGAAACTGGGTGGGGCAGAATATAAAAGGGTGTGGCCTGTGACAAAGTGGGCATGCTTAAAAAAAGGGTGAATCAATTGCCACCCTCTCCTACCTGTTGGATGCCACCAGTCGATCAATTTGGTTTTCCATAGGGTGTTTATGTCACATCCTAGGGGGGGGTCAGCATTATTGTACTGAGTAAGGATGTCTCCAGCTGGGGATACTTTAATACAATTCCTAGAAGTAGAGCCAACTCTAATTTAAAGGGGTTGTACAGACTTTTGTTTCCGAAACCAGTGCCACATCTGGTATTGCAACTCGGCTATATTGAAGTGAATGAGGCTGAGCTGAAATACCACCTGCAGTCTGTGGATGGAAGTGGCACCATTCCTGAAATAAAGCACCCAGATCTTTCGAATCCTGTCCTGCTCTTTTAAGCATGAACCTCCTTCCAACATCCGCTGCACATGTACGGCAGATGTCGGGTCTTTAAAGATGGTGGCCGCTTCAGAGCGGAGCAAGCACTATAGCAAGCGGGTGCCTGCTGTTTCATACAGCAGGCACCTGTAGATAATGTCCACAATTGGCGGTAATGCCGATCGTATACATTTAACTTGGAAGCGTGGGCAGAAACGCTTCCCCCAACCGAAGATCGGTAAGGCTTTCCATGTAAGTAATGAGCCTGAGTCTGTTATAGGCCTCCAGGCTCCTTAGTTGTATATAGCAATTCAGGCCAGCAGGTGGCAGCACCTAATTAAAAAAAAAATAGTGATTGCTGTATAGAATAATAGAGAAATTTCCATTACTCTATACAAATTGTAATCTGATGATTGCATGTTTCAGTCCACTTGGGGAACTAAAAATAAAGTAAAAAAAAAGAATTAAAAAAAGTTAGAAAAATATAAAAATTCAAATCAGCCCCCTTTCCCTAAAATCAAAATACTTAAAAAAATCAACATCATGGGCACATGCAAAAATGCCCTTACTATTAAAATATAAAAAAAATGTATCCCAAATGGTGAATGGCATAACAAAAAAAGTAAAAATGTCCGATTCACCATTTTTTTTTTCCAGTATTAAAACGCAAGAAAAACGATACATTTGGTGGTATTGCTGTAATTGTACTGACCTAGAGAATGAAAAGCACAAGTCAGGTTTACATAGTAAATACAGTAAAAACAAAACTAATAAAAATTCCAGCTTCCCACTACATTCTATGCAATATTAAATGGTGACATTAAAAAGTACAATTTGTTCCACAAAAAACAATTCCTCAGACGGCTATATGAATGATAAAACAAAAAAGTTATGGCTCCGGGAGGTCAGGGAGTGAAAAATGAAAGAGCAAAAACAGAAAATCTCTGTATCAAGAAGGGGTTAAAGTGCACCTGTCATCCTGCTAACTTTCTTTATGCATTCCTGGTCTGATCTCATCCTATCCATAGGTTATATAAAATTAAAAAAAGCTACATTTTTGGTCACTACACCAGGATAATAAGGAATGCCTATAAACAAAATGCCAACTCATCCATTCATAGTGCTCCATTTATACAATGGAGGCCATAAGTGTGTGCTTTTAGCCTTAGTTAAATTGGTACGCGCCAGCAAACTTAAAAAAAAACAAAAAAAAACTGTGTACCACGCAGTATGCAGTAGGTATAGTAGAGTCAGTGGGGATCCACATCTATACAGTAGCACATAGAATACCCTTTTTTATAGCTATACATTGAGTGATCTTCTTGTCATACAACTCTGATTCAAACACTATGTGCACAAAGCTTAAAGCATACCTGAGTTTAAAAAAAAAAAAAAAATTGCATAATGGCTGTGCTTCTTTCTACAATCATATCTGTGAAGGAACATATATGTTTGAGCTTCTCTAAAGTGTCTTTTAGCCATATTATTCCCTTTTTCAGCTGCACAGCAAGATGCATTTCTCTCAGAAGCAGTGGGCATCTCCCTTCTGCCAGTACTGTATGCAGTGGCCTCACTTCCCTTATTTCCCAGTATGTTTGTTTTCTTCTAGGAGGCTCAAAGAACAGATAAGGAGGGATAAATCACACTAACAGAAAAGTAGGAGGCACCTGGGATGTTCCGAAGCAGTTGTTTAATCAGGCTGAGGATCTCGTTAGTTCTGATAGGCTCCCACCTCCTCATAGCCATCTCCTTAGTCTCTGTTACAGGGATGGATCTTGCTTGACAAAAGGCAGTGGACTGCAACTTAGGTGGAAGTGAGACGCCTAGTGTCGAGGCAGATTTTTTTTATGAAGTGATTTAGAAATTTGCTAGTTACACCATTCTCTAAAATTGTGTAAAAGTACAGTGACTCTTTAAAAAACTACTGCAGCTGCATCCCCCTCCTCCCCTTCTTACCTCCTCTCCTCCTCACCTCCTCTCCTCCTTCCTGTCTTTTTCTTTCTGTTTTACAATAGATTGATAATTTTTAGGATGGAGGAGGTATAGAATCATTTAAAGAGATCCTATTAAAGGCATAAAATTAGGCAATAATTTTTCATAAGCTATATTACAAAGTTTTACATATTCACCTGTAGTACTGATATATGCACAAAAGTCTGGGGTCCTTAACACATATTCTTAGTCTTTCTATGCATAGGACTTTTCTCATGTGCAGTAATAGTGTGCAGCTGTAGGTGCTTCAGTGCAGCGCTCAATACTGTCGCCGGTTATGTACATTAAGATGCAGCCATCAGGTTTCCCAGCTAAATATGGACAGGGTAATAAAGTAAGTCAAAGTTTAAAATGAAGAATTTGCTGAAAGTACAATCATCAGACACCTTGCTGTCACATCTCATGGCTGATTTGCCCAGAGCATAGAAGTTTCATGCAGTAAGTCAGAGAAGAACAGGCTGTGGCGTCCGCCGCTGACAGCTGTTCATCCATATTGGAGCCCATCTCCAGGGCTATGGATGTGACACTCTGCACTGATCAATGCTCTCATCAGCTCCACGTTCTCCCAGACTCCCCAGCCATGATCAGTCTTTCCTCTTGACACCGTGCACAAAGATGGCATGAGAGCGGCGACTTCAGACCAGCCATAATCAGAGCACAGGCGAGTGCTGCGCCACAACATTACTTTCGATCAATGTCTGCACAAGAAAGCGTAATGTTGCCTCTACAATCACAAAGATGGCATAGAGCAGTTTTATTTTACCTATGAAGTTTTAAACATCTCTAATATAAAGTGCCGGAAGGTTAGGGAAACGGTAAAGGAGGGAAATGGGCTCCGGGCGATACGAGCGATAAATGAAATGCAGGCGCTCTCACTTCAAATAGCGACTTTAATGTATATATATTTCTATATATACCTTCCACGCCACTACAGATCTTCATGTTTTACATTAGTGGTAGATGTGCTTACTAAGAAAACTTCTGATTTTCATTCGCAAATAAAATATGTTATGATAAATAATATGACATTCAAGGGACCATAAACATTTTACACCGAACATAGGTTAACAAGCATAGAATTCATGTACAAAAAGTCACTTTATAAATACATTACTTATCCTGTACTGATCCTGAGTTATATCCTGTAATATACTCCAGAGCTGCACTCATTATTCTGCTGGTGGAGTCACTGTGTACATACATTACATTACTTATCCTGTACTGATTCTGAGTTACATCCCGTATTATACTCCAGAGCTGCACTCACTGTTCTGCTGGTGCAGTCACTGTGTACATACATACATTACTTATCCTGTACTGATCCTGAGTTACATCCTGTATTATACTCCAGAGCTGCACTCGCTATTCTGATGGTGCAGTCACTGTGTACATACATTACTTATCATGTACTGATCCTGAGTTACATCCTGTATTATACTCCAGAGCTGCACTCACTATTCTGATGGTGCAGTCATTGTGTACATACATTACTTATCCTGTACTGATCCTGAGTTATATCCTGTAATATACTCCAGAGCTGCACTCACTATTCTGCTGGTGCAGTCACTGTGTACATATATTACTTATCATGTACTGATCCTGAGTTACATCCTGTATTATACTCCAGAGCTGCACTAACTGTTCTGCTGGTGCAGTCACTGTGTACATACATTACTTATCCTGTACTGATCCTGAGTTATATCCTGTAATATACTCCGGAGCTGCACTCACTATTCTGCTGGTGCAGTCACTGTGTACATACATTACTTATCCTGTGCTGATCCTGAGTTATATCCTGTAATATACTCCGGAGCTGCACTCACTATTCTGCTGGTGCAGTCACTGTGTACATACATTACTTATCATGTACTGATCCTGAGTTACATCCTGTATTATACTCCAGAGCTGCACTCACTATTCTGCTGGTGGAGTCACTGTGTACATACATTACTAATCCTGTACCGATCCTGAGTTACATCCTGTATTATACTCCAGAGCTGCAATCACTATTCTGCTGGTGGAGTCACTGTGTACATACATTACTTATCCTGTACTGATCCTGAGTTACATCCTGTATTATACTCCAGAGCTGCACTCACTATTCTGCTGGTGGAGTCACTGTGTACATACATTACTTATCCTGTACTGATCCTGAGTTACATCCTGTATTATACTCCAGAGCTGCACTCACTATTCTTCTGGTGAAGTCACTAGTCATTATTATTATTCTTGCTAGTAGTAGTAGTAGTAATATTCAATTCAAGTTTAGACCTGACATTTGGTGATACTGTATTTGGGTACAGGACAACTGACCCTCAGACACTTAGATGACTATAACTCCCATCGGACACAACTTGCATCATGCATTTTCTACTGTAAAACAATATATCTGAACATTTTCCTCCTCAATAATCAGAATGTAAATGTAACTTTTTATATCCTAATTAGTAGCAGGTATTTAGTCGGGTAATTAGCCCCCATCAAGCCAATTTGAAATTAAAATAGATGCCTTGATTACAAAACTCATTACAGAAGAAGCGCCCTTCTCAATAACCCTTTCATTTCAAATTCTTAGACTAAATCCAGTGTGGAGCCCCTTCTCCGCGCCATCTATTTACATAAATAGGGGAAGGAAGGTGGAATCAATGCCAATAAGCTGCTGCTCATTCTTGTCAAAAGTGTTATGTTACTCAACTACATGAACAGTGATCATTACAAAAAATAAAATCCCAGCTCCCAGATACGACTGTGTCTTCTGCACCCCTATAGGTATGTCCAACATTGGATTGGGGGACAAAAGGGGACTCTCCCTATACATTCATAGAGTCAGTAAATGGGTTGTCATCCAACATGATAGCTGCGTACTCTGAGGCATCTTAAAGGGCTCCTAGCTACCATTGGCTATTTATACTGTAAGTATCTTCTTCTGAGAGGTCTTTATGCCCCCTCAGCCACCATCCTCCGTAGCTGTGCCCTTGGAATTTGATGGAGATTACATAACTTTCTTGGAAAACGTGGCTCTCAGATTGTATCAGGGCTGCAGGATCTTTTGCTATCAGGGCTATGGATTTGTCTATGCTCACGTGGTCTGAGTTTTAACAACGTTAAGCAGTTTGTGTGATAAAGAACATCTCGTTAGGAGGACCCAGAGGTCCGTATATCACATGGACAAGCCATAGATTTCAGTGGGAATAGAGCAAGGCTTCATATCCCATGTGGTGGTGCTCCAAGGGAATTGAGCAGACAATTAAAGGTACCAAGAGCAAGGTTATACAAAGTCAGGGGTTTCCACGTGAGCTGAACAGAGATTAGCAAAATCCTAAAAATTTGTTGTGGGTCCCATTCATCCGACCTTCTCATTCGATTTGAATTTAACTCAATTTCACCACAAATCAAAATTACTTTGACTGCCTGGAAAAGTCTCTCTCTCAATTCACCCAAATCGAATCTCAAGAAATTCAGATTCTAACAAATCCCGATTTTTTGAAAAACTTGGGTTGAATTTTGCCTTTTAAGAATCAATTCACTACTTTACAGAGCTGAATGCTCTTCTCCTAGAACATAGGTGCACATTGACCCCTTTTACTCTACAGTAGGTTCCTCCAGGTGCCATAAACAATACATGAGACTCTTGCCTTCTGGTTCAGTTGATGTTTTTCATCTACCAAATATTTCAGATTTTTAACGAGATCTAAAAGCAGAAGGTTCCACGATTCGATAAAAGCTGTACAGGTTGTGTAACCTCTCCTCTTTTGTACCATTCGTTATATATCCTGTAATAGTATCGCAGTACACTGGAAATAGACTCCAGAGGACCTATACCAACCTACAAAGGAAGTCTTATAGCTCCAAGAGCATTCAAAGCAATCTGATATCCCGAATATTGGCTCCTCTTCATTCATTACTGATGGAACTATTCAATTCTGATGGCCAAAGGGCATTTAAAGAGAATTTTTATCAAAAACTTGACCAAGAAATGTAAATCACAAGTGTGATGTATAGTAGTATCCTCTTTCCTGGGGTATTATGGTCTCCATGAACTTCTGAGAACCAAGTCTGGGATAATCGGTGACTAGAGATGAGCGAACTTTAAAAAAAAGTTCGGCGTTCGGGTGGTGGTAAGTCACGCTTCCCGTTATGAATTCCACTATCGCGGCATATGGAATCCATAAGGGGCGGCTTCCACCAACCCGAACTGTTGAACAGCCGAAGGACCTGGGGTGACGTCACTGTCATGTGATCAGTGCAGGGGGCGTGGCTCAGCACTGGATTTGATCCCATGCTGAGCCACGCCCCCTGCACTGATCACATGACGGTGACGTCACCCCAGGTCCTTCGGCTGTTCAACAGTTCGGGTTGGTGGAAGCCGCCCCTTATGGATTCCATATGCCGCGATAGTGGAATCCATAACGGGAAGCGCTACTTACCACAACCCGAACGCCAAACTTTTTTTTAAAGTTCGCTCATCTCTATTGGTTACTTAAATGACCAACTGGACCTGTTTGCTTTATGAGGGTGGTGGTGGTCTAATGACTTATGTCTATTCTTAATCTGAAGGGGTTTTAATGCGCTCAGTGTGGATCTAATACCCTGGCACCAGCGTCTAAACTCCCTGGTGGTCTTAGTAGGGGAAAAACCTTTGACCATTCTTGTCTTACCAACGGCAGGACACATATTAAATGCTCCCTAGAAATCTACATCTTTGGAGATCCCAAACCAAACTCTCCTCAGAGTTTCTTGGAGACTCATGGGCTTATCAGTTCAGGTTTCTGGGTGGGTCTGAGTTCATGGACCCTCAATGATGCCAGTTGTTCCCATGTAAGAACATTGTAGCTTTGATTTCCTTTGAATCTTCAATAATTCATGGCTACTGGTTTTTGGATCTTCATCTAATTGTTGGAGCTGTTTGCTACCATAAAGACATATCTCTCTACCGAGGTCCAGGGCATTAGACAAGAAGACATTGGCCCAAATTTACTATTATAAATAGTCGTAACACAATAGTATATTTGGACCTCTGTTGTAATGGAGCCAGTGTAATGCTCCATTTCCCCAGTGGTGACGCCAGAGGAAAATGATCACTGGTGGTCCCAGCAACAGGACACCCTGTCATCAGCTCCTACTCTTTGGACAAACCCTTTAGGGGCTAACTACCTTCCCAGAATGTTAGAGTTGGATCTTAGAACTGATACTCTAAACCAGCACTCTACAGACTGTATCTACTACAATGTGACACAAGCCAACAGAAAGAAATGCCTCCAGTTTAGCGGTGATGCCTTCTACGGCCAATCTGAGGCGACCATCTCAGACAACTGCTGTTCGCCACAGTGTTTTACCCTGCAGCTCTGCTCTTGCCATGATCAGTATGATGACTGCAGCAAAGCTAAGATAGTAGGAAATTAAGAAATGGACCTACTGTCTCACCAAATGCTCAAGCTTCTACTTTGTCCCTTCTCCATGCTCTACACTGCAGTCTTGCTTCTTTTCACTAGCTACTTTGTATAATCACACATTTAGCAGGAAGTCAAATAGAACAGGTATGGAATAATTGTAAGCTCCGAGGTAAGAAACCAACAGGGAAAGTAGTCAGTAAACTACCTTGCACAGTCTAATGAGATTGGGCTTAAAAGGGGTTTTCTGGTAGTCAGGAACCCACCTTAGTCAATCAGAAGGAACGTTTCCAATATATTTACTGTCCCAAAGTTATGCGCCTTGACCAGTCTGGAACCCTGTCGTATGAAACTCTTCTTCAGAACATCCTACATCTACTGTACCAACCTCATTTCCTTTTACCAGTTTATGTATCTATGGACAGGATGTCAGTTCTGCTGTGCTGTGGATGGGGCCAGAACCATTCATCTTCCTGGCGCATGCGCAAACTCCTCACTGCACCTCATCTGCTCATGCACCCGGGATGCCAATAATTCTGACCCCGGGCCGTCACAGCACCTCCACCCTCTAGAGCTGCAGAAGTAAGTTCCTAGCCATAGACTAGACTGGAGGAACCTGGTAAAGGACATGACCACCATGGATGTAGGATTTTCCAAGGAGGAGCATCAAACCAAAGTAGATGCTCCAAGGAACATTGAGACAGTAAGTATCTTGGAGACTTTCTTTCACAGGCAAGGTATGAGTTATTAAGGTGGGTTGGTGGTTCCCACTGGAAAACCCCTTTAAGGTCTGCTAAAATAAATACTAATAAGACGGTATACATAACAGTGGATAGAAAGTAACAGGAAAATCTTTCCGTGCATAATAACTTTAGAGAACTGCAACACCTGAAGAAGACTTGTTCTTCTTAGATAAACAGCTCGGAGCAGCAATCGCCGCCATCCGTATCATTGTTATGAGATGTATGTTCTTTTATTTGTAACTTGTAGTAATTTCAAACCATAACACTTACCTCCCGGCTCCGCTCCACTGGCGCTGAGTGCCGGACCTCCCTCTGAGGACGCCTTATTATCCAGCCAACGGAACAAGCTTTTATCTGAAAATGACAATGGTTTGTGGTGCAATCACTTCTGCCAATTTCTGCTGAAGAATTTTAAGCGGAGCCATGCTCCTAGTGATTCAGGTCGCCCTCAGAATCATTATTTTCTGGAAACCTGCTGGGAGGAGAGATTTCTGGCATTATCGCTTATGAGGATCACTGTCTATCTGCATATGTAGCAGAACTGATCTTCTTAGATGAATATACATTTTTGTTTATAGGTAAAACCGTATTGTCTTTTGGCATGTCGTGTTGTGGTCACAATGTATTATCACATATTGGTGATTTTTACTGTATTTTATGTAGTTTACTGAGAGCCTAAATATTGTGTGGGGCCCGCAACATACTTGCAAATTACATCAGTAAAATGTTCTCAATAAAAGATAGGAAGGTATAACATCTCTGGTGGTCTGTGGCAGTGAAGGGGTTTATAGTTACATCCCTGGTGGTCTAGGGAAGAGAAGAGTTTATGGTACCATTCCCAGTTGTCTACAGCTGTGAATGAGTTTTTTTGTTGCATTCCTTGTAGTCTATGGCAGTGCAGAGGTGGTTTATGTTAAGATTCCAGGGCGGAGAAGCTGCTGATGCTAACACTTTAGTGGCCTAGAGCTCTAGAACATTTTAATGGTAACATCCCTAGTGGTCTAGGGCAGTGAAGCAATTAATAGTAACTAATGGTGCTAATGGTAACATCCATTGTGGTCCATGGCAGGAAAGTTGCTAATGGGAATTCCACCGGTGATCTAGGGCAATGAAGCGGTTAATAGTAACATCTCTGGTAGTCTAGGGCAGTGAAGTAAGTAATGGTAACATCTCTGGTGGTCTAGGACAGTAATGAAGTCAATGGTAACATTCCTGGTGATCTAGAGCATGTAATATGATAATGGTAACATCCTTGGTGATCTAGGGCATGGAAGGTTCTAGGGCAGGGATGATTTTCTAACTAGGATGTCGCAGTGTAATCTATGAAGACTGTAAATTGATGGAGGTAGGGGGGGGGATAGCATACTCTTTTTAAGCCACATGAGACCAGAATTTTCCCTCCCCCTTTGGTGGGGCAATGTGCTGTTGAATAGTGTCTTTTGGTTTACATCATAAATGTTGGGTAAGTATGGGATGCTCCCCCCCCCGCCCTTCAGGAAAATAGAAGTCCTGTGAACATTAGGTGTATCAACCAAAATGGCCAACAGCAGAAGGAGATTACAGGTCCCAAAGGTGTGACCCCCCTACCTATCAGACATTTATGATGCGTCCAACAGATACACCATAAACATCTATGGTTGACATGTTCCCTTATTGAAATTATTAGAATGCACTGAGTGAATAACTTGTTATTGTGACTTTAAATTAAAATTCCACAAAAAAAATAAAAAAATTACAAAAGTGGTGGTGGTCCGAGGAGGGATTGAGAGGGCGTGTCCTTTGAATGATCCTTTCCTGCAGATCTTGAAGCAATTACAACATGATATATCAGTGTTGACCATGTCTTCATTTAAGGGGGTATTATCAATTTCCCACTTTGGTGGCAGCACAAACCTGATTATCATGCACTTCAATGTAGAGGCGACCATTGCCGGACTAAAGTCCCTTGGGGCCATCAAAGAAAATTATTCTGAGGGCCCAAACTATGTGTATATAGGACCCTAAGGGCCCTGTCTTACTAGGAATCCATTATTGTCAGAGCTTGGGCCCACTGGAGGATCCTCTGTTGGGCCAGTCCGACCCTGCCTGGAGGTGGCTGTTCTTGAAAGTGGCCCTCTCCTTTGAGAACTAAGCAGGCAAGGAATCAGCGAACAATAGGTGAGGACCTCAGAGGTATAACCCTCACCATCAGCCATTTGTCCCTGGACCCCAATGCAAAACCTTTTTTAGGAGTAAAGGGCCCCCCACTACGGCACCTTCTCCAGCTACTCCACTTTATCACAGTACATGGTTCCTGGTGTTTCATGAGTTAATGAGCGAATTGCGGAGCGTAGAATCTGGATCTCCCAGCTTGATCAGTGCTGCGCGGTTTATCACAGTCGTTAAGTCTCAGTTGCCAGATGATGCTGACACGCGCTGTGAGATTTAGCAATTTCATCACGGAACACTTTTAATAAGGCAATGTGTCAGAAAGAAGTGGGCTCCCAGGGGCACAGCCTCCACCCCTGAATAATGGGAAACTTTCAGCAAGCTCTGGGACTGTGTGTTCATTAGGCAGCCGGGCTGAACTTCTCCGCTTTTATCATGTTGTCTAATTGCTTTGTGAATTCTAAAGTCTATTATTATCTACAAACAGAATACAGTGAAGCCCGAGCCCACCCTGCTGTCCTGATGGGCGGCAAAGTGGATCTACAAGGTGGGAGGGAGGGCGCTGAGGATCGAAAGGGCCAAACTAAAACCAGCCCCCAGGATAAGTGTCAAAGGTGACTATGAAAAAACCTTCACCCTAAGTTCACACCTGAGCATTTTACAGCGCGTTCAAACGCGCTGTAAAAAGCTCAACACATGAAAACCAATGCTTTCCTATGGCCCTGGTTCTCACTTGAACGTTTTACAGCACGTTTGAACGCGCTGTAAAACGCCCGACGCATAAACAAGTATTTGAGCTTTTTTTGGGGCGTTTGTCGCGCGTTTTGTGATTGACACCACAGTAGTCAATCACAAGAACGCGCGTACGAACGCGCATTTCCTATTTGCAAAAACGCGCTGAAATATGCGCGACTAAAATGCGCGTGTTTAGAACGCTTAGGTCTGAACCCAGGGTCAGACTCTTAACAGAACATAACAGGACCTGCTGCCAGGAGCCACAGAGTGACTACAATACCCATCATCCCTCATTACTAAAATGGAAGCTTCAGAATTCATTGTGAGAAATATCCATCCAACCAGAAAACCCTGGTTATTGTTCCTCTTAGTTTATCAATTGTCAGAAGCCTGGATTTTGAGATCTGTTTATAACAGGGTAGATGTATTTGTGCTACGCTTATTTTTTTAAATTTGAGATTCTTGGCAAATACATTTTGTACAACATTATTTGGGCCTGTCTACCAAACGTCTAGGTGATCTTTGTAAGACGGGACCTAACACTAAATACTACCTGTTATGTGCCATAACGGCCACCATAAAATTAAGGGAGTGCAGGTTCCACATGCATGCTGGGTCCACTCTGCTTTTTATCATTTTTGGTGCCCACTTTATACCTCTCCTGGTGCCAAAAGGCTTGCAGTGAGTGCAGGCAGAGCAGGCTACAGCTTTATACTTACACCAAATAAAATCAGCCTATGGGGCAGACAGGCTGGTCAGGAGTGCAAGACTGAAGTATCAAGCACACCTCCAGTAGAAAAGGGGGTCAGTCAGCACATCCCAATGCGCAGGTGCACGCTGCCATGGCTAGAAACACAAAGAAAAAATACAATGCAGCAGCACTCTGCAAAACAAATAAAGTGCAATAATGCCATAGTAATAGAAAGTATTCTGGTGCTAATGCTGCGCTTATTTTGTAAATTTGAGATTCTTGGGAAATACATTTTGTACAAAATTATTTAGGCCCGTCTTCAAGGTGAACAATGTAAGACGGGAGCTAACACTAAATACTACCTCTTATGTGCCATAACGGCAACCATAAAATTCAGGGAGTGCAGGTTCCACATGCATGCTGGGTCCACTCAGAGATCGCCTTGATGTTTGGCAGACAGGCCCAAATAATTTTGTACAAAATGTATTTGCCAAGAATCTCAAATTTACAAAATAAGCGTAGCATTAGCAGCAGAATATTTTTTATTACTATGGCATTATTGTACTTTATTTGGTTTGCAGAGTGCTTTTGCCATGGTTTTTTTTTCTTTGTGTTTCAAGCCATGGCAGCGTGCACCTGCGCATTGGGGTGTGCTGACTGACCCCCTTTTTTTTTGCAGATGTATTTGTGTACATGAGAGGACTATTATAGCAGTTATATTCTTGTACATAGGAGCAGTATTATAGTACTTATATTCTTGTACATAGGAGCAGTATTATAGTAGTTATATTCTTGTACATAGGAGCAGTATTATAGTAGTTATATTCTTATACATAGGAGCAGTATTATAGTAGTTATATTCTTATACATAGGAGCAGTATTATAGTAGTTATATTCTTTGTCAATTTTCTTTTTATTGAAGACATGAGTATATAAAAGTACAACACTGCCTCGACAGCCACAGCAGAGGAGTCGCGGGCAGAGATGAAGACATAATATAGCATCGACATGTCACAAAAAAGCAGTGAACAGAATCCAAGAATGTAATATGGGGGAACATTAGGAAAGGGAACTGGTCGTCATCGCCATTATCATAAATACAAAATAAAACAAAGCTCTGTGTGTGTTGGTTACATCCCATTTGAAGTACCATCTAGGAAGGCAACGGCGTGAGGCCTCGCATAGGTGTCAGACTATATTCAATGCACGGCTTCTGAGGTTCGGAAAGTTTTCCAAGGACTCCAGATCTTAATGTATTGGGCATGTTTCCTGACTTCCCAGCTAGCTAGCTCTTCCATCCTGCTAATGTGATCCACTTTCATAACCCATTGAGAGTACAAAGGTGGGTCTCTACAAAGCCATTTGAGGGGTATTAAGAGTCTGGCGGCCTGAATCAGTTGTGTTACCAGATCCCTTTTGGAGGGTGAGAATTCGGGAGTGGGAAGCCACAGTAGAACCAGTTCGGGGGTCAGGACAATTTTTACTTTTGTGACTTTATGAATGGCCTCTGAGATGTCAGTCCAAAATTGTTTTACACCTGGACAAGACCAAAAGATGTGTAACAGTGTCCCTGACTCTTTGCCACACCTCCAGCATTTGTCCGAGGTGCTGAGCCCTTTTATATAAAGCTGCTTCGGTGTTTGATACCACTGGGTCATTACTTTATAAGAATGCTCCTGAACTCTGACACAACGTGAGAAGCCATGGGAGCCCGAGTATATACGACGTATCTCTGTATCTGAGAAGGTGGTATGAAGGTCAGCCTCCCATGTCCTCAGATGCTGCGGTAGTTCACTATTCTGCGGTTTGTTCAGGGCTGTGTAAAGCAGGGATATTAGCCCACGAGGAGGGGATGAGTGTAGGAAGAATCTTTCAAACCAGGTTATTTCTGAATTGAGTGCCTTTTTATCAAGCAGCACCCTGCTAATCGAGTGTAACTCTGCTGTTTCTAAGAAGTTAGAGGACATCAGGATGTCATTCAGTGGATGCTGATCCGGTGAGGGGCTAGATGCTGCCTTCAAAAAGTCACCAGTGGTGTATTTACGTATTTTGAGCCAGACCGGCGCTAAATGTGACACATTTGATCTTACAGCAAACGGGGTGAGGTCTGCTGGCATAAAAAGAGAAGGGTTGTTTAGCAAGTTGTGCTCCTTAAGGAGCTGTTTCATTACTAGGCTTGTACCTCTGAGTAGAGCATGTGTGTGAAGAGTAGAGGGTGTGAGGCCCCATAGCGCGGCCTTCTGTGTGGGGTCTAATTGAAGCAGCTCTAACTCAGTTCCTAATGTGTGAAAGGAGGGGACTTGGATCTGTAGCCAGCGCTTGAGGTGGATAGCCCTGTAATAGAGCTGAGCATCAGGTAGTGCAAATCCTCCTAAATTCTTTGGTAGAATCAGTCTGTCATAAGGAATCCTGGCTCCCTTACCACTCCAAAGGAATGTTCTAAAGAGTTTCCGTAATTGGGTAAAGAAGGAGGATGGGAGGAAGAGGGGGAGCATCTGCATGATGTACAGAATTCTCGGCATCACAAAGGCCTTCAGGAGATTTTTCCTGCCCATCCACGATACATATGGGATACGTAATTCATTCAGGTGTTTCTGTAAATCGGTGAGCAGAGAGGCATAGTTTAGTTGGTATAAGTCCGATAATTTAGCAGGGATGTTCACCCCTAGGTAAGAGATGTGTGATGTTTGCCAAACAAATGGAGTCACCGATTTTAAGAAAGCTATTGACTTCTGTGATGCCGAGACATTCATCGCCTCTGACTTAGTATAATTAACTTTATAGTTGGAGACTGAGCCATATTGTTCAAATAGTGTAAGAAGACGCGGGAAGGCCTCGACTGGGTTGGAGATCATGATTAAGAGGTCGTCAGCATATGCGGCATTAATATATTCAATAGAGTCAGTTTTAGTGCGCACCCCTCTAATATCCGGGTCCATTCTAATGGCCTGCAAAAGAGTCTCCATCACCATAACATATAGGGTGGGAGATAAAGGGCATCCCTGCCGGGTGCCATTGGTGATCAGGAACGATGGTGACAATGTGCCATTGACTCTAATTCTGGCACTGGGGAGCTATATAGTGTCATGATTGCCTCTTGAAGCTGTTGTGGAATGCCGAATTTCTGCAGAACTCGGATCATGAAGCTCCAACTGACCCTGTCAAAGGCCTTCTCCGCGTCTACACTTAGCATAACAAGTGGTGAACGGTTTTTGAAAGCCCACTGCATCGCTGTAACTATTCGGCAGGAGTTATGGTTTCCCTCTCTACCACGGACAAACCCTGCTTGGTCTGGATGTATAAGTTTGGGTAGATACACGCCTATGCGAGTCGCTAGTAGCTTCGCCCATATTTTCACATCCACATTGAGGAGTGAGATAGGCCGGTAGCTGCCACATAGAGCGGGGTCCTTCCCTGGCTTGGGTAGAATTGTGACTATAGCTTCAAGTGATTGTTTATGCAGTTTAGATCCTGACATTAGTTCATTGCACCATTTAGTCAAGTGTGGCAAGAGGGTGTCTAGGAATTTTTTAAAGTATCCGACAGGAAGGCCGTCTGGACCTGGACTTTTGCCTAGGGGCATGGATTTCAGAATTTGGCGTATCTCCTCGTCAGTGACAGGTGTCAGCAATGACGCCCTAGCACTGTCTTCAAGGACAGGTAGAGACAGTTTGTCTAGGAAGGCATCCGTCAAAGACGAGTGATCAGCAGTCTCTGGAAGGCCATACAGCTTTTGGTAGAATTGCTGAAATTCCCTAGCAATGTCAGAGGTTTTATGGAGTTTAACTCCTTGTTCCGATTTTATGTGGGAGATGTGCATAGAATCCTTACGTTGTTTGAGGAGGGACGACATCAGCTTAGTCCCTTTATCTCCATGGGAATAAAAGCGGAACTGGGAGTATTGATAAGATTTTGCATGGCACACATTAAGGAGGTCTTTCAGCTGAGTACGTAGGAGAGTCAAGTCCGCCTGTACTTTGAGAGCTCTGGATCTCTTGTGAATAGATTCTAGGTGGGCTATTCTTGTGAGTAGTGAGTGGAGTGCTTCCTGTCTGTCCCTTTTTACTTTGGTGCCTAAGGCTATAAATTCCCCTCTCATGACTGATTTATGTGCCTCCCACACCGTTGTGTGTGTTACATCTGGGGTAGTATTTTCCTGGAAGTACCATGACAATTTCTGTTTAATTGAGTGAACGTGTTCATCCTTATCTAATAATGTTTCATTTAATCGCCATTGGCGTTGACGTGCTGGCAAATCTAGGAACTTCAGTGTCACTGAAAGTGGGGCGTGATCTGAAACTGTGACAGGGTCTATGGTAGCATGCTCAATTGCATCTATAAAGTTGGAGGAGATCAGTATATAATCTAGTCGTTTGTGGGAGTTATGGGGGGCTGAGAAGAATGTGTAATCCTTGTCGGTTGGGTGCACCAGACGCCATGCATCGATCAGGTGAGCCTCAGCAATTCGGCTGTTAATACAACCGATCGCTGATTGAGTGAGTTGTGACAGGCCGTCTGATGCATCCACCGAGGGGTTAAGGGTGACATTGAGGTCGCCACCTACAATTAACATGCCGTCTGCAAAGGCGGTCAGAGATCTAATCGTGTTAGTCAGCCACATTTTCTGCCCCTATTAGGGCCATAAAGGCTAGCCAGGGTGACTTTTTGGTTGCCAATCAGACCTTTACAAAGACATACCTCCCCTCTGGGTCAGTTTGTGTGGCCTCCAGCTGAAAAGGCACATTCCGGGCGATCGCAATGCCAACTCCTCTCTGTGCTTTATCATAGCTAGCAATGAACCAGTGGGGAAGCATGACCTCTGCAAAGTAGGGACTCTGGCTTTTTGAAGTGGAGTTCCTGCAAGAAGCAGATCTCGGTGTGGGATTTCTTTAAAAGGCGCAGGACCTGTGACCTTTTTGTGGGGTATTGAAGCCTCGAACATTAAATGAGGTACATTTAATCTGGGCCATCATTGCAAATGGGTATCACACTATAGCACCTGAAAACATTATAGCGATGGACGAACCAGTGGGGTAGGTAGGGAACAGAGAAACATAACATATGCAATACAGGTTCAACATGAACCAACAAACTGGGGTGCTGGGTTATCTGACCATAGGCATTCCCACTATGTAAAGCGGCAGAATGGCAGGCCAGGGAAAACCAGCGCAAGAGCGCTCACACCAGGTCTGCGCAGCAATGGTCCTGGTGGGAGGTCGAGGGGGTGAACATGTGTGATCACACTTAATCGCAGGGGTTACCCTGCAAACTGGCATGGTGTCACAGAATGGGGTGCAACAAATAATACAGTAAACAGTAAATAACCTGAGAGAGCATGACTTATAAAACATCTGGTAAACATTGTAAGGAGCAGATGACTTCCTAACTCTAGTCCAGTGTGCCTGGGAAATGTAGGAGTCCTCCTTTATATATTAAGTGTAAGGCGCAGTGTTAGACATGAGGTAGATAAATCGCATAGTTGAAAATGGAGGGCCTAGTAAGGCAGACAGAGAACTTAGCATATAGGGGTCAAACATTTAGTGGCAGCGCCACAACAGAAAATAACAAGAAGAGCAATTAAGACTAGGTAGCATAAGTTAAAGCTCAGTGACTTCCTTCGGTAGTCCGCAGCAATAGCCGACTATATAAGAGAAGGATACATAAACTCTCATATCTAGTGAAGAATCACTGGCTCACGTGTCTCTTTGTCTGGAAGCCATCTTCTTTCTTGGCGGTACTTTGTGCCATCTACGGGCGTCAGGGAGAGCAGGAAGAGGCACCCCGGAGTCTGCAGAAGGAAGCCATGACGGTATATCTAAGGGGGTCGTCTGGAGCAACTCCCAGGCTGCAGGCAGATCGCTGGGGAGCCTGATGGTGCACCTTCTACCTCCAACTGCAAATGTGAGGCCGAAAGGAAATAGCCATTTATAAGGCGTTTTAATCTGCCTCAGGTGATCTGTGAGAGGGCGCAAAGCTCTTCTCTTGTTCAATGTTGAGGGGCCAGATCCTGAAATAAAAGAATTTTGTTGTCTCCGTAAAGCACTTCCCTCCTCTCTCTGGCTTCTTTCAAAATGGCCGCAGTGTCCGTGTACTTGAGGAGGCCACATATGATGTCCCTGGGCTGTTCATCTTCTTTAGGTTTGGGTCTAAGTGACCTATGGATTCGCTCAATCTCTATTCCGTCTGCCCTTTCCGTGCCAAGTAAGTTGGTAAAGATGGCGACCGCCGCGTCCGGCAAATCCTCATGCGGCACTTGTTCAGGGAGTCCACGAATGCGGATATTTTTCCGCCTGCTGCGGTTTTCCTGGTCCTCTATGAGGGCATATGCATTGTCCAAGGATGCCATGCAGGCGGTAGTGTTGTCTCCTATGGCCTTGGCAAATGTATAGTAGTTATATTCTTATACATAGGAGCAGTATTATAGTAGTTATATACTTATATATTGAGGGCAGTATTATAGTAGTTATATTCTTGTACATAGGAGCAGTATTATAGCAGTTCTATTCTTGTATATAGGAGCAGTATTATAGTAGATATATTCTTGTACATAGGAGCAGTAATATGGTAGTTATATTCTTGTACATAGGAGCAGTATTATAGTAGTTATATTCTTGTACATAGGAGGTAGTATTATAGTAGTTATATTCTTATACATAGGAGCAGTATTATAGTAGTTATATTCTTGTACATAGGAGACAGTATTATAGTAGTTATGGTCTTGTACATAGGAGCAGTATTATAGTAGTTATATTCTTATATATTGAGGGCAGTATTATAGTAGTTATATTCTTGTACATAGGAGCAGTATTATAGTACTTATATTCTTGTACATAGGAGCAGTATTATAGTAGTTATATTCTTGTACATAGGAGGTAGTATTATAGTAGTTATATTCCTATACATAGGAGCAGTATTATAGTAGTTATATTCTTGTACATAGGAGACAGTATTATAGTAGTTATAGTCTTGTACATAGGAGCAGTAGTATAGTAGTTATATTCTTGTACATAGGAGGTAGTATTATAGTAGTTATATTCTTATACATAGGAGCAGTATTATAGTAGTTATATTCTTGTATATAGGAGCAGTATTATAGTAGTTATATTCTTGTACATAGGGGGCAGTATTATAGTAGTTATATTCTTGTACATAGAAGCAGTATTATAGTAGTTATATTCTTGTACATAGGAGCAGTATTATAGAAATTATATTCTTTTACATAAAAGCAGTAATATAGTAGTTATATTCTTGTACATAGGAGACAGTATTATAGTAGTTATAGTCTTGTACATAGGAGCAGTATTATAGTAGTTATAGTCTTGTTCATATGAGCAGTATTATAGTAGTTTTAGTCTTGTTCATAGGAGCAGTATTATAGGAGTTATATTCATGTACATAGGAGGCCGTATTATAGTAGTTATATTTTTGTACATAGGAGTAGTATTATAGTAGTTATATTCTTGTACATAGGAGCAGTATTATAGTAGTTATATTCTTGTGCATAGAGCAGTATTATAGTAGTTATATTCTTGTACATAGGGGGCAGTATTATAGTAGTTATATTCTTGTACATAGGAGGCAGTATTATAGTAGTTATATTCTTGTACATAGGAGCAGTATTATAGTAGTTATATTCTTGTACATAGGGGGCAGTATTATAGTAGTTATATTCTTGTACATAGGAGCAGTATTATAATAGTTATATTCTTGTACAAAGGGAGCAATATTAGTTAATCATAAGACAGTCTAACAAAAGGATATAAAAATAACTAAAATATTTGTATAATAATAGGCTGTAAAAATGATCTTTTACAAACAATTTGGGAACTGTTATCGACTTCCAACATTTAAGGGATATTTGTAATTAACCACAGTATATTGCTTGAAGGTTATTCTAGGTATTCTAATTAGTAAAAATTGAAATCTATTTTTTTTTATTTGAATATCAGTTGCTCCCCATTTTCTTCATTGCCCATCAAAATGCTTTATAGAAGGCCATTATTTCTTTAAAATGCAAATGTTATGCTGATTCTGTTTTTCTTTAAATGCAAGAGAAAAAATATTAAAACAAAAAGAACTGGCAATTGCTAGTTTTATAAGATGATAAAAAATACCTGGAGGGATCATAAAATTGCAAAAGGTGTCAAAACACAGTAGTAAAAGCTCCATGCGTGACTGTAAAAAAAAATTTCTCTTGTTATCATGGTAATTCTTTATGTGGATCTAGGGGAACAACTTTGCGGTTAATTCAGATAGACTTCCTGACCGGGGTAAGCAGGTGGATTGTATCTTACTAGGACACAATTTTGGGGAAAAGATTGTATCTTTAGGGTCTGTGCTTAAGATATAAGCTTGGATCTTTGAAAATTTCTTGCTTACAGTCTATGGGCAAGGATCTATTTTTAGTATGGCTTTTTACGACATACACCATTTCATATTTTGTATTTTTATGATTGACCTGTGAGTAATTGTTGGATTCCTCATCAGGCGTTCTCTTTATTCCATCTATTACAGAGGACAACCCGTGTTTAGCCCATGAAAAAATATAGTTGTAAGACGTGCAATAAGCGGTAATAACAGTTGTTATGGCTCCGGCGCCTCCACGTTCATCCTCCATGAGATGAACGTGCATACACCAGGATATTACAAGTAGTCTTCGCTCAAGTTTGAACCTGTCTATTGCCTCTATTTATTGTACTGCTTTTCCAGTAGCCTTTGACTTTACCCTTTCACACCAGTTTTTCAAAAACTTTTTCTGTTTTTATTGTCAGACTTAGAAGTTAAATCTTCAGCAATCATGTAATGGTAAAGAGTATGAAAAGTTTCGCAATCAATTCCCTTTTATTGCTTCAAATCATACATTATAGTAACCTAATAAACTTTGCATTTTCTATTTTCATTTCCATAACTTTTTTTTACTTATTTTTACTTTTTTATATATTTCCTTCTTTGGAACTGAGTGAGGTGTCATTTTTGCTGGGTGATTTGTAGTTTTCAGTGATACCGTTTTGGGTTGTGTAGGAATTTTTACTTACCTTTAATAATTTTTTTTGAGGAAGGAGTTTTACTGGCATTTACGGTACGGGATCGATATAACATTTATATTTTGTTAGTACAGGAGTTTTGGGGTGCGGCAGTGCATTTATCATTTGTTTTAATTTATTTTTAATAGGTGGAAATTGGGTTGATTTGGTATTTTTTTCTTCATATTTTTTAAAACTTTCTTTTACTTGTTTGTTTGTTTGTTTTTTTTAAGTTCCTCTAGGGCAGTGATGGCTAACCTATGGCACGAGGTGGGCACCCGCACCCTGGAAAAAATCTATGATGTGCCACCAAGCCTAAGAGGATTATATGTAGGCAGGCTATTATAGCTAAATGATAAAGTACATGGAGGATATACTATACTGGACTGTAGTATTCAGGGTATATTGCCATGTTGGCACGTTGCGATAATCAAGTGGGTTGTAGGGTTGCAGTTTGGGCACTCAGTCTCTAAAAGGTTCACCATCACTGCTCTAGGGGAACATGCGATCATTAGAGCACTTTTCCCCTAGACTGTACAGTATATATTTAAGATTATTTAATATATTCCTGTAGAGCACTGCCACCTGCAGACTTCCATTGCGTAATACCTGTGGCAGACACTGGCTCCAGGCTACCACCACCAATGAACGGCTTTCCTGGTCTCAGCATAGGGAAGCCGCTTGGGCCTAAAGAGTCGCAGCTCTCTCTGGGAAAGATGCCTTAGCTGTCATGGTCACAATTAACCAAAGCATCTGAGAGGTTAATTCTTTGTGATTGGTGTTATCGCTGATTGCAGACGTTATGTTGGGTAATAACCCATACGTGCTTCTGCTATGAATCTGACCTCTCTAATGCATTGCTGCCAGCGTCACTCCATTACTGTAGCAACCAGCCCAGCTGACAGTGGGGCTGATTAGCCTATCAGGGAACAGGGTCACCAGGTCAATCAGGGTTGGTGCCAACCTCATGTGCTTCCTGTTAGTGGGGTACTTAAACAGGCAACTGCTGTCCACAACTACTTGTGATTGGCCTTCTTGCCTCACATGCTTAATTTGTGTTTTATTTAGTTTCCTAGACTTCTGACCTTCTGTGTTTTAGTGACTTCGCTTCTGACTGCTAATTCTAATTTTACCTCCTGGTTTTAACTCTGCTTAATATATTACTCTGTGTTTGTTTCTTCATCGGTACTGATGGTATTCTCTGATTCTGACTTGGCCTGTCTGACTTCCCATTTTGTCTCCCCGAAGTAGGCTCTGTGCACTTAGAACACATTAGCCCCGGGTGTCTGCTGTTTAAAATAGTAGAAACCTGTAGACTATGGCGCCCACTACGATTGTGAGCATGCACCATGTATGATGGTACAAGTGTATGACAGAGATGTCAGGTAATGAAGCAGACAGATGGTGATTAAAGTCAGGTTGTGAAGCAGACGGATGAAGATAACCAAAGATGAACAGATGAACAGCAAACCCTAACTAAAGGTCCCTTTACACGGGACGATGGTCTAGCAGATTGTCGAGATGGAAGAGTTCCTTCCCAATAATCTTCTGATTGCTAGTGCAGGAGACCTGTGCACTTACATGCAGCAATCTCCTCCAGAGTATGGTGAGCAGCGAAGGCTAATGCCATCGCTCTTCCCCATACTGTCTCATTGTTTACTGGCAGCAGATCGTGTTTACACAACACAATCTGACACTGGGAAACGATGATCTTTTGTGCTGCACAAAAGATCCAATTACCTGATGAACAAGTGTTTTTCTCATTCATCGGGCATCGGCGGTTACTAGTAACACTCGTTAGTGATAATAAATGATGATAAAGACCCTTAACCCTACCTAAATCTTTCCTTTATCTATCCCTGAACCCTGGCCCTAACACCGACATCATAAACCCCCAATGTCCCTAAATATCTTCCTTTTAAAACCCTACTTTTCAATACTGATCCTAACACAAGAATTAGTATCGAAGACAAACAAACTGAACAGAGCATAAAATAGAATCAAAGCAAACAATTTCAGCAAGGGCTCAAACAAACTACAATTTATTTCTCTCTTGCTTATATAACACCAACATATTCCACAGCACTTTACAGACATTACTCAATGACCCAGTGGAGCTCACAATATACATTCCCTATCAGTATGTCTTTTGCATTTTTGGATGATAGTGTAGTACGTAAGGGAAAGCCACACAAACTTGAGGAGAGCATGCAGACACCATGCAGAAGTTGTCCTTGGTTGGATTTGAACTGCAAGACTCAGAAACAAATCTGGACTAGAATAATATTAAGAACTAAACTATGCGGACAAAGAGCACTAGACCAGGAACTTGATAGTAGATGCAAGATACAAGGATTTGCTGGATACAAAAACACAGAACTTATGCTATCATTAACAGGCTCACAGCAAAGACCAAAAACATTTAAAGGAAGGTGATCCAGTCCGGAACTCTTCCCAAACAAAACTGTCCTGCACTAGTGATCTGCTACCACAGTATTGTAAAAGTGAATGAAGGTTCTTTTATATGGGTCTAATTATCAGGAGCAAATATTTGTATGATAATTGGCCAGTGTAAATGTGCTGCCGGTCATCTGATGAATGACCAAACGCTTGTTCTTTGAGTGAAAGCATTGTTGACGTGGTGCCCAGAATCATAATTCCTGAATAGGAGATCATTCTGTGCAAATAGTGATCTGCTGCCAAGAAACAATAAATCAGTAAGGGGATGAGTGATAACAGTAGAAGGATGGGGTTTGGAGTCTCAGAAATATGAATTAGCCTCCATCCTCTGGTTTCCTTTCGAACCATCATCCCTCCTATTTCTGCCTGTCTCTGACCACCGTAGTGATATTGACCCTTAGCTATTCTCATCTGCTCATTCAAGGTCTTTGTCGTCCTGGATACTGCATCTACTACCAAATGGAAACTGCTTCAGATAACCTAGGAATCTGATCAGAGAGTCCATATCTCTATCAGAGGGTTAAAGGGTAGCATTATCTTCATGACAGATTTGCTTTAGAGGGGATGTCCCATTCAGAGACAATCCCTTTTCAGAATGCTGTAATCTCGACAATCAGCTGATTGCCTTGGGCCCGTATCCCGGTGCTCCTGACAAACCACTGATTTTGCCAAAGGATTCCTTGTTTTGGGACTTATTGTAGTATGACATGGCGGCTATTCCAATGAACAGCTATTCATATCTTCACACAACCAATTCAAGGATGAAAAAAGGGAGGTCTCTTGGACTTCCCGGACATTCTTTTTTAGTCACTTCCAAACCAGTTGTGGCATACATCGTCTTGGTGGGTTCCTTAACAGTATCTGTCAGTTATATGTACATGTCTATAATATTATTACATCTTTGATATTTAAAATTTTCGAGAAATTTCATGCGTTTAACTAATTTCACGTTCCAGTGTTGTAGGTACGTCTGGCACAAGCCTCGCTGTAGAATTACAAGGATGTTTCATAACTTGGAAGTGTTTATTGTTTATTTACCTTGTCATAAGAATACTCCATTATCAGTCTGATGTTTTTTTTTTGTGTTATTTTTTTTTTTAGCGCCCCCAGTGCAGTAGATAATCAAACTGCATGAGTAATGTCATGAAACGCGTGGGTACATGTTCTCTACACGGAGAATCATTACTAATGTTATTACACCTGTATCACTATGTGATTACATCTTTTTGACTCTAAGGTCTGTCTCACTTTAAATGTGCATGTCACCTTGTGACAAGTCATCCCACTCGTATATCTCTTCTAACGACTTTTCCTCAAATGATCTATTTTCCGGAGGAAGAAAAAAAAAAAAAAAGTATGGTAGATTCCAGTGAAAATGACAGTCACTTTAAAAGAAAAAAACACTGCTCAACATTTAATGAATTCACGATATAAAAGTTACAAAGTGAGATGAAGAGACTGTCTCCTCGATCAGGAATCCACAACCGCAGCGAAACGCGTCAGTCATAACCACTCTCTTTATGTTAAAGATAACTATTAAGCAGCAATTAGATTCAGTGTTTGACTTTAAGTGAACAATTCATCGACTTACCTTTATGACTAATGTTCTGTAACCTTACCTGAGATAGTGTTTGCCTTTTTATTTTTTACATTTTTTTGTTGTTGTTGTTGTTGGTGGTGGTGGTGTTGGTGGTGGTGGTGGTGTTGGTGGGGGGCGGGGGGGGGGAGGAGTGCTGTCACTTCCTGTTTGATTTTAAATAAATGTAATGATTTTGATAAGGGGGTGGGGTGATTTAAGCATTTTGTTCACAGATACATGTGCTTCCTCTGTGCTGTGATAGTTAGTGTGTGCGTGGAGTTGGTGCCATTTCTAAGGAAAACCCATAGAGGAGAGGCTGGCGAAATTTAGAAAACAATCCTGTCTATTTAGAATAAAAAGAACACTAGTGATTGGTGAAGTGGTTAGTGATGGCCTAGCGATCAAGTTCATGATTGACCATTTGATAGCTATGATGCTGAAACTTTGTGACCATGGGTGGTAGTCCACACTCTGAAACGAAGGCCATGACACCAAGGGAGCTTGGCCCACCCCTGATAAAACCTACATATCTACTTAGCTTTCTTGCACTCATTGATATGCAGCATTCTCTATCAATGTGGTACGTTCTTACTGCAGGGGCAGGGCAAGAAAGGATTAGTCCACCTACTAGGCACAGGGGATGGCTCTTCTATTCGCTGGGGTGGAATCAAGAATTAGCCTCCAGTTATGGGACCAATTTGTGGGCTATGTCTATTCAGGGCTTTTTACTAGAATTTGCCATCAAGTTATTACAGAAAGCTATAAGTGGGCCCCTCAGTGCCAACATGTCTACCATGTAATCAGTCATGTAGAGGTTAAAATGCCTGCTTCGGCGCATGAAGAACCCGGCACAGACTGACTTCAGAGTTCTTAAATTCTTCTTTTTATTTTTTAGAAAAAAAACAAAACATTTTGGGGAATCCAAGGTCCTCTTCATCAGGTTAGAGATATTATAATATTATTGGATTCCCCAAAACCAAAACGCATTGTTTTATTTCTAAAAAATAAAAAGAAGAATTTTAGAACTTGGAGGTCCGTCTGTGACGGTTCTTCGTGCGCCGAAGCAGTCATTTTAACCTCTACCTGAGTATCTCCTTGCGGGATTGGACATCTTTATCCAAAGTAAATGCCACCTGCGACAGCATACCCGCCGACGATACACCTTACTCCAACAAGCCTTCAATAGGGTTTTGCCTATCTCTAGCACAACCCCCTAAGGTGAGCCTCCACTTTGTACTCTACAAATCCAATTTCACTGTACTACCCTATTGTGCACTCTTTCCTGTGCCCCATCCATCCAGGCACGACTGCTCTTCTACGATGCAATCAGTTATGGATATGTTACTGTTGTTATACAATTGTGTTGAGTTAATATTATGAGCTGTGACCTTCCCCCAGCCATTAAAAGAAAGTTTTGTTCCATTTTTGTGCAATCGGGGACTGAATCCAGATGAAAGAGGTTTGGGTAATGGCATGGCCACATTATAAAATCTGCAATGGTGTCCTTCAAATGGTTTGCTCAAATGGGGAAGAGGGTAATTTTGGTTTTATTTGGCAGGAGGTCTAGGGTGTGATCTGCACCTCTATCTTTACATTCCTGTACCAAGAGACTCATTCATTGAATATTTAGGATACTTTGTTCTCTTTTGGCTCCATGATGCCTCATGAATGAGTAGTATAAGTGCTGGCACTGGTTTTGATGACCAATGGCCATCAGGGGCTTCACTGAGATTTTTAGGTGAGGCTATAAAGTTCCAAAAGCTTTGGTCTAATGGTCTACCCATATGGGACCTTTTGATTCCCTTAGGCTCAAGGACTTGGATATGATTACAATCTCTGCATACTTTTTGCTACATTTCTGTGCCCTATTATGCCCATTGAAAATTCAGGGCACCTTTCTCTCCGTTGATTCCATAATACCTCATCAATATAACTAGGAAGAACCCAGTGGCACCAGTTTTGATGCCCACTTGCCATTAATAACTTCATTGGGATTTTCCGATGAAGCTGTGAAACTTCAGACGTCTTGGTTAAATGGTCAACTTATTTTAGGAAGATGGATCTTTTGGCTCCCTAATGTTCAACAGCTTGGGTGCGGCTGAAACATCTGAACCCCTACTGTTACATCCCTGGCCAATTGTGCCAAGAGCCTCATTTATCAAATATTTAGGGCACCTTTCTCTCTATTGGTTTTATGGTTCCTGATAAATATGACTTTGGTGCAACTATTAAGGTGACGCTGTGAAGTCCCGGAGGTCTTGCTATGGATTAATAAAGACTCCCTTGTAGGTAAATATCAGTAAATCTGGGATGGGACTGTTTGTTATGTGGCAGGAATATGCTGACCAGCATTCAGCTCTGGATTGTGGATTTATCAGGGAGGAGAGGATGGAGATTATATACTGGCAGCACACAGCTTCTTCCCAGCTGGAGTTATTCTTGAAGAAAGTTTCAAAGTCTGATGCTCTCTTTCAGAATATCACAAATAACATTTATTAGCAAGCAATTCCCACTTCCATGAATCAGAAGAGTCGGCATCCTCTCTACTTCGATGTTTTATTGGGTCTAGTCTTGGTAGTTAAATAGAATCTGCAGCTATTCTCTGCTAGCCAATAAACATGAACGATTACAACTTCTAAGCTACAGTAGCACAGCTCCAGATATCCACAATTTAATTAAAGGAATATATCATAGAGTAAAGTAATTGTAAGAGCAAAATATTTCTCCAAGGCTCTGCTTAACCTATGGAATGTAACAGCGGTCAGCCAGCATCCATCACATCAGCTTTAATGCACGGGTTACACAAAGGCTTTAAGACGTCTTTACATAATGGAAAAATGGGAAGTAAAATTAAGATTTAATATGTCACGTTGAAAGTGTTCTAGAGTTCAACGGAGCATTGTCTGACCCAAAGAAATGTATGACTAAAAGAAATATATGATGCAAAGGAATGTATGTATGACAAAGAAATATAAGACCCAAAGCAATGAATAATGCAGAAATGCATGACCTAAATAAATACAGGACCCAAAGAAATGTATGAACCACAGTAAAGTATGACCCCAAGAAATGTATGACTAAAAGAAATATATGATGCAAAGGAATGAATGACCAAAAGAAATGTATGACAAAGAAATATAAAGTACGACCCAAACAAACACATGATCCAAAGAAATATTTCATCCAGAGAAATATATTGTATAACTCAACAAATGTATGACAAAGAAATGCACGAACCAAAGAAGGGCAACCAAAAGTATTGTATGACCCAAAGGAATATAGGACCCAAAGAATTGTATGACAAACAAATGTATGAACCACAGTAATGCATGACCCAAAGGAATGCATGACTGTAAGAAATGCATGACAGAGTAACATATGATGCAAATGAATGTATGACCAAAAGAAATGTGCTACTACAAGAAATATATGACAAAGAAATATAATACCTAGAGAAATGAATGACACATGACCCAAATAAATATAGGACCCGAAGAAATGTATGACCCAAAGACATTTTAATTGAAAGAAATACATAACACATGGAAATATATGATCCAAAGAAATGTACGATAAAGAAATATAAAGTACGACCCAAAGAAATACATGATCCAAAGAAATATATCATCCTGGCAAATATAATTTATAAGGCTCATGCACACGACTATTGCCAGGCCGTGCCCGTATTGCGGCCCACAAACAGCAGGTCCACAATACATTTGCACCGGTCGTGTGCACCCCTCATCATGGATGTGGATTAATTCATTTGAATCCGGAAGGTCGGTGCAGAAGCCCACAAAAGCACTACCAGTTATTTTTTTCTTTTGCAGTGTGTACGGATCACAGACCCATTCAAGTTGAATGGATTTGGATCCGTCGCAGCAGCCACACGAATGTTGCCTATGCACTGGAGACCGCAAAATGAGGCCCCCAGTGCACAGAATGGCCAAACAACGGCCGTGTGAATGAGCCTTAAAGGGGTTATCCCAGATATATTAAGTTAATCCAAACTTCTTTATTGATATATATAAAACATTTTTGTAATTGACTTACTTTACAAATAATGCACCGTTTACTTTCTGCACAATGTTGACATTTGTGCACTGACGTCACCCTACTTGATTCTCCGTCTTCATTCAGCACGGCTCTGGTAAGGATCGCGCATGCGCGATCCTTACCAGAGCCGCGCTGACCGATTCCACAGCGTTCAGGCTTTGGAAGCCCGCCCCTTCTGCCTCTCTGTCTTCCTTCAGCACGGCTCTGGTAAGGATCGCGCATGCGCGATCCTTACCAGAGATCGCGCTAATAGAGCAGAGACCAAGAAGGGGCGGGCTTCCAAAGTCTGAACGCTGTGGAATCTGTCAGCACGGCTCTGGTAAGGATCGTGCATGCGCGATCCTTACCAGAGCCGTGCTGAATGAAGACGGAGAATCAAGCAGGGTGACGTCAGTGCACAAATGTCAACATTGTGCAGAAAGTAAACAGTGCATTATTTTTAAAGTAAGTCAATTACAAAAATGTTTTATATATATCAATAAAGAAGTTTGGATTAACTTAATATATCTCGGATAACCCCTTTAACAACAAATGTATGAGCCAAAGAAATGTATGAACCAAAGACGTGCAACCAAAAGTAATGTATGACCCAAAGAAATGCATGACCCAAATAAAATGTATGAGAAACTAATGCATGACCCCATGGAATGCGTGATTAAAAGAAATATATGACATATGGAAATATACTGTATGTTCCAAACAAATGTATAGCAAAGAAATATATATAAGACACACAGAAATGTATGACAAAAAAATGTATGAACTAAAGACTTGCAACCAAAAGTAATGTATGACCCAAAGAAATGAATGACCCAAATAAAATATAGGGCCTGAAGAAATGTATGAGAAACAAATGCATGACCCCAAGGAATGTGTGATTGAAAGAAATATATGACACATGGAAATATATGCTCCAAACAAATGTATAACAAAGAAATATACCGTATAAACAAAAGAAATATATATAAGACACACAGAAATGTATGACAAAGAAATGCATGAACCAATGACATGTATGACCCAAAGAAACATATTATGAAGAAATATATGACCAAAAGAAATAAATAATCCAAATAAATCTATGACCCAAAAGAATGTATATAAATGTAGAAAAAAGGAACCTTGAATTGGCACTGCTACCCAATGATGGATTCATTTCGGGACTGGACTAGTCCCTTCATCAGGTGCTACACAAAGGAATATATGACCTAAAGAAATACATGATTCAAAGAAATATTTGACCAAAAAGAATATATGACCAGCTTCTGCAGCAGCTGCCTGGCTTCTTTACTTCTTTACTGACCGATGATGTCTTCAGATGTGATGCCATTGACTGCTCCCTGGTCCAACCTCAGCACTAGGTTTTCTTCTCCACTGCGCTGTAGTTACTCACCTTTCTGCGTTCCACCACTCATGGCTGTCTGCTATTTGCTGTCAGTCACTGGAGTTGGCAGCTGGCCTGATCTAATGATGCCAGACATGATCTACGTAGGAAACTTGCCTCTGAATAAGGTAGTTGTACTTCTAGCCTGGGTTTTGTACTTGATCTTGGTTTTGCTGTTGGATTTATGTTTTTGTCTTCTCTTCCCTAGTCTTGTCACCTGGTAGTTGTGTAAGTCTCTGGTTATTGACTTCAGGCTTGTCTCATGGTTGTGTGTCCATTTACTACTCTGCCTATTGACTTTAATCTGGCTTAGGGCCCATTCCCACGGATCCGATGAAGACCCTTTCATTTCAATTGGGCCTCAAAAGAGGTGGACAACACTGTGTGCTTTTCGCATCCGTAAGACCATTCCATGGCCCAGCAAAAAAATATAGAACATTTCCTATTCTTGCCTGTATTTGCGGGCAAGAGTAGCTTTTTCTTTCACGGAGAAGGATGTTCTGTTTCGCATAATGGCGAAGGCACACAGCCAGTATCTGTGTTTTGTGGATCTGCAATTTGTGGCCTTCAAAAACTGTTGTGTTAATGAGCCATTAGTTCCATCTCCGCTCCTTCCCCAGACAATCATACAATGGACCCACTGACAGTTGGCAATTAGTCATGGGGACCACTGTGTAGAAGTGAAACCTACACTCACAACAGGATTGGACTGACCCACCAGAGTAGCAGAGGATCCTCCGATGAGCCCAGGCTCTGATACTGTCATGGGCTCCCAATGGGTATGTGGTGGACTTGTTGCAGCCAAAAACTCATTAAGATGAAATTCCGCAGCACTAAAATGTAATTTGCCTAAATAATTCGCACTCTTTATTGATGCAAAAAATTCATTCAAGAAACCAGACATTTTATTCCCAGTGGACCTTCCTCAACAATTATGCTTCTGGCTGTATTCAGAGAAACCCAAGTGCCCGAACAGCTGACTGCATGCCTGCCTCAGCCGGGGACCACAACCTAGGAATCTGGCAGGGAAAGACTATACCCACTTGTGGGGTTCATTTGACTTATCACCTCAGTTTTGCCAGCATCAATCCAATTGTAGTTTAGGATTAACAGTTGCTATGATGGCCAACACAGCGTGACGACCTCATCACCAGCGCCTGTCAAAATGTATCAATGGAGTCTACTACCATGGATAGTTTCCAGTGGCAGACCCTTCATTAACGATGCACAGAAAATGAAAGAGTTGATGTCAAACACAAATAAAGTATTTTAAGTGCAATTTGCAGAACTATTTGCTGTATATTTTTGGAGTGTAGGACGGAACAAGATCCATCTTCTCTTCATTTATTCTTTCAATATTTGCATTAGCTTTTGCACAACTCTTGGTTGCTGGTCCTAGTCATGCCCTTTGGTCTTTACTCCAGTCTTGTCCTCCTGGTTGTTGTTTTCTAGTCCCACTCTTGGCTTGTACAAAGTCCCTGGTGGTCGTTCATCTCTACTTTGGTCACATAAGTTTATGAATACAGCTACGTTTCTTGGCTACACCTCCAATTTTGGAGCTACTATGTTCTCTCTACCAACTATGGTTCCTCTGGTTACTATAGAAATTGGCACCTACCACTAATCAGATACTACTTTGCGGATTGCAACTTGGTGATAAAATGTAGCAATATTAAGCATAAATGGATGTTCACATCTGCATTCAGAAATCTGAAGTTCCGGCAGATGGTTTCCCTGTAAATGTAGGTACAGATAGTACTGCCTCCCTGTCTCTCCATGTAAATGATGTAGGTACAGATAGTACTGCCTCCCTGTCTCTCCATGTAAATGATATAGGTACAGATAGTACTGCCTCCCTGTCTCTCCATGTAAATGATGTAGGTACAGATAGTACTGCCTCCCTGTCTCTCCATGTAAATGATGTAGGTACAGATAGTACTGCCTCCCTGTCTCTCCATGTAAATGATGTAGGTACAGATAGTACTGCCTCCCTGTCTCTCCATGTAAATGATGTAGGTACAGATAGTACTGCCTCCCTGTCTCTCCCTGTAAATGATGTAGGTACAGATAGTACTGCATCCCTGTCTCTCCATGTAAATTATGTAGGTACAGATAGTACTGCCTCCCTGTCATCTTCATTCAGAAATCTGATGTTCCGGCAGAGGAACCACTGGATAATGCCATGTGTTGCCAGATCCCCATTGACTATATTGACTATAGGATCTAGCTGCTTTTCAGTAGAAATGTTCACTTTCAACCGGACAAAAAGTTGTGTCCCATTATAGTCAATTCACGGCATTATCTGGCTATTCTGGGTACAGTGAACTCCAGCAGGCTGTTCCTCTGCCGGAAGAGCCTGAATGCAGATGTGAACCTAGCACACATGCCATGGACAGGTGGTGAACTTTTTCTGGAAGAAAAGAGCCATGTTTTTTTAATCCCTTTAAAGAAGTTATCCTATTCCTAGGCTATACAGTGAGCCTCACTTAGATCAAAGTAGCAATGGAGCTAAGAAAGTGCCGTGCCAATTCATCTCTTGAGCTTTGGAAGTCAATTGCTAGATCCGTTACAGTCAGCGGCTGACCATGATAGCGTCAAGAAAGGTCAAGCAGAGACTTCAACAGAGTGATCAGGCTGCGATGACAATAAACAGGGGTCACGGCGTCCAACTGTCCATCATTTGGATGGTGGCACATGTCTTTTAAGGTTTTGTTCATATCCCTTAAAAGAGTTTTGTGTTGACTACAAATGAATAGTGGGAAGAACATTGGCAGTCTGATGAATTGGGAAGACTTTGCTCAGACTCTACCAGTACTATGGAACCCTTTCTTATACCCATACTATATCTAGGCTCTTTATGGAACAGTATATAGATAATTTACATATAATTATGTTTTTTGTGTCGCCTTTCTTCTATTGAGATTAAGCAGAAAAGAAAATGTTCAGCTGCTTAGCTTGAAGGACAGAAAAGTTCTGGACTTGCAGCTGACATTCTACTCCTTCAGTAAAGTTTCTTTTCTATAGTCTTATAATATAGTCAGAAATTAGAGCCTGATATAAAGTGGGCTGTTTGTTTCCATTAGTCTTATTAGATTTTATGAGCAAGGACCCTCCGTACCAGAGTAATATATCAGTGGGTTAACCTTGAATCTGCAGTCTAAGCTCATGATTTGCAGACCCTGGAGACGGCAGCTTATATATCTGAGCTCGGCAGATACGTGACTGATTACTGTCTAATGTCTTTCTACTGGATAAACATTTAGGATCACGTTGAAATCACAAGTGACTCTTAGCTGTCTCTTATCTGCAAATTGGTTAATGCGGTTGAAGGCCGTCTCTCGGTTCCAGTGCGCAGGCTGTTTAGATGAACACAGGCAAATTGACGGACAGATGACAATTACTCAGTATAATTGTAAGGTCGGTGGGGACAATATCACATCGGAACAAGCTTTAGACAGTTACAGTCTATGAGAAAATAAAGAAGAGGGCTTAGAATCAGCTTTATACAGATGTCACTATAAGAAGCTTGCAGAATGAAATGAGACTGAGAAGAACTGAAGAAGACTGAAATAAGGTGACCGCTGACTCTCTGTATGGGTTTCAGTGCAATGAGGTGTTTATCTGCAAAGGGATACTTTTAATTATTCCGTACACAAAAGTACAGATAGTACTGCCTCCCTGTCTCTCCCAATAAATTATATAAGTATAGATAGTACTGCATCACTGTCTCTCCCTGTAAATGATGTAATCTCAGATACGGTAGTACTGCCTGCCTGTCTATTCCATAAATGATATAGGTACAGATAGCATAGACATCCTGTCTCTGCCAATAAATTATATAGGTACACATAGTACTGCCTCCCTGTTTCTCTATGTAAATGATGTAGGTATAGATAGTACTGCCTCCCTGTCTCTCCCCATAAATGATGTAGGTACAGATAGTACTGCCTCCCTATCTCTCCCCATAAATGATGTAGGTACAGATAGTACTGCCTCCCTGTCTCTCCCTGTAAATGATGTAGATACAGATAGTACTGCCTTCCTATCTCTCCCTGTAAATGATGTAAGCACAGATACAGTAGTACTGCCTTCCTCTCTAATGCATAAATGATATAGGTACAGATAGTACTGACTTACTGTCTCTTCTTGTAAGTGATGTAGGTACAGATAGTACTGCCTCCCTGTCTCTTCTTGTAAATGATGTAGGTACAGATAGTACTGCCTCCCTGTCTCTTCTTATAAATTATGTAGGTACAGATAGTACTGCCTCCCTGTCTCTTCTTATAAATGATGTAGGTACAGATAGTACTGCCTCCCTGTCTCTCTCTGTAAATGATTTAGGTACGGATAGTACTGCCTCTCTGTCTCTCCCTTTACATGTAGGTACAGATAGTACTGCATCCCTGTCTCTCCATGTAAATTATGTAGGTACAGATAGTACTGCCTCCCTGTCATCTTCATTCAGAAATCTGATGTTCCAGCAGAGGAACCGTCTGCCGGAATTCACTGGATAATGCCATGTGTTGCCAGATCCCCATTGACTATATTGACTATAGGATCTAGCTGCTTTCCAGTAGAAATGTTCACTTTCAACCGGACAAAAAGTTTTGTCCCATTATAGTCAATTCACAGCATTATCTGGCTATTCCGGGTACAGTGAACTCCAGCAGGCTGTTCCTCTGCCGGAAGAGCCTGAATGCAGATGTGAACCTAGCACACATGCCATGGACAGGTGGTGAACTTTTTCTGGAAGAAAACAGCCATGTTTTTCTAATCCCTTTAAAGAAGTTATCCTATTCCTAGGCTATACAGTGAGCCTCACTTAGATCAAAGTAGCAATGGAACTAGGAAAGTGCCGTGCCTCACTATCACTCTCTGTAAATGATGTAGGTACAGATAGTTCTGCCTCCCCGTCTCTCTCTGTCAGTGATATAGGCACAAATAATACTGCCTCTCTGTCTCTCCCTGTAAATGGTGTAGGTACAGATAGTACTGCCTCCCTGTCTCCCCCTGTAAATGATATTGGTATAGATAGTACTGCCTCCCTGTCTCTCCCTGTAAATGATATAGGTACAGATAGTACTGCCTCCCTGTCTCTCCCTGTAAATGATATAGGTATAGATAGTACTGCCTTCCTGTCTCTCCCTGTAAATAATATAGGTACATATAGTACTGCCGTCCTGTCTCTCCTTGTAAATTATATAGGTACAGATAGTACTGCCGTCCTGTCTCTCCCTGTAAATGATATAGGTATAGATAGTACTGCCTCCCTGTCTCCCCCTGTAAATGATATAGGTATAGATAGTACTGCCTCCCTGTCTCCCCCTGTAAATGATATAGGTATAGATAGTACTGCCTCCCTGTCTCCCCCTGTAAATGATATAGGTACAGATAGTACTGCCTCCCTGTATAACTTTGTAAATGAGATGAACAGAACTCTCTTTAAAATTAGTCAGTAAACAATGGCGGGTGAGATCTGGGGTAGTTCAGTAGGGTGGGTTGTGTGTTGTTTTCAGAAATATGGCAAACAAATATCGCTACGTAGACTACTAAGATGTTGCTGCCTAGAAGAGAGACCATGTTAGAAGTTAGTTGGGAGCTGAATTTAAGGAGTTGTCCAGCCGGAGTATGCCTTCTTTTTTTAATTTATTATCCCACTTTGAATCCTTTATAAAGCATCCCCCTCAACATCTCATTTAACCAACCAATTTCTATAAAGATTGAAAAGAGCCATGAGGACAAATACAGTAGACAATTATGGAGGAGTCTATACTCTATCCACCGAGGAAGGTCAGGAGATCAAGCTGTATAACATATCTCCTAGGAAAAGAAAACCTTACACCACTATTATTATTAGACTCCATCATATAGTCACGTTATAACAGGACAAAGATGGATTTCCGCTGTCAGTCTCCGCATGTCTGTAACATTTACACTTCATATAATCAAGAGATTTCCTTCTCTTATTATTACCTGCTAAAAATAGCATCTTGAAAAGAGACTGTTTCTAAATTTGGTTGCACACTCATCCAAAACCATCGATTGCTCATGAAACCCTGAGCAGGAGACAAACCCAGATGAGATCTCATGAAATTAGGCTCTCTGAACCCTCAGCCATAACTCTGCTGCTGATTTATATTATGAATGCACTTTCCGCTTCATCCTTGTGTCCTGCGGTTTAAGAAATGCTTAAGAGCTTTACCATATGCGGAAAATAATCACACCTTCATCATGGGATTGTAAATTTACATTCGGCGGACCGCTGTGCATCGTTGTTCGGGCGTTGAGTGACTCAGCCAGTGTTTTGACATGAAAATATATTTTCTCTTAGTTCTCTGAGATTTTTTACTTAAAATGTTAATAATCTAAGTAAGCAAAAGAACATTAACCCCTTAAGGACCTCCACTGTATATGTACGGCTGAAGTCCGGACCCTAAACATGGCGCCCACTCGCATGTGCAGCGGGCTCCATATCCGCTGGGTTTCTGCTATTTTAAATAGCAGAGATCCGCCGCACATGTATGTGATCATCCATAAGGCTGATCGCATACATTTTACTCTTCAGATGCCGTGGTCAAATGTGACCACAACATCTGATCACTCCTGAAGTGTAAGTCGCTTGCTTCCGCTCCGGTAACAGCGTTCCCCGACTGAGATTGGGGAACCTGTTACATCGCTGAAATAGACTGGAGCCTCAAGCTGGCTTTGGTGTCTATTTCAGGAATATACCAATACAGGCCACTAGGAGGCATCATTGTATTGTTATATTCCAATTGAAGTGTTCAATGATGGCTATATAGCCATCAATGAACACAATGGGCAATCTAATGATTAACAGTTATTGTCACCCAACCCAAGTTGACTTAAAAGAAGTAAAAAAAAAAGTAAAAAAATACTTAACCAATAAAAAAATAAACATTATGGGCATCGCCGTGTGCGAAAATGCCCATACAATTAAAATATAACAATATTAATGACATACGGCAAATGGCGTAACGGGAAAAAAAAAAAAAAACAGCCAATTTGCAATTTTTTGTCACTTCAACTACCCAATAATTATTTTTATAAAAAAGTGATCAAAAAGTCACACACACTTCAAATTGGTATCACTGAAAAGAACAGATTGTTCTGCAAAAAATAAGCCCTCACACAGCCCCGTACAGATAGCTAAAAAAAAAGTTACAGGGGACAGAATATGGTTAAACAATTTTTTTTCCCTCAAAGGTTAAATTTTTTTTTTTTAGTATTAAAATGCAAGAAAAATTATACAAGTGTGGTATCTTTGTAACCGTAGACCTGGAGAATGATGATAATAGCTCAATTTTACCGCATAGTGTACAGAGTAAAAAAATAACTTTCTCAGAATTGCGTTTTTTCCCAATTCTACCCATATTTGGATTTTTTTCCCCCACTTCCTACTACATGGTATGCAACCGTAAATGATGCCATTAGAAAGTACAACTTGTTCCACAAAAAATAAGCCTTTATAAGGCTAAGTGAATGGAATAATAAAAAATTTAGGGCTATGGGAATGCGGAGAGTGAAAAACGAAAATGCAAAAAAGGATAAAGTGGTTAAAACACCTCAATTTGACGATAGTGTAATGTGGTGCACACGGCCACCGTATTCTGGGAATTTTCCATGACTAGATTCCTTTCCACAGCTCTTCTCCGTCAATACTGTTCATGCTCCACCACTTTGTGTCTTAACCCTTTTGGCATCAGGTGAAATATTGCATTCCAATGAAGAATATTTTTCTCATTTCAAAGTTTATGGAATTCATTTTTGGAGCACTCATTCATTCCTATAGCATCAAAATAGGAGCACTAAGATTTTGGTTTGTTGGCATCATTTACGCACAAATGACTGAAATTTTGATTCTTTCATCTATAGAAAATAAATCTGAAGTTCTTCTGAGTATAAAATGCATGTTATGCCGCACGGTAAGATGGTGGATCTTCAAAGTTAATTTGTGCAGGTTACACTGTACAGGTTACAATGTCCGTGTAAGACATTGTGGATTCTTCCTACTAAGCTCCCCACAAACAGGGATGGACTTTCCTGCTGTCAGTCCGCAGGCTACACCCTCCCATGGTAGTCTCAGATTGATGGCTGCTATGCAGCAGGAGCAAACATAAAAGGCTGGGGTCAGCAACCAGAGGTCAGCAGATGTACCATGGTCAAAGATGACAAAATTCAAAGCAAACAGTGGAACCACAGGTGTCAGCAGTCCGAGGGGCGAAACAGAGAAAAGGTCAGAGAGAAATCCAAGGGTCAGAAACAGTGAAGCAACCAGGAAACAGCCAGGCTGGACCGAGAAACAAACACTAAACTGGACCTTCAATCATTCTGCCGGCTATCTTGCCGAAGTGAAACAGAGCTGGACTGGAGTCTGTTGTGGGCTGGTAATAGAGCCAGCCATGACCTGGATGGATGAGTTACTGTGTCCATGTTAATCATTGATGCGGCCATTACTGCCCTCTCCCCCCAAAAAATCCTAACTTATGCTCTGACTTGGCATACCTTTGAGTATAGAGCAACCGACTGCTATTTTTCTCTACATAGGTGTAAAAAAACATGGCAGTAAGTGAAGGACCACCTTATTATTGCATGAACATTGGCCTTCTGCATAGGTCATTCATTATGTGGAGGAAGTCTTGTTGATTCTATCTCTATTTTATAATATTTTTTATAGGATGGAGAACAGTCTTTGGTATGTCTGTTCTAGCTCCCATTCCCGTGTAACTAGAAAATCCAAAACAGTCCTCAATCCAAGCTGAATGGGGAGTTCCAACTCCCTAAAATCACGTATGTCCTCCCTTCTCCACTCCTGTGCACTCCCAAATTGAGGATCCTCCTGGAGTGCCTCAAATATAAATTCCGGGCCGCTGAAGTCATAGCCCTCTGTGGGATCATTGTTCTCCAGCCATGAACCCAATTGGGTGACATACCACTGCAGTGCTTGATACCCATCATCCAGCATCAGTTCCGTTTGGAGCAGCCCACCCATCTCCGACAGCTATTCCTCCCAGGGCTGCTTTCCCAGCAAAGGAACACGCAAGTCCCATTGTTGCCAGTGTTGTTCCTCAGATGTAGGGAGGAACTTGCCACAATAGTGCTGCTGCAATTGAAGAGTCTCCCCCTTCAGATCTCCTGGCGCAAAGCGTCTCTCCTTCTCAGCATGTCAGCATGTCCTGGGCAGAAACAGGATTCTGGAGCTGGGCCAGCGCTTCCATGGCCGTAGGCAACTGTGGCTCTTTGAATGGTTTGAATGTCTCCTTAGGCAAGGAAGAGCATCCCATTGCTGCCACCAATGTGAAGGACCTACAGTACTTAGGAAGAGTATGTCCGCCTCTGCATTCTTCCTTACTCAGGAGATAATGCAAACCACTGATCTGTAGCTCTCAGATTCCCCAGTCACTGTTCGAGACCCAGTGTAGGTGAAAAATCAAGAGCTTCCTTTATTGAAGACCAACTCAGTATATATACAGTTCAAGAGGTCTAACAACATAACTCAATCAACCATGAACAGCATGCAAACAGACATCCCCTCCCCAGTTTCTTAATGAAAGAATAGAGAGAGAGGAGACACATGTGATGGGATTATCTCCTGAGTGTATCATGGGGTGATCTACTCCTCTACCCTGGAATCGGCTACTCCTAGAGTCAGCTATCCTAATCCCATCACTAACATAATAGAACAAAGTGACAAACAAACTAACACATTCATTGGGAGTCTCAGTGCAAAGTTACCACTTTTTGTGTTGTGGGATTCACACCCTGCACCCTTAATGGGCAATAGGAAAGATGTAGTCTATAACTCCTGAGGGGGTCTCCATAGTTCTGGGTCCATAGTCCGTAGGAAGGAGGCTAGCCCTCAGTCTTCTCCAGAAGCCCCAGTGACGGTTCAGACCGTCACACAAGGCACTTCCTTATGTAATTTTATTATCCATTTTACGTCCTTTGATGGCTTCATTCATTTCTCCATCACATTTTACACTGCTCGCTTCCATGGTTATGACCATCCTGTAATCCATCAGTGGTGGTAGTGCCTGCACACTATAGGAAAGAGTGCCTTTCTGGTGGCCGGGACCGTGGGAGTGCACATAGGCTAGTGCTTTTTCCTATAATGTGCAAGCATGACCACTGTTGCTGGATTGCAGGGTGGTCGTAACCATGCAAACTCGCAGTGAATAATGTGATGGAAAAATTCATCCATCCAGCAAAGAAAGCAATATGGATAATAACAATACATTAGGAAGTGGATTGTATTAACTTTCTCTACATAATAAATGCTGTTTGCTGAAGTGAGAGAACCCCTTTAAGCTTGAATTTAGTTAATGACTCCAATTAATTCAATACAATATTGCAACATGGTAGAAAAACTCGTTTACAGTCTGCAATCTATATCACAGCCACTGGGTGACCACATATAAACACATACAGGATAGACATCTTGAGTATAGCCAAATCATGTTTTTTTTTCATTCTTTTTAAAACTAAAATTGTTACAAAGTAGATGTGGATCCACTGTGCCACTTGAAAAGACTTGGGTTGGGGCTACTCCTAAGGGCTTAATCTAAGTGGCACCCTGATATTCACCCTTTAACTCCTATACAGGGATTTGGACTTTGCTACAGAAGAACTTGTAGGCTGCTACCTTTCTGTTCAAATGAAAGCCAACTCACGGGATTGAAAAAGACTAAATATGAGCACTGAGAGATCAGGCAAAATATCAGTCAGGGAAAGGCCGGGGTCAGGGCTGGAAGCTTGTGCAATCTGATAAACAGTTTGAGGTCAGGGCAGGTACTGTAGCTCATGATCAGCACAGAGGTCAGGTCAGGCAGTGAAGGCTGAAATCCAGGAAATGGGCAGAAGTCAGTACACGGGCAAACATATAACAACACACCTTTTCAAAACACTAGTGTGCTACAACTTATTGCTCAGGCACCCTCCCAAGGGAAAGATTAGGGTATGTTGCTGGGAAAAATTGCTGGGAAAAATTAAGGTATGTTCACTGGCCAGATGGAGCACTCTTTCTACAAGCAAAGATAAAGGAGCTGGCAAGCAAGGCTGCAGCCTTCGCGGAAGGACAGGGCTACTCTCGTGGCTGGTCCCGCCAGGAAGGAAGGGAGAATGAGAGGCTGGTCTGAGCCGCTAGAGATCTGAACGCTGGTGCAACTGAGCAGCTGCAGCCACAGACCGCCACTGTAACACTAAAGTGGTTTGAGAGTCCTGCATTTAGGAGAGTATTACACTTGGCTCATAGTCACTGTAGACCACAGTACCGATCCATATATCACTCTGTCCATGGTGCTGAAGCTAACCTCATCTACTGTAAACCACAATATAGGTCCATATATCACCCTCTCCATGGTGCTGAAGCTAACCTCATCTACTGTAAACCACAGTAAAGGTCCATATATCACTGTCCATGGTCCTGAAGCTAACCTCATCCACTGTAAACCACAGTACAGGTCCAAATATCATCCTGTCCATGGTGCTGAAGCTAACCTCATCCACTGTAAACCACAGTATAGGTCCATATTTCACTCTGTCCATGGTGCTGAACCTTAAAGGAAATGTGTCACCAACATTTTTTTCTGCCAGTTAACACCGGATAGCGGCACATATCCTTTTTTTCTAATCTGTTTTTTTTTTCCTGATTGCAGATTTTTTTATTCTGTTTCCTGAACATGATTACAAGGGGTTGCCATCTTGCCTGAGCTGTTCTTAACAGCATTTAGAGAGATTTAAGAAAACTGCCTTACGGCAGCCCCGTGGACCTTAAACACAACGGTCAGAAGGAGATTTCATTGACTTCTATGGGAGAGTTTTGTAGGCCTGCTCTGCCATTGTACAGGGAGAGAATAGATAAGCTTTGACAATCACGAATTGTGAATGGTGGATCTTGTCTTAGGTGTCATTGTAATCCTGCCTGTAATTATATTAACTCTGTGTATAAATAAGCAGATAACTGCGTAAAGCGATCTGTACAGACCAAGAAGTGGCACCTATTATTAGGCCTAGTGGACAGTGTGAAAACTGCAGGATTTTATGTTTTTTGTGACCCCTCAAAATATCAGTGAATTCTTCTGCTGAAACACTGTGCTGCCAGGGGCCTTGTTCTTGTCATGGTGTAGTTCTTCCATGACCTCTCAAAAGATCAGTACATTTATCTCCTGAAATATTATGTAATCCTCAGACTGCGACCTCCCATTTGTTTCTGTCCTTCCTGACAGCATAATTCTGCCCCAATCCTCACTAGTCGTGTCTAAGTGCTTTAATTAACATTCAACGCCCTAATTTCCTTAAAGGTGTTGTCTCATCATGGACAATGGGGGCCTATTGATAGGATACGCCCCTATTGTCTTATAGATGCGGGTCCGACCGCTGGGACCCGCACCTATATCGAGAACGGAGCACCGCAAGTCTAGAGTCCTCCAGCCACCACCAAGCCAGCTCCCCATGGAAGGGAATGCAAGTGTACCGCGCACACATGGACGCCGCTCCCATTAATTTCTATGGGGCTGACGGAAATAGACCAGCCAGCGCTCGGCTATTTTCGTCGGCCCCATAGACAATGAATGGAGGGCGGCTGCGCATGCGCAGTGCACCCTCCTTCACTTGAGTGGCTCCGTTCTCGATATAGGTATATATGCCCCCATTGTTCATGATACGACAACACCTTTAATATAGTGTCCCTTCTATTGCCAAACTGGTGATGTGTGGACTCCTACTTTTAACAAAAACCTTTTTTTACTATTTGATTCGGTTTAGGGCTCGTCTATCGTGACCCACTTCAACGCCTTTACTCTTACAGTCTCCAGTCTTCTTGGGGATGATGCCACAAGGTTTACATCTGGATTTGGGGATTTGCGGTCTTTGCAGATCCTCTCCAGCTCTGTCAGGTTGGAGGGGGGGCCGTCAGGTGACGTCCATTTTCATGTCTCTCTAGAGATGTTCCATTGGGTTCAGGACTCTGGCTGGCAGAGTTGCCCCTAAGACACTCCTGTGGTGTCTTGGCTGTGTGTTTAGGGTCATTGTTTTGTTGGAAAGTGAATGTCCCAGCCCAGTCTGAGGTTCAGACCATTCTGAATCAAGTATTCATTACTAATTTCTCTCTAATTTGCTCCATTCAGCTTTCCCTCCACCCTGACTAGTCTGCGTATTCCCCCCCCCCCCCCCCATAATCCTTCACTGTAGGGATGGTATTGGGCAAGTGATGAGTACTAGTTTTCTTCAGACATGACGCTTAAAATTGAGGTCAAAAAGTTCAATCTTGTCTTCATCAGACCAGATAATCTTGTTTCTCACAGTCTGAAAATCCTTTCATGGCCTTTTTTGTTTTTTGCCAATCTCCAGGCAAGTTTCATGTGTCTTTTACTGAGAAGAGGCTTTTTCTGGCCACTCTGCCATAAAGCCCAGATTGTTGATGGCTGCAGTGATTGAAGAGAGGCCATTTGGTTCTTGATCACCTCTCTTACCAAGACCGTTCTTCCTGATTACTTAATTTGGAGGGGAGGCAGCTCTAGGAAGAGTCCTGGTTGTTCAAAATGCTTCCATTTAAGAATTATGGAGACCACTGTCCTCTTGGAAACTTTCAGTGCAGCATAAATGTTTTTGTAACCTTTTCTAGATCTGAACTTGAGCACAATCCTGTCTTCGAGCTCTACAGGCAGTTTTTTCCACTTCATGGCTTGTTTTTTCCTGTGATATACATTTTCAGCTTTGACATCTTATATAGACAGAGGCACTTCTGTGCAAATCCTGTCTCATCCACAGAATTTACCACAGGTGACTCGAATCGATATGTAGAAACATGTCAGAGATGATCCAGAGAAATGGGAGGCCCCAGAGATAATAGTCAAGTGTCATGGCAAAGGGGTGAATAGTTATGTCTAGAGATGAGCGAAGTTTAGAAAAATTTGGCAGCTTCACCGAAGTTTGACAAGAAATGCGATTCGTTACAAATTAATTTGTCACGGATCACTATAAATCAGGTATATCCTGGCCATTTTCGAATGCGGCATAAAAACAGGTTTTCAGATGGAATTGGAGCAAAAGGATGTCAGTACAATCGCATCCATCCTCCATTGACGTGTAGGTTAAATAAAACTGAATCATTTGTTTACATTTTAAACAACAGACAGGCGGATCCATCGATCGTCGATTGGAAGGCTGAAGACCAGCAAAACTCACCCTTAGCCATGACTCTTGGTGCACTGCACAGTTATGTACACGGTGATAAATTATAGCAGAGTCTGTAGTTCATCAGTCTCCTACGCTGTCCCTACACTCTCCCTGCAGTCTACCTGCACTCTCCTTCTCCAATATTGTTCTGCACTCTCTGTTAACAATTTTCAGCAACATTTTACCTAGTGCGTGAGCGTCTTTCACATCTCTCCCTATGCTCAGCTCACAGGAAAATGGCGTCGACCTTGCGGGATGAGGATTTTATAGGGCTGTGACATCATAGGGGGTGGCTATCTGCACAGTATTATGGGTGATATCGCATTCACTTTCTAACATGTGTAGTCGCCATTTGAGGAAAACTGATTCGTTACCACTGAACTAATTCATATTAGTTTAGAATCAAAGTTTTCATAAACTTTGGACCAAATTCCACTTCAGATGCTTCGCTTTGCTCAACACTACTTATGTCGATTGGAAATTTTAGTTTTTTATTTTTAATAAATTTTTGAATATTTCTGACATTGAGTTTTCATTTTCTCATTATGGGGTACTGAGGGCAGGATGATGGGGGAAGCTTGATTTTTTTTTCTTAATTTAACACATGGAGCCACAAAGTGAAAGGGTGTGAATACTTTCCGAGTGCTCAGTATATGACCCGCTTAACATCACATTCACGATGCCGTGAAGATGCCGCATTTCCATAACGTTCCATTGGGCCATAGGTTTCGAGCTTCATCAGACCTCATCAGTCTGGATGGCAATCCGTTCCGCTGTGGTTCAGATCCACACACCGCAGCTCTGCACTTGTATCGTTCAGCTATTTCGCCACCTTCTTTGCATAGTAATTATGTATGCAGAGCAGACTGCTTGCCTGCCTGCATTATAACGAGATGCTCCGTTTACTCTGCATATCTCAACCAAGGAATTAGTAGAGTTGTTGAAAGTTGGATTTTTTTTATGGTCTTGTACAAGTTCATTTCTTAATTGCGGATCATGAGAAGCTGCGGTAAAAGGCGTTGGAATCCACGCACTTGAAAACCATAATGTTATTATATAATTAGGCAGATGAATGAAGTCTTGTTCCTTTTTTTCCAAATTAGTAGTCTTAATTAAATATGTCACACATGAAAAGTAATCCCAGCAGTCACCCGGGATCAGGGGATTTTACCTTTTTTAGATTGGATTTAATGGTGTTTGAAAAAAGTTTTTTTTTAAACTCTTAAACATGTGGAGTGGTTACAATGTGACATGAAATATCCTCTCATGGGACAATGTTACTGCTGCTGCCATGACGGGAAACCTCTATAAACCTAGTGGGAAGAGGGCACTTTACCCCCCTGTTCAAGCACTTCTTGGTGCAAATAGAAAATATTTATTTTCTCAAGTACAGGATCAATAATTTTACTTTTTACTGTCACTTTAAAGGGAGTCTGTCAGCAGTTTTGAGCATGCTAAACTGCTGACAGAGCTAAGAAGTGGCTAGGGGTAACATAGTAACATAGTATATAAGGCAGAATAAGACATTTGTCCATCCAGTTCGGCCTATTATCCTGCAAGTTGATCCAGAGGAAGGCAAAAAAAACAACAACCTGTGAGGTAGAAACCCCCGTAAGGGGAAAAAAAAATTCTTCCGACTCCGATCAGGCAATCAGAATAACTCCCTGGATCAACGACCCCTCTCTAGTAGCTATAGCCCGTCGGCCCCAGCAATCATCTGTGCGGTAATCCAGCAGTAGGTGTTCAATGTCCCTGCAGCGCCACCACAGGGGAAATGAAGAGCTGCATTCTTACTAAAATCAATGGACTGCCAATGAAAAGCATGGATATGCCCACTCCTAGATATTCTTCCCTACATTCAGATGGCCATTAAAAACGGATACACTCTCAGTTTTTCATGGCCATTTTAAATCAGTGTGTGCATCCATTTTCTGGCCATCTGTTCATTTTCAATAGCCGTTTTTAATCCATTTTTAACGAGCTTTAAAATGGCCATTAAAAATGAATGAATTTCAAGTTTTTTTTTTTTTACTGCAGTGCCCCCAGTATATATAATGCCCCCTGTAATAATAATGGCCCCCATTGTGCCTCCAGTATAGATAATGCCCCTTATTAGTGCCCCAAGAATATTTTATGCTCCCCTTTGTGCCCCCAGTATAAATAATGCCGCCCCTTGTGCCCAAGTATACATAATGCTCCCCTCTGTGCCCCAGGTATAAATAATGCCCCAAGTATACATAATGCTCCCCTTTGTTCCCCAGGTATAAATAATGCCCCAAGTATACATAATGCTCCCCTTTGTTCCCCAGGTATAAATAATGCCCCAAGTATACATAATGCTCCCCTTTGTGCCCCAAGTATAAATAATGCCACCCCTTGTGCCCAAGTATACATAATGCTCCCCTCTGTGCCCCAGGTATAAATAATGCCCCAAGTATAAATAATGCCGCCCCTTGTGCCCAAGTATACATAATGCTCCCCTTTGTGCCCCAGGTATAAATAATGCCCCAAGTATAAATAATGCCGCCCCTTGTGCCCAAGTATACATAATGCTCCCCTTTGTGCCCCCAGTATAAATAATGCCACCCCTTGTGCCCAAGTATACATAATGCTCCCCTTTGTGCCCCAGGTATAAATAATGCCCCAAGTATAAATAATGCCGCCCCTTGTGCCCAAGTATACATAATGCTCCCCTTTGTGCCCCCAGTATAAATAATGCCGCCCCTTGTGCCCAAGTATACATAATGCTCCCCTTTGTGCCCCAGGTATAAATAATGCCACAAGTATATATAATGCTCCCCTTTGTGCCCCAGGTATAAAGTATGCTCCCCTTCATGCCCCCAGTATAAATAATGTTCCCCTTTGTCAGGAGCGGATTGGGAACTTAAAGTGGCCCTGAAAAAAAAAAACTAAAAGTGGCCCCTTGTTGTAAGTGAGTTCAAATTGACTGAAGACGAGCCAAAACAAGTAGGCAGGGCCTGTAATACCGTAGTGCAGCACAGAAAACCGCCCCAGCAGAACCAAATACTACAGGAAAGCAAAAAATACTACCACCCTCACCACAGTATTCAACTGCATCACCATCATGAGGACAGTAATACAGTTGAGTTGTGGCCATTGAGAATCATATCATTATGTACCTGGCCTGCGGCCATCAAGAGGTCTTGGGTGACCCCCTGGGCATCGGCCCACTGGGAAATTCTCCTGTCAGTTCTTTCTGCCCCTGTCCTTTGTGCCACAAGTATAAACTATGCCCCCCTTTGTGCCCCCTGTATAAATAATGCTCACCTTTGCCCCCCTCCCCCAGTATAATGCTGACAAAAAAAAAATACCTCACCACAGGCAATTGCGAGGACACTCTCCCTTAATTGGATGCTGCAGGACCTGCGCTCCCAGCATGATCATGTACTGTCACCTCACTGGGAGCATCAGGTCCTGATGCCTCCAGTGAGGAGCGAGTGACCTGTACGTTCAAGTGAATGAGGCCCTATTTTTTGAGGGCAGCAATTCACTGGATTAGCCCCATAGTCCTTAATAGTTCTAAAAATGGTCATGTGACCTTTTTTTTCATGTTCACGTGAATGGGGCCTATTATATGAAGATCCCGATCTGGGGATCTCTGTATACTGACTCACCGTTTCCATATAGGGGAATGTAGAGTTAGAAGATCCCCCATTTCCTATAGGACAGCTTCCAGGACCCCGGAAACCTGAATTTTTGTATGTTTTGAGTGGAGCTGAAGCTAACATTTTACAAAAGTTCATGTTATAGTATTGCTAAGGCTAGTTGTAGACTAGCTTCAGTAAACAGAGAACAGCCTGCCGGACCTTTGCACGCTCTGGTATTGCTGGAGGTTTGTAAGGCTCCATTCGGCCGCATTCACTATCATGGGGACCGGCGGGGATCTGGCCACATTCCGCCAAATATGCCAAGAATGGAAGAAAACTTCCGGCCAATAGTCGGGATATTTGCCGGAATGTGGCCAGATCTCCACCGGTCCCCATTATAGCGGATGGAGCCTTACAAACCTCCAAAAATGCCAGAGCGTGCAAAGCTCCGGCAGGCTGTTCCCTGCCAGAACAGCCTGGCGGTTTACTGATTCTAGTCTGCACCTAGCCTAAAACATAAAGGGGGTCATTTACAAACAGAAAAACTCTGCATTTGTGGCGTATATCTGGCGCGGATTCTGTGGCATGCCGTGTTGTGGCAGGATCTGCAACTTCTTCCCCTGCAGGCCCGTCCCATTCGTCATTTTCTACACCTGGTCTAAATGTAAGAAAGCTCGGAAACTGTGATGATTTAGAATCTGCGGTGGATTCGTTGAACTTATGTAGTGACCGGCGCCTCTTAACATCAGCGACCCACCGCCAGCCCAGGGGCTTATTAAGACTGACGTCTAAAATCCCAGTCTTAATAAATATGCCCCAAAGTGGCTTTCAATCTTAAACTAATGATGAGTCACCTGATTTATTCTCCTCCGGTTACATCTAAAGCTAAATCCAGAATTCGTCTGGTGTCCAGACGTCCGAAAGCAACGCATTGTAGGTGATTCTATAGCAGCCCTCTTCTACACGTCTCTACTGACTCCACTCACGTATCCCACTGTCCATAGGTCCATAGTGACATCACGGAAGCACGCCCTTTTTTGTCCGTGATTACAGGTCCCTCACGTACATTATAGTCTGATGGTCAATGAAAACCACGAACACAACACAGATGCCATCAGTGCTTGGACCGTGTTGCTAGAAGTTGCTCTAGAAACCAATTTTCCACCTACCCGTGTTCGTGGAATAGGGATGACACGCGGAGAGCAACCAAACACGGGCTAACATAGAGCTGAGCTGTGACGTCACATGACTGACAATGGGGTGGAGCTTAGACTTTTTTAATGGGTAAAGTTTTTTTTTTTTTAATCTATGTATATAAATTATATGCAAAAAATTAAGAATATAGCAAAAAAAAAAATGAAACAATGTATCTGTTGAGTTAAACATTTGCTAAAATAGGTTTCCGATAAGTAAATAAATCTAAAAAAAAGGGTCAGAATGGGTTAAAAATAAAAAATAAAACATTAAAGGGGTTGGCACATTGCTACAGACCCCACAGTGTGGCTGGTCCCACCATTTAAATCATACTCACCTGATTCTAGCTCCATCAATGCTCTGCCAACTCTGCAGGGCCTGGGTCTCCCCATCTCATCATTTGGTTTGACGCCGGAGCACTTGACCACTGAAGCCACGTGATGAATAGGTGACACGTGATCTCGCCAGTCATTGGCTGCAGTGGTCACATGACGCGGTGTCAAACTAGATGTTGACACTGGGAGGCCAATGACCTGCAGAGCCAACGGGGCACTGATGGAGCCAGGACCCAGCAGCGGGGATCAGGTAAGTAGGATTACCACTGTGGGGTCTGTATAAATGGTCCCCAGGGGGCGAATAACCCTTTCCCTTTAATCGCCTCCACTGATCTGATGCTGGTCTGGTCCACACTGCTTGTAACCTGGCTCAATGCACCAGTAATACCAGGAGAGGCCTGAACGGCCAAACAGCTGAGCCTTTCCTGGTAGTTCCAGTGTGTCAGAACAAGAAGACCGGACCACCATCAAAATGGCAGCAGCAGGGGATTGGTGGAGGTGAGTAATGCTTCTCTGGGAAGAAAAGCACATGTCAAAAGTGAGACCTGAATATAAATAGACTCAATATCAGCAACTCCACCCTAATCAACCTTAGAGGGCTACATGAAAAACCAAATTCAGAGGCAAGGCAGTTGCTTTACAGCTTTGACAAGATAAGTAACTAGTGGAACTTGAAGCAACAGGCAGACCCCATTGCTCTTAACAGAAATTATACAAGTGGAAAGCAATCAGCATCGCACCCGTCCACAGGTTGTATTAGGTACCGCAATGTTGCAGATCTGCAATACCAGGTATGGCACTGTTTCTGAAAGAAAGCAGCCGTGTTTTTCTGAACCGATTCCATTGACTCAGATGGTTTTCTTTGAAATGTTGCCTTATTCCTAATTCTGAGCAGCCACCTTAGGCTACTTTCACACTCGCCTTTTGGCTTTCTGTTTGTGAGATCCGTTCAGGGCTCCCAGAATCGGTCCAAAACGGATCAGTTTTGCCCTAATGCATTCTGAATGGAAAAGGATCCGCTCAGAATGCGTCAGTTTGCCTCCGATCAGTCTCCATTCCGCTCTGGAGGCGGACACCAAAACGCTGCCTTAGTGTTGTGCTCTAGAATGGAGATATGGAGAACGCGGACGATAAGATCAGTCATCGTTATTCTGCACGCAGCGGCTCGGCTGGTATCTGTTCTGTATTATCACCTCCATTGACTTGTATCTCCACGTCGTCGGTGTAACGTAGCCGCGGTTCTCAATCAGACCCTGCATGATTTATACTAATCTACTAAAGTCACCATTGAGCCTGAGAATCCATGAGTAGATAAGTGGAGCGGAACTATCTCCGCTTGCTGTCTCAATCTGTCACAAACTCTTTTAATGTCCTGTTTGTCTTTGGGAAAGTTAAAGGAGATGTCCACAGGAAAGAAGACACATTTGTGATCAGTGGGACGCCCCCCATTCACAAACACAGGGATCCTGTCCCTTCACCCCAGGGGTCCGTATTCCTGGCCTTCTCTATTATGTTCTGATCCCTGGGGTCAGAGACTTCTACTGCTGTGAAGATACAATATAGCCCTGGTCAGTTGCAGTATATGGCGGTGTTATTTATGCACTGTATTGGACTGTTGTATTAGGGCTCATTCACATGCCGTTTTTGTCCGTTCCATCCATTGGCGGCCACAATTTGTGGCATTGGGCACCATCCGTGCGGCTGCCGCAATGGATCCAGCCCCATACAACTTGAATGGGTCAGAGATCTATCTGCACCACAAAAAAATAGAACATGTTCCGTTCCACTCTGTTCCGCAATACGAGCACGGAAGTGTGCATGAGCTTTTAGAGGGAGTTATATCGCCATATCGCTCTACGTTTCCATCCTTCCAGTCGGGGCCTTTGAGAAAGGTAAGAGAAGTGGCTGCTTCTACCCATCAGATTGTCGTATTTAAGAAAAATGAGTGTCCAGTAAACAGGGCCTATTACTGTCCATGCGGCATTACGGGATGCATATTTCCGCTTGCTGTGCGGTTTCATTATCCCTCCAGCTGCATTGTGCCGTCACATGTTAGACATCTCTCTGATAAATAGATGGATGATCAGACTTGCACAGTGGGCAAACTCCAGAGCACTTTATCTTCAACATCACTCCGGAGCCAAGAATCACTCACACAGAAAATTAGTCAGCTGGAAATTGATTGAAATGGCAAATTCTGAGACCCCAAGAGCAGAAACCGACTTAACTCTTCGTGGGTCTCTCCATGGGGGGGGGGGGGGGGGATCGACGGCACATGTTACCTGTGGATAGCCTGCTGTGGGTGAGGCATGCTGTGACTTGCAGTACTTGCATTGCTTGCTTGACTTTAGGGAGGAGTCTTCTAAAAGTGCTGAGTATTTTAGAATGTATACACATTTCGATACAATTTAATATATATTTTGTGGTGGTAGAATCAATGGATACTTCTGTTTCGACTAAATATTGGCTAATAAGCAGCAAAACTGTAAGATAATCTACATAATGGGGTTGTCTCGCTTCAGCAAGTGGCATTTATCATGTCAAGAAAGTTAACACCAGGCACTTACTAATGTATTGTGATTCTCCATGTTGCTTCCTTTGGTGGCTGGATTCATTTTTCCATCACATTACACACAGCTCGTTTCCATGGTTACGACCACCCTGCAATCCAGCAGCGGTGGTCGTGCTTGCACACTATAGGAAAAAGTCCTGGCCTCTCTGGTGGCTGGCGCCGTGGGAGCGCTCGTAGGCTACGCTTTTTCCTACCGCGTGTAAGCACGGCCACCACTGATGGATTGCAGGGTGGTCGTAACCATGGAAATGAGAAGTGCATAATGTAAAAAAAATAAATGAAGCCAGCAAAGGAGGCAATACATTAGTAAATGCCTTGTATTAACTTGCTGAAGTCGGACAACCCCTTTAAAGCATACTGTATTCCGGTAATAAAAGTGTGATAAATAGCACCGCACAGTGCCCATATAGTCCCATATGCTGCCCATATAACCTGACATAGTACCTATATAACCCCCACACAGTGTACTAAATGCTGACATTTATTTTGTGTACTGTATGGCAGCATTAATTATGTTCCCGGTATGGTAGTGTTTATGTGTACTGGATGCAGGCATTCATTTTGTACGTGGTATGGCAGTGTTTTATGTAACCTGTATTGCGGAATTATTTTTGTGAATAGCAGGGCACTGTTGTTTAAGTGCACTGTATGGTAGCATTCATGTTTTGTCATGGTATGGCAGTGTTGATTATGTGCACTGTATGTAAGTATTAATTATTTTTATGGTATGGCAGTGTTTTTTATGTGTATTGTATGGTAGAATTAATTATGTGTACGCTATGGCAGTGTTTTTTATGTGTATTGTATGGTAGTATTAATTATGTTTATGGTATGGCAGTGTTTTTTATGTGTATTGTATGGTAGTATTAATTATGTTTATGGTATGGCAGTGTTTTTTATGTGTATTGTATGGTAGTATTATTTATGTGTATGGTATGGCAGTGTTTTTTATGTGTATTGTATGGTAGTATTAATTATGTTTATGGTATGGCAGTGTTGATTATGTGTATTGTATGGTAGTATTAATTATGTTTATGGTATGGCAGTGTTTTTTATGTGTATTGTATGGTAGTATTAATTATGTTTATGGTATGGCAGTGTTTTTTATGTGTATTGTATGGTAGTATTAATTATGTTTATGGTATGGCAGTGTTTTTTATGTGTATTGTATGGTAGTATTATTTATGTGTATGGTATGGCAGTGTTTTTTATGTGTATTGTATGGTAGTATTAATTATGTGTATGATATGGCAGTGTTTTTTATGTGTATTGAATGGTAGTATTAATTATGTTTATGGTACGGCAGTGTTTTTTATGTGTATTGTATGGTAGTATTAATTATGTTTATGGTATGGCAGTGTTTTTTATGTGTATTGTATGGTAGTATTAATTATGTGTATGGTATGGCACTGTTTTTTATGTGTATTGTATGGTAGTATTAATTATGTTTATGGTACGGCAATACTGTTAAAGTGCACTGTAAGGTGGCAGCAGTTATGATCATGATATGGCACTCTAGTCTGCATGCACGATAGAAAGATATGTTTGTATCTTTGTAGTAATGTCAAGAATGAAGTCATAAAATAATAGATGGCTTTATAACATGTTTATCCATTGATTAATTCCTCAGACTGAACTCTTCTCTTCTGTATCCGCAGCTTTACAGCTCAATGGACTTTGGAAGAAGATGGCATCTAATGCACGAGAGGATAACCCCAAACAGATTCTACTGGTAAGCTCAGCTTCACCTTAATGGCAAACAGCCGGTCACAATCATGAAGTGCTGTATACAGTTTACAGTTTCGTGAAAATATTCTGCAGTAGATAGCACTCCCATAATGCACCAGGATTTAGTGTGCTCTTTACACTGGGAAGAGATCTTTCCTGTGCTCATTACAGCCCGATGTTCAGAAGAAGATACGTGGTAACAGCTCTGTACATTTGGCTCTCACTGAAATAGTTCTCACTTTATTATCTAATTGAGTTATCGAGCATCAGACCAAACTGCTGTATGCTCACCATTGTAAACAAATATATACTGTAGGTACTCTAGCACTGCTTCCTATGTACATAAATATAACTACTATAATACTGCCTCCTATGTACAAGAATATAACTGCTATAATACTGTTCCTATGTACAAGAATATAACTACTATAATACTGCCTCCTATGTACAAGAATATATCTACTATAATACTGCTCCTATGTACAAGAATATAACTCCTATAATACTGCTACTATGTACAAGAATATATCTACTATAATACTGCCTCCTATGTACAAGAATATATCTACTATAATACTGCTTCTGTGTACAAGAATATAACTACTATAATTCTGCTCCTATGTACAAGAATATAACTACTATAATACTACCTCCTATGTACAAGAATATAACTACTATAATACTGTCTACTATGTACATGGATATAACTACTATAATACTGCTCCTATGTACAAGAATATAGTTACTATAATACTGCTCCTATGTACAAGAATATAACTACTATAATACTGCTTCTATGTACAAGAATATAACTACTATAATACTGTCTCTATGTAGAAGACTATAACTACTATGATACTGCCTCCTATGTACAAGAATATAACCACTATAATACTGCTCCTATGTACAAGTATATTACTACTATAATACTGCTCCTATGTACAAGAATATAACTACTATAATACTACTCGTATGTACAAGATTATAACTACTATAATACTACCTCTATGTACAAGAATATAACTACTATAATACTGCTCCTATGTATAAGACTATAACTACTTTAATACTGCCTCCTATGTACAAGATTATAACTACTATAATACTGCCTCTATGTACAAGAATATAACTACTATAATACTGCTCCTATGTATAAGACTATAACTACTATAATACTGCCTCCTATGTACAAGAATATAACTACTATAATACTGCCTCCTCTGTACAAGAATATAACTACTATAATACTGCTCCTATGTACAAGAATATAACTACTATAATACTGCTCCTATGTACAAGAATATAACTACTATAATACTGCTCCTCTGTACAAGAATATAACTACTATAATACTGCTCCTCTGTACAAGAATATAACTACTATAATACTGCTCCTATATACAAGAATATAACTACTATAATACTGCTCCTATATACAAGAATATAACTACTATAATACTGCTTCTATGTACAAGAATATAGCTACTATAATACTGCTCCTATGTACAGGAATATAACTACTATAATACTGCTCCTATGTACAGGAATATAACTACTATAATACTGCTCCTATGTACAAGAATATAACTACTTTAATACTGCTCCTATATACAAGAATATAACTACTATAATACTGCTCCTATGTACAAGAATATAACTACAATATGGGAGCCCGGGTACAAAGACAGACATAGATGCCTTTCTACCGGACCTACAACTATCCAGTCTAGGTGCTGTGGATAGAGAGACCCTACTGGTCCCTGTTTTGGAAAAGGAAGTAAAGGATACCCTGTACTCTATGCCAATGGGGAAGTGTCTGGGCCCCGATGGTTTTCCAGTTGGTTACTACAGGAAGTTTTTGGAAATTTTTGTCCCTCAGGTAACTACTTGGTGTAATGCCCTGTTGACGGGTTCCCATCTACATAGACAGTCACTAGAAGCGATAGTCACAATCCTTCCCAAGGCAGGTAAAGATCCTAGCCAATGCGGCAGCTACCGACCCATATCGCTCTTGTACGTAGACGTTAAGATTTGGGATAAGTTAATGGCGATGCGTCTTGGACCCCTCCTCCCTAAACTTATCCATCCCGACCAAGCCGGATTCGTCCCGGGGAGGGAGGGAAACCATAATTCATGTAGATAGCTCTCTGTGTTGCAATTAGCCACACAGATGCGTTCCCCATTGGTCTTGCTGGGAATTGATGCGGAGAAGGCCTTTGACAGGGTGAGCTGGAGTTTCTTTGGGAAGACACTGGATAAGTTTGGGATTCCCGAACAATTTAAAAAGGCCATAATGACCTTGTATGGGGACCCTAGCACGCGAATAAGAGTCAATGGCACCCTCTCACCTTCCTTTTATTATCAGGAATGGGACAATTCAGGGGTGTCCCCTATGACCCACCTTATACGTTTTAGCAATGGAGACACTGCTCCAGGCTATTCGAGAGCACCCTGGCATACAGGGCATCAGGGCTAAAGATGGCTCCCCAATATATCAATGCAGCATATGCTGATGACCTGCTGGTCATGATCTCCAACCCTGTTGAGGCCTTCCCGCATCTGCTCGCTCTGTTTGACCAGTACGGTAAAATCTCTAACTTCAAGGTTAACCACACTAAGTCAGAGGCCATGAATATCTCTGCTCCACATAGAGTTATCTCTACTCTCAAGACTTCCACTCATTTGGCAAACTTCACATGTTTCCTACCTGGGTATTAAGATACCCACCAACTTGGACCAACTGTTTCACCTTAACTATGAGCCCCTGCTACAGGAGGTCCAACATCAACCTCACTCCCTCCGTATCCCATATATATCTTGGATAGGTAGGAAGAACTTTTTGAAGGCCTTTGTTATGCCATAAATCCTTTATGTGTTACAAATGCTTCCCATTTTTCTCCCACTCCCTTTCTTCACCCGGATTAGGAGGCTGTTTAGCACCTTTCTGTGGAGTGGTAAGGGAGCTAGAATATCTCATGACAGACTCACTCTTAAGCGGATTCGGGGTGGCATTGACTTGCCAGATATACACATATATTATAAGGCCATTCACCTTAAGAGGTGGACACAGCTTCATGTCCCCGCCTTTCAAACCTGGGGAGGGGATTTGGAGGTCGCGCAACTCTCCCAGACCCAAAGGGCGGGCATCTGGGGCCTCAAACCGTCTGCACTTAGATCACAGGACCTACTTAGGGACACGGCCCTGGTCATTCAGCAACTGGTCAAAGAGTTGAACATCCTTAGTAGCCCATCCCCTTCCATGCCAGCTGACCTGCTGCCTTTTTATGTAAGACCCAATATTTCCCAGATAGCCCCGGTGTGGAACAAACTGCACAAATACACTGTGCATGACTTTTTGGTGGGGGCCTCTTGGGGTCTACCTGACCACCACCCACTTAGCCGCATTCTCTCAGCTAGCAACTTTATTGAGGCCGTTGAACTTAACTATATTAGTAAGCCGCTACTCGACAGTAACAAACACAGGATGGAGGAAATGTGGCTGGAGAAGATGTTGCATCTCGACTCTCCCCCACGCAGAATGATCTCATTGTTCTACAAGGCTTTGGCTGCTCCCTGCTCCAAAGGCATCCCACAATACTTGAGGACTTGGGCATCGGAACTGAATATAGACCTGTCAGAGACAGATATTTTGCGCATTCACGCACAGTCACGTGGCTTTTCTTGCTGCACCAGGATACAAGAACACTCTTATAAGGTGCTCACTCAATGGTACCAGACCCCTAAACAAATGTTTATAAGAGGCTTGCGAGCCCCTCTCTGATTTGTGCTGGAGGTGCCCCACGCCTGCCTTGTTCCCCTCCAAAAAACCATCTTGCCACTCACTTGTTGCAAGCGGCCAGATTACTTATTCCACAAAGATGGCTGCGTACGGAACCCCCTACCCTTGAACACTGGATTCATAAAGTTGACCAAATTTGCCGAATGGAGGAGTTGGCGGGGCTGGGAAGCCAGGAAGCACGGTAAATATTTACAGCTTTGGGAACCATGGTTGCTATTTAGGACAAGATTAAGGGGCGACAGCTCACCGCAGTGAGATGCTGCACCACCATTCAATGCTATAGGCGCCAGGATGACATCTTTCTGTCCTCCTTTCTTTACTTTCTTTTTAGAAGATCGGTGCTCGGCAGCGCGCACGACCGACCGACCGAATTTCCACCAGTTCACTTTTCCCTTGAAACTTTTGAGGCTTCTTGACAGATTGATTTGAATTGCGTAACTCTTGTCCAAGTTACGAGAGCAGCTTTGTTACAGTCCTGGCGGTGTCTGGCTGAAGCCATCTGAAATCCAGCCTAGTATTAATACCGTTATACTATGTCTGGATGGAGAGTGGTCAGCCTCTCATCAGCACTGGCAGGGTAGCGATGTGTCGGCTAAATTATTTTCATTGTCACATGCTCCACTTCTTACCATATGAAGTGTTCATAAATATCCTGAGGATAGTCCTGATCGGGGGAGGTCCGATAATCCACTCTCCTGACGATGAGCTGTTTAAATGTTGCTTCTGAGCTGGAAATCAGTCCTGAGGTGGATGGAATTGGCTATTGCTCCCAGTCAATGCATTGGCAGAAGTACTGCAGTAATTAGCTCTGGCCACTAGGCAGAGGATGGCGCTGTGCAGTGCCGGTGCTCACTGTATTGATGGCTTTAATAGATTATTTTGAACACAAGACGTGTTTTTGTCTTGAGGCCTGATCTTAGAGGATTGGATCAGATATTAGGCAATATAAAAAATAAATTGGAGTCGAGTTCCATGAATCATTTTCCTGATTGTCATAGAATAAGCCCATAACCTTCCCTATCGTGTGCATTATTGGCCTCTGCTGTGATCACGTCCATTCTAAATTTCAGGAAGCTAACTTTTAATTAATATAAGTGGGCAGAAGGCAGCGCTATAATACCGTCACTCATAAAACCTTCCTCTGCACATTCTATGAAGCTGTACATGGTTAATAGCCTTATGTGTGTATGGATTCTAGGCAGAATAATACTCCATCTATGGTTTATTACTATTGTAGTAGTTGTATTCTAGTATGCAGAGGGCAGGATTATAATATCAATGTAGGGGGGTAGAATAGTATCAATTATATTCTTGTACATAGGAGGCAGTATTATAGTAGTTATATTCTTGTACATAAGAGCAGTATTATAGTAGTTATAGTCTTGTACATAGGAGCAGTATTATAGTAGTTATATTCTTGTACATAGGAGGTAGTATTATAGTTGTTATATTCCTGTACATAGGAGCAGTATTATAGTAGTTATATTCTTGTACATAGGGGCAGTATTATAGTAGTTATATTCTTGTACAGAGGAGCAGTATTATAGTAGTTATATTCTTGTACATAGAAGCAGTATTATAGTAGTTATATTCTTGTACATAGGAGCAGTATTATAGTAGTTATATTCTTGTACATAGGAGTAGTATTATAGTAGTTATAGTCTTGTACATAGGAGCAGTATTATAGTAGTTATATTCTTGTACATAGGGGCAGTATTATAGTAGTTATATTCTTGTACATAGGAGGCAGTATTATAGTAGTTATATTCCTGTACATAGGAGCAGTATTATAGTAGTTATAGTCTTGTACATAGGAGCAGTATTATAGTAGTTATATTCTTGTACATAGGAGCAGTATTATAGTAGTTATATTCTTGTAAATAGGAGCAGTATTATAGTAGTTATATTCTTCTACATAGGAGGCAGTATTATAGTAGTTCTATTCTTCTAGATAGGAGCAGTATTATAGTAGCTATATTCTTGTACATAGGAGGCAGTATTATAGTAGTTATATTCCTATACATAGGAGGCAGTATTATAGTAGTTATTTTCTTGTACATAGGAGCGGTATTATAGTAGTTATATTCTTGTACATAGGGGCAGTATTATAGTAGTTATATTCTTGTACAGAGGAGCAGTATTATAGTAGTTATATTCTTGTACATAGGAGCAGTATTATAGCAGTTATATTCTTGAACATAGGAGGCAGTATTATAGTAGTTATATTCTTGTACATAGGAGCGGTATTATAGTAGTTATATTCTTGTACATAGGAGCATTATTATAGTAGATATATTCTTGTACATAGGATCAGTATTATAGTAGTAATATTCTTGTATATAGGAGCAGTATTATAGTAGATATATTCTTGTACATAGGAGCAGTATTATAGTAGTTATATTCTTGTACATAGGAGCAGTATTATAGTAGTTATATTCTTGTACATAGGAGCAGTATTATAGTAGTTATATTCTTGTACATAGGAGCAGTATTATAGTAGATATATGCTTGTACTAAGGGGGGTGTATTATAGTAGCCATATTCCTGTGTACAGCTAGCAGTTTTATAGTAGTTACATGTTTGTGTATATCTTTTTTATAGTTTATAGGGGGAATGATTGCTGTTGAGCTTAATGTGATTTTCAGCAGTGAGTTTAGTAAACTGTCCATCTGTTACAGGTCCACATACAGAGCTTTGCATCTTTTCACTATCCATGGTTTTGGTCCAGGTTTCACATTACCAGTGATTTATGTGGCCATTCTTTTGTCCGGACTCTTCTTTTTTATGAAGATTTAGTACACACTCAAATTATATATGCAGACTCAAATATGTTGTGGTCACTGCTCAATTCATCCCACAAAGATGAGACAGCGTCCACCTGTTGTGCCATAAAATGCTCCCAGATAAATGATACACGGCACGGTCTGAGCCTCCGGCTCTTTACATTTATTCATGATGATTTGGAGCAAGTGTTAAAATATGCCATTTACAGCACTTCCAGGACACCCGGATGACAATATTCCTGGCAGTTCTCCCCAACCTCCGTGCCAGCCAACAAGTGCCAAGCAAAGTTATTCTGCAGCTTGGAGTAATGATTACAGATCATGGCGCTCACCAGTCCAGACAGGACAAATTGGGATTTAAGAGATCAATAGCCAAATCCAAACCACAAAACTGACAGTGGTAAATGTAACTAACTGTGATACGGCTTGTCATATTGTATCAGATATTGCAGGCCTTTCATTTACAGGGAAGATATTATGGTAAGGGTACTTTCACACTTGCGTTTGTGCGGATCCGTCTGTTTATTTGCACAGACGGATCCGCACCTATAATGCAAACATTTGTATCCGTTCAGAACGGATCCATTTGCATTAGTTTTAAAATGACAAAGTCCAAAGCGCAGCCGTTTTGAATTACATTGAAAGTCAATGGGGAACGGATCCGTTTTCAAATGCACCATATTGTGTCATTGAAAACGGATCCGTCCCTATTGACTTACATTGTAATTCAAAACGGATCAGTTAGGCTCCGGCTCTTCAGACGGACACTAAAATACAGCAAGCTGCGTTTTGGTGTCCGCCTCCAAAACAGAATAGAAGCGGAACGGAGCCGAACTGATGCATTCTGAACGGATCCTTATCCATTCAGAATGCATTGGGGCTGAACTTATCCGATTTGGACCGTTTGTGAGAGCCCCGAAACGGATCTCACAAACGGAATCCAAAACGCTAATGTGAAAGTACCCTGAGGGAGCGGTGAGTAAGACATGGCTCTGTATATATGGCAGATGAAGCTCGGTATATCAGCAGAGCACATCAATATACTACCAGGCTGTATGTGTAGTTTTCATTGGGCTGCAGTTAACGCTACATGCACGTCTATCCTACTACTCCCTGCTAGGCTTGCTGTAGACTGTTGGTGCAAGAGACTTGGTTTGATTTTGGAACTTTTTTTTGCACTAATTTTGTTAAAATGGTGAAAAAGTCTCATGTTGAGTTAATGTTAGTATTAGTGTTGAGCGAACTGGTGTTCGACTCGAGCATCGCGATGCTCGGCACATCGCTGTGTTTGGCCGAATACCGTGTGTTCTCGATTGCAATGCTCAAGTCTCCTCCCTGCACATTTGTTGGCTGCTACACAGCCAATAAACATGCGGGGAAGTACTGCCCCTCACTGTAATGCCGTAGCCATGTAGGTTACTGGCATTACAGTGATTGGCTGGCCGGAAAGCGTTATTGGGTGCTATATAGCACCCGATGACACGTGGTTCGGCTCAGACTTAGTCAGGGTGAGCTGCAGCAGCAGGGATAGATAGTGTAGGGAGAGGAATTGTGTTTTTTTTAGGGAGTTTTGAGTGTTGAAACTTTGTTAGAGATCCAACAGTACTTTTAAGAACTATTGTTTTATCCGGCTGCGAAAAATATTAGCGCAACGTGCGCTAAATTGCGTGCAATTGTTTGGCTGCTGGTGAGAGCAGCGACATTACCTGCGCTACATCTCCTGCATAACGTTAGCCGCTGGTGACAGAAGCGACGTTACCTGCGCAACATCTCCTGCATAACGTTAGCCGCTGGTGACAGAAGCGACAGTACCTGCGCTACATCTCCTGTATAACGCTTGTGCATCATAAATACCAGTGACATTCAGTTTCTTTTTTTCGCCGCTGGTGACAGCGACATTACCTGCTCTAAATCTCCTGCATAACGTTTGCACATCATAAATATCAGTAACATTCAGTTTAATTTTGTCACCGCTGGTGACAGCAACATCTCCTGAATAACAGTTGCACATCCTAAATATTGGTTACATTCAGTGTATTTTATTTGTGCATACACTTCCAAAACCTGCGCTACTGTACGTGTGACATAGTTGCAAGCATATATACCATTTAATATGATGAAGCCGAGAAGTAAGGGATTGGAAAGTGGCCGTGCTGCTGATGGTGCACGCAGAGGCCGTGGTCCTGGGCACGGTGAAACTGTACCTGCTGCCAGAGCACAAGAAACACACTCATCCACGATACCTAGCTTCATGTCCCAGTTTGCAGGGCGGAGCAGAACACCACTCTCGAAGTCAGACCAGTGCAACCAGGTGGTTGGTTGGATTGCAGCAGATAATGCTTCCGGTCGGTTAAGCACCACCCTGTCTTTGACAAAGTCCAGTCTCTATAGCCAAGAGTCTAGTCAACAGAATCCTCACCCCGATCCTCCTTCATCCCACCATAGAGAATCTTGGCAAGTGGTCCCACACTCAGATATTCCGAGGAGCTCTTTTCATCATCATTCCTTTATTTGGCCCTCTCGCCCAGTCCTCTTGAAAAGGGACATGAGGAGATCTTGTGCACTCATTCGCAAATTCACAGTGCATCCACAGTCAGAAAAAAATTATGGTGGGGAACAGCAATTAGTGTTTCACAAGTTGGATGATGATGAGACACAGTTGCCAATAAGTCAACCGCAATTAGGGTCTCAAGAGGTTCATGATGAGGATGAGACACAGTTGTCAATAAGTGAGGAGGATGACCAGAGTGAGGAAGTGGAAAAAGAAGTGCTGGACGATGAAATCACTGACCCAACCTGGGAAGGTGGCAAGCCGAACAAGGACAGCAGTACAGAGGGGGAGGGATCGCAGAACTGCAACAGGCTGGATGAGGCAGTGGGGTGGCAAACAGGCCCTCAACTGTTCCCTGGAGCACCTCCTTGCGGCAATCTCCCTTGCCAAGGGGTAGGTTTTTAGAGGAAATTACAGACTATAAAAGAATTGTCATTTGAAACCTGTGCCGTACCAAAATAAGCAGGGGCATGAACACTAGCAACCTCACCACCACCAGCATGATCCCCCACATGACATCAAAGCACCCTAATAGGTGGGCCGAACGCCTGGGTCCACAATGTGTCTGCCGGTCACACCACTGCCTCCTCTTCCTCTGTGTTACATGATGGTCAATCCCCTGTCCAAGACGCAGGCCCGGATGCCTCCCGCCCTGCACCTGGACTTTTGCGAGCACCATTAGCTAGCAGATCCACTCTTGTGTCCCAGCGCAGCGTACAGATGTTCATAGCCCAGGTCTTTGAACAAAAGCGCAAATACCCAGCCAAAGGCTATAGCACTAAATGCACACCTTTCAAAATTGCTGGCCCTGGAAATGTTGCCATTTAGGCTTGTGGACACAGAGGTTTTCCGCCGCCTCTTGACAGTGGCCGTGCCTCATTACTCAGTCCCCAGCCGCCACTTTTTTTCCCAGTGTGCCGTCTCCGCCTTACACCAGCATGTGTACCATAACATCACCCGTGCCCTGACCAACGCAGTTATTGGGAACGTCCACTTAACCACTGACACATGGACAAGTGCTTGTGGCCAGGGACACTACATTTCACTGAAGGCACACTGGGTAAACGTTGTGGAGGCCGGGAGAGAGTCGTACCCTGGGATGGCACAGGTGCTACCAACGCCAAGGATTGTGGGCCCTACTTCCATCAGGATTTCCACCACCGCCTACATTAGTGGCTGAAATCCCCCCCCCCCCTTCTCCTCCTCCACTCCCCCCTCTGAATTCTCAACTTGCAGCACCAGTCAGCCATCAGTCAGTAGCTGGAAGCAGCGTAGCACTGCAGTGGGGAAGCAGCAGAAACTTATTTGCTTAGGTGACAAACAGCACACTGCCACAGAGCTGTGGCAGGGTATAAGGGACCAGACTGAGCTGTGGCTCTCTCCGCTCAACCTACAACCAGGCATGGTTGTGTCTGTTAATGGCCATAACTTAGTGGCGGCCATTAAAGGTGCACTGGTGAAGGTGCACTGTGTGTGTGCCCATTTCTGAAAGTAATCTACAGCTACAATTGCTGGAACTCCATTTTACTCATGTTGGCCAGGTTTTGTGAGCAGCAGAGGGCAGTAGTAGAATACCAGTATGGTCGTCGCCTTTCCAGTCAGCTTCTGCTCTTCACAAGCGACGAGTGGGAATGGATGTCTGACCTCTGTGAGGTTTTACACAACTTTAAGGAATCAACACAGATGGTGAGATCAGCGTAACCATCCCACTTCTGTGTCCACTGAAATGCTCGCTGCTCACAATAAAGGGGGATGCTTGGAATGTGGAAGAGGTGTAAATGGGGGAAGACAGCACACAGGGTGATAGCCAGACCACCCTCAGTTCGTCTTCTCAGCGCGAATTGTATGATGATGATGATGAGGAGACGGTTGCCTCCGCTACAGAGGGTAGTACCCATAGCAGGTTTATTCCATCTGTTAAACGTGGATGGGCAGAAGTCAACCTCCTGATGAGGACAGTAAAATCTTGTCTGTTGGGACTCTGGCACACATGGCTGACTTTATGTTATGCTGCCTTTCCCGTGACCCTCGCGTTACACGCATTTGGACAACACCGATTACTGGGTGTTCACCCTTCTTGACCTCCCCTACAAAGAGAACTTCTTCTCTCATTCCTTTGGTGGAGAGGAATAGTAAAATGGTGCAATACCAGAAGGTCCTTGTGGAAAAATTGCTCCAAATATTTTCAGCTGACAACGTTGGCGGCAGAGTATGTAGTTCCTTATGCAACCGAGGAGGGGAGTCGAGGGGAACACACAGCAGTTCCAACAGAGGCAGGGCAATACTCTCCAAGGCCCTGGACAGTTTCATCACACCCCACTAGCATCCTCACCCTGATGCGTCGCCTAGTGTCACAAGGAGGGAAAAAGTTTGGAAGATTGTGAAGGAGTATGTAGCAGACCGTGTTAGTGTTCTCAGTGATCCCTCTGTGCCTTACAACTATTGGATGTCCAAGGTGGACACGTGGCACGAACTGGCTCCCCTAATGTTTTAGAGGGTCACCAGCAGGCTCTTGCCTTAATGTTTTAGATGATCAGCTCGACAGCAGGCCCGTGCCCATAACGTTTTAGATGGTTAGCTCAGCGGCAGACCCTCACCCCTAATGTTTTAGAGGGTCAGCTCAGCTGCAGACCCTCACCCCTAATGTTTTAGATGGTCACCAGCAGGCCCTTGCTCCTAATGTTTTTGAGGGTCACCAGCAAGCCATCAATCATAATTTTTCAAGGGTGTGTATGATGCCCTCCTTTATGTATGATAAAGGGTGTATTGTAGTGCCGATTCCTTGTAATTTTTGGCAGCCCTTTCACTTAGTGCATAGGCTTTATGAGTGTAGGAGTCCCACTACCTGAACAATTGTACCACAATGTGAATAAGGCCCTCCTTTATGTGATATACAGGTTGTATCGGAGTGCCTCTTGCTTGTAATTTTTGGCAGCACTTGCACTTTATATACAAGTAAATATACAGGAAAGAACGTTTCCTAACAATTTTTCCTCTAAGGGTCCTTTCACACTTGCGTTCTGAGGATCCGGCAGGCACTTCCGTCCCGCCGGATCCGTCAGAACGCAAGTCGTCTGAAGCATTAGAAGACTGATCAGGATCCTGATCAGTCTTCGAATTGCTTTCAGGTTACTAGGGCAGCCAGGACGCTATTAAAGTCCTGGTTGCCATAGTAGGAGCGGGGAGCGGGGGAGCGGTATACTTACAGTCCGTGCGGCTCCTGGGGCGCTCCAGAATGACGTCAGAGCGCCCCATCACGTGATCCATGCGTGTAGGGCGCCCTGAGGTCACTCTGAGCGCCCCGGGAGCCGCACGGATGGTAAGTATACTGCTCCCCCGCTCCCCACTACATTTTACCATGGCAACCAGGACTTTAGCGTCCTGGCTGCCATGATAACCATTGAGAAAAAGCTAAACGTCGGATCCGGCGATGCGCTGAAACGACGTTTAGCTTAAGGCCGGATCCGGATTAATGCCTTTCAATGGGCATTAATTCCGGATACGGCCTTGCGGCAAGTGTTCCGGATTTTTGGACGGAACAAAAAGCGCAGCATGCTGCGGTATTTGCTGCGTCCAAAAAACGTTCCGGTCCTGAACTGAAGACGTCCTGATGCATCCTGAGCGGATTTCTCTCCATTCAGAATGCATGGGGATGATCCTGATCAGGATTTTTCCGGCATAGAGACCCGACGACGGATTTCTATGCCGGAAAACAAAAACGCCAGTGTGAAAGGGCCCTAAAATCGATTTTATCTTCGGTTTTGTGCGTATTACTGTCAGTCTGTAAAAGTGTTGTACTACTCAGGCAACATCGTTCCCAGCAGCGACCTGGGAGTTCAAGATGCATCCAGACATCATCCCCATGCTGTTCCCGAACCATTTCAGTGGTGTTTCCATCAATTTCTGACCTTTTCCTGTGAACCAGACACCTTCCGCTCTTCAGAGCAGGCGTGCCTGGTTTAATGCTCGGGTTCTCCCATTGACTTCCATTGTGCTTGGGTTCTCTGTAGAGCACCTGAGCATCCCGATGTGTTCTACTCGAGCACCCGAGCACTTTGGTGTTCGATCAACACTAGTCATCATCCTTTGACCTCCTCTGGGGGCGGAGCCCTGTAGGTCAGCGGTATGTATACTTGTAGGCTTCTTTGATGCTGGTTTGCCTCTGGCTCTCTGCAATACCACCAGTAGTAATGAGCGGCATAGACAATATTAGAATTTGTGATATTTTGCTAAGTTTTTGGCAAATATTCGCCATAAATTCGCAATTTCGAGATTTTGTGATCTCCAGTCATTATTTACTTGATTGCGAAAATCGGCTATGTAATATATTCGCGATAAAAATTCACGATTAGAATATTCGAGATCAACACTAAGGGGTAGGCAACTTTCCTACTGGTTGCTAGTGATATTGCTAAGTGTCGATATTTGCGCTAAATTCCCAATAAATTCGCGATTAGAATATTTGTGATAAACACTATTCGCAAATACGAATATATAGCACTATATTCTAAATATTCTCGAATTCTCGAAGTGCCGAAATTCGCGATTTTTGGATAATACAATCGAGATAAGAAGTCATCTCTGCATATGCTGTATTATTAAAGGGGTCCTCCATAAAAATGGAGCATTATCTGCTAGCAAAGTTTACCTGGTACTCCCCTTTTCATTTGATGTGCCACCAATTCCTTCAGCATTACCACCAGAAACACGCTGTTCATCAGGAGTCTGGCACACTCCGCCCATGTCTCTGATTGGTCAGTACCACTCAAAATAGTCTGAAACACCACTCCTCCTGTTCTCTGAATGGTCAGCACTGCTCACAGTATTCTGAGACACTCCCCCTGTTCTCTGAAGGGTCAGCACTGCTCACAGTACTCTGAGACACTCCCCCTGTTCTCTTATTTCTCAGCTCTGCTCACAGTAGTCTTAGACACTCCCCCTGTTCTCTGAAGGGTCAGCACTGCTCACAGTAGTGTGAGACACTCCCCCTGTTCTCTGAAGGGTCAGCACTGCTCACAGTAGTCTGAGACACTCCCCCTGTTCTCTTATTTCTCAGCTCTGCTCACAGTAGTCTTAGACACTCCCCCCTGTTCTCTGAAGGGTCAGCACTGCTCACAGTAGTGTGAGACACTCCCCCTGTTCTCTGAAGGGTCAGCAGTGCTCACAGTAGTCTTAGACACTCCCCCTGTTCTCTGAAGGGTCAGCACTGCTCACAGTAGTCTTAGACACTCCCCCTGTTCTCTGAAGGGTCAGCTCTGCTCACAGTAATCTTAGACACTCCCCCTGTTCTCTGAATGGTCGGCACTGCTCACAGTAGTCTTAGACACTCCCCCTGTTCTCTGAAGGGTCAGCACTGCTCACAGTAGTCTGAGACACTTGCCCTGTTCTCTGAATGGTCAGCACTGCTCACAGTAGTCTTAGACACTCCCCCCTGTTCTCTGAATGGTCAGCACTGCTCACAGTAGTCTTAGACACTCCCCCCTGTTCTCTTATTTCTCAGCTCTGCTCACAGAAGTCTTAGACACTCCCCCTGTTCTCTGAAGGGTCAGCACTGCTCACAGTAGTCTTAGACACTCCCCCTGTTCTCTGAAGGGTCAGCAGTGCTCACAGTAGTCTTAGACACTCCCCCCTGTTCTCTTATTTCTCAGCTCTGCTCACAGAAGTCTTAGACACTCGCACTGTTCTCTGAATGGTCAGCACTGCTCACAGTAGTCTTAGACACTCCCCCCTGTTCTCTGAATGGTCAGCACTGCTCACAGTAGTCTTAGACACTCCCCCCTGTTCTCTTATTTCTCAGCTCTGCTCACAGAAGTCTTAGACACTCCCCCTGTTCTCTGAAGGGTCAGCATTGCTCACAGTAGTCTTAGACACTCACCCTGTTCTCTGAAGGGTCAGCAGTGCTCACAGTAGTCTGAGACACTCCCCCTGTTCTCTGAGGGTCAGCACTGCTCACAGTAGTCTTAGGCACTCCCCCTGTTCTCTGAAGGGTCAGCAGTGCTCACAGTAGTCTTAGACACTCCCCCTGTTCTCTGAAGGGTCAGCACTGCTCACAGTAGTCTGAGACACTCCCCCTGTTCTCTGAAGGGTCAGCACTGCTCACAGTAGTCTTAGGCACTCCCCCTGTTCTCTGAAGGGTCAGCAGTGCTCACAGTAGTCTTAGACACTCCCCCTGTTCTCTGAAGGGTCAGCACTGCTCACAGTAGTCTGAGACACTCCCCCTGTTCTCTGAAGGGTCAGCACTGCTCATAGTAGTCTGAGACACTCCCCCTGTTCTCTGAAGGGTCAACACTGCTCACAGTAGTCTTAGACACTCCCCCTGTTCTCTGAATGGTCAGCACTGCTCACAGTAGTCTTAGACACTCCCCCCTGTTCTCTTATTTCTCAGCTCTGCTCACAGAAGTCTTAGACACTCCCCCTGTTCTCTGAAGGGTCAGCACTGCTCACAGTAGTCTTAGACACTCCCCCTGTTCTCTGAAGGGTCAGCACTGCTCACAGTAGTCTTAGACACTCCCCCTTTTCTCTGAAGGGCTAGCAGTGCTCACAGTAGTCTTAGACACTCCCCCTGTTCTCTGAAGGGTCAGCACTGCTCACAGTAGTCTGAGACACTCCCCCTGTTCTCTGAAGGGTCAGCACTGCTCACAGTAGTCTTAGACACTCCCCCTGTTCTCTGAAGGGTCAGCACTGCTCACAGTAGTCTGAGACACTCCCCCTGTTCTCTGAAGGGTCAGCACTGCTCACAGTAGTCTGAGACACTCCCCCTGTTCTCTGAAGGGGCAGCACTGCTCACAGTAGTCTGAGACACTCCCCCTGTTCTCTGAAGGGTCAGCACTGCTCACAGTAGTCTGAGACACTCCCCCTGTTCTCTGAAGGGTCAGCAGTGCTCACAGTAGTCCGAGACACTCCCCCTGTTCTCTGAAGGGTCAGCACTGCTCACAGTAGTCTTAGACACTCCCCCTGTTCTCTGAAGGGTCAGCAGTGCTCACAGTAGTCTTAGACACTCCCCCTGTTCTCTGAAGGGTCAGCACTGCTCACAGTAGTCTGAGACACTCCCCCTTTTCTCTGAAGGGCTAGCAGTGCTCACAGTAGTCTTAGACACTCCCCCTGTTCTCTGAAGGGTCAGCACTGCTCACAGTAGTCTGAGACACTCCCCCTGTTCTCTGAAGGGTCAGCACTGCTCACAGTAGTCTTAGACACTCCCCCTGTTCTCTGAAGGGGCAGCACTGCTCACAGTAGTCTGAGACACTCCCCCTGTTCTCTGAAGGGTCAGCACTGCTCACAGTAGTCTGAGACACTCCCCCTGTTCTCTGAAGGGTCAGCACTGCTCACAGTAGTCTTAGACACTCCCCCTGTTCTCTGAAGGGGCAGCACTGCTCACAGTAGTCTGAGACACTCCCCCTGTTCTCTGAAGGGTCAGCACTGCTCACAGTAGTCTGAGACACTCCCCCTGTTCTCTGAAGGGTCAACACTGCTCACAGTAGTCTTAGACACTCCCCCTGTTCTCTGAATGGTCAGCACTGCTCACAGTAGTCTTAGACACTCCCCCCTGTTCTCTTTTTTCTCAGCTCTGCTCACAGAAGTCTTAGACACTCCCCCTGTTCTCTGAAGGGTCAGCACTGCTCACAGTAGTCTTAGACACTCCCCCTGTTCTCTGAAGGGTCAGCACTGCTCACAGTAGTCTTAGACACTCCCCCTTTTCTCTGAAGGGCTAGCAGTGCTCACAGTAGTCTTAGACACTCCCCCTGTTCTCTGAAGGGTCATCACTGCTCACAGTAGTCTGAGACACTCCCCCTGTTCTCTGAAGGGTCAGCACTGCTCACAGTAGTCTTAGACACTCCCCCTGTTCTCTGAAGGGTCAGCACTGCTCACAGTAGTCTGAGACACTCCCCTGTTCTCTGAAGGGTCAGCACTGCTCACAGTAGTCTGAGACACTCCCCTGTTCTCTGAAGGGTCAGCACTGCTCACAGTAGTCTTAGACACTCCCCTGTTCTCTGAAGGGTCAGCACTGCTCACAGTAGTCTGAGACACTCCCCTGTTCTCTGAAGGGTCAGCACTGCTCACAGTAGTCTGAGACACTCCCCCTGTTCTCTGAAGGGTCAGCAGTGCTCACAGTAGTCTGAGACACTCCCCTGTTCTCTGAAGGGTCAGCACTGCTCACAGTAGTCTTAGACACTCCCCCTGTTCTCTGAAGGGGCAGCACTGCTCACAGTAGTCTGAGACACTCCCCTGTTCTCTGAAGGGTCAGCACTGCTCACAGTAGTCTGAGACACTCCCCCTGTTCTCTGAAGGGTCAGCAGTGCTCACAGTAGTCTGAGACACTCCCCCTGTTCTCTGAAGGGTCAGCAGTGCTCACAGTAGTCTTAGACACTCCCCCTGTTCTCTGAAGGGTCAGCACTGCTCACAGTAGTCTGAGACACTCCCCCTTTTCTCTGAAGGGCTAGCAGTGCTCACAGTAGTCTTAGACACTCCCCCTGTTCTCTGAAGGGTCAGCACTGCTCACAGTAGTCTGAGACACTCCCCCTTTTCTCTGAAGGGCTAGCAGTGCTCACAGTAGTCTTAGACACTCCCCCTGTTCTCTGAAGGGTCAGCACTGCTCACAGTAGTCTGAGACACTCCCCCTGTTCTCTGAAGGGTCAGCACTGCTCACAGTAGTCTTAGACACTCCCCCTGTTCTCTGAAGGGGCAGCACTGCTCACAGTAGTCTGAGACACTCCCCCTGTTCTCTGAAGGGTCAGCACTGCTCACAGTAGTCTGAGACACTCCCCCTGTTCTCTGAAGGGTCAGCAGTGCTCACAGTAGTCTGAGACACTCCCCCTGTTCTCTGAAGGGTCAGCAGTGCTCACAGTAGTCTTAGACACTCCCCTGTTCTCTGAAGGGTCAGCACTGCTCACAGTAGTCTGAGACACTCCCCTTTTCTCTGAAGGGCTAGCAGTGCTCACAGTAGTCTTAGACACTCCCCTGTTCTCTGAAGGGTCAGCACTGCTCACAGTAGTCTGAGACACTCCCCTGTTCTCTGAAGGGTCAGCACTGCTCACAGTAGTCTTAGACACTCCCCTGTTCTCTGAAGGGTCAGCACTGCTCACAGTAGTCTGAGACACTCCCCTGTTCTCTGAAGGGTCAGCACTGCTCACAGTAGTCTGAGACACTCCCCTGTTCTCTGAAGGGTCAGCACTGCTCACAGTAGTCTGAGACACTCCCCCTGTTCTCTGAAGGGTCAGCACTGCTCACAGTAGTCTTAGACACTCCCCCTGTTCTCTGAAGGGTCAGCACTGCTCACAGTAGTCTGAGACACTCCCCCTGTTCTCTGAAGGGTCAGCAGTGCTCACAGTAGTCTGAGACACTCCCCCTGTTCTCTGAAGGGTCAGCACTGCTCACAGTAGTCTTAGACACTCCCCCTGTTCTCTGAAGGGTCAGCAGTGCTCACAGTAGTCTTAGACACTCCCCCTGTTCTCTGAAGGGTCAGCACTGCTCACAGTAGTCTGAGACACTCCCCCTGTTCTCTGAAGGGTCAGCACTGCTCACAGTAGTCTGAGACACTCCCCCTGTTCTCTGAAGGGTCAGCACTGCTCACAGTAGTCTTAGACACTCCCCCCTGTTCTCTGAATGGTCAGCACTGCTCACAGTAGTCTTAGACACTCCCCCCTGTTCTCTTATTTCTCAGCTCTGCTCTCAGAAGTCTTAGACACTCCCCCTGTTCTCTGAAGGGTCAGCACTGCTCACAGTAGTCTGAGACACTCCCCCTGTTCTCTGAAGGGTCAGCACTGCTCACAGTAATCTTAGACACTCCCCCTTTTCTCTGAAGGGTCAGCACTGCTCACAGTAGTCTGAGACACTCCCCTTGTTCTCTGAATGGTCAGCACTGCTCACAGTAGTCTTAGACACTCCCCCCTGTTCTCTTATTTCTCAGCTCTGCACACAGAAGTCTTAGACACTCCCCCTGTACTCTGAAGGGTCAGCACTGCTCACAGTAGTCTTAGACACTCCCCCTGTTCTCTGAATGGTCAGCACTGCTCACAGTAGTGTGAGACACTCCCCCTGTTCTCTGAAGGGTCAGCACTGCTCACAGTAGTCTTAGACACTCCCCCTGTTCTCTGAATGGTCAGCACTGCTCACAGTAGTGTGAGACACTCCCCCTGTTCTCTGAAGGGTCAGCACTGCTCACAGTAGTCTGAGACACTCCCCCTGTTCTCTGAAGGGTCAGCACTGCTCACAGTAGTGTGAGACACTCCCCCTGTTCTCTGAAGGGTCAGCAGTGCTCACAGTAGTCTTAGACACTCCCCCTGTTCTCTGAAGGGTCAGCACTGCTCACAGTAGTCTGAGACACTCCCCCTGTTCTCTGAAGGGTCAGCACTGCTCACAGTAGTCTGAGACACTCCCCCTGTTCTCTGAAGGGTCAGCACTGCTCACAGTAGTCTTAGACACTCCCCCCTGTTCTCTGAATGGTCAGCACTGCTCACAGTAGTCTTAGACACTCCCCCCTTTTCTCTTATTTCTCAGCTCTGCTCTCAGAAGTCTTAGACACTCCCCCTGTTCTCTGAAGGGTCAGCACTGCTCACAGTAGTCTTAGACACTCCCCCCTGTTCTCTTATTTCTCAGCTCTGCACACAGAAGTCTTAGACACTCCCCCTGTACTCTGAAGGGTCAGCACTGCTCACAGTAGTCTTAGACACTCCCCCTGTTCTCTGAATGGTCAGCACTGCTCACAGTAGTGTGAGACACTCCCCCTGTTCTCTGAAGGGTCAGCACTGCTCACAGTAGTCTGAGACACTCCCCCTGTTCTCTGAAGGGTCAGCACTGTTCACAGTAGTCTGAGACACTCCCCCTGTTCTCTGAAGGGTCAGCACTGCTCACAGTAGTCTGAGACACTCCCCCTGTTCTCTGCAGGGTCAGCACTGCTCACAGTAGTCTGAGACACTCCCCCTGTTCTCTGAAGGGTCAGCACTGCTCACAGTAGTCTGAGACACTCCCCCTGTTCTCTGAAGGGTCAGCACTGCTCACACATAGTAAGAGACACTCCCCCTATTCTGTAACTGGTCGGCACTGCTCACAGTAGTCTAAGACACTCCCCCATGTCTCTGAATGGTCAGTGCTGCTCTTGGAACATGGGGAGTATCTCAGACTACCAAGTGTACATCAGATATCTATCTATCTATATCATATCTATCTATCTATCTATCTATCTATCTATCTATCTATCTATCTATCTCTCTATCAATCACCACAAAACTCCTGATTTGCCATCCTGAAGTAAGAGACCTCAACCTACTAATCGTAGGCCTTGCTTAAAGGCGTTATGGTAGGATTGATGTAAAAAATGAAAAGCAGACATCATATAGTCCATGACAATACTTTTCTAACACAGCCAGAACCAGCCCTGTATCTCACATGGATCCCGAGATCTCCAAATCCGCTGCTCCAATTGCTCTCCTAGAGTATCTTCAGTCTGGCAGCTCAGGGGACGTGTCCTTTCTGCTTCAGCTCTCTCCCTGTAACTGCCACAGCTCCTAACAGACCATATGTGTAGTGGCAGTTGAAAATTTTAACTGAGCTTGTCCAACCAGAAAAGTAAGGAAAGAACAAACAGCAGGTGGCGCTATACAGATACATGTCATAGAATAGCTCACTGGCTGTATTCCATTTTTAATTACATGCAATTACAAAAGTGTTCAGATCCAGGTGCTGGTTCGAAAAATGTAGAACATGTTTTATGACATATCCCCCCATGGATGGTACAAGTGCCACCTCTGCACCCCCATAACCTGCCGCTAATATACAGTATATCCCAAAGCATAATCATTAAATATTGCAAAACTCTGCTAATTTGTATCAAACGAAATCGGCTTGAGACCCTTTCTCCTCCTGTAGAATCTCTGTGCTGCATTTAATAGCCCTCACTATGGTAACAATGTAGGTGGTGAACATAGAATTAGACTTTTTGACCTTTGTGTCACCTCCGGATTGCTAGAGAATTATTCTATGTTCTTGTCTCTAACCTGTCTGGAAGCTTGCGGTAGAGATAACACCTCTCACACCTTCCCCGCTAATCTCAGAATACAAGCGGCAAGAACTGGATTCATTAAAGTAGAACAGACATTTGTACGTCACAAGCCCTTCTAGAGTGATTTTTTGTGTGTGGAGGGATAGTAATTTGGTTTAATCAATCAAAGTCAGCAGCACAAGAGGAAAATGATGATGCACACCTCCCAAAACATGACCTAAAAGTCCTTTTTGTAGCAAAAATAATAGGGATCCAGGCAACAGTACACATGAATAATCCTTTCAAATATTTTTAAAAGTGTTTTTGTCACTTATTATTTAACTTTGCTTCACCAGCCCCTCCTATGAGGAACATTCTGGGAGGAGCTTTCATCACTGCTCTGACCCCTGCTGGGTAATTCATTGTGTATAAGGTGTAAGGACGGGTCAGTGACAACTAATCCAATTATTTTGTTTTCTAAATAAGGAATTTTTACAACATATCTTTTAAGGGGAGTAACAACCGATCATAGCAACAAAAAAAAATGGAATGGAGCCTTGTTCTGTCTTCATTCACACAGTGTGCAGTCTGACATTCAGCATAAACAATTCCTGTCTTCCAAATAAGAGGACTGTTTTCTGTAGTCTAACTTGTTTATTGGTCAACAGGATTGTTAATTGATGTGTGATCAATTAATTGGTAAAACTATAAGAATACAAATTATTTTTATTTATTAAACATATAAGATAGCATGTACAGCAGAAAGCATAGAACAACATTACATTAACTCTGAGCACAAGTACATAATGGCCGTCGATACATAGGACCGCATATCTAGCTATCTAACAGTCATAACATCTACCCTAAGTAATACTACAGCTAGCTAAACATCACTGCATTACATAATATCCCTGAGACAGAGGTAGATGTCACTAACCAGATATGCTTGCACAAAGATGGTGGGGTTTAAGAAGGAGAAATGCAGGAGACAGCTCTGCTTATGTCCTGTAACATGGAGACTGAAGACTGGGCTTCTCCTTCCCAGAATGCATTACGCTCTCACAATGCTTTGCACCTCCCACAATAGGGGAATAAGCCACTAACACCTCATCCCCCTGATATAAGGGGGCCCTCGCTGTTCCCTGGTAGATAGGTTACCCTGGCAGCGCCACCTATTTCAAATGCACCCAGCTCCCTGCTCCACCATTCACCCTGCGACCGGCAGTATGCTGCTGGTAGATGCAATAAGATGACGTCATTGCGCCCGCTGTGCCTACCGACCGAACAGCCTGGAGCAGATCAGCAATGAGAGATCAGTTCTGTTCGTCACGGGAATGTGGGTGAGGTGAGCATTCATTTTTGAGACACTAACGCGGCACCATAATGTGTTAGGGGTGCATAAGGAGCATTACACTATTTGAGGGGTACACGAGGGGTAATTATACTGGGTTGGGTGCATAAGGAGCATTATATTGTTTGTGGGGCCCATAAGAGGCACCATATTGTGTTGGGGGTGCATAAAAGGCATTGTACTGTGTGGGGCATATAAGGGGCACTATAATAACGGGACACATAGAGAGGCATTCATCTGTGTTGGAGGTACTATATTTTGGAGGGACTATATTTTGTGGGGCACATAATGGGCACTATAATGTGTTAAGGTACATAAGGAGCATTATACTATGTGAAGAGCGCATGAGGGGTAATTATACTGTGTTGGGGTGCATACGGAGCATTATACTGTGTGGAAAACAACATAAATAATATGGACCACTAAACACATGTATGACGTTTGCACTTGTAACATTTATATGTTAATTGGTTATTTCACCGTAGAGCGTCTATTTCATGTGCTAATTCATTTGAAACTTCAGTTTTATTTCTATATTAAATATGAACTGACAACAAACTGTGAGACCCTTCCTTTAGAAATATTAGCTTTCCGACATGTTTCGTCAGCAAACCGGCATCTTCAGGGGAACCTGCAAGTTCCCCTGAAGACGCCGGTTTGCCGGCGAAACATGTCGGGAAGCAGGGTGTGCGTTTGTGTGTGTTTTTAGACAGTAGTAAGCAGCCAGCATAGGTGAAAGTACAGATGTGGAAAATAGAGCTGCTATACAAAAGCAACATATAGACAGTCAGAGCGCGCACTGACGGCTACAAGCAACATTGTAACACTTTGTTAAGTGTTGCTATGGAAATCAACAGCACACTACTGATATACTAGTAGAGCATCCCATTTGCTGCACTATTAGAAGCGGAAAAATCTACAATTTGGTAAATCCTGAGAAAGAAAGGAAGCACTGGTGACCTCAACAATGCAAAAAGACCTGGACGCCCCCGGAAGACAACATTGGTGGATGATCGGAGAATAATTACCATGGGGAAGAGAAGCCCCTTCACAACAGCCGACCAAGTGACCCACACTCTCCAGGATATCAGCGATCAATATCCAAATCTACCGTAAAGAGAAGACTGCATGACAGTAACTACCGAGGGTTCACTGTGCGGTGCGAGCCACTCATCAGCCTCAAGAATAAGAAGGCGAGATCGGACTTTTCTAAAAAACATCTTAAAAACCCGCACACTTCTGGAAGAACATTCTTTGGACGGATGAAACCAAGATCAACCTCTACCAGAATGATGGAAAGAAAAACGTATGGCGAAGACGCGGTCCAGCTCATGATCCAAAGCTACCACATTATCTGTAGAACACAGCGGAGGCAGTGTGATGGCTTGGGCATGATGGCTGCGGTGGCCCTGGGGCCCTAGTGTTTACTGATGATGTGACACAGGACAGAAGCAGCCGGATGAGTTCTAGGGTTGTCAGAGACATACTGTGCGCTCAAATCCAGCCAAACGGATTGGTCAGCGTTTCATAATACAGATGGACAATGACCCAAAACATAAAGCCAAAGCAACCGGGGAGTTTATTAAAGCAAAAGAAGTGGAATATTCTAGAATGGCCGAGTCACCGGATCTGAACCCAATAGAGCATTTCACTAGTTACTGACTAAACTTCAGCCAGAAAGGCCCAGAAACAAACCGCAACTGAAAACCGCGGCAATAAAGGCCTGTCCGAGTATTAAACTGTGGCAGTAAAGGCCTGGCCGAGCATTAAACCGCGGCAGTAAAGGCCTGGCCGAGCATTGAACCGTGGCAGTAAAGGCCTGGCCGAGCATTGAACCGTGGCAGTAAAGGCCTGCCCGAGCAATAAACTGCGGCAGTAAAGGCCTGGCCAACAAAGGGTTTTCAACCAAGTATTAGAAATGAACATTTTATTTACAAATATTTAATGTGTCCAATTACTTTTGAGCCCCTGAAATCAAGTCATTGAGTTTAAAAAAGCTTTATTTCCTCATTTCCAATCATTTTGTTAAACCGACTGAATTAAAGCTGAAAGTCTGAACTTCACCTGCATCCGAATCCATTGTGGTAATGGACAGGACAGAGATTAGAAACATGTTGTCTCTGTCCAAATATATATGGACCTAACTGTATTGTATTGGGAGCCAACAAGATGCAGTATACAGTGTGGGGGCACATAAAGGGGCACCATATTGTGTGGGGGCACATAAAGGGCGCCATATTGTGTTGGGAGCACATAAAGGGCACCAAATTGTGTGGGGGCACATAAAGGGCACCATATTGTGTGGGGGCACTTAAAGGGCACCATATTGTGTGTGGGCACATAAAGGGCACCATATTGTGTTGGGAGCACATAAAGGGCACAATATTGTGTTGGGAGCACATAAAGGGCACCATATTGTGTTGGGAGCACATAAAGGGCACCATATTGTGTGTGGGCACATAAAGGGCACCATATTGTGTGGGGGCACATAAAGGGCACCATATTGTGTGGGGGCACTTAAAGGGCACCATATTGTGTGTGGGCACATAAAGGGCACCATATTGTGTTGGGAGCACATAAAGGCCACCATATTGTGTTGGGAGCACATAAAGGGCACCATATTGTGTTGGGAGCACATAAAGGGCCCCATATTGTGTGGGGGCACATAAAGGGCACCATATTGTGTGGGGGCACATAAAGGCCACCATATTGTGTTGGGAGCACATAGGGGGCATTATATTGTTGGGGGACACATAAGGGGAACTATACTGCGTTGAGAGCACATGGAGTTTAGCAGTGCTGCAGGTCAGAGCTTACTGGTGCGACGGGGCCCAGATGTGCTAAATCCACCCCCATTTTTACAGTACACCTCCGTGCCGGAAACGGTCCCAGTCTTATAGATTCCTCCTGCATCACATGTCCTGAAAGGAGAGTCCTGATTGGTTGCTGCCATTTGTGATGCCCTAACCTCTTGACCTCTTTTTTGCCAGTCTAGAACGAGGGCAATGTGCATCCCCCCCAAGGAGCGCGCTCGCCCTGCGCCACTCGGCGGTGCCACTGCCTATGGCTCATCCGTCTGACACAGCCAAGTACTTTTCTGTTGCACTAAAGCAGATTTTATTGACAGTAACAGCATTTTAAATCGCTTTTATTTCCTTTCGCTACCCAGCATCACGCTGACACATATTTCGTGTTAATTAAGGAACACAAATGTAAGGGACCTTTCTAAATTATTTAGCGCTCTTTGAGTAAAAGATGGCTGCCATTAAGCGGGATGTAAAGGAGGCGACACCGAAGAAGGCAAACGCGCCGGTTTTTCCTGTATTTTATACTTTTTCCCTAGGGGCGGGGGAGGGGCAGGACTCCTCCTCATTGATCAAATGGATATTCTGTAAATATTAATAAAATTATATTTGATACCGTTTAGTTTTTTTTTTTAAAGGGACCCATAATCCTGCGCAGTGAAGAGCCTTTAAATTATGATAAACTATTCACCATAAAGCCGGCTACGGAGAGGAGATTTAGACGGCGTTAAAAGCCTGGAAAGAGTACGCCAGCGAATATTTTATAGTAATGGCAAAACAATAAAAAAAAAACTTTTACTTTTTAATCAAAGTGCGTAGATGGGGAAGAAAGATTAGATTCAGGGAAACGGCACGAAGGCTGGAGGAATATTAATAGGACACTTAATGTCCATCCGCTGAGGGCAGAACGCAGTGGAGATTACTCACTTCTCTTCCGACCGTCCTCGGATCTGATGAGTTCATTGTCTGGGGACATGGAGAAGGAACGGCTGATAGATTTAACTCCTTAAAGGCAGGGGTTGAAATGGATGCCTGGCTTACAAAAACTCAGTAACAAAAAAAAATATATATATATAAAAAATTAAAGAGCGCCTGTCCCCAATACTGACAGTAACTACTTGCATTCCCCATGTAGTAACAATTCTGGAGCATCTATTCTTATGGCTCTATGCTGTGCCATTCCTCTATTATTCCTACTAGACATGTATGAATTCATTTTTAATGAGGGTCCACGTGGGTGTTACCTGTCGTGGGCGTGTTTCTGCACAGTCTGACACTATCCAATCAATGCTGTCAATGTCAGATTGTGCAGGGACACACCCCCAACTTGTAACGTCCACGTGGACCTGCACGAATGGGATTCTCTGAAGAGCAAATCTCATCAGTATCTGTAATACAATCTGCACTTGGATCTTTTTGCACGTACAGACTGATAATGACTGCAGCCCTGAGGCACTTGCGGACGCCCTGCATAGTAATCTTGCTCGGACTGGAATAGTTGACTTGATGTATGGGGGCGTTAGGCTGAGCTGACATGAAGATCTATAGGAGTATGTGTGTAAGCCAATGCAGTGTCTTTAGAGGCATCGGCACCCACTGGACCACAATCTGCTAATGAACACAGGGGATTGGTATTTCTTGTGTCAGCAAATTGCTGACTGCTTGTTTACAGCGCGCTTAACTAGATGGATTTTCACTTTACGGGAACTGAAGGTATTGACCTGACCACGTGTAAGGGCTCATTCACACCGTGGACATAAAAAAATGGAGAAATTGTCCGTTTTTCATGCCCGTTTTGCATCAGTGTGCGCGTCCATTTTCTGGCCATTTTACATCCTTTTTTAACAGCCGTTAAAAGGGATGATTTTTTTTTTTTTAAACCCGAACCTTGCAGTGGCCAGTATACATAATGCCTCCGGTATAAAGAATAGCCCCATACTGCCTCCCCCCCAGAGTACCCATATATAAAGAATGGCCCTGTAGTGCCCCCCAGTATAAAGAATGGCCCCCATATTGCTCCCACTATCAGGAATGGCCCCCATTATGCCCCTAGTATTAAGAATGGTCCCCATAATGCCCCTGGCTATAAAGAACGACCTCCATTGTGCCCACTAGCATTAAGAATGGCCCCCATGCCCCTCCCGTATAAAGAATGGCCCCCATAGTGCCCCCCAGTATAAATAATGACCCCACAGTGCCCCTCAGTATAAAGAATGGCCCCCATAGTGCCCTGCAGTATAAGGAATGGCCCCCATGGTGCCCCCAGTATAAATAATGGCCCCAATAGTGCTCCCAGTATGAAGAATGGCCCCATAGTGCCCCTCAGTATAAAGAATGGCCCCCACAGCGCCCCTCGGTATAAAGAATTGCAGTGCCCCAGTATAAAAAACGGCCCCCATAGTGCCCCAATATAAAAAATGGCCCCCATAGTGCCCCCAGTACAAATAATGGCTCTTATAGTGCCCCAATATAAAGAATGGCCCCCATAGTGCCTCTAGTATTAAGAATGGTCCCCATAACGCCCCTGACTGTAAAGAACGACTTCCATCGTGCCCTCCAGCATTAAGAATGGCCCCCATGCCCCTTCCCATATGAAGAATGGCCCCCATAGTGCCCCCCCAGTATAAATAATGACCGCACAGTGCCCCTCAGTATAAAGAATGGCCCCCATAGTGCCCTGCAGTATAAGGAATGGCCCTAATGTTGCCTCCCAGTATAAATAATGACCCCAATAGTGCCCTTGGTATAAAGAATGGCCCCCACAGTGCCCCTCAGTATAAAGAATTGCAGTGCCCCCAATATAAAGAATGGCCCCCACAGTGCCCTCCAGTATAAAGAATGTATCCTATAGTGCCCCCCAGTTTAAGTAATCTATATATATAAAGAAGGACGTATATATGCATGTGTGTATGTTCCGCGATCACTCAAAAACGCAACCATCAATTTCAACGAAACTTGGTATACGCATCCCTTGCTACCTGGAAAGAAATCTTGTGGAGGTCACAGCTCTCTAAGACGTACCGTTCCTGAGATATTCCCAAAAAAATGACCTGCATTAGACAATACAAGCCTGCAAGGCTTTTTCTTCATATCCCAACTGACATACCCACGGTCACATGACCCTTATCAGCCAACAGAAGCTCACAGGCCCTTAGTCTCCACATACACACAGTTTTACTCCAGGTTTCCTTAACAACCCAGCCATTTTTCTTCACTGCTGTAGGTCAGCTTTAGGATAGGGCTGCACGACGACATGTGTCGCGTGACACATAGGGCACAAGTACACTCGCACGACAGCACAACAGTCTATGGTGTTGCAGTGCGACATGCTTTGACTGTGACATGACAGTCACAGAAAAATCCATCTTGGATGGATTTTTTGCGACTGTCACGTCGCAGTCGCAGCATGTCGCAGTGCGACACCATAGCCTATTATTATAAAAAAAATTGCGCGACATTGGTGCGAGAAAATGTCACCCAACATATGTTATTGTGTAGCCCTAGCCTTAAAGGGGCAGGGTGCTGCGGAGGTCACTGTTAAAGGGGGCATGGGCCACTATTAAAGGGGCAGCTGCTATGGAGGTCACTGTTAAGGGGGCAAGGGCCACTATTTAAAGGGCAGCTGCTGTGGAGCTTACTGTTAAAGGAGCGGGCACTGTGGAGGTCACTATTAAAGGGGCATTCTCTGTGGAGGTCACTGTTAAAGAGGCGTTCACTGTGAATGTTACTGTTAAGGGGGCAGGCCGCTGTGGAAGTGACTGTTAGAGGGGCAGGCACTGTGGAGGTCACTGTTAAGGTGGCAGGGGCCACTTTTAAAGGGGCAAATGCTGTGGAGGTCCCTGTTAAGGGGGCGAGGTACTGTGGAGGTCACCGTTAAGGGGGAGTGGTACTGTGGAGGTCACTGTTAAGGGGGCGGGCCCCTAAGGAGGTCACTGTCAAGGGAGTGGGGTGCTGTAAAGCTCACTGTTAAAGGGATAAGCTGCTGTGAAGGTCCCATTTTAAAGTGGCGGGGCAGTGTGGGGGGGTCAGTGTTAAGGGGTGGGGGACAGTGGAGTTCACTGTTAAAGGGGCGGGGTCCTGTAGAGGTCACTGTTATGGGGGATACTGTCAATATCTTTTAACGACACACAGAAACATTAAATAAAAAAGATGAAATATACCCGTGCGAAGCCGGGTCCTTCTGCTAGTAGAATATATTTTACCCCCATAATATGGCCCTGTGAACATCCCCATAGACTTTAACTGGTTCTGAAAGCGGCTGTATGATGGCCGCTGCTTCCAGATCCTCCATTTTATCATTTTTCTAGTTCACTTTTTAGGCAGAGCATCAGTTTGCCGCCCTGATCAAGGGTTGTTCGCAGGTGCACTTACTGTACACTTATCACACTGTCCAATTGAATTGGACCAAAATGGTGACAAGCCCGCTCGGTGGTCCATAAGGTCCAAATGCAAGGTTCTTCCATCTGCTCAGATTGGTACGTTTATACAACAGCCGATAAGAGTGGAATCGCATGGCTCCTTCCAGAAACAGCGTCACGCTGATCCAAGGGCTTGATGTGGTATTGCAGCTCAGTTCTTTGAATAGAGAGAGATCTTGCTTGAAGGTCCTATTAGCTGCACTTCTATAACATAGGCTTACTTGTATCTTCTCTGTAAGAAAACTGGTCAACTTCAAGTCAAAATCAAAATATACCGTAGTTTATTTCACCTTTTTGTTGGTCTTCCAGTAATCTTTCTATTAAAAATACTAGGATCCAAGGTAGAGTTCCACTGATCAGCCACAACATTAAAACCGCTGATAGGTGACGCTGATAACGCTGATTATCGGGTGATTATGGCGTCTGTAACTTTGCCTCTCCAGGATTTCATAGACCATAATACAGTATAAGGCTACATTCACATGACCCTAGTGTTTTGCGGATCCTCAAATTGCAGATCCGCAAAACACGGCTACCGGCCCATGTGCGTTCCGCAATTTGCGGACTGCGAATTACACCGCTATCATAGGCAATGCCTATTCTTGTCCGCGATTGCAGACAAGAATAGGACATGTTTTATTTTTTTTATTTTTTGCGGGAGCTACCTCGTGCTGTCTTCATCTTTTGCGGCCCCGTTGAAATGAATGGGTCCACACCCGTACACAAAACTGCGGAACTGATGCGGACTCATTCATACGGTCGTGTACATGGAGCCTAACACACATAAGGATGCACACTGATGACGAGTCTGATTACAGTGGATAGTGCTGAATGACAAATCCAGCCCTGCTTCACCGGTGGGTGGGCTTGAGCTAAATCCATCATTTAGTTGTTTCTTTTGTTGCAGCAAAAATAGGGTCCTCCTCATCTGGGTTCCTACCATTACCAAATCTGATGAGGATTGGGTCCCATCTTCTTAGTCCCCAGGCACCGGTTGCAGGAATGCTTGAGGTTCACATTATGATAAAAGTGGCTTTAAAGGGGTTTTCTCACCTAGACATTTATGACATAGTGATAGGATCTGCCATAAACGTCCCTTCTCTGGGATTCACTCCTATCTCAATAACAGGGTACCGACATGAATGGAGAGCAAGTCACATACTGGATGTGTAGACACCGCTCCATTCACTGCTATGGGACCTCTGAATATAGCGAGTGCGCTACCTGAATGCGCTGGAACATGGTGAAGAGAACAACCTGAGTAACACAAGTGATTGCTGACCACTTCTGGCCCGAAAGGCTACAATGTGGTACTACAATGTGGAACTAACCCTTTCTGTGCTTTGTACTGTATCTGCCCTGCCGTGCCCTGTAGTTGCCCCACTGTGCCCTGTATCTGCCCTGCTGTGCCCTGTATCTGCCCTGCTGTGCCTTGTATCTTCCCTGCTGTGCCCTGTAATTGCCCCGCTGTGCCCTGTATCTGCCCTGCTGTGCCCTGTGGTTGCCCCGCTGTGCCCTGTAGTGGCCCCGCTGTGCCCTGTATCTGCCCCGCTGTGCACTGTATCTGCCCCACTGTGCCCTGTAGTTGCCCCGCTGTGCCCTTTATCTGCCCGCTGTGCCCTGTATCTGCCCTGCTATGCCCTGTAGTTGCCCCACTGTGCCCTGTATCTGCCCTGCTGTGCCCTGTAGTTGCCCCACTGTGCCCTGTATCTGCCCCACTGTGCCCTGTATCTGCCCTGCTGTGCCCTGTATCTGCCCTGCTGTGCCCTGTAGTTGCCCCACTGTGCCCTGTATCTGCCCTGCTGTGCCCTGTATCTGCCCTGCTGTGCCCTGTAATTGCCCCGCTGTGCCCTGTATCTGCCCTGCTGTGCCCTGTAGTTGCCCCGCTGTGCCCTGTAGTTGCCCCGCTGTGCCCTGTATCTGCCCCACTGTGCCCTGTAGTTGCCCCACTGTGCCCTGTAGTTGCCCCGCTGTGCCCTGTATCTGCCCTGCTGTGCCCTGTAGTTGCCCCGCTGTGCCCTGTATCTGCCCCGCTGTGCCCTGTATCTGCCCCGCTGTGCCCTGTATCTGCCCTGCTGTGCCCTGTTGTTGCCCTCCTATGCCCTGTAACTGCCCCTTGTGACATATCAAGACCCTATGCCCCGTAACTACCTCCCAGTTCTCTATAACTGTTCCTCTGTGACCTGTACCTCCACTGCTAAGTGTGTACCGAGGGCAGTGAGGCCCTGCTAATACAGCAGTGTAAAGAAAATAGCAGTCCGACATCATGAACCTGATAGATCACTGTTTTTGGTAGAAGTGATATCTCTACATAGCAATTAACTTGTAAGTGTAGAGTAATAAAAATAAAAAAAACAGACCCAACAATCAGCGCATGCATCCCGTTCAATCTGAGTAATTGAATCATTAATGGAAAGGGACGTGCTCAAAATAATGGCCGTGAGGAGTTAGGACTTGTTCCCATGTTTTCGTCAATGATTTCCATCAGGGATTGTGAGCCAAAACCAGAAGTGGAGGACACAGGCGTCAATTTTGGCTTTTATTTAAAGAGAATGTGTCATCAGAAAATGACCTATTGTTTAAATCACATTTTCATGTTTAACATATTTTTAAATAATTTTTGATGATGTTATTTTTGATTTTTTATGTCAATATCTATATTAAAACAAAAACCATTAAATCCTTCAGTTTTCGCACTGGCCACTAAGCCTAATAATAGGCGCCACTTCTTGGCCTATACAGATCACTTTACTGCAGTTACCTGCTTATCTGTTATTCAAATCCTGCCTACAATGATGTGTATCGATAAGGCAGGATCCTCCGATCACAATAGGTGATTCTCAAAGCTTATCTATTCTTTCCTTGTCTGCACAGGTCACAGAGCATGCCTAGAAAAGTTTACGTAGAACTCAAGTAGGTCCCCCTCCAGACCATTGTGCCTATGACCCATGGGGCTGCTGTAATGCAATTTTCTTAATGCTTTTTAAATGCTGTATCGAACAGCTTAGGCAAGATGGCCGTCCCCATAATCATGTTCAGAAAATAGAATAAAAATAAAAATCTGTATTCAGGAAATACAAACAGATTAGATAAGAAAAGGATATGTGCTGCTTTCTGGTTTTAACTGGTAGATACAATTATTGGTGACAAATTTTCTTTAAGGTAGGAGGGAGGCAAATGTTGCACATGTTAGCTATAGTGCATTTCCTTCTGAAATACTGTAGAAAATTGGTCTTTGCAGACATTGTTCTGATGAAGAACATGTTTTGATTAAAAAGTTGATTAGAGAGGGAAGAACATACAGGGAAGAGTAGCGAGTGATAGGCCGCTCAGCTAAAAGGACCCCAAATGTCATAAAGTGGAAACTTAAACCTGAAACGTGGAAGGAATCGGGGAACTACTGTTCGAATAGATGGAAGAAGAGCCAAAATGACAAAGGCTCATCCAATGATCAACTTCAGAAAGAGGAGAAATAAGATCTGAAGTTACCAGTGAGCATTGCTACAATCAGAAGACGATAAAGTGAAGCCAAGTTGTCCTGTTGTTGAAAAAGAGACATGTCCTGACAAGGTTAAACACATTGGCCGAAATAGAAATTGGGCAACATTTTGTGGACATTTTGTGGACCGATGAAAGCTCTTTTTGGCCCTAGTGTTCGAAAACAGCACGTCAGGCGACCCCCGAGCACTGAATTCAAGCCACAGTACACTGTGAAGACAGTAAAGCATGGTGCTGCAAAAATCAGGATATGGGGATGTTTCTCCTACCTGGCGTCGGGCCTATTTATTGCAACGGAGGGATCATGGATCAGTGCGGGTATATCAGAAGACTTGTAGAAATGCCTTTGAATTGGGTTTTTCAACACTAGAATGACCCAAAACACAGCAGTAAGTGGACACCATCTTAGGTACTGACAAACAGGACTGAGGTAATGGAGGGGCCGTCCAATCCCCCAACCTCGATCCCCTAGAGAACTTGTGGGGGTGACATAAAAATGTGGTTTATGAGGCCAAACCCAAAAATGCAGAAGGACTGTGGAAGGTAGTCCAATCGTCCTGGACTGGAGGACCTGTCCAGAGCGGCCAGAAGATGGTCGACTCAGTGCAGCACAGACGTCAAGCAGTTCTCAGAAACTGTGGTGATGCCACAAAATATTACAGCAGCCATTCAAAGGGAAGTGAAATCTCAAACATTTCTGGCACTGTAAATGCCTAATATTCCTTCCTCTTTACTTTCTGTAAAGGGTTAACACAAACGGGATACATTGTATTAATTTAGAATTGAATTTGTTGCATTTCCAAAGCATTTATGGAAAGAAAAGTTATTGTAAGGATTATTTAGCAATTTATTTGCTTTTTCAGACTCGCGGATGTGTTGTCAAGACTACTGTAAGTTCTGTGAGACGCGCAGTGGCCAGAGTACAAGGTGTAATGTTGCTATTGGCAACGGCAAACGTACGCTGAGAGTGCGGCGAGCGTCTGACCTGTTGTTAGGGACAACCGCCTGATACAAGGGGTGGAGATATTTAGAAACTGCCGAGCTCTGTGCCACCACGTAGAGTGAGACCGGTAAGTGCCCCCTCTGAGGAGCGCTAACCATACGCTCATTGCCTCAATCTGAGTGAAACACTTCTCCATATCCATATGAGTCACTGCGCCATCTTCAAGTGCGGTGTAGAGGTCATAGGTCACATGCATGCATTTTTGACCCTCTTACAGCCTGGATTTCGTGCATTTGCCACCTGCAGATTGGCGAACTCAGCTCTGCTACATCTGGCGGTATGTGCCCACAATAGGGTCTTCCAGCGAAGGGGAATTATCTCAGCTTTCTGCTCAGCTCTCGCCTCGGAGCTGCGCACCTCGCTCTGCCTTATGCCGGCTGACATTTGTGCTCCTGAGACGTCGCTTGCGGGGAGCGTTACGTGAGGCTCCGTCGCTTTGTGTGGGTTCCTGCAAGAAGGAAATATACAATGACAAATTTTCTCAGATTGTTTCCATCTCAACTCATTTCACCAAGATGGAATACGCAGCCTGTAATTATGTATTCGACAGCGATCGGAGGCGGCGAGGGAGCGAAATAAATTCTCCTCTGTGTAAACATTTGTTTTGGGGGACGTGGCGCTCGGTGAAAAATGCGACTGGCGGTGGGTTTTATTACTTTTTACACTTTTAATAGATTGTTATAAAAGTAAAAGTTTCCAAAAATGTATTCTAATCAGGAAAATGGAGCTGAAACTGAGTAAACATTGTGCAATACATGGCATTTATTTGTATAAGCCAAACTACAACCCCCAGCATGCTCTGGCAGCATGGTCACCACGTTAAATATAATGTATGCAGTATCTGCCAGCAATTACCACTAGGGGGAGCTCATTGCATACAGATGTATACAGATTATGCCTGCTACCACCACTAGGAGGAGCTCACTGCACTTACATGTACACATATTCTTTCTGCAACCTCCACTAGATGGAGCTTACTACAGATGTGTGCAGATTCTGCCTGAAAATAAACACTAGGGGGAGCTCCTTGGATACAAATGCATATATTCTGCCTGCAGCAACAGCTCACTGCAATATATACATATACATATTCTTCCTGTAGCTACCATTAGGGGTACAATTGTATACAGATTCTGCCTGTAACCACCACCTGGGCGAGCTCACTGCATTCAATTGTATACATATTCTACCTGCAACGTATCACTAGGGGGAGCTCACTGTATACAGATTCTGCCTGTAACCATCACTAGGGGAAGCTCACTGTATACAGATTCTGCCTGTAACCACCATAAGGGGGAGGTCACTGTATACAGATTCTGCCTGTAACCACCATAAGGGGGAGGTCACTGTATACAGATTCTGCCTGTAACCGTCACTAGGGGGAGCTCACTGTATACAGATTCTGCCTGTAACCATCACTAGGGGGAGCTCACTGTATACAGATTCTGCCTGTAACCACCATAAGGGGGAGCTCACTGTATACAGATTCTGCCTGTAACCACCATAAGGGGGAGCTCACTGTATACAGATTCTGCCTGTAACCACCATAAGGGGGAGCTCACTGTATACAGATTCTGCCTGTAACCAATATTAGGGGGAGCTAACTGTATACAGATTCTGCCTGTAACCGTCACTACGGGGAGCTCACTGTATACAGATTCTGCCTGTAACCATCACTAGGGGGAGCTCACTGGATACAGATGTATACAGATTCTGCCTGTAATCATTGTTAGGGGAGCTCACTGCATTTAGATATATACATATTCTTTCTGCAACCGCCACTGAAGGGCACTTACTAGAGATTCTGCCTGTAACCACCTCTGATGTTTGCCACTTTATGGCCATACGGTGGCATGTGTCGCCCATAGGCCCCCATGTTAGAAATGCGTATACAGGGCATTGTGAAAGTAGCCTAAGAGATCTACTTACTGAATCCCTTTACCCTGGGTTCACACCTGAGCGTTTCTGAGACGCGCGTTTTAAACGCGTTTTTGTCGCACGTATTACAGCACGTTTTTGCAAATAGGAAACGCGCATCATACGCGCCTTCGTGACCAATTGAAAAAGGCATATCTACACTTTAACGCGTGTTAAACGCGAGTTTTACGCGCGTTCCCATTGAAGTCTATGGGTGAAAACGCGCGACAAAACGCCCCAAAGAAGCTCAAGAACTTCTTTGGGTGTAGGACGTTTTAAAGCGCGTTCATACGCGCTGAAAAACGCTCAGGTGAAAACCATGCCCATAGGGAAACACGAGTTTTCTCCTGTTGAGCGTTTTACAGAACGCGCTGTAAAACGCGCAAGTGTGAACTGAGGGTTACAGTGGGCTGAGCTGTAGTACCAGACACAGCCACATCCATCTGAATGGCGCTGTGCCACATACCACAGAGAAAAGGCGGTGACACTCAAGCCAGTGCATGTGCCCCTTTATTCCGCTGACTGGTGCGGGTCCCAGTTGTGGGGCCCTTACCTATGATATGTTGATGGCAGTAATAAGTGTAAAGAACAGTACATCATGGGGATATCCCATGACTAATGTAAAAACGAAAATCAGACATCATATAATTCATGACAGTCTCTTTCTAATGAAGCAGCCCTGTACCGCACATGGATCTCATCATTCATTGCTCTGCTAGATTTATAGCAAGCTGGCAGCTCAAGGGGAGTGTCTTTTCTGCTGCAGCTAAGGGGGCGTGTCCATTCTGCTCTAGCTCAAACTCAGGAGGCAGTTAAAGGATAAAACTGAGCATGTGCGACCATCTCAGTGAGCCGGATAAGGAAATTAGAAAAAAAAAAAGAAAGCAGGTGGCGCTATACAGATACATTGTATTGAATAACTCAGAGGCTATGACATTTTTTTTAATTACAGGCAATTAGTGTTGAGCGAACAGTTCGAGCATCGTTCGGGTTCGTACCGAATTTTGGGGTGTCCGGGACCCGGACCCGAACCCGGACATTTTCAAAAAAGTTCGGGTTCGGGTTTGTCGTTCGGCATGTATTTAGGCGCATTTTGAAAGGCTGCAAAGCAGCCAATCAACATGCATCATACTACTTGCCCTAAGATGCCATCGCAGCCATGCCTACTATTGGCAAGGCTGTGATTGGCCGAGTGCAGCATGTGACTCAGCCTCTTTATAAGCTTGTGCGCACGTCGGGACGTGCTCACTCCCAATGTGAATAGAACAGGGATAGACGCAGCTGATGCTAGGGCGAGAATAGGCAGGGATAATTGAATAACTGGAAGCAAATTTCTCTCCTCCACCTGTGATTCATCTGAACAACTGCAGCTGAGCTGCTTTTTTGATAGGGATTGGCTATTTTTAGAGTGGCCAGAGTGATTTTTCCATCCACATGTACCTGGGCTGACCGCCGGCCGCCATTTTGCGACTTGTAGTGCTGCAGCAGAAGCTGCCACAGTGTGCATTCCAAAGCTCCAAACAAGTCAGACATCTACACCTGGGATTCAGACCAATAGCGATTTAGCAGCACAGTCCAAGGCTATTTTTTTAAAGGTTGTGCAGACCATTTTGTGGCACATGTTACTGGGCTGATAGGCGGCGGCCATCTTGGGACTAGTGCTGCAGCACAATCTCTCCCAACGTCCATTAATCACTTGTAATAGTGGTCTGTGCCATAGAAATCCTACATCAGGGACTTGGGTGTGCTTGTGTCACCCCTACTAATACCAGTCCACCTGTAATCCATACAGTCAAAAGACTGAAAGTATTCCAGTGAGGGAATTTTTTTATTTAAAAAGGCCAAGTTAGTTTATCTGGCGTTCAATATACTAGATACAGTTAGGCCTGCGTTTCATACATCTGGAATTAGCAAATTAATGTGCTGGGGTTGGGAAAACATATATGTACCCATACTAGAATCTGTCAAAGAAAGCGGTACTCACATATAACAGTCATTCCATCTGTAATCCATACAGTCAAAAGACTGAAAGTATTCCAGTGAGGGGATTTTTTTTATTTAAAAAAGGCCAAGTTAGTTTATCTGGCACGGCAGGGGCCGTCATTACTGACAAGCGCAGCCGCCTGTCCACAGCCAACGTGGACAAGCTGACCTTCATAAAGATGAACCAGGCATGGATCCCACAGGACCTGTCCCTCCCTTGTGCAGAGTAGTCCTTATTAACTGCCTAAAACATGTCTTGTTGTGCTACGGGCCACTTCTTTATTTGATACAAATTTTATGAAACCCACAGTTGAATGAAACTCTTCTCTGTCTGGGCGCCGGGGCCTAACCAGATGAAAGTGGCCGGTTAAACTAACGGGTGACATGAAGCCATAACCTCTGCCATGCTACCTCTGTCTTCTGTCTGGGGGCTGAGGCCTAAGTCAAATAAAGCGGTCTTCTGCTGTGCTGGGGGATATGAAGCTAATCTCTGACCTCTCTCCTCTGTCTGGGTCCAAAGGCCTAAATCACTGAAAGAGGCCTTCTCCTGTGGTGTGTGATATGATGCCAGAATATGTGCTGTGGTGCCTCTCTCCTCTTCCTGGGTGCAGGGGTCAAAGTAACTAAATGGTGGCTTCTCCTGTGGTGGTTGATATGATGCCTGATTCTCTGCTGTGAAACCTCTCTCCTCCATCTGGGTGTAGGGGTCAAAGTCTTTCAAAGTCGCCTTCTCCTGTGCTGATTGATATAAAGCTGATGGTTGTGCCATCTGACATGGTTGCCAGGGTCTGATTCAATGGGGGCCTACTCCTGTGGTGGGTGATCTAAATGCCTGATTCTCTGCTGTGAAACCTCTCTCCTCCGTCTGGGTGTAGGGGTCAAAGTCTTTCAAAGTCGCCTTCTCCTGTGCTGATTGATATGAAGCTGATGGTTGTGCCATCTGACATGGTTGCCGGGGTCCCATTAAATTGGGGCCTACTCCTGTGGTGGGTGATCTAAATGCCTGATTCTCTGCTTTGAAACCTCTCTCCTCCGTCCGGGTGTAGGGGTCAAAGTCTGTCAAAGTCGCCTTCTCCTGTGCTGATTGATATAAAGCTTATGCTTGTGCCATCTGACATGGTTGCCGGGGTCTGATTCAATGGTGGCCTACTCCTGTGGTGGGTGATCTAAATGCCTGATTCTCTGCTGTGTAACCTCTCTCCTCCGTCTGGGTGTAGGGGTCAAAGTAACTAAATGGTGGCCTACTCCTGTGGTGGGTGATATGATGCCTGGTTCTCTGCTGTGGGACCTCTCCTTTGTCTGGGTGCTGTGGTCAAAATAATAGTAAGTGACCTTCTCCATTGGTGGGTGACTTGAAGCCTGATTCTGTGCTATGGGACCTCACTCCAATTAATATTGTTTAATTTTTATTTATTTTATGTTAACTCATCATTTCCCTATCTACATTTGTTTGCAGGGGATTTAACTACATTTTGCTGCCTTTTGCAGCCCTCTAGCCCTTTCTGGGTGTGTTTTACAGCCTTTTTAGTGCCCAAAAGTTCGGGTCCCCATTGACTTCTATGGGGTTCGGGTTCGGGATGAAGTTCGGGTCGAGTTCGGATCCCGAACCCGAACATTTTTCGAAAGTTCGGCCGAACTCGTCGAACCCGAACATCCAGGTGTTCGCTCAACTCTACAGGCAATTAGAAAAGTATTCAGATCCAGGCGCTGGTTTGAAAACTGTAGGATATTTTTTCGTGGGACAACCCCTGTAAGCTGAAGCCTAATTTATCATTAGGACCCACCACTCACTTGCCGATCTGTCAGATAATCTGGTTCAGGGCCATTTTTGTTCCGTTATTTATTTTATAAGAAAGCAGCCATGTTTTCCTGATACTGGACAACCCCTCATCGCCTTCGGCTGCTGCATAGCGAGCCCGGCGCACGTCGAGAATCCTGTAGCCGCTTGTTTTATTGAAGTCGCTAATTGGATTATATATGTTTACACGTCGTATAATTATTGCTGCGCAGAGCATTAATATTTCATAGCCTTGACTCAGGTTGCAGTTTATTAAACATTAAAGGGCAGCGACTACGTGAGATGTCGCCTTAAAGTCCCAGAAACTTCAATAAACATAGGGTTTATGTAGCTTTTTTAACCTGTTAGTGACCAAAAATACACCATTTTACGCCAGTCACTAACGGCTGCTGCCTTTTTACGGAGGCCTTGTCTAAGCGTTGAACGGATCACCGGTGCAACTCAGAGCAGGAGCTCAGCTCTCTCATGACAGCCGGTCTACTGCTCAGAAGCGCTGATCTGGACCTTTCAACCCCTTAGATGCCACCGTCAATAGTGACAGCAGCATCTAAGCATTTCAGTGGGAGGGGGCTCCCTCTATCAGGCAACAGTCCCCAGTCTTATTATGGCAGCCAGGGGCCTAATGAAGGGTTTGCCCTCAGTGACTGCCTAACCTGCGACAGTATAATACACTGTACTGCATACAGTAGTACAATGTAATATAAAAGTGATCAGTGTATTACATAAGTTATCAGTAGTGATAAGTTGTGAAAATAAAGGATATTATTATTAAATTTAAAAAAGCCTGTAGTAGGAGTCTACTTTTTCTCTATATGCACTTTTATCCTCTCTATATGTACCCTCCTCTCCTCCTCTTCTTCTGTCTGCAATTTTCTCCTCCCCTTCATGTTCTCTTCTCCTCTTCCTCTAGATGTACTCTTCTCCTCTACATGTATTCTTCTCCTCCTCTATGTGTACTCTCATCCACCTCTATATGTACTCTCTTCCTCTTCCATATGTACCCGCCTCTTCCTCTATATGTACTCTCCTCCTCCTCCCCTAGATGTACCTTTCTCCTCCTCCTCTACATGTACCACCTTCTTCCCCTACATGTATTCTCCTCCCCCTCCATATGTACCACCCTCCTCCTATACATGTACTCTCCTCCCCCTCCATATGTACCACCCTCCTCCTCTACATGTACTTTCCTCCCCCTCCATATGTACCACCCTCCTCCTCTACATCTATTCTCCTCCTCCTTTACATGTATTCCCCTCCTCCTTTTCATTTACTCTCCTCCTCCTCCATATGTACCACCCTCCTCCTTTACATGTATCCTTCTCCTCCTCCTCTACATGTATTCTCCTCCCACTCCACATGTACCACCCTCCTCCTCTACATGTACTCTCCTCCTCTACATGTATTCCCCTCCGCCTCCATATGTAACACCCTCCTCCTCTACATGTACTCTTCTCCTCCTCTACATGTGTTCCCCTCCTCCTCTACATGTACTCTCCTCCTCTACATGTATTCCCCTCCTCCTCCATATGTACCACCCTCCTCCTCTACATGTACTCTCCTCCTCCTTCAGTGTGCCCAAGAGAAGCCGGTGCAGAGGATGGGAGTGGTAGTGGCCCTGATGCAGCGGTCTGTCACAGTGTACTCTCAGGCCATTGCTCCTTGGGGATCGGTGCAGTATAAATGTTGTGCTGAAAAATAAGGCCAGAATAAAACGTAACAAAGTTGCAATGTAGAACTTCAAGTAGCAACAGATTTTATGTGCAAATCTTCTCTCTAGCATCAGTATGGATTTGGAGGTGTTGTTGCAGTTTGGCACTTAGGTGGTACTGCCCTAAGTTCTCTCTGGAACGTTTGTAACAGGAGCAGGAGCTCTGCAATGCTCTTCCTCTCCCTTCTCTGTCTAGACAGGAACTCTCTTCTCTTGGTCAGAAGTCGCACCAGCCTATTCCTACCCAGAGGGAATGAACAGGGAGGTTATCCCTCTCTCTGCAAACCTTTGCCATCCACTTCTTGCTGGTAACTATGGCCAGAAGAAGCATAAAATAAAATACATAACCATGCATAACGATATGCAGTTGTAGTACTCTCCTCCTCTATGTACTCTCCTCCTCTATGTACTCTCCTCCTCTATGTACTCTCCTCCTCTATGTACGCTCTCCTCTATGTACTCTCCTCCTCTATGTACTCTCCTCCTCTATGTACTCTCCTCCTCTATGTACTCTCCTCCTCTATGTAAGCTCTCCTCTGTGTACTCTCCTCCTCTATGTACTCTCCTCCTCTATGTACTCTCCTCCTCTATGTACTCTCCTTCTCTATGTACGCTCTCCTCTATGTACGCTCTCCTCTATGTACTCTCCTCCTCTATGTACGCTCTCATCTATGTACTCTCCTCCTCTATGTACGCTCTCCTCTATGTACGCTCTCCTCTATGTACTCTCCTCTTCTATGTACTCTCCTCCTCTATGTACGCTCTCCTCTATGTACTCTCCTCCTCTATGTACTCTCCTCCTCTATGTATGCTCTCCTCTATGTACTCTCCTCCTCTATGTACGCTCTCTTCTATGTACTCTCCTCCTCTATGTACGCTCTCCTCTATGTACTCTCCTCCTCTATGTACGCTCTCCTCCTCTATGTACTCTCCTCCTCTATGTACTCTCCTCCTCTATGTACTCTCCTCCTCTATGTACTCTCCTCCTCTATGTACGCTCTCCTCTATGTACTCTCCTCCTCTATGTACTCTCCTCCTCTATGTACGCTCTCTTCTATGTACTCTCCTCCTCTATGTACGCTCTCCTCTATGTACTCTCCTCCTCTATGTACGCTCTCCTCTATGTACTCTCCTCCTCTATGTACTCTCCTCCTTTATGTACTCTCCTCCTCTATGTACTCTCCTCCTCTATGTACGCTCTCCTCTATGTACTCTCCTCCTCTATGTACGCTCTCCTCTATGTACTCTTCTCCTCTATGTACGCTCTCTTCTATGTACTCTCCTCCTCTATGTACACTCTCCTCTATGTACTCTCCTCCTCTATGTATGCTCTCCTCTATGTACTCTCCTCCTCTATGTACTCTCCTCCTCTATGTACTCTCCTCCTCTATGTACTTTCCTCCTCTATGTACGCTCTCCTCTATGTACTCTCCTCCTCTATGTACGCTCTCCTCTATGTACTCTCCTCCTCTATGTACGCTCTCCTCTATGTACTCTCCTCCTCTATGTACTCTCCTCCTCTATGTACGCTCTCCTCTATGTACTCTCCTCCTCTATGTACTCTCCTTCTCTATGTACGCTCTCCTCTATGTATGCTCTCCTCTATGTACTCTCCTCCTCTATGTACGCTCTCCTCTATGTACGCTCTCCTCTATGTACTCTCCTACTCTATGTACGCTCTCCTCTATGTACGCTCTCCTCTATGTACGCTCTCCTCTATGTACTCTCCTCCTCTATGTACGCTCTCCTCTATGTACTCTCCTCCTCTATGTACTCTCCTTCTCTATGTACGCTCTCCTCCTCTATGTACACTCTCCTCTATGTACGCTCTCCTCTATGTACGCTCTCCTCTATGTACTCTCCTCCTCTATGTACGCTCTCCTCTATGTACTCTCCTCCTCTATGTACTCTCCTTCTCTATGTACTCTCCTCCTCTATGTACGCTCTCCTCTATGTACTCTTCTCCTCTATGTACTCTCCTTCTCTATGTACTCTCCTCCTCTATGTACGCTCTCCTCAATGTACTCTCCTCCTCTATGTACGCTCTCCTCTTCATCTTCATGCACTCTCATCATAGTGCACCACACTCCACACAACAATATGCACTGGACAAAAAGATATCTCAGATGCATGACCACCCACTGCAACACCCGTTGGTGGATGCTACTAGAGATGAGCGAATCGAATCCCACGAAGTAGAATTCGATCCGAATTTCAGGATAAATTTGATTCGCCTAGAAGCCGAATTTCCTCGTGCTTCGTGTCAGCAAATCGATTTTACCTGAAATAGTGTAAAAAAACAAAAAAATGCAAACTTACCTCCTCCCTTTGCTCGCGACGGGCTGCCAGCCTCCATCTTGATTGAAGATCTCGGCTGAAATCCCGTGGTGACGTAATCTTGTGCCTTGCGAGATTTTGCTCCAGATTTCCAAGCAGGTTGGCGGTAGCTGGCCGGTCGCAAGCAAATGGAGGCGGTAAGTTTGATTAAAAAAACATGTTTTTGGTAATTTTACACTGTTTTTACACTCATGTATGAACGCGGCATCTGAGTGGTACAATGACGGGGGGCGAGGCTATAGCCACAAAGCGATTTTTTTTTTCTAAAGTTTGGCGAATCAGCCGAATCGAACTTTTCAATTATTCGCTCCTCTCTAGGTGTTACCCTAGGACCAAGAGGAGGAATTCCCCAAAATTGAAGTAAATGTCCGGCATCATTTTTCAGATGTTATTATTAGCGGTTTATCGTAGTTGGGCTTCACCTTCCCCATAGATCGCCGTTCCTTCTCTCCGCCCAGCTGTAATTGACAGGCAGACCACGGGTGATCCGAGGACACACGTCCCACATTATCTGCATCATTGCCATGGATTAGACCGCTCGCACAATCATCTGCTCCGCATCCTTGACGTTGATGGCGGTGGTTTACTTTTCTCCATCGTGTAGAGTTTTGCCTTTGGAAAATCATGAATTATTTATTTCTAGTCAAGAGACAAGTCGGTGCGCTCAAGGAATATTTCCCCAGACTCCTTCTCTTCAGGGCACAGGCTTAAACAAGTGTGAAATACAATGTATTTTCTGTCCTCCCGGTAGAGGCCAGTCCCTATGGGTTAGCATGGGAAATGGGGCGGCTAGTTATACGGCACCCGCCCTGGGGACAAGGAACGGGGACAGTGACAGCCCCCGGTGTTGTCACTTCTCCAAACTTCAAGAACCAGTCCTAGTGAAAAACGAGCTACAGGGAAATGAAGATATCTGGCAGCCGGGAAATATCAAGGTCAGAGCCGAGCGGCCCAGCATCCTGGGTAATAGGATTTACAGTCACAATGAGTTATGATGAAGGATACAATGTCTGAACGTGTCAGAATGTAAGACTCTGCTCGCAGCTGAGACGGGCAGGATAAGAGGTGGGCGCAACGCTGCCCGATAAGAAGAGCTTCTTCATAGATTGGGCACATGGGAGGCCAACCCGGGGTCTGGGGTAAAGCCATATTTTACATCCACCGTCTGCTGGTAGGACCTGTGTCCGGCTCTACAGCATCTCGCTGCAGCAGGGGCTGTCCATAGGCGACTCTATCAGCAGAATAGTGAGTGCAGCTCTGGAGTATAATACAAGATGTAACTCAGGATCAGTACATGATAAAAAATGGATGTACACAGTGACTGCACCAGCAGAATAGTGAGTGCAGCTCTGGAGTATAATACAGGATGTAACTCAGGATCAGTACATGATAAAAAATGGATGTACACAGTGACTGCACCAGCAGAATAGTGAGTGCAGCTCTGGAGTATAATACAGGATGTAACTCAGAATCAGTACAGGATAAGTAATGTAATGTATGTACACAGTGACTCCACGAGCAGAATAGTGAGTGCAGCTCTGGAGTATAATACAGGATGTAACTCAGGATCAGTACAGGATAAGTAATGTATGTACACAGTGTCTGCACCAGCAGAATAGTGAGTGCAGCTCTGGAGTATAATACAGGATGTAACTCAGGATCAGTACAGGATAAGTAATGTAATGTACACAGTGACTCCACCAGCAGAATAGTGAGTGCAGCTCTGGAGTATAATACAGGATGTAACTCAGGATCAGTACAAGATAAGTAATGTAATGTATGTACACAGTGACTGCACCAACAGAATAGTGAGTGCAGCTCTGGAGCATAATACAGGATGTAACTCAGGATCAGTACAGGAAAAGTAATGTATGTACACAGTGACTGCACCAGCAGAATAGTGAGTGCAGCTCTGGAGTATAATACAGGATGTAACTCAGGAAGGATCAGTACAGGATAAGTAATGTATATACACAGTGACTCCACCAGCAGAATAGTAAATGCAGCTCTGGAGTATAATACAGGATGTAACTCAGGAAGGATCAGTACAGGATAAGTAATGTATGTACACAGTGACTCCACCAGCAGAATAGTAAATGCAGCTCTGGAGTATAATACAGGATGTAACTCAGGAAGGATCAGTACAGGATAAGTAATGTATGTACACAGTGATTACACCAGCAGAATAATGAGTGCAGCTCTGGAGTATAATACAGGATGTAACTCAGGATCAGTACATGATAAAAAATGTATGTACACAGTGACTGCACCAGCAGAATAGTGAGCGCAGCTCTGGAGCATAATACAGGATGTAACTAAGGATCAGTACAGGATAAGTAATATAATGTATGTACACAGTGACTGCACCAGCAGAATAGTGAGTGCAGCTCTGGAGTAAAATATAGGATGTAACTCAGGAAGGATCAGTACAGGATTAGTAATGTAATGTATGTACAGTGATTGCACCAGAAGAATAGTGAGTGCAGCTCTGGAGTATAATACAGGATGTAACTCAAGATCAGTACAGGATAAGTAATGTATGTACATAGTGACTCCACCAGCAGAATAGTGAGTGCAGCTCTGGAGTATAATACAGGATGTAACTCAGGATCAGTACAGGATTAGTAATGTAATGTATGTACACAGTGACTGCACCAGCAGAATAGTGAGTGCAGCTCTGGAGTATAATACAGGGTGTAACTCAGGATCAGTACAGGATAAGTAATGTAATGTATGTGCACAGTGACTACACCAGCAGAATAGTGAGTGCAGCTCTGGAGTACAATGAAGGATGTAGCTCAGGATCAGTACAGGATAAGTAATGTATGTACACAGTGACTACACCAGCAGAATAGTGAGCGCAGCTCTGGGGTATAATACAGGATGCAACTCAGGATTAGTACAGGATAAGTATTGTAATATATGTACACAGTGACTGCACCAGCAGAATAGTGAGTGCAGCTCTGGAGTATAATATAGGATGTAACTCAGGAAGGATCAGTACAGGATAAATAATGTATGTACACAGTGACTGCACCAGCAGAATAGTAAATGCAGCTCTGGAGTATAATACAGGATGTAACTCATGGTCATTACAGGATTACTAATGTATGTACACAGTGACTGCACCAGCAGAATAGTGAGTGCAGCTCTGGAGTATAATACATGATGTAACTTGAGATCAGTACAGGATAGGTAATGTAATGTATGTGCACAGTGACTACACCAGCAGAATAGTGAGTGCAGCTCTGGAGTATAATACAGGATGTAACTCAGGATCAGTACAGGATAAGTAATGTATGTACACAGTGACTGCACCAGCAGAATAGTGAGTGCAGCTCTGGAGTATAATGAAGGATGTAGCTCAGGATCAGTACAGGATAAGTAATGTATGTACACAGTGACTACACCAGCAGAATAGTGAGCGCAGCTCTGGGGTATAATACAGGATGCAACTCAGGATTAGTACAGGATAAGTATTGTAATATATGTACACCGTGACTGCACCAGCAGAATAGTGAGTGCAGCTCTGGAGTATAATATAGGATGTAACTCAGGAAGGATCGGTACAGGATAGGTAATATATGTACACAGTGACTGCACCAGCAGAATAGTAAATGCAGTTCTGGAGTATAATACAGGATGTAACTCAGGATCAGTAATGTAATGTATGTGCACAGTGACTGCACCAGCAGAATAGTGAGTGCAGCTCTGGGGTATAATACAGGATGTAACTCAGGATCAGTACAGGATCAGTAATGTAATGTATGTGCACAGTGACTACACCAGCAGAATAGTGAGTGCAGCTCTGGAATATATACAGGATGTAACTCAGGATCAGTACTGGATAATTAATGTATGGACACAGTGACTGCACCAGCAGAATAGTGAGTGCAGCTCTAAAGTATAATAGAGGATGTAACTCAGGATCAGTACAGGATAAGTAATGTATGTACACAGTGACTGCACCAGCAGAATAGTGAGTACAGCTCTGGAGTATAATATAGGATGTAACTCAGGATCAGCACAGGATAAGTAATGTATGTACACAGTGACTGCACCAGCAGAATAGTGACTGCAGCTCTGTAGTATAATACAGGATGTAACTCAGGATCAGTACATGATAAGTAATGTATGTACACTGTGACTCCACCAGCAGAATAGTGAGTGCAGCTCTGGAGTAAAATACAGGATGTAACTCAGGATCAGTACATGATAAGTAATGTATGTACACAGTGACTGCACCAGCAGAATAGTGAGTGCAGCTCTGGAGTATAATACAGGATGTAACTCAGGATCAGTACAGGATAAGTAATGTAATGTATGTACACAGTGACTGCACCAGCAGAATAGTGAGTGCAGCTCTTAAGTATTTGCACCGAGCCCTTCCTTCCAAATGTCAGGTGGAGACTTCTATAATAATTCACCCCACATAGACAATTTGAGGTATTTATGCCCCACTGGTCATGCAATTAAAACACAATACAGTTAATAATGTGGCTATCTCCTCCCGTTTGTGCTGAAAGATTCTCATTGTGCCGTTTCTCCCTCTCTCGCTTTCATTCCTTTAGGTCGGTAATGGGCTTAGATAAGGAGCCTGACCTTGTGCATATGGAAGCGCGGACCGCTGATGGACGTGAGTACCGCCAGATGAAACAGAATGGAAATTGTACCGTTTTCACAATGCAAAATCATGAGCTTTAGAATACCTAAAATTTACATTTTAATTGAGCAGCGTCAGGTAGTTGGTGTCTGACTACCGACTCCTGCAGCTCCGCACATGACAACCGTACTGCCACCTCTGCTCAGAATAATACACTGTATACAGCTGCTTTCATAACACCCAGGACTATAATAGAGGATGTAACTCAGGATCAGTACAGGATAAGTAATGTATGTACACAGTGACTGCACCAGCAGAATAGTGAGTGCAGCTCTGGAGTATAATACAGGATGTAACTCAGGATCAGTATGTGATAAGTAATGTATGTACACAGTGACTGCACCAGCAGAATAGTGAGTGCAGCTCTGGAGTATAATACAGGATGTAACTCAGGATCAGTATGTGATAAGTAATGTATGTACACAGTGACTGCACCAGCAGAATAGTGAGTGCAGCTCTGGAGCATAGTACAGGATGTAACTCAGGATCAGTACAGGATAAGCAATGTATGTACACAGTGACTCCACCAGCAGAATAGTGACGTGAGTGCAGCTCTGGAGCATAGTACAGGATGTAACTCAGGATCAGTACAGGATAAGTAATGTAATGTATGTACACAGTGACTCCACCAGCAGAATAGTGAGTGCAGCTCTGGAGTATAATACAGGATGTAACTCAGGATCAGTACAGGATAAGTAATGTAATGTATGTACACAGTGATTGCACCAGCAGAATAGTGAGTGCAGCTCTGGAGTATAATAAAAGATGTAACTCAGGATCAGTACAGGATAAGTAATGTATGTACACAGTGACTGCACCAGCAGAAAAGTGAGTGCAGCTCTGGAGTATAATACAGGATGTAATTCAGGATCAGTACAGGATAAGTAATGTAATGTATGTACACAGTGACTGCACCAGCAGAATAGTGAGTGCAGCTCTGGAGTATAATACAGGGTGTAACTCAGGATCAGTACAGGATAAGTAATGTAATGTATGTGCACAGTGACTGCACCAGCAGAATAGTGAGTGCAGCTCTGGAGTATAATACAAGATGTAACTCAGGATCAGTGCAGGATAAGTAATGTATGTACACAGTGACTGCACCAGCAGAATAGTGAGTGCAGCTCTGGAGTATAATACAGGATGTAGCTCAGGATCAGTACAGGATAAGTAATGTATGTACACAGTTGCTCCACCAGCAGAATAGTGAGTGCAGCTCTGGAGTATAATACAGGATGTAATTCAGGATCAGTACAGGATAAGTAATGTAATGTATGTACACAGTGACTCCACCAGCAGAATAGTGAGTGCAGCTCTGGAGTATAATACAGAATTTAACGCAGGATCAGTACAGGATAAGCAATGTAATGTATGTACACAGTGACTGCACCCGCAGAATAGTGAGTGCAGCTCTGGAGTATAATACAGGATGTAACTCAGGATCAGCACAGGATAAGTAATGTAATGTATGTACACATGGACTCCACTAGCAGAATAGTGAGTGCTGCTCTGGAGTATAATACAGAATGTAACTCAGGATCATTACAGGATAAGTAATGTATGTACACAGTGACTGCACCAGCAGAATAGTGAGTGCAGCTCTGGAGTATAATACAGGATGTAACTCAGGATCAGCACGGGATAAGTAATGTATGTACACAGTGACTCCACCAGCAGAATAGTGAGTGCAGCTCTGGAGTATAATACAGGATGTAACTCAGGATCAGCACAGGATAAGTAATGTATGTACACAGTGACTCCACCAGCAGAATAGTGAGTGCAGCTCTGGAGTATAATACAGGATGTAACTCAGGATTAGCACAGGATAAGTAATATAATGTATGTACATAGTGTGAACATTTTATTCATTGTGGGGGACATTTATTATGACCGGCGAATTATACGTTAGTCTTAATCCCTCTGCGCTGCCGATAAATGCGCCAAAGTTATATAGAGGCTGTACTCTTGCTAACGCGACACGCTTTAAACTATGCCAGTTTCCCTTGCTGGCGTAGTTTAAGGACATTTTCCACGGCATAAACTGGCGTGGAAAATAATGAATAAGACACGTCGACCGGCCGACCCTCTTCACCGCCCATGCCACGTCCCCTTTTTCCACCAAAGTGGCGTGAGCAGGGTGTCGTCACAGATTTGTCGCAAAACACCTTTGTGCTAAAATCTGCAACCTAATTACGCCAAAAACAGGCATTCATCAGATAGTAGATGAGGCCGGCACTTACATTCCTACACATGGCAGGATCCGTACAGATTGTGTACATGACATTATACTAACAATTGCCGCAGTTTGAGCAGCATTTAGTGTCTCATTTTCTCCCGATTGCTCGCGGCGGTCATTAGCATAACTTTTCCATCTGTATGCTAATTAGCGGCATTGTTTACCTGATGGCCGCACTAGAAGCTCACCTGAGCGTGCCGCAGTCACAAGGTAACGCTCCCACTGTGCAATTTCCTTTGGCTTTCCTCTTATTTGCGTATCGGATTTTCCGTCTGGTTGTGAGCGCACGACCCAGGGACACGTCCTAGACGAAGGTTTTTTTAAATATTTGCCTGGATTTCAGCTAAACCTCAAGGGTTCTCCGGTCGACTGATGCGGAAAGACTCCGAGGGAGCTTAGAACAAGAGGAGAACATATACAAGCGAGTGTGACTACTGAGCAGACCCTGACGAGTGCAGAAATAGCAGCCCGCGACCTTTACGGTACGGTGCGCCAGCGTCTGGGCTCCACCGCAGTGCATCTCAGGAAAATGTGTATTTAAGCATTTTTCATATTTATAATCATATAATGTGGAGAACGGAGAGCAGAAGAATCCAGAAATATAGGTAATGGAGGGACTGACGCCCAGAGATGGCAGAGCATGCACGCAAAATTACATAATGGGGGGCATGTCAGAAAATACACGGTTATTAGGGTCCAGCGAGGAGTGCGCTGTCCCTTTAAATTATCCTGTAATCAAATCCAGGAACCTGATATGATGTGTCACATGGGATAAGCTTAGATACATCATCTCTGCAGATATTATCACACGTCATAGGCTTAGATACATCATCTCTACAGACTGTATTACATATGATAAGCTTAGATACATTGTCTCAGCAGATATTAGCACACATCATAGGCTTAGATACATCATTTCTGCAGACAGTATTACATATGATAAGCTTAGATACATTGTCTCAGCAGATATTATCACACATCATAGGCTTAGATACATCATCTCTGAAGACAGTATTGCATATGATAAGCTTAGATACATTGTCTCAGCAGATATTATCACACGTCATAGGCTTAGATACATCATCTCTGCAGACAGTATTACATATGATAAGCTTAGATGCACTGTTTCAGCAGATATTATCACACATCATAGGCTTAGATACATCCTCTCTGCAGACAGTATTACATATCATAAGCTTAGATACATTGTCTCTGCAGACAGTATTACATATGATAAGCTTAGATACATTGTTTCAGCAGATATTATCACACGTCATAGGCTTAGATACATTGTCTCTGCAGACAGTATTACATATGATAAGCTTAGATACATTGTCTCAGCAGATATTATCACACGTCATAGGCTTAGATACATCATCTCTGCAGACAGTATTACAGAGGAAAAGCTTAGATACATTGTCTTAGCAGATATTATGACACATCATAGGCTTAGATACATCCTCTCTGCAGACAAAATTACATATGATAAGCTTAGATACATTGTCTCAGCAGACAGTATTACATATGATAGGCTTAAATACATTGTCTCAGCAGATATTAGCACATATCATAGGCTTAGATACATCATCTCTGCAGACTGTATTACATATGATAAGCTTAGATACCTCGTCTCAGCAGATATTATTACACGTCATAGGCTTAGATACATTATCTCTGTAGACTGTATTACATATGATAAGCTTAGATACATTGTCTCAGCAGATATGATGACACATCATAGGCTTAGATACATCATCTCTGCAGACAGTATTACACATGACAGGCTTAGATACATTGGGGCACATTTATTACGACCGGCACTTTAGATTTTAGTGAATAGCTCACTGGTTCTACCTGTAATTACGAGTCTTCAGGTCCAGATACTGGTTTGAATGATGCAGAACATGTTTCGTGACACAACTCATATAAGGAATGCTAGTGAATGACCCCCATTGTCTCACTGGACCAGTGAACAGTAACACATAATGGAGTTAGATACACAGCTCAGCAGACAGTATCACACAGGATAGGATTAGATACATTCTCTCAGCAGACAGTATCACACAGGATAGGATTAGATACACAGCTCAGCAGACAGTATCACACAGGCTAGGATTAGATACACAGCTCAGCAGACAGTATCACACAGGATAGGATTAAATGCACAGTTCAGCAGACTGTATCACACAGGATAGGATTAGATACACAGCTCAGCAGACAGTATCACACATGATAGGCTCAGATGCATTATCTCAGCAGGCAGTATCACACATGGTAGGATTAGATACACAGTTCAGCAGACAGTATCACACAGGACAGGATAAGATACACAGCTCAGCAGACAGTATCACACAACATAAGATTAGATACACTGCTCAGCAGATAGTATCACACAGGATATAATTAGATACGGAGCTCAGCAGACAGTATCACACAGGAAAGGATTAGATACACAGCTCAGCAGACAGTATCAAACATGAGCGTATTAGATACATTATCTCAGCAGACAGTATCACACACGATAGGATTAGATACACAGCTCAGCAGACAGTATCACACATGGTAGGATTAGATACACAGCTCAGCAAACAGTATCACACAAGGTAGGATTAGATACACAGATCAGCAGCAAGTATCACACATGGTAGGATTAGATACACAGATCAGCAGCAAGTATCACACATGGTAGGATTAGATACACAGATTAGCAGCCAGTATCACATATGATATGATTAGATACACCACTCAGAAGGGAGTATCACACATGAGAGTATTAGATACACAGCTCAGCAGACAGTATCACACAGGATAGGATTAGATACACAGCTCAGCAGGCAGTATCATATATGATAGGATTAGATACACAGCTCAGCAGGCAGTATCATACATGCAGGGATTAGATACACAGCTCAGCAGACAGTATCACACAGGATAGGATTAGATACACAGCTCAGCAGGCAGTATCATTTATGATATGATTAGATACACAGCTCAGCAGGCAGTATCACACATGAGAGGATTAGATACACAGCGCCACAGGCACTATCGCACATTATATGATTAGATACACAGCTTAGCAGATAGCATCACACATGAGAGGATTAGATGCACAGCTCAGCAGGCAGTATCACACATGATAGGATTAGATACACATCTCTGCAGGCAGTATCACACATGATAGGATTAGATACACAGCTCAGCAGGCAGTATCACACAAGGATTAGGTACACGGCTCGGCAGTACACTGTCCCTGGAGATTCATTCCATGATGGTGGATTTATTGTTGTTATCTCCTGAGACTGTATCACCCAATAGGCTTAGATACAGTAAAGTCTCTCTCCTAAGGTGATATTATCTGACGCCATGTAACATCGGTGTTATTAGGACACTGAAACGCGTGGCTCCTCGGATGAAAGGAGTCAGCGCCGGTGACATCAAGGCCCCCCGTCCATTATATCCCGGTATAATTAGCCCGCCACCGCTCTTCACACGCAGAGCCGACTGCTGGGGTCTCCCATCTAATATTTATGGGGCTCATTGATCCCAATTCTTTTTTTGGTTTGTGGTTTTCTTTGATGTTTTTTCTCACAATCTCCCATCTTTCACTGCGGTCCCTCTCCTTTCTGACTATGAGATGTGTCCCTGGATGAGGTTCTGGCAGCAGGACTTGCATGGTCCACCTCCGGCTTCATGAAGGTCTGACCATGGGCTTCAGCAGCCGCTCCTTAAACTGATGTCCTAGGACTCCCCCCGGCAGACCACGGAGCCACCAGACTTGTGTCCATAGGGGGCGGTCACCCCTGAGATGTACGCTGTGGATTTTCTACAACACATTTAAATGCAGAAAATAAAATTTATAGCAAAAAATAAGTTTATTGTATTTTCATGGCTCCATCCACACGTACTGGAAAACTCCCCACAAAAAAAAGCAGAGCGCTGTCCACATTCAGTAACGGAGACCCAAAGAGATTTGTCTCAGGTTCTTGTCAAAATCCACAGTGGAAACTATTCACCTGGACCCACCGCCCGTATCTGTGACCACCTATAGTCCCATGCGTACTGTAGGTTGCAGTAGAGGGTTAAATGAGTAAAGAGGTTGCGCATTCCTTGTATTTTCTTACGTAAATTTGCTGACAGGTCGCCCGGAACGCGCCATTCCAGCTACTTATCAGCAGCTAAAGAAAAGAAATTGCTTCCTGTTAACATCTAAACTCGCAGGCTGAATTCAAAGGCTAATTGTATTCCGCTGATTGCTCGGAGCGCAGACGCGCGTCTGACATTTACACGTAATCGGATAAAGCGCGCTTCTATCATTCCATATGCATAAGATCTGAAAACAACGGGACGGCTCTGAAGGTCTGTATGACGGGCGGTTGCAGATACGATGAGCCTCAGCCAAATACAAAGACAAATCTCACTACCATGTCACCCCAAAAAGGAAAGCTTACATGTCTAGCTATGATTTTACAGCTCCACCCAGCTCTCCAAGACTTCAGGGATCTAACCAAAAAATCTATAAGGGGTCACTCTCAATACAGTCGGAGGGATCACTCTGAATACAGTCAGAGGGGATCACTCTGAATACAGTCAGAGGGGATCACTCTGAATACAGTCGGAGGGATCACTCTTAATACAGTCGGAGGGATCACTCTGAATACAGTCAAAGGGAGTCACTCAGAATACAGTCGGAGGGGGTCACTCTGAATACAGTCAAAGGGAGTCACTCAGAAAACAGTCAGAGGTGGTCACTCTGAATACAGTCGGAGGGATCACTCTTAATACAGTCGGAGGGATCACTCTGAATACAGTCAAAGGGAGTCACTCAGAATACAGTCGGAGGGGGTCACTCTGAATACAGTCAAAGGGAGTCACTCAGAATACAGTCAGAGGTGGTCACTCTGAATACAGTCGGAGGGGGTCACTCTGAATACAGTCGGAGGGGGTCACTCTGAATACAGTCGGAGGGGATCACTCTGAATACAGTCAGAGGGGGTCACCCTGAATACAGTCGGAGGGGGTCACTCTGAATACAGTCAGAGGGGGTCACTCTGAATACAGTCCAAGAGAGTCACTCTGAATACAGTCAGAGGGGGTCAGTCTCAATACAGTTGGAGGGGGTCACTCTGAATACAGTCAGAGGGGATCACTCTGAATACAGTCAGAGGGGGTCACCCTGAATACAGTCGGAGGGGGTCACTCTGAATACAGTCGGAGGGGGTCACTCTGAATACAGTCAAAGGGTGTCACTCTGAATACAGTTGGAGGGGGCACTCTGAATACAGTCGGAGGGGGTCACTCTGAATACAGTTGGAGGGGGCACTCTGAATACAGTTGGAGGGGGTCACTCTGAATACAGTTGGAGGGGGTCACTCTGAATACAGTCAGAGGGGGTCACTCTGAATACAGTTCAAGAGAGTCACTCTGAATACAGTCAGAGGGGGTCAGTCTCAATACAGTTGGAGGGGGTCACTCTGAATACAGTCAGAGGGGATCACTCTGAATACAGTCAGAGGAGATCACCCTGAATACAGTCGGAGGCGGTCACCCTGAATACAGTTGGAGGGGATCACCCTGAATACAGTCAGAGGCGGTCAACCCTGAATACAGTCGGAGACGGTCACTCTGAATTCAGTCAAAGGGTGTCACTCTGAATACAGTCAGAGGGGGTCACTCTGAATACAGTCCAAGAGAGTCACTCTGAATACAGTCAGAGGGGGTCAGTCTCAATACAGTTGGAGGGGGTCACTCTGAATACAGTCAGAGGGGATCACTCTGAATACAGTCAGAGGAGATCACCCTGAATACAGTCGGAGGCGGTCACCCTGAATACAGTCGGAGGGGATCACCCTGAATACAGTCAGAGGCGGTCAACCCTGAATACAGTCGGAGACGGTCACTCTGAATTCAGTCAAAGGGTGTCACTCTGAATACAGTTGGAGGGGGCACTCTGAATACAGTTGGAGGGGGTCACTCTGAATACAGTTGGAGGGGGTCACTGAATACAGTCAGAGGGGGTTACTCTGAATACAGTCAGAGGGGGTCACTCTGAATACAGTCGGAGGGGGTCACTGTGAATATAGTCAGAGGGGGTCACTGTGAATATAGTCAGAGGGGGTCACTGTGAATACAGTCAGAGGGGGTCACTGTGAATACAGTCAGAGGGGTTCATTTTCAAAATAGCTGGGGAGTTGTCGCGCCACCCCCTCCAGTTGTATTGACAGAGACCCCTCAAGTTGAATTCAGGGTTAACCCCTTCATCTGTATTCAGAGTGCCCCCCTCCAGTTGTATGCAGAGTGAACCCTTCCAGTTATATTCAGTGACCCCCTCTAGCTGTATTGAGAGTGACCCCCCTCGGGCTGTACAGAATGACCCCCTCCTGTTACTGTATATTCAGGGGGTCCCCCTCCAGCTGCAGAGACTACTTCTGCCTTGGATTTGTTAACCCCGGTTATTGTCTTGCACTGCCATCAGTCTTTATCTGGTCCCGGCCTCCTGCCTTTCTCACCACACACATTTATCAAGGGCATCCCTGCCACCATCAGACAGGACCCCCACTTTTAACCAGTAGAAGTTTGCTTGCATTTTTCTGTCTGTATTAAAAGTCATAGTGGGCTACTGACATAAACCGCCTATACATGCCAATGAACCGCCTTCACTTCACTACAGTAGTGCCATAAGTTTCGTGTATACATTAGAAGCAATTACCATGATATCTGCCAAATGCAATCCAAGGACAAGGTCTAAACCTCAGAAAGGAGATCAGGAAAATTGCAAATTCTGATAGTTTACTTCCAGGGGAGTTTAGAGGATAAGATGAAGAATGTCAGTGCCAGAGTTATACAGAACCTAAATACGTAATATCACCCCACCGTGTCCGTAATAAGAGTGACATACATGGCCCACAGTTACTAAGCAATTTTCACCATTATTTTTTGGCTCAAATGATGACATTAAATTTTCGCTGTAATTCGTGACTTTTCTCATCACTCTCCCAATTTGAAGAAAAATAAGATCATTGGGTCTAGTCCCCAAGGTCTCAGTTTTTTCTCAAAATTGCAGTATTACGAACAAAACCTGAAAACCTACATGTGTAGATCTGTAAATCTGTACAATGCATTTTCAGTGTCAGAAGTGTGCGCTTCTAAATAAATATGCTGCAAATCGTTCCTTCAAGTGTTTCATCCAGCTCATGCGCCTGATTTTATATGTCTCCAAATAGTCCGTGCTTGGTGAAACTGGGGTAATGGAGTCCCTAAATGATGGAGGCCCCTCTGATAATATAACTATTGTCCTATATACAATGACTGGCAGGGGTGGACTGGCCATAGACCTTACTGGTAAATTTCCCTGTGGGCCGATGCCCAGGGGGCCGGCCAATAAAGTTTTTGAGGATGTATTTTGCGCTGCTGGCAGTATTTTGTGATGGACTCTGGTATTTGGCTCTGTTGGGGTGGTATAATGTGCCACAGTATGGTATTGTTGGCTTTCCATCAATTTGGACTCAACTACAAAAGGGGGCCACTTTTAGTATTTTATCGAGGGCCACTTTAAGTTCCCAGTCCGCCCCTGATGACTGGAGCTGTGTAGTCCCGGTGCTGACTTCCGATGCGGGAGCTGCATGGTCACAGCTGATTCGTGAGGGCGTGGGTTGTTAAATTCCCCGCAGTCTGATATTGATGTTCTATCAAAATTCTGGAAAGCCCCTTTAAAACCATCAATTTTTCCAATTTACTTTTCAGTTTTAAAACACAAATAACATAAAAATCTAAATCTAAATTGAAGACAAAAAAAAAACACTTGTATCCCTGTCATTTGTTTCTACAAAGAAACTGGAAATATGCTGCATTTAAAGGGATTCTGTCACCAGTTTTCACCCCTTTGAGCTAAACATATGCTCGTGCTCAGGGTCTCTTCATGATTCCTAATGTGGGCTTATAAATTGGATCTGTAGCTTAGTTTTGCCAAAAAACAGGTTTTACTAACCTGTCAATCATAAAAATAAGGTGCCCAAGGGGAGGTCCAGGGATGCAGGGTGCCCGGCTGCAGCCAACTCAGCCTGATGTGCCCGTATGGACTGCTTGGATGCTTCTTCTCTAGCGAAGTGCCGGAGCATGTGCACTACGCTAGAAGAAGCCGATGCCAGCAGTCCGTGCGAATCAGGCTGAGCCTGTGCGCACGCGCGGCATCTCACAGCGGGAGGAGGGGGAGGGAGGGAGAGGCGGCACAGAGAAGTAGGAGGCAGCACAGAACTCTGGGAAGGCGGCACTGGGCACCAACGGCGATGGCTGCAGCCGGGCACCCTGCATCGCTGGACCTCCCCTTGGGCACCTTATTTTTATGATTGACAGGTTAGTAAAAGCTGTTTTTTTGGCAAAACTAAGCTACAGATCGCATTTATAAGCCCACATTAGGAATCATGAAGAGACCCTGAGCATCAGCATATGTTTAGCTCAAAGGGGTGAAAACTGGTGACAGAATCCCTTTAAAGGGAGGAGGGGGTCCCCTTTAGTTACCTCTTGATATTTCAATTGTCTTGTGAATAGATTACACTTAGAGGGAATGATCCATGGCACTTGGTGGCTATAACACTTGCCCATGTAGGCAAAACGGTGGTGAAAGACACCAGGGCCCTTTGAGTAATGTTGAACACCTTAGGTCTAGACCCATGTACTGTATGTGCCTTATTTCGATAAGATAAAATTGAAAGAATTTTTATTTTTTTAAATGAGCTCCGTTCATAGTTAGGCAGGGGGGTGTTAAGGAGAAATGGCTCTGCAGAAACAGAAGTTCCCTCATTGGAAATATCCATGCTCTAGAGCAGCGTTCCTCAACTCCAGTCTTCAGAACCCACCTGCCGGTGATAATCTGAGAATATCCCTATTCTGTTAGTGGCTTGGGTGCAAAAATTGTGCCGCTAAGCACATGCAGCCCTTTCTAGAGGTACATTTTCAAAACTATTTGAAAATTTGGAATCGGGATCGACAGCCTCAGTCATAATCCTTTCAGCTCGGTGGTCTCTGGGGAGGCTAGAATCAAAAGTGCAACCCTGGTACCACAAGGGAGTGGCATCTTGATATTCCATCCCCTCCGCAACCCACTAAAAATGTTTAACCTTTTCAGCTTATTTTACCCCTTTCTTGTAAAACAGTTTAAATCAAGGTCTATATTTAGGGGTTCTCCAGGATTTACACATTGATGGCCTATCCTCAGGATAGGTAATCAATATGAGGTCATCTGTGGGCCGACTCCTGGCACCCCTACTGACCAGCTGTACGAAGAGGCCATGGAGCTCCATGAGTGCTTGGTCCTCTTTCTAGGCCATGCAATGTTAAGGTCATCAGTTACATGGCCTAGGCGCAGCTCAGCCCCACTCAAGTTAACAGACCTGGGATGTGATACCAAGCACAGCCGCTATACAATGGACGGCATTAAGTTTGAAGAGAAGTGATGAAGCCACGGCGCTCATGGGAGCTCCAGTGGAAGCCGCAACATCTTCAAACAGTCAGGAGTCTCCTCCTGTCAGTTTTACAAAGTTCTCAACCTATTCAGTTGGTTCGGTTCTTCATCATGTACTTCCCTGGAATGTGCAGATACACTGTAACTTAATTAAATCCTTTACTTATATTGTGATTACGTTCATTTATTCAAGTTTTTAGTTTGCGCTTGTCGTTTATTGAGCCATATAAATATCAAGTTAGAAGCATCTCTTTGATGTAGCTATGGGGCACCCAGGGGTGCAACTAGCCTTTCTGCTGCCTCAGGCGAAAACTGAAATGACGCCCCTCAATGCCAATTTCTTAACATAACTCCTTTCGGACAATGTAAACGCTCATTACCCAAGGCCCTTCCACAGCCCCCCTCTTGCCCCTACCTGGTGATGTCTAAGGCGATCGCCTCACCTGGCTTCATTGGTGGTGCACCCCGGGGGGCACCAGCTCATCCTGGCCTCTTACAAGTGTTCAATGCAGTATCTTAGTGCAGTCCACATTGCACTCAAGTGGTTGATAAATGTGCACAAACTTTCTGTTTAGCTCGGAGAAGCTGGCACTGTTTTTGGATTTGCTATTTGGACATTTTAAACTTTCCTCTTTCAGTAACAATTGGAAGCTATCCGCTCATCTCTCTTAAAAGATCAGATGAAATGTCAGGAAATTCATTACAATCTGGCAGAGCGCGCCTGCCGCTACTCCATTGCTTTCTGCAGCCCCACACCTGTCAGTGCTTCCCCGAGCCCTGATCAATCAATTGGAACATGTTCTGTGAGCAAAAAGTTTTCAGTCCTTCAAACTTTGATCTCTAGGAACAGCGGGGAAGAGAGATGCATAAACCTGTTTCCTAATTATTACATTTACATGACAAGGTTAAAAAGTATGGTGGAATGAAAAGTCTTGTTTTTGGAACTACATGTCTTTGGTACCATTGACCAATGGCTATGTATTCTATACTCCATCTAAAAGATCATCATAGCAATAAAACATGAGCTGTCCCACCAAACACACTTATAAATGCATACTGCAGACTTTACGTATGGTCTGTAGGTAGGGACAGACAAGGACAGTAAGCCCTAACCTAGAACACAGCCCGCTTTCCCAACCTAATTGCAGTATAAGCCCTACTTGGCAGAACTGCAACTGGACGATGGTTCCTACTGTACAGAAGTGTAGAGACAAACACCAACAGACATACAAAAACAAAAATGGGTCAGAACCAGATGGGCTATGAAGTACCAAACGAGAAACACAGAGTAGAAGTCAGAAGATAAGCCAAGATCAGAACCAGATGGGCTGCACCATACCAAACACAAGAGACAGAGAGTGGTCAGAAGACAAGCCAGGGTCAGAAGCACAGAACCAGTACTCGAAGGAACAAGGAATCTAGCTAGTGATCTAAACAAGACTATCCCTGGCACTGGGGTTCATACAACAAGGGGTTTAAATAGAGAGCCATGTCCCTGGACCAGACCCTCAACAGGGGGAGCAGGCTTCAATGGAAATTCAAGATTAAACTTTCTGTTTAAAGGAGGAGCATCAACATCCTGAACCGCTATCCATGTCCTTTCTTCAGCACTGTCCCCCTTTCAATGAATAAGGTACTGCAGAGAGCCCACTTTCATTGCACTGCATCTTATAAAGGGAATGCTAGTGAGCGCTTCCATAATGGATGCGCTCACTAGTCTGCAGGAGTCAGGACGTACAGAGCACACTCTGACCTGACGCTGCAGGGGGTCAGGTGACTGCAGAGCGGGCCCTGAGAAGAGATGAGAGCCAGGAAGACAGCCTGACCGGGAGAGGAGCGGCAGAGCAGGAGAGGTAAGTTTGTTTATTTATTTTATAGTCTGATCTGATTGGGTGTCTGAAGGGTCTGATTGGGGGTCTGGGTCTGATTTGGGTGATGAAGGATTTGATTGGGGGTCTGGGTCTGATTAGGGGCCTGAAGGGTCTGATTGGGAGTCTGAAGGGTCTGATTGGGGTCTAAAGGGTCTGATTGGGAGTCTGAAGGGTCTGATTGGGGTCTGAAGGGTCTGACTGGGGGTCTAGAGAGGTCAAATGAGGGTCTAATTGGGTGTCTGGAAGTCTAATGGGGGTGGTCTGTTTGAGGGTCTGGAGGTCTAATGGGGATCTGGAGGTCTGGTCTGAGGTCTAATAAGGGTCTTATATGGGGGTCTGGAGGTCTAATGAATATCTTATCTGAGATCTGATATTAGGGCAGAGTCTGACATGGATGATTAATGGGGGTCTGATATCAGGTCTAACAGAGGTCTAAAGGGGAACTGGTCTAAGATGTTGGGGGGATCTCAACTGGCGTTTTATATGGGGGTCTGATCTGAAAGGTAAGGGGGTACCGTATACATCATCTGTGCGGTACCAGTTTTTATAGGGGGACTGTTTCTGCAGTATAGTATGGGGGGGGGGGCAGCAGGATGGGGTGTTGAGAAGGGGAGGATAATGGAAAACTAGGTCATCAGTAGTAAAAATAGGACAACCTCTTCAACAGTAGGACTGAAGGGAATGGGTTAGGTTGAGAATTTGGCATGGGGGGGGGGTTCAATTTTTGCCTTAGGCAGCAGAAAGGCTGGGTGCACCCCTGCCACTTGCCATAAAGCACTGGGGGTAGGCCCAAGCTGAACTCTTTCACTATGGCCCATGAGCCTTTAGCTACGCCCCGCCCTAAACTCAATGAGAATTAAGAATTTTCTCCACCTTATACTCAAAATTTGCCTTTGATTACAACTGGAGATTGTCATGAGGTTTAGGAGGAGGTGGAGTATTGATTTATGGAAAACATTATGTACCTTGAATGAGGATGGTAAAAGAAGGCGGAAAGATATTGGGTTTATTATAGATGTAATCTTATATGGACCAATACACTTAGGAGAAACCCTCACATTTTTTGTAGAAAGCCAGACAAATTCTCCCAAAATGACGTTTGGACCTAAAGAATGCTTTTTATTGGCTTGTTTATACTGGATGCTTTGAACTTTTTCCAGGCTCTTGCAAGCTTGAGCCCAAACTGTGCACAGATCATTAATGATAGCATCCACCGCAGGACTCACAGAGATTAACCCAGAAACTCATGAAAAACAAGGATAAAAACCATAATTACAATAAAAAGGTGAGATGCCACTAGAGGAGCTGACATGATTGTTGATAGCAAACTCTGCTAGGGACAAAATCCTCTAAAGCATCTTAAAAAACTGCTCCAAAACCTGGTTTACCCTTTCAGTTTGTCCATTTGTCTCACGATGGAAAGCAAATGGATGCAGAAGGAGAGTTTGATCCCCAGTCTCTCCAGAATCTCAAGACAAAGCAGACTCCTCTATCTAAGACAAAGGACCTGGGTATCCCATGTAATTTGAAAATATTGTTGACAAACAAGGTAGGTCATTTTTTAGTGTCAGGAAGTAGATGATACATTTTAGAGAACCTATCAACAACCACCCAGACGACCGCCTTCCCCGGAAGGGCGGAAGGTCAGTAATGAAATCCATTGAGATGTGGGTCCAAGGTCTCTGTGGAATGGGCAAGGGGCAAAGCAGATCCACAGGATATCTCCTGGGTACCTTGTCACTTGTTCAGACATCACATGCCGATGACAAAGGCAACCACATCTTATGACCAAGTAGGCCACCAGTAGGCTCTGGAGACCACGTGTTTAGTCCCAGCAATTCCTGGATGACCTGCAAGTACAGAACAAAGAGATTCCTCCAAAACTTTAAGGTGGAGACTTGGAGGAATAAACAATTTACCAGAGGGAAGATTACTGGGAGCCAAATCCTGACAACTTCGTATTTCAGAGGCAAGATCAGGACTAACGGCAGCAATGACAATACCTGGAGAAGGAATGTTACCAGGTTCAGTATTGATAAGTACCAAAACTATGTCATAAAACATCCGCTTTCACATTACCATACCCAGGACGGTAAGAAATAATAAAAGTAAACCAGGTGAAGAACGAGGCCCAGCGTTCTTGTCTAGGTTTCAAGAGCTTAGCAGTGTCCAGATATATCAGATTTTTATGATCGGTAAGTACAATGATCTGGTGATGATCCCCTTCTAAGAATTGCCACCATTCCTCAAAGGCCCATTTGATAGCCAACAGTTCCCGATTGCCAATATTATAATTCCTCTTGGCGGAGGAAAATTTTCTCAAGAAAAATGCACATGGCTGAAGATTAGATAAGGAAGATGACACCTGAAACAGTACTGCACCCACCCCTTCCTCAGAAGCATCCACCTCAACATAAATGGTTTGGTGACATCAGGCTGAATAAGTACGAGTGCATGAATGAACCTTTCTTTCAGTGTTTCAAAGGCAAACAGAGCATCAGGGGACAAATGGAGAAGATCCACCTCCTACCAGGTTAAGCCAGTTAAAAGCTTGGCAGTAACTGAAAAAGAAATGATATAATAGTTTGCAAAACCGAGGAATCGTTGAAGGGCCTTAAGAGAAGTAGGCCTAGCCCAATCAACTACGACTTGCACTTTAGCGGGGTCTGTCCAGAAACGTTAGGACCCAGGGAGGAAACTTCTCTTACACCAAATTCACATTTACTTAGCTTAGCAAACAGTTTATAGTTTCTCAATTTTTGGAGGACTTTTCTCACATGTATGAGAAGACCAGTCAGGAGATAAAATCACAATATTGTTGAAATACACAACAACAAACTGACCCAGGAACTCTTGGAAAATATAATTTATGAGATTTTGAAACACAGCTGGGGTGTTACACAGCCCAAAGGGCATCACAAGTTATTCAAAATGCCCTTCAAGGGTAATGAACACCGTTGTCCCCCTCCCATATTCTTATCAAATTGTAGACTCTTCTAAGGTCGACTTTAGTGAGCCACTGAGCCCCGACAATTTGATTGAATAGATTAGGAATGAGAGAAAGGGGGTAGTGGTTTCTGACCGTGATTTTATTAAGGTCTCTGTAATCAATACAGGGGCACAATCCAATGTATTTTTTATTCACAAAAAAAAAATTCAGCTCCCAGTGGCATACATAGAGAAGTCAGGGCCCCCTAGCAAAGATCAAACCAGGCCCCCCCCCCCCACCCCACACAGGACAGAAGGGTTTCTGCCTAAACCCCTTTCAATGACCCTTGGACCATTTTTTCCACTGCCTCATTTGCTAAAAGATGTTCCTTTAGAGGGTAGAGTCCTGACCAAGTTTTAACCCCCAGTAGAAGAGGGGATGATCCGAATTGGGCACCCTCCTGCCCTGGGCTCCATAGCAGTCGCATGGTCCGCCGCTATGGTAGTTACACCCCTGCCAGCTCCCATGGGAGATACAGACGGTCAAACATGCCCTTTTTAAGACTATTCTGCAAATAATTTTTTTAGCCTGCCTTTCAGGTGCCGAAAGATTAAAAATTCAGTCTTTGGAAAATTTAGCACCAGGGACATATTCAATGGCACAATAAGAGGCCTTGTGATGAGAGGACTTCAGAGGCCTCTTTGGAAAACAAATCCTGAAAGTCCTTAATGAACTCAGGTAGTGGTCCTTTCTCTAGTTCAAGACCAGAGAGTTGGATAGATAAGCAATGATTTCAACACTTAAGACACTATTTTACTATTTCCCTAGAACTCCAATTAAAGACAGGACTATGCACCCTAATCAGGGTAAGACAAGATGACATCAGTGGACAAATTTTTCATGGTATATAACGAACACTTTTCAGAATGAATAGACCCAATCTTCATAACCAGTTTAAGGGTTTCATACTCAATAAACCCTGTGGCTAAGGGAGTAGTATCAACCCCAGAAACCAGAATGGGTTGTGATAGTTTACATACTACAAGACCCAAAGATGACACAACATTAAAATGAACAGAATCAGCTAGAGCCCCTGAATCCACAAAAGCTAAACCAGAAACAGACCTTCCTTGTAATGACAGATTATCAGGCAGTAGAACCCAATCAGCCTTTTCGGGAAATACTCGTGCGTTTGAGTGATCTCCTCGATCATCACTCAGACGCTGAAGTTTTCCGACTTTGGACTAGAAGGACAAGATTGCAGTTGATGTGCAGGACTTTTGAAGTAGAAGCAAAGGCCATTATTCAGGCGGCGTTCCTTCCGATGTGGAGAAGACATGGTACCCACTTGCATGGGCTCTTCGGACTCCACTGGCACCTTTGACACAGAGGCTTGAGGAACAGAGGGAAAAGAAGACGACAGACAAGGATAGATCTTTCCCATGGAAAATAAATGGTCAACAGAAAATAGTTCAGGAGAGTTGGTGTCACAGGTAATAGGGAGGGGATAACACCAGATAACACACAGATAGAATAGACTGGAGTCTAGGCCTCAAAGCTAAGGGAGAGGAATGGTGACCTCCTAGGAATCCCTAGATCTCTCCCTGACTCCTGCCAGTATGAGTAGACCCAGACGGTGGAAATACTCATACACCGGAATCTTAGCCCTGGAGACCCTGAAAGTCCCTAGGAGTGGTGGCAGGGAATAAAATTACTCGTTCCTCCCCAGATGAAGGAACCAGCATCTCCCTGAGGCCTAGGCAACGACACACACAAGCGAACAACAAAATGCAAAACAAAATGCACCTAGCTTAAAGAAGAATGGAGCAGGAGATCCAAAAGGAACAACACACTAGCTCAACCAACTCCAGCAGGAAATATCAACCACATGGTAAGCAGTGTGAATCAGAACTAAACAGAGTCTCAGTAATGACCACAAGCTGTACCTGACAAGAGGTGTGGTCATTACCAAACAACAACACTGCAATATGAAAACAGAGAGACTGTCAGATACCCTCACGTGCCGCCAGTCTCTCAGATCTTCTCACCTCTGTCATGGGAAGGACTGTGACAGTTGGGTAATAGAGAGAACGCCCACTGCTGAGGGTTCCCTGGAAGAAGAGACATAATGATGCCTACTCTCTGTGCTTCCATACTAGTGATGAGCGGCAGGTGCCATATTCGATTTCGACGAAATTCGCGAATATTCGAATGAATATTCGTTTCGTATTCGTCGAAATCGAATATTCGTCATTTTTTCTAGTTATCGCGATTAAAATGCGATTTAAATAATCGCATATTGCGATTTGTACTTAAGGCTACTTTCCTATTGGTTTCATATCTAGAATTAGCGAGGATGACGAATATGACGAATGTATTGTCATATTCCTCAAAACGAAGATAACTAGTATTCTACATCTTCGTTTAGTTACCTATTCGTCAACCTCGCTAATTCTAGCAATCAAATAGGAAGGTTGACTATAGAGACAGCTGTAGTTAAATTCGCTATGCGATTTTTTTTTTAATACAATAATTATATTACTTGATATGATAATATTATTATAAGTATTCTATTTATTAAAAAAAAAAAAATCGCATAGCGAATTTAACACAGCTGTCTGGTAAGTCAACCTTCCTATTTGATTGCTAGAATTAGCGAAGTTGACGAATAGGTTGCTAAAACGAAGATGTAGAATACTGCTATCTTCGTTTTGAGGAATATGACGAATACATTCGTCATATTCGTCATCCTCGCTAATTCTACCAAGCCAACCATAACTTCTGTGCTCATGGAGCGTCCCCATCACCATGGGAACGCCTCCATATACTAAAATGTACTGTCGGATTTGAGGAATTACGTTGAAATCGCAATGCGATTAATTCAAGTTATATTAATCGCATTACGATTTCAACTTAGAGCTGGGTTTATAATGGGTCAGCTTGCTAGAATTAACGAAGTTAACGAATATGGAATATAGCAGCAGTGCTGTTGAAATCGCAATGCGATTAATTTAACTTAAAGTATTCGCGATTGCGATTTCAACTTAGCACTGCTAGTGCATAGCTATATATTCCATATTCGTTAATTCTAGCCTATGTAAGATAGCAGTGCTAAGTTGTAATCGCAATGCGATTAATATAACTTGAATTAATCGCATTGCGATTTCAACGTAATTCCTCAAATCCGACAGTACATTTTAGTATATAGAGATTTTCCCATGGAAGGGGACGCCCATGAGCACGGAAGTCGGCAGAAGCGGCAACGGGCACTGACTGGAGCAGCCAGGAAGCCAGGAATCCTCATGACAGGTAAGAACTACTTTTGGGAAGTGGGAAAGAAAAAATATAACTAAAAAAAAAAAAAAAAAAAACGAATATTCGAAATAGCGAATTTATAGCGCTATATTCGAAATATTCGCGAATTAGCGAAGTGCCGATATTCGCTAAAAAAATTCGCTTTTCGAATATTCGCGCTCAACACTATTCCATACCTGATGAGTGTGACCTAAGATTAAAATAATATTTGCAGCTCTCATGGAAGGTTACAAAATGTTTATGGTCACGAGAGAAGCTGTCATGGATCTTAACCTTTGTCTCTACTGGTTGCAAAGCTATAGCAAGGGGGGGTATGGGGGCTGGTTTAGCGGGACTCTTGCTGTTGGACTCTCTCCGCTATATCGCGAACCAGTTGCGCAGTACCCTCCATGTGATTGGCCAACATTGCCATGGCGTCCAGAACTGAGCAGGTCACCCAGAAATATTTTTTTTAGACCAGTGATAATGTAAGGTAGGGACAGACAAGGACAGTGAGCCCTAACCTTGAACACAGCCCACTTTCCCTACCTACTTGTTGTTAAATTATTTTTATTGAAGACAATAATATAACATATATCAAAACGACATGAATTGATTTACATTAATGCCACATAGTGCAATATCCAAATATAGTTGTACTATTACAGTTGGTAAGAAAAAGGATCAAATTTGGTAAGATGGAAAACCACACTCAGCAAACATGAATACGTACTATAACTGACAACGTACATATAGACATAGAGGGGGGAGGAGAGAAGAAAAAAAAAAGGGGGGGGGGAGTATACTGTTTTAAATTTCAGTAAACCATAAAGCATTTATGCTCTAATATCTACCCGGTCTAACCAGGTTCAATACACTTGAGAACCCTTAAATAGCATCCTGGGGGTCCACGTCTTAGGATATCTCTTATCTGTGTCTTCATCCTCCGCCAGCAACTCCTCCATTCTACGGATCTTTTCAAATGTATCTAGCCAGTCTCTAATGTGTGGAGTGTCTTGGGATTTCCAATATCTGGTTATAACTAGGCGAGCGGCCTGCACAAAAAGTCTTGGGAGGCCCCTTTTTAACATTGGACCAGGGAGCATGTATAGTAAAGTCCCTTCAAGGGTCCATTGTATTGATTGACCACTAACCTGATTATACAGATCATTCAAGGCCCTCCAGAAGAGAGTTAGCCGGTCATACTGCCACCATATATGGGTCATTGAGCCTACTGCTCTTTCACATCTACAGCACGGGACCGGACAGGTAGGATAAAAAGAGTGTAGGACAGCAGGTGTCCTGTTCCATCTGGACAAAATATTGACATTTTTTTCCTCTAAACTGCAGCTAATGAATGATTTGTGCGACAACGTAAATGCTTTTTCCCATTGTTCTGCTGGGAAAGATCTTCCCAATTCCCTCTCCCAAGCCGCTACATAAGGCAGGGAAGATGGGGGATGTCCGCTCTCCTGAAGCAGCCCATAGACCAAAGATGCCAGTTGTGTGGGTGGAGTTGTTTGCAGGCAGAGGGATTCAAAAGGTGTCAGATCCCTAGATAGGATCGTAGTAGGGTCTAGAAAAGATATTAGGTTTTTAATACTATTATACTGGAACCAAGACCCTCTATTATTCTTCCCAGGAAACGAATGAAGTAGGTGAATTGGGTTTTTCACAATCCGCTGATATACCCCTGAGGTTTTCTTCCCTCTGAACTCCTAGTAACATCTGCTGTCCCATTCCCAAAGGAAAGTCCAGGTTATCAAATATAGGAGTCATGGGTCCCGGGAATGTTGTAAGGCCTAGAGGTATTTGAAGGCTTTGAAGAATCTACACAGTAATGGAATGGGAATAGTTCTAAAGATATACAATATCCTTGGTAACACGTTCATTTTTAACGTGTGTATCCTCCCAAACCAGCATAAAGGTAATTTCTTCCATGCCTGAAGATCTCTCTTAATTTCTTCCAGGAGTGGAGCAAAATTCTTGGTATAGATGATTATTGATTAGATAGTCAGGAAGGGATAGCCATTCCTAGATAGGTGATATGTCCGTATGTCCATTGAAAGGGGGTAGGAGGACTGTATTGATTGTACCGTTTCGAGCAGTATGTTAATATTAAGTATCTCGGATTTGTGAAGGTTCACCTTAAAATTGCTTAGGTCTCCAAAGATCAAGAACTCCCTCAAAACGTTGGGGAGGCTGACAACCGCGTAAGAACAATAAATAAGAAGATCGTCAGCATATATGGTTATCTTAGATCCCAGATTCCCTATTTTGAATCCCTTAATGGACTTATTGGTCCTGAGTGCTCTTGCCAGGAATTCCATGACCATAATGTATAATAGGGAGGAAAAGCGGGCACCCTGGCCTAGTACCATTGTGTATCTGAAAAGGGGCTGATAGGGAACCATTAACCTGAACCTGAGCTCTAGGGTTTTTGATATAAGGCAAGGATTATATGGATCATATTGGGACCTAGCCCAAAGGCCCTCATAGTTTCACTCAGAAAAACCCAGTACACCCAGTCGAAGAACATAGGGGTGAATTGGATGCATAGGCCAACGACCTTATAGTATTATCCCTAGATTCCTGACCTGGGACAGAGCGCACCTGATCTGTCAGCTAAAATGTTAGCGTATATCTTCACGTCAATGTTGATCAGTGAAATCGGTCGGTAATTACTACAGACTAAGGGATCCTTGCCCTGTTTGGGAAGCACAAATATATGTGTGGTCATATCTTGTGGTGGAAAAGAAAAACCCATTACCAAAGAGTTGCACATATTGGTAATAGGGTTGGAAATATCCAAGAGAAACTTCTTATAAAAGTGGGGAGTAAAACCGTCTGGGCCTAGACATTTGCTAACTTCAAATCTCTTTATGACCCTCTGGACCTCCTGTAGGGTTATGTCTCCCTCCAAAATGTCCCTGTCCTCTAGTGAGAGTTTAGGTTCTGCTAACTGCGACATGTAATGTCTGATTTTCTGTATTTTTAAGTCTTCATGAAGATCAGCATATTTCCCTTTTAAATTGTAGAGAGTTTCGTAATAAGATTGGAATTCTCGCAGAATGTCCCCGGTAGCGTGGACGTGACCTCCTTCTTTGCGGTTAAGTGATGGGATATAAGAGGAGGATTGTCTCGGTTTCAGCATCCTTGCCAACAATCTACTGCTCTTATCTCCCTGCCCATAGAATAGCTTTTTAAGCTTGTCTCTGGCTCCTAAATATTTCTGGTCGATTATTTTCCTTAAGAGCCGACCTAGTATCACATAGCTCTTGATACACCGCCAACGTGATGTTATTTTTATGTCTCCGGTCTAACATGGCCAATTTTTGAAGGAGTGTATTAATCTCAGCAGAGATTCTTGAGTGTAGAAGCATGTGAAATGAGTCTTCCTTGAATCACACATTTCAGAGCCTCCCATTGAATGGTAGGGCTAGAGGAATAGTTTGTGAACCTCCACAAATTCCGAGATAACGGATTTTATATCCGCCACACAGACATGGTCCCTGAGTATATTGTCATTAAGCTTCCAAGAGCTCCAATTGCAAGTGGGGTCACCTACGTCCAAAGCCATCCACGTCAGGGAGTGATCCTACTTGCAGTATAAGCCCTACTTGGCAGAACCGCAGCTGTAGGATGGTCCCTACTATAATTAAGTGCAGAGACGGACAAACCTCAACAGATAAATAAACCCAAAACCCGAGTCATACAGAAATGGGTCAGAACCAGACGGGCTACGAAGTACCAAACAAGAGACAGAGAGTAGTCTGAAAACAAGCCGAGATGAAAACCAGATGGGCTGAATCATACCAAACATGTAAGGGCTCTTTCACACTTGCTTATTTCTTTTCCGGCATAGAGTTCCGTCGTCGGGGCTCTATGCCGGGAAAATCCTGATCAGGATTATCCCAGTGCATTCTAAATGGAGAGAAATCCGTTCAGGATGCATCAGGATGTCTTCAGTTCAGGACCGGAATGTTTTTTGGCCGGAGAAAATACTGCAGCATTTTTGCGCCAAAAATCCTGAACACTTGCCACAAGGCCGGAGCCTGGAATTAATGCCCATTGAAAGGCATTAATCCGGATCCGGCCTTAAGCTAAACGTCGTTTCGGTGCATCGCCGGATCCGACGTTTAGCTTTTTGTCAATGGTTACCATGGCAGCCAGGAAGCTAAAGTCCCGGCTGCCATGGTAAAGTGTAGTGGGGAGCAGGGGAGCAGTATACTTACAGTCCGTGCGGCTCCCGGGGCGCTCCAGAGTGACATCAGGGCTCCCCACACGCATGGATCATGTGACGTCATTTTGGAGCGCCCCGGGAGCCGCACGGACTGTAAGTATACCGCTCCCCCGCTCCCCACTACTACTATGGCAACCAGGACTTTAATAGCGTCCTGGCTGCCATAGTAACCTCAAAGCATTTCGAAGACTGATCAGGATCCTGATCAGTCTTCTAATGCTTTCAGGCGACTTGCGCTCTGACGGATCTGGTGGGATGGAAGTGCCTGCCGGATCCTCAGAACGCAAGTCTGAAAGAGGCCTTAGACAGAGAGTGGTCAGAAGTAGTGTTGAGCGAACTTGTGTTTTAAGTTCTGCGTCCAAAGTTCGGGTTCAGGTTCTCGAAGAATCCTGTTATGGATTCCGCTACCATGAACCATGACGGAATTTGGAATTCATAACGGGATTCTTGGATAACCCGAACCTGAACTTTGGACGCAGAACTTAAAAAACAAGTTTGCTCAACACCAGTCAGAAGCCAAGCCGGGGTCAGAAGTACAGAGGAATCAGTGTGCAAATGCAGGAGCAGGGAACAAGAAACCTGGCTAGCGAGCCAATCAAGGCTGTCACTGGCAATGGTATTCATAGAACAAGGGGTTTAAATAGAGAGCCAGGTTCCTGGACCAGAAGCTGATTGGACTGGTGACCTGACTCTACAATAGGTCAGGCACCAATGAAAGTAATATGCCAGATGGGCTATATCTCAGCCCACTGCCTATTCCCCACAGTGCACATGCGCTGCAGGGAGAAGCCGAGCCTCACGGCCACTTCACTGGGAGGGCATGGCTCTGCAGCGTCTCTCTCTCCTTGAGCAGCACTGCAGACACTTCGAAGGCCAATCCATGAGCAAAAAATATAAGATAATCCAAAAAGTTTGCTACCTAGCAAATTAGCTACCTGGAAACATTGATGAATTAATAATCAAGAAAAACACACTTCATCCTTTTAGTCTGGCAGTAGTGAACCTCTCGTAACCAAAATGAAGCCCTTCTGAAAGGATCCAAAAGTAGAAGATGAACCATACAAAATGTACACAATATTAATGTCCCGACTCCAGCCTTTCCAAAAAGAGACCATAATCTGTATAGTGAGCAACACATGCAGCTGTCCAGAGGAGTATGGAGACTTGGTCTTGGCACCTCATGAAGCAAAGATTCATACAGTAGTTTAACCCTTTGAGGACCAAACCATTTTTCACCTTAAGGACCAGGCCATTTTTAGCAAATCTGACATGTCACTTTAAGGTATATGGTAAAAACTCTTTCACTTATCCAGGCCATTCTGAGATTGTTTTCTCATCACATATTGTACTTCATGACAGTGGTAAAACTGAGTCAACAAATTTCATTTTTATTTATAAAAAAATAAATACCAAATTCACCAGAAATTTTGAAAAATGCCCAAATGTAATTTTCTCTACTTAGCAAAAGTAGAGAAAATTAGATAGTGATAACTCCAAAAATAGTTACTCCAAAAATACTTATTACTTTACATTCCCCATATGTCTACTTCATGTTTGGATCATTTTGTCAATGCCATTTTATTTTTGGGGGGCATTAGAAGACTTAGAAATTTAGAAGCAAATCTTGAAATTTTTCAGAAAATTTCCAAAACCCACTTTTTAAGGACCAGTTCAGGTCCGAAGTGACTTTGTGAGGCTTACATAATAGAAACCCCCCAAAATGACCCCATATTGGAATCTACACCCCTCAAGGTATTCAAAACTGATTTTACAAACTTTGTTTACCCTTTAGGTGTTCCACGAGAATTAATGGAAAATGGCGATTAAATTTCAGAATTTTACTTTTTTGGCAGATTTTCCATTTTAATCCATTTTTTTTCCAGTAACAAAGCAAGGGTTAACAGCCAAACAAATCTCAATATTTATTGCCCTGATTCTGTAGTTTACAGAAACACCCATATGTGGTCGTAGACTGCTGTATGGCCACACGGCAGAGCTCAGAAGGAAAGAAGCGCCATATGGTTTTTGGAAGGCAAATTTCACTGGGATAATTTTAAGCTGTCATCATGTCACATTTGAAGACCCCCTGAGGCACCCCTAGAGTAGAAACTCCAAAAAAATGACTCCATATTGGAAACTACAGAATAACGTGGCAATTTGGTTGGGACTATTTTAGGGTACATATGATTTTTGGTTGCTCTATATTACACTTTTTTGTGAGGCAGGGTAACAAAAAATAGCTGTTTTGGCACCATTTTTATTTTTTGGTTTTTACAATGTTCATCTGACTAGTTAGATTATGTGGTATTTTTATAGAGCAGGTTGTTACGGATGCGACAATACCAAATATGTAGACTTTTTTTGGTTGTTTGTTTCACTTTTACATATTTAAGCATTTTTGAAAAAAATTATGTTTTAGTGTCTACATTTTCTGAGAGCCATAGTTTTTTTTTATTTTTTGGGTGATTGTCTTAGGTAGGGTCTAATTTTTTACGGGATGAGATGGCGGTTTGATAAAGGTACTATTTTAGGGTGCATATAACGTTTTGATCGCTTGGTATTACACTTTTTGTGATGTAAGGTGAAAAAAAATGGCTTTTTTGTCACTTTTTTTTTTTTTTTTTTACAGTGTTCATCTGGGGGGTTAGTTCATGTGATATTTTTATAGAGCAGGTTGTTATGGACACTGCGATACCTAATATGTCTACTTTGTTGTTTTTTTTACATTTAACAGAATAAAAGCATTTTTGAAAAAAAAAAAATCATGTTTTAGTGTCTCCATAGTCTGAGAGCCATAGTATGTTTTATTTTGTGGGTGATTGTCTTAGGTAGGGGCTCATTTTTTGCAGGATGAGGTGACGGTTAGATTGGTACTATTTTAAGGGGCTGTGGTAAGGTGCAAGGTGTCATATGCGATGGCAGGTACGTGTCACCGAGGTTGCTGGCCTCGGTGAGGTGAGAGCCGGGTTTTTGTCTGCAGCAGCTAGTGCTGTTTTGACTCTTTTAAATAGCATGGCTGCAAAGCCGATCCGGGCCGGCTCTTACTGGGAGCAGCTAAAGAGTAGGGTGGGTGGCTGCTCCCCACGGTCCAGTCCGAGTTTTGGGCTGGGTATAAAACACAGCCATCAGCTGTGTCTGAGGTGATTATCCTGGAGCCTGCTAACAGGGCTGAGGAGTTCTCTGTGCTGGAGGACGGAGCTCAGCAAGGTGGTGTTTCCCTGCAACCTGAAGGAGGAATCGCCTGCGGCTGAACCGACTGCTAGGTGTGAACCCGCACTTAAACCACCCAAGGTGACTGGACCCTGTGTTGGCCTGTTTTTGGTTTTGCCACATGATTTCTGTTGTGTGTGAACTGTCACCAAGAGACTGTTTTCATTTCTGGTGTGCAAGTGTGAATAAAACACTGTTTGATGCACAATCTGGACTCCTTGTTTTGCCTCTAAACTGCACCCGCACCGCTGTCTACCAGAGCGACTCCCACATTTGGTGGCGGATGCGGGCATGCGCAGTGAGGCTGGCGTGAACGCCGAACTTTGTTTTTGCTGAGCAAAAGTGAATGTCCTATATTAAGCCGGCAAAGTTGCAGCCTGTGATCCCCGACAAAATGGAGGCGGCTGTGAAAGCCCTCATAGAGGCTAACGTGCAGCAGCGGGAGACCAACCAGCTACTGCTACAGCACGTGATGGCGCTGCAAGCGGCAGGAGCGTCCCACCGCGCCCACGATGCCCGGAAAGCTGTCCGTGCCGCGATCCCTAAGATGACCCCTCGGATGATGTTGAGACCTATCTGGCGGTGTTCGAGAAGGTGGCCGTGAGGGAGAAATTACCCCGAGAACAGTGGGCAGAGGTCGTCGCTCCGTTCCTGGCGTCTGGACCCCAGCAAGTTTTTTTTGATTTGGCAGACGACCAGGCTGCTGACTATTCCACAGTGAAGGGGGAGATCCTGGCCAGACTGGGGGTAAACGTGTTGGTCCGGGCTCAGCGTGTCCACCAGTGGGACTTTAACGTGGCTGAACCCGCCAGGCCGCAGTACTATGAGTTGCTGCACAGGCTGCAAAAATGGCTGCAGCCTGAGGTTCTGAGTCCGACTGCTATGCTGGACCGGCTGCTGGCTGACATGTTTTGGAGGGCCTTGCCTTACCCCCTTCAACACTGGATCGGCCAGGTATCCCCCACCAATGCCCTTGAGATGGTCGACCTGGTAGAACGATATGAGGCCACCAGAAACCTGCAGGGGGGTTCTTTTGGGAGGGGGCCAGTCAAACCCCGCAAATCTCCACCCCAGTCCCGGCGGCCGGCCAAACCCGCCCGGGAGGTACCTCTTGCAGATCCGTCCCCAGTGGTCTGCTGGCAGTGTCGGGAGCCTGGACACATAAGGGCCAACTGTCCACAGTGGGGGAACCCATGGAGACTAATTATGGGTACCGGGCTTCCATGTATGCCCGGAGACTGTGTGCGACCGGCATCCCCGAGACAATGGACAGTCGTCATCTGTGCCAGGTGCAAGTCGGGGATAACCTGGCAGTGGCGCTGTTGGACTCAGGGAGCCTGGTAACCCTGGTAAGTGCTGCCCTGGTACAGCCCACCCAGTATACGGGCCGGAAAGTTGGGGTGGTGTGCATACACGGAGACTTAAAGGACTATCCCACTGCTGAAATGTCTCTGTCCACGGCGGCCGGCACCTGGACTTGTGAAGTGGCGATCTCCGCCAAACTACCGTATGAACTAATAATTGGGAGAGACTTCCTGGTTTTCCGTCACTATGGCCGGAGGTGAAAGTGACTAATAGCCCTGAGACAGGGGTAACCCTAGCAGAGTGGCCTGGTTCCTGTGGGAGGCCAGAGCCCTGGGAGCCCGAGTCCGAAGGGGCCTGCGGTAGGGGTGACCACCACTTCTGTGATAGAGGGGAGACACCCCCACGGAGTGTAATGGTGGGAGACATGGAGGACTTGCCACCAGGTCCTGAGTTGGCAGACCTCCACGTCTCCGGAGATAATTTTGGGACCGCCCAACACCGGGACCAAACCCTCACCAGGGCCTGGGAGAATGTGCTGGAAATTGATGGTAAACCCCAGAAACCAGGGGCTGAATTAATGTTCCCACGATTTATTGTTCTGCAGGATATGTTGTATCGGGTGAACCAAATCCGAGGTGAACCTGTTGAACAGTTGGTGGTGCCCACAGCGTATCGCAAGCTTGTCATGGAGCTTGCCCACCAACATGTTCTTGGGGGACACCTGGGGTGGCAGAAAACCCAGGACCGCATACTGCAGCGGTTTTATTGGCCCGGTGTGTTCAAGGAGGTAGAAGATTATTGTAAGTCCTGTCCAACCTGTCAGATAACTAGCCCCCAGCCACATTTCCGTAGTCCTCTGGTACCTCTGCCAATTATTGAAGTACCGTTTGAGCGAGTCGCTATGGATTTAATTGGGCCTGTACCAAAGTCTGCCAGGGGCCACCAACACATTCTGGTAGTTCTCGACTATGCCACTCGGTATCCGGAGGCGGTGCCTCTGCGACATACCTCAGCTAGGCTCATTGCCAAAGAGTTAATGGAGATGTTTTCCCGTGTGGGCCTGCCTAAAGAGGTTCTGACAGACCAAGGGACCCCTTTTATGTCCAAAGTAATGAGGGAACTGTGTAAATTGTTGCGTATAAAGCAGTTACGGACGTCCGTTTACCATCCGCAAACAGACGGTCTTGTGGAGAGGTTTAACCAAACTCTAAAAAATATGTTAAAGAGGGTGGTGTCTAGAGATGGGAAGGACTGGGATCTGCTTCTGCCCTATCTCATGTTCGCAGTGCGAGAGGTGCCCCAGGCCTCTACTGGGTTCTCGCCCTTCGAACTGCTTTATGGCAGACACCCTCGGGGCCTGTTGGATATCGCCAAGGAAGCATGGGAACAACAGCCTGTCCCCCACAAAAGTGTCATTGAGTATGTCGCCCAGATGCAGGAACGGATGGAAAGGGTGTTGCCCTTGGTCCGGGAGCATATGGAGGCAGCGCAACAAGCCCAGAGTAGGGTGTATAATCGTCAGGCTCGGGTACGGGGCTTCAATCCGGGAGATCGAGTGTTGGTTCTGGTACCCACCCTTGACAGCAAATTCCTAGCTAGGTGGCAGGGCCCCTATGAGGTGATCGAGAAAGTAGGGGAAGTAAATTACAAAGTACACCAGCCAGGGCGGCGCAAGCCGGAGCAGGTGTACCACGTGAATTTACTTAAGCCGTGGAAAGATAGGGACGCGGCCGACGACCCCAGCCCCCGGCCAGGGCTTCTAGGTGAAAAGGTTCCAGCCCCACAGTTCGAGGCCTGTGAAGCCGTAACCACGGTAAAAATTGCAGACAGCCTGTCTTCCAAACAAGTTCAGGAAGTCAGGGAGTTCCTCAGTCGGAACACGGATGTGTTCTCAGACCTCCCTGGCCGCACGTCTCTCATCCGACATGACATCGTCACTGAGCCTCAGGCCAAGGTCCGGTTAAAACCATACCGGGTACCCGAGGCTCGGCGGCGGGCCATCGTGGAGGAAGTGCAGTTAATGTTGAAGCTCGATGTCATTGAGGAGTCGAAAAGTGAGTGGGCCAGTCCCATAGTCCTAATACCCAAGCCGGATGGGACGTTGCGGTTCTGCAACGACTTTCGCAAGTTAAATGAAGTATCCAAGTTTGACGCGTATCCCATGCCCCGAGTAGACGAGCTTGTTGAAAGTTTAGGACAAGCCCGTTATTTTTCTGTGCTGGACCTCACTAAAGGGTACTGGCAGGTACCCTTAACGGAGTCGGCTAAGGAAAAACCGCATTTGTTACCCGCAGGGCCTGTATCACTACAAGGTGTTACCCTTTGGCCTGCATGGCGCCCCGCCACTTTCCAAAGGTTAATGGACATAGTGCTGCGACCACATCGTCGGTACGCCTCGGCCTACTTAGATGATGTAGTCATCCACAGCACCGACTGGGAAAGCCATTTGCCCAAGGTGCAGGCGGTAGTGGATGCCCTGAGGAAAGCCGGACTGACCGCTAACCCAAAGAAGTGCTCCATAGGGTTAGAGGAGACAAAATATCTGGGATATGTAATTGGGCGGGAGTTATCAAACCTCAGGTAACTAAGGTAGAGGCCATTCGTAACTGGCCCCGACCGGTCACCACCAGGCAGGTAAAGTCGTTCCTGGGGATTGTAGGTTACTACATGAGGTTTGTGCCCCACTTTGCCACAATAGCAGCGCCATTGACAGACCTGTTGAAGGGGCGAAAGTCTGGGAGGCTTAGCTGGAGTGAGAAGGCGGAGGAGGCTTTCTCCGCGTTGAAGTCGGCCCTGTGTCGGTCCCCGGTTTTGGTGACACCCGACTTCAACAAGGAGTTTGTCGTACAGACCGACGCCTCGGAGGTAGGCCTCGGTGCGGTACTGTCTCAGGAGGTCAACGGGGAAGAACATCCCGTTGTCTTCCTGAGCCGTAAGCTCAGTCCCGCCGAGTCCAGATATAGTATAGTGGAGAGGGAGTGCCTGGCTATCAAGTGGGCACTCGAATCTCTCCGCTACTACCTGTTAGGAGAGGTTCCGTCTGGTGACCGACCATTCCCCCTCAAATGGATGAGTCAGGCCAAGGAGAGGAATGCTCGGGTCACCAGGTGGTTCCTATCTCTTCAAAATTTCAAGTTTTCCGTGGAACACAGGGCAGGCCGCTTGCAGGGCAACGCAGATGCCCTGTCCCGCGTCCACTGCCTTACGTGTGTTCACCCCTCAGGGTTGAACAAAGGGGGGTATGTGGTAAGGTGCAAGGTGTCATATGCGATGGCAGGTACGTGTCACCGAGGTTGCTGGCCTCGGTGAGGTGAGAGCCGGGTTTTTGTCTGCAGCAGCTAGTGCTGTTTTGACTCTTTTAAATAGCATGGCTGCAAAGCCGATCCGGGCCGGCTCTTACTGGGAGCAGCTAAAGAGTAGGGTGGGTGGCTGCTCCCCACGGTCCAGTCCGAGTTTTGGGCTGGGTATAAAACACAGCCATCAGCTGTGTCTGAGGTGATTATCCTGGAGCCTGCTAACAGGGCTGAGGAGTTCTCTGTGCTGGAGGACGGAGCTCAGCAAGGTGGTGTTTCCCTGCAACCTGAAGGAGGAATCGCCTGCGGCTGAACCGACTGCTAGGTGTGAACCGCACTTAAACCACCCAAGGTGACTGGACCCTGTGTTGGCCTGTTTTTGGTTTTGCCACATGATTTCTGTTGTGTGTGAACTGTCACCAAGAGACTGTTTTCATTTCTGGTGTGCAAGTGTGAATAAAACACTGTTTGATGCACAATCTGGACTCCTTGTTTTGCCTCTAAACTGCACCCGCACCGCTGTCTACCAGAGCGACTCCCCACAGGGCATACACCCGTTTTGATCGCTTGGTGTTGTACTTTTAGTGATGTAAGGTGACAAAAAAATGTTTTTTTTAGCACAGTTTTTATTAAATTTTTTTGACGGTGTTCGTCTGAGGGGTTAGTTCATGTGATATTTTTACAGAGCTGGTCGATATGGATCCGGTGATACCTAATATGTCCACTTTTCTTTTTTTCCTATTTTTTACAATTTTTTTTTACTTTATTTTGGGAAAAGGACGCTTTTTTTTTTACTTGAAACTTTTAATGTTTTTTGCAAAACTATTTTTTTTACTTCTTTTTTCACTTTATTTTTTGTCCCACTCTGGGACTTCAACTTTTGGGGGCTTGATCCCCTTTACAATGCATTACTTCTGTATTGTAATGCATTGGCTGTTAGTGTATTACACTGTGTAATACAGGGGGCTGAATCTCACAGGCTCTTCCGGAAGGCAGCCACGATGCCTAAGGATTGGAAGGCATTGGGCTGTCTTCCCTGCCATTGGGTCCCTGTCACAGCAGCCTGGGGACCCGATGGTAGCTCCGATCCCCGCAAGGACACTACCTCTGATGACGGCACATCAATGGTTAATGGCGTTTTCACCGATGCCAGTGCATACAGCAGGGGTCTGGCTATCAGTGACTGCCGGACCCCTGCCGCGGATCGAGTGGGCTCAGCTCCTGCACCCACCCGATCAGCGCACTTTGTGTCTATGGCAGAATTCCTTATGATGAATTTATTGTTCTTCAACCACAGAAACTTTTTGGAATCTATTCCAGCAATATTATTAAGGAAAAGGGGTGAAAGGGCCCATGAAGCTCAGTCTCTATTGGTCGGTGGCATGCTGTCCTCTCTTTTGGTGACGTTGCATATTGTGTAGCTACTTTCCACTTGTTTGATCGTCCCTCATCAGAACTTAGAGTCTCCTCTTCTGTAAAACTGGTATGAAGTCAATGGGTTTCTGGAAGTAGGTCCTCCCATTGCTGGTCATTTATGGCATTGCAACTGAAAGTCAGGCTCATCCAACAGGGCACCCTGGTTACACCACTGGCATAGTCTGTCCTCCCTCAGTCTGTAGGTTTGTCCATGGATTCCTTACTCTACCTCTGGACTGTGGTCACACTAAGCATCTGGACCAGTCTGCATTCTCCCTGCACTGACTGGTAGACAATAAGTTTCTTAAAGTTTTTTTTTTTTTTTTGTCATTTTTGCAATCACTCATGTTCCTCTCTTTGCTTGGTTATTGTAGCCTTGCACATGTCTTACTCTTTGCTAATGGTGCTTCTGAACTTGAGTTGGTGAATTTGTCTAAGCCCATAGATATGTCATGATCAAATTGTAGGTGTTATGGTGGTAGGAGCATGGCCTGCTATTCTGTATATGTGTTACAGACAATGGTTGTGGAACCACTGTGCCAGCTAACCAGTCTGCCACTGGGCGAGATCTGAGGTTGTTATACTGGTTTTCACCCTCTAACCCCTATACAGGCATCTGAACTTTGCTGTGTGGGAGCTACCAGGCTGCTACCTCTTGAAATAGTTGGCATCTGACCCATGGAAATCAGCGACACTAGTGCAAAGCTCCAGAGGCACAAATTCAGAACCAGGCTGAATACAGGTGAAGTAAAGGCAAACACAGATACAGGCATGAGACAAAACACTGAGCACTGGCAGACAGAACGATCAGGAACTCAGACAGACTTTAAGAACCAGACAGACAGACCTCAGGGACTTGTACAGACAGACATAGCAGATACTGGACAGCAGTCATCAGACGTCTAGGCAGAAAGAAGCACAAGACGCTAAAGGAAATGATTCAGACACAACAGTTACAGAAGTATCGACACACACAGACAGACGGATTAAGCTCCACATAGACTCTAGCGGAGGAGATACAAATCCAAGACAAGGTCAAGCAAACAGGGTATATAGTAATGTATAGCACAGACACAGGGTAAAGGCCTTTAGAACAAGGTCAGAATTCAGACATGGATCGAACCAGAACAATTCAATCATAAACTTGAGAGACCGGGCAGATAGAGCTCCAACAATGGACACAGACAGAATCTCAGCAGGTTCAAGCAAAGCATCTTACATGATGAGGGCAGGTCACAGAACTCAAGAAACATCTCCAGACTGACACATAACTCAGGAACTGTATGGCTCATTAGACGAGCTGATGCAAACACAGACAGAGAATGATTAACTCTTGCAATACAGAACTGAGGAGAGACACAAGCACATGGCCAATAAATCACATGGAGCAGTGGCAACATGAACTGCCATTGAACACAACGGCCCAATGCGAATACATAAGCTTGTTACAAACGCAACAAGTGAAACACCATTGTAACAATATGTACCCAGAATGAAAACCCAAAATAAATCTTAAAGAACATCTTGACCTGCCCCCTCCATTTTCTACCCCCAGGATAACAGAATAGGAAGCAAAACAGGCAACCAATCTGAGCTCCATTATGTGGCACCCGTATAAAGTATTACTTCTTTTTCTTAAAATACAAAGAAAGCCCATAGTCTTGATGGAGGACCCGTTTAGTCTCAAGGCATTATAGTCCTGAATTTTGGTCCTGAAAGCATCCAGGAGATGGTTGCAAGCATGAATACATAAATATAATGCCTGTAATGTGTCATTAAATGGTTTGTCTCTCTTGGAAAACCCATGTTCATAAATCCTATTCAGAATTCTCATGTCTTGACTAGACTGGAAAAGGGTTTAATGTCTCTAGTGCTGGAGGACCTGTCCTTTCCTGCAGTACTAAGTTTCTCCTGTGGGGGTGCTGCAGGGAAATGAAACCCTTTCTGCAAGGTTTTCTCTAGGGTTTCAGCTGATTGCTGAGGGTCATAGTAGAGAGAAACTTGATCAGCTTATTGTCAAATGGCCTTTCTAGCGAGTAGGGATTGTCCAAGGCAAGAACCCCATTAAGAGTCTCCATCCCCGATACGAACGTTGAGTTTTCTTTACGATTTCTCATCCTCTGTTATGTTTAACCTATGGCTTTACTGATTGGAGATGCCTAGGTGACTGTATAGCGCATATGCAGATATTAAGCTCTGATGACCTCCAGGACTATGAGCTGCAGTGGAGCCTGTCGGCCTCAGTGGATGCTATGTCCATGAGATGCTCTCATACACTGCTGCTTCTAATCAGTAACCGGGACCTGTGATGCATGTTATTGGTGGTGGTGGTGGGTGACACGAGGGTGGAGAGGAGACGATGGTGCACATCTGCAGTGCAGTATCTCCGTTTAACAAGCTACAATATTCCACCTCCATAAACTCAACCCCTTTATGATACTCCAGACATCAGAGGCGTTCAGATCCGGAATTGGTTTTAGCGCTGCAGTTATCTGAGCTTCGTCTTTTCGGCTTTAGAACAATTCATACGCTTATTTCAGATGAGACCCTGGTTTGTAATTAACAAAAGCTTATGAAGATGGCAAGGGCTGATTTCATGCCAAACCTGAACGATAAAAGACTCATTGCTGTGGATCTGCGTCACTGGGGTTAGGACGATGAATGCGTGATAGTGCGCCATGAAAACGCCGACTTCAAGAGGGGGCATTTAATTGCATGTAACCCTTTTAGTAGTCGGTAGGAATTTAGCACACTCGGAGTCGTACAGATATAGCAAACGTTAACCTACGTTAACCTACGTTAACCTACTGACAATCATGACATGTCAAAATCATAGTTGCAGGAAGTTTTACATTGACACGTAACGCAACAACAGCCAAAAAGTCACGTTAAAGCTTGATGTGACTGTATATTTAACATGTTTCTCCTATGCAAACTGTTTATCCTATGCAAAGTTATAACCTTCTTACTTTATTTCACTAAAACCACCAAATCAAAATCAGACAAGAATAGGATGGTTTTATAGAGGTCTGGATGTTCCATTCCGCAAAATGTGAAATGCACAACCTGCTTTTACACATGACTAAAGTGTATAGATATAGGAGGGTGCAATGGTTAGGGCGACCCCCCCCCCCCCCAGGGCACAAAAGCCTAAATGCTACAGCGACCCCTATAACCCCTATAGCTGCCCGACTGAGTATCTGTGAAGATTAGTAAATGTGCAGCGGCTGGGTTTGGGGTGGCCCAAGCGCTACACAGGGTCACTCGGACACTGTTGAGGTGTCACCATGTTTTGATGCTCTCCAGAAGTAATAGTAAGGCGTGGTGCACCGCAGTGGGAAATAAGTCCAGAGAGTCAGGGTCTGCAGTAAACTAGTGTGCTTCTGTAGGAATTCAGGTATGAAACAATACAGGCGAGGCATAGGGCCGGCTTCCCCAGTCTCCTTCCTGGCAGAAGAAGGGTTTGATGCTGAGGAAAGGCCTGAGCTAGCTGTCCCTCTCTCTCTCAGAAGGCTGGTACCCTGGTCAAAAGCCCACAGCCTGTAGATCAGTAGTCCGGTTTCCTCTTTTGTCACAGGATTGGTGACTAATGGTCTGTGGCTCAGCGTTCCCATCTAAGTGTCTTCTTCTGGTCACACATGCAGACTGGCATGAGTGTCCCGCCAACACTGGTTCCAAACTGCAGAACACTAGGGGCTCTGACTGCTCTCCTTATACACCATTTATAGCTAGACTGGAACCTTCTAGTGGGAGGGGGGAGTGGAAAAACTCAGCACAAATAAATACAATGTTACAACTCCCATCTCTCATAGACTTACATTAGAGCTTCAATGATACTCAATGGCAATAACATAGCAGTTTTTTCCAGACATAGCAACAGAGCTAAATCAGACATTCAAAAGGTCAGACTGTCTGGTTTTGGTGGTAAACAATGTCTGGATTTTACCCTCCAAAACATGCTCTTCTTTAAACCCTATGGCAGCTGTGGCAAAGTCCCAAAAGTCTCTTAGTATTCTTAACCCTTTCCACAGAGCCTTGCAAATACTGTGCAAATGAACAAGACATATATCACAACACACATATAAAATGCAGTTATACAGTAATAAACAATGCAAGTTAACTCTATCAAGTGAAATAAAGTAAGAAGTTTATAACTTTGCATAGGAGAACAGGGGAAAATGTCCACTAAATGTCCAGCCTTCACAGTACTCCTGCTCCAGGGCACTACCAATGGATAATCATAAGTCAAGCTATTCTTAAGGGTCTGCTTCTGAAGTGATTCAAGAATTTCCTATGAGCTCCATACTTCCTATGCAAACCTTGAGCTCCATTGAAGGCACTCCACCTCTTTGGGTTTGTCTCCATCCTATATATGATGCTGCAGTGTTTCACTTCTTTGTAAGTTAAAAATAAATAAATAGATAAATAAATAAATAACCAAATAAGTAAAAAAAAAAAAAGCCAAATCCTTGTATTTCCTCCATGCAGCACTTTACTGATATTGTCCATGTGAGGCCCATTAATTGTGTTGTAGCCGCTTGTGAGTTATTAAAATCTTAAGTGCAACCAGGCATTTCTCAGTTATTAGGGCCACGTGATTAATTTATGGTTCAAGCGCTTTAAGTTGTTGAAGACCAGGCGGTTAAATAGATCCAGTCCCCGGAGGAGCGAGGAGCTAAGCGAAGAATGAAGGAGACACTACGACTCCATTAAAGGGGTTTTCCCATGAATAATATTCGATTTTCAAACCAGCACCTGAATCTGAATACTTTTGAAATTGTATATAATTAAAAATTTTAAATGAGGATTCACTGAAATCTAACTGTATAGCACCACTTGCTGTTTGCAATTTTTTTTAAAAAAAAATTCTCCTGCTCATTGAGATGGTTTTGCACATTCTCAGTTTTATCCTTCAACTGCCACTAGCTTCAGCAAAAGGACATACCCCTGCGAAGGGCACGCCCTCTGAGCTGCCAGCCTGAAATAAATCTGGCAGAACAATTGGAGCAATGAATGGGGAGATCTGTGAGGTACGGGGCTGGTTCTTGCTTTGTCATGTACTGGACTATGTATGATTTTCATGTTTTACATTAATCATGGGATAACCCCTTTAGGGTCCATTCAAACGTCGTAGAATGGGTCCGGATCCGTTCTGCAACCTTGCGTAACGGATCCGGACCCAGTCATTTTCAATGGGGACGGAAAGGATGTGGACAGCACACAGTAAACTCTCCGCATCCGCATTTCCGGTCTGGTCCGCGGCTCCGGAAAAGAATAGAGTATGTGAATGATCTATTAAGTGACGGCGATGTGCAGCAGATGTGCAGACCGCAAAACACTACGGACATCTGAATGGATCCTTATACTGTGGACTATTCCCTTTCTTTTGAGAGCTGAACTAATTGCCATGATGGAGTTTATGCTATAGTCTCACCACATTGAGTCATATTTCGACGTAGGTCTCATGGGCGCAGTAAAGACAAGTATATGAACTATTTCCCGTTGCATGTGAGGTCCCAATGGTTCTGTACTGAGGACCCATAGGTATTCTATGTGCTGCCCTGTTGTGCTTTTGTGAGTACTGATTCTAGCGGAGATTACCTCCGTAATATGGCAAGGGATGAATGGCTCCCCCTGTGTGTGAACTTGTGAAAAGTTTATGCACCTAGGATTGAAGGGAAGGGGACATCGGACACCTTCATGGGGCACATGCCTCCATGATGTGTCCCACCTCCCCACCCTCAATATCTATCTGCTCCCCTGGGTATCTGTCCAAATGCAGCAATACAGCATTGCACCGCCCTACGGGCTCCATTCTCCTCTTCATATCAGGGTAAATGTCTTTCCTACAGCCACCCTTATCATGATGGGCAGCCCTCCTCAGCACCACTTCCATAATAACCCGGGTGCTTCAGCTCCTTTGCCTGTCCAGTACGTAACTGTGCTCTGCTGGCCATGCGGAGACGGCTAGGACCTGAATGGGATAGGCTACACAAAATACACTGCCAAAAAGAACTATGGAGGCACTATGATACTTTACTTAAAGGGGCAGTACCAACCCTTACAAGTTGACAGACAGAGGTGCTTAGTAGTTTCAGAAAGCAGTTGCCCATCCTGGTGCATGGTGGGGGTAGTAAGTTTCAGATTGGGGGGTGCCAAACGTAATCTCACTCCACCCTACTATACCTTTGCACAGAGATACTATATTCACTTGTAAATAATGTACCTATATGGGCACTATATTACAGATCTGTAGAATTTGAAGGTCGAAGCCTTGGTTTAGCCCCTTGACTCCAGCACAGCCTCATATTTTCATTCTCTGAATCGGTGAAGAGGGGTAAGTGCTCCGTCCTCTGATCACAAGATAAAGCCAAATCCTAGCAATATTCCATCACTTTATCAGGTGGAAAATTCCTTTAACCTATAGTATTTCTGATCATCGGGTGGTTTGGACTTTGCATCAATTGGACTCACACGATTACCTAAGTGGGTACTGTGGGAAATGATTGGGATCAGAGAAAACAGCGATCCTGGCCATTACTGTGCTGACGCCAGAAGCAGCTCGTGGCTCAGTGGATAGCACTGATGGCTCGATGGCTCAGTTCAGATCCAGCCCAGCCAGGGTCACATCTACATGGACTTTGTATGCTCTCTGTGTGTTTGCATGGATTTTCTCTGGATGCTCCAGTTTCTTCCCAGTCTCCAAAAACATACTGATGAACAGAGTTCTTCTCCTGGGACATCAAGGACATGTACCTTCTACCCAAAGACACCTGAGGACCGCCATGTCATGAGGCTGGACATGCCACTGTTTATCATGATTGGTCATCCTACCAAGAAGACGTCCACTTTGACCACCCATTTTTAATATGACCAGTTAGGTTACATGTGGGTGGTGCACAGTAGAAAGGTCCATCATTATGGAGCACTCATAACTAGTGTTGAGCGCGAATATTCGAATAGCGAATTTTTTTGCGAATATCGGCACTTCGCTAATTCGCGAATATAGTGCTATATATTCGCTATTTCGAATATTCATTATTTTTATTTTTTTATTGTTATAGTTTTTTTCTTTCCCACTTCCCAAAAGTAGTTCAACATAATACATTCGTCATCTTCTTCTACCAAGCCAACCATAGTAAACCAGGTCTAAGTTGAAATCGCAATGCGATTAATTCAAGTTATATTAATCGCATTGCGATTTCAACTTAGACCTGGTTTCTATGGTTGGCTCGATAGAATTAGCGAATATGACGAATGTATTCGTCAAATTCCTCAAAACTAAGATAACAAAGTATTCTCTATCTTCGTTTTAGCAACCTATGCGTCAACCTCGCTAATTCTAGCAATCAAATAGGAAGGTTGACTATAGAGACAGCTGTGTTTAATTCGCTATGCGATTATATTACTTAGCTTTTTTTTTTTTTAATAAATAGAATAATTATAATACTTGATAATTATTATAATTATTGTATTTATTTAAAAAAAAGCAAAGTAATATAATCGCATAGCGAATTAAACACAGTTGTCTCTATAGTCAACCTTCCTATTTGATTGCTAGAATTAGCGAAGTTGACGAATAGGTAGCTAAAACGAAGATGGAGAATACTTCGTTATCTTCGTTTTGAGGAATATGACGAATACATTCGCTATAATTCTAGATATGAAACCAATAGGAAAGTTGCCTTAAGTTACAATCGCAATACACGATTATTTAAATCGCATATTAATCGCGATAACTAGAATAATGACGAATATTCGATTTCGACGAATATGAAACGAATATTCTGGGGAAATATCTCCAGCTAATTTTTTAAGAATTACAAAACGTTTTCTTATGTAAGGCGGCACCACTTTGTGATATTTTTTTTATAAGATTCTTTTTTTTTTTTTTTACATATTACATATTTTATAAACATAACAATGATATTTAAAGGGAAGTTGATATACTTGTAGTTAACAAAAAAGAAAGAAAAAAAGTAAAAATAACCCATATGGTCAATAAAACATTGCTCATAGGAACATCACAAGACATTACAAAGCGGGAGACACTCTTCGGGAAGTGTACAGAAATTAGCTACAACTATTAAATGTGATATGTCCGGATTGATGTAAAACATGAAGGATCATACATAGTCTAGTACATGACAAAGCTAGAACCAGCCCTGCACCTCACATGGGTTCAGAGATCTCCTGCTCGAATTCCGGTACTACTATTTATATCAAACTAGCAGCTCAGGGACTTGTCCTTTCTGCTGCTGCTCAAGGCCATGTCCTTTCTGCTGAAGCTCAGGTGGCATGTCCTTTCTGCTGAAGCTTTCTCCCTATCACAGCTCAGGCAGTTGAAGGAAGGAACTGAGCATGTGCGTCCACCTCAGTGAGATGGACAGATAAATAAGTTAAAAAAATAAAAATACAGCAGATGGCGCTATACAGATCCATTTTATTGAATAACTCAGGGGCTATACTACATTTTTAATTACATCCAATTACAAAAGTATTAAGGTGCTGGTTTAAAAACTGCAGAATTTATTTTGTGGGACAACACCTTTAATACTCCCAACTTTTGAATGGATACCAAGCCTGAATGTAAGCATGGCCCAGGTTGGCAGACACAGTGTATCTAGCCACCTACTCCAGATTACTTCATACAAATTCCCTCCTCTTTAAAGCCCGATCGTCTCATTTATTCTAGAGAGAAACTTTATACAACCCCACACCGTGTGAACTTAGGGTACTTTTACACTTGCGTTGTTTGATTCCGGCAGGCAGTTCCATTGCCTGACCTCCTGCCTGATCAGGAAACTGTATGCAAACGCATGTAATTTTTTCTGACTGATCAGGCATTTTTCAGACTGATCAGGTCTGAAAAATGACTGATCAGTCAGAAAAATGCATTGCAATACCAGATCTGTTTTTCCGGTGTCATCCAGCAAAACAGATCCACTATTTATTATTTTACGGAATACCGGATCTGTCATTGCGGTATTTTTAATGCCGGATCTGGCACTAATGCATTCCGGCATGTGTTTCGGAATTTTGGATGGAGATAATACCGCGGCGTGCTGCGGTATTATCTCCGGCCAAGACGCCGTTAAGTGACTGAACTGGAGACATCCTGATGCATAATGAACAGATTTCTCTCCATTCAGAATGCATTAGGATAAAACTGAAGCGTTTTTTTCCGGTATTGAGCCCCTAGGACGGAACTCAATGCCTGAAAAGTTTAACGCTAGTGTGAAAGTAGCCTTAGTGCGCACACTGTATTAGCAGCAACAAGAGTCTGCAAAGATACCAATCTTAAACATCAAAAAGGGTCTTGTAGAAATGTGCAAAAAATACAGTTGGGCCATTCGCCTACCTTCACACAGCGATAGTATAGGGGTCAGCTTTAAAATGTGATTCCGTTGTTCATCTATAATATGCCCGAGCTCTTCCTCCCACTTAGTCTTAATTTTCAGAGGGATTACATTCAAACATTTCACCTCACTTTGTGGATCCTGCATAGAAGCTGTCATAGAAACTTAAAATGACTACAATGCATGCGTGATCTACGATGGAAAAAGATGGAAAATCTGCTGCCCTTGGGAATGTTTTTGACTATTCTATGGAATTACATACGGCAGAGGCTGCGTAAGATACGCCATTTTTGCTGACCCTGAGCCCTAATGTGCTGTTTTTCCCCACTTTTTTTTACAGATGCTCATTATGTAACCTGCAGGATCCAAGAATGTGCGGAGACGACCAAGACTGGCCCTTTCTCCCGTTTTATTGATACCAATTCCTTGGTGGTACAAGATGAATATGTCTTCATTCAGGTAAGAGCAGAACATAGGGACTCATTATGTACTGTAGTGGTTTCTCCAAGCCCGAAGACTCCCCCTCTCCATAAGACGTGAACTTGCTTCTTCAGCCTCCTGCACACGGCTGTGGGAAGGGACACACTGGACACGTATGACGTGGGGCAAAGGTAGATGAAACATGCGTTATCCAACTTCATGAAACGAGTGTTGTCTTCAGGAAATCTTATCTGCTGCAGAGTCAGGCAGGTCCCCTCCGCACCCCGCGGCCCCTCCACCTGTAAACACCTCAATTTATAGCCTTCCAAATTTATCAGCCCATTTTTACATCTGTTGTATTTTTAAATGTCCCTTTGTTGATGACGTTATCTTACAGCAGGACCTACAGCCAGGAGAAAGCAATGCATGTTGGCTTACTTCTAGTTTTTGACAAATAATATACAGTATAATAAAAAGTTATAGACCTTCCAGTATTACATACAGCACCTCCCACACCAGCTTCTGATATCTGAAGAACATTTGATATTACACAGAGGTCAGAAAATACTGATGTAAAATTATTCTTGGATGTTCGAAACGCGTAGTTCCTTGAAGAAAACCTCCCAACAGGTCTGAGTGAAAAAGTTCTGGACTAAAACTTCTCATGGGAAAGAATAATAGTGATTTATATGAAGATTGAAGTTTCCTAACCATTATGCAGTTACTTGTACATGAGTGATAAGAGTGTAGGATATGGAGGTTGGATACAGGTATGGTTTGGATAAGGCTGTAGGATATGAGAGTTGGAAATGGGTGTTGGATGTTGGACTTAGGTATAGATTTAGGATATGACTATTGGATACAGATGTTGGACATGGGTGTAATACATGGATGTTGGGTTTGTCTGATGGATGTGGGTGCTGGATATGGATAGTGGAATTGGGTGGTGAATATGGGTGGTGAATAAGGGTTAGAGTTGGATGCTGAATATGGGTGTAAAATAGGAATGTTGGATATGGGTGTAATATATAAGTGCTGGTATTGCTATGGGTGTTGAATGTAGGTGATGGATGGAGGAGTTAGATGTATATGGGGGTAAGATATGGATGCAGGCTATAGGTGTTGTGGATGGAGGTAGAATATTAGCGTTGTATATGGGTGTAAGACATGGGTGTTAGAATAAGGGTGATGGATGTGATCATGGCCGACGTTGTTCTTACAGAGGAGCCATGTGCGGTCGGAGCGGCTGTAGTTCTTTCTGGAGTCATTCTGGCAGCCAGCCACATCTGGGAAGACTATCCAGCACCCATAGGGGGGTGTATTGTGGGAGAGGGATATAATTAAACCTGTTTTTGAGTTTGGACTAGGTGTGTTATACGCAGGCAGTACATCTTTGCGTCCGCTCTAATCATCATCTATCAGTGCTATCAGTGTTGATAATTAGAAAATATAATGAGCAGTGATGGAAACTTATCTCCCGATAATTGAGTTAACACCTTTTTTTTTTTTTTTTGAGCTTTTTATTTAATTAAAATGGCAGAATCCACATGTTCAGCATAGAAAGCCTTTTCCTCCAACCTTCAGCTGTGCTTTTTTTAGACGCATCAATGTCTGATTATTTGAGACCAAGAAGCATGCGCCAAGCTTGGTATGCCTTAGGCCGGCAGTCTGGTCTCCAGGACTTCTCAGTCTTGCAGTTATATCAGCATATACCCTGTACCCTCTCCTTATTAGTGCCCTTCTTTAACAAACCCCTCTCCCTCCTTTTCGATGGCCTCCGATAAGGAGAGCACAGTTATGTAGTTCTTTGCATGATGATTTCCTTGAGGTGGAAGGTCCTAGCACTGCTCCTCCTTCATATTTTCTATCATATTCTGTTTAGAAATATACTTGCCAGCAGTTCCGGTATTTGCTGCTCCGAGTCCTATTTATAATGATACGCTCCAGCAGATGCTATGGAATACCTAAAGGGTAACCGAAAACATCATGGGAAAGCCTTAGACCAATGCCCATGCTTTCTGAATGAATCTGAAATCCCTGGTTCCCCATTATTACATACAGGGGCTGACTGGCAACTTTTGGCCCAGGGGGAAAGCAACACCCAGAGGCCCACTGAGCCCCCCTCCTGCTTTCCCTTTTCCCCTGCCTCCTCCTGACCCCCCCTTGACACTTTCGTCAGCCATGTAAATTACAACATAGAAAAACAAAATAAACTAGGGATGCTCCGATATATGGGCCGCCGAAACATATCAGCCGAAAATTGCATTTTTTGTATAATGCCGAAAGTGTCATTTTCTGTCTGATACAGTGTTGCATCCGTGTATTCTCTCCTCCCCGCTGGGCGCTGCTCTGTGTCCCAGCAGGGAGGAGAGAAACTGTGTCAGCCGGTCGAGCGCTGCGGGAGGAGAGCGCAGGGAGTGGCCGACGTCTCTCCTCTCCACAATGCTCAGCCTCCTGTCACAGATTGGCAGAGTGGTGTGTGGGCAGAGACAGCTTGCAGTGCTGTCCCAGGAGGTTGAGCTCTCCTCTCCGCACCGCCTGCTCAGCCTCCTGTGACGTGTGTCAGGAAGTGATGTAGATCATAACTGGAGACATAGTAAATATACTATGTCCTTATTGTTTACAAACACTCAGCGTTCACTGACTGCTTGTACCCGCTCTACTTCACAAGAGGATAGATGTTGGCCACTCACAGCACTCATAGCCCCCCCTTATGTGCCAGTAGTCCCCTTATGTGCCAGTGGTCCCCTTATGTGCCAGTAGCCCCCGCTATGTGCCACTAGCCCTCCCACCTTATTTGCCAGTAGCCCCCCTTATGTGCCAGTAGTCCCCCCCCTTATGTGCCAGTAGCCCCCTTATGTGCCAGTAGCATTCCCCCATATGTGCCAGTAGCCGTCCCCCCATATGTGCCAGTAGCCGTCCCCCCATATGTGCCAGTAGCCGTCCCCCCATATGTGCCAGTAGCCGTCCCCCCATATGTGCCCGTAGCCGTCCCCCCATATGTGCCATTAGTCCCCTTATGTGCCAGTAGTCCCCCTTATGTGCCAGTAGCCCCTTATGTGCCAGTAGCCGCCCCCCCATATGTGCCAGTAGCCGCCCCCATATTTGCCAGTAGCCGTCCCCCCATATGTGCCAGTAGCCATCCCCCCATATGTGCCAGTAGCCGTCCCCCCATATGTGCCAGTAGTCCCCTTATGTGCCAGTAGCCGTCCCCCATATGTGCCAGTAGTCCCCCTTAGGTCCCAGTAGCCCCCTTATGTGCCAGTAGTCCCCCCTTATGTGCCAGTAATCACCTTATGTGCCAGTAGCTTCCCCCCCCCTTATCATGTGCCAGTAGCCCCCCCCCCAAAAAAAAAACAAAACAAAAAAAAAAAAACACTTATACTTACCTCCATGTCAGTGATGCGATGCAGGCCTCTTCCGGCCTGTGTCCCTTGCTGTACCGCTCCGGCAACGCGATGACATCATCACGCCGCCTGCAACGGCCTCTGATAGGCTGCCGGCCTAGTGCTGGCAGCCTATCAGAGAAACAGGGAGGGGACACGCCTCTTCCTCTTCTGCCGCAGCACAGACATCTGTATCGCCATCCTGAGGACGGCGATACAGATGACTATGGAGATGAGCACAATGGAAGTGCTCATCTCCTGCTGTTCCCTGCCGCCGGCCGCCCTCACTTGTCACCAGGGCCGTAGCAGGGCACATGCACACCCCAAAGGTCGGCCCTGGGTGACACTAGTGTTTGTGCCGACTGGGGCCATTTATAGAGGCAACAGAGAGGCCTGGGGGGCAATTGTCCTCCGGCCCAGTCCGCCTCTGCTCACAGACATAAATCAACAATCAATTTTTGGCTGCTAAGTTTTCACTTTAACAGACCAAAGTCTGGAGTTTCTCGATTCTTAGTATCACAGGACACCGGCCAGGTACCCAGTCATCATAACCAACGTTCTCCAAGTGATCATGTAAATCAGATGGGGGAGTAGAAAAAGGTACACAGTCATATCCAGCCAAGAGGACCGGTGTGGAAGGAGGACACATCAGATGGGGAATTGATGACGGGCTTCATGTTATGGCGTTTTATAGTTGACATCTTTTATTTATCCAATGAGCAATTGAAGTCTAGTGAGTCTCCAGAGGTGCAGGATGAGAAGCTTCGCTGCTGCGAGGAGATGAAGCATTATTTTGTGAATTGATTTGCTATGGCCCTTGAAGGGTAACTTAAAGAATCAAATAACATTTTTATTCTCTGACCTGCTAGAAAGGTACATGATGTAAACTGTAGTGAAGGTAATCTTCTTACAAGTGACTATATTTGTGAGTTATAACCTCCCATCTGATCCTCAGCTATGTCATTTGACCAGCACTCTTACTTTCTTAATAACACAGCATGTGTGGACAGTAGGTCAGTTTCTCTACGTATTTCTATGGTAGCCTCAATGTCAGTCTCACAGGAATGAATTGAGAAGTATCTTTCTGTCCTGTATCAGTTGGAGATCAGAGTGCTGGTCACATGACACAGCTAAGGATCAGAAGGGAGGTTATACCTCACAAATACAGTCACTGGTAAGAAGATTACCTTCACTACAGCTTACATCATTTACAGTACCTTTCAGAGTGTAACTTTTTTTGTAGGAGTTCTTTTTAAGAAAGACATTTTTTGACTTCAGTGAGTTAGGTGTTATATGTCCAAATGGGTTGAAGAACTGGGCAAGACCAGCAAATATGCATGTCAGTAAAAGGGGTTGTCTCACTTCAGCAAATGGCACTTATTAGGTAGAGGAAGTTAATACAAGCCCCTTACTAATGTATTGTGATTCTCCATATTGCCTCCTTTGCTGTCTGGATTCATTTTTCCATCACATTATACACTGCTCTTATCCAGGGATTACGAGTTACAACCACCCTGCAATCCAGCAGCGGTTGTCGTGCTTGCACACTATAGGAAAAATCACCAGCCTCTCTGATGGCCGGGATTGTGGGAGTGTCATAAGCACGCATGTGAAGCTGCTCCCATCCTGGCCGCCTCATATCTGCTCCACAGCGGTGGTCATAACCCTGGAAATAAGCAGTGTACTGTATAATGTGATGGAAAAATGAATGGAGGCAGCAAAGGAGGCAATATGGATAATTAGAATACATTAGTAAGTGCCTTGTATTAACTTTCTCTACAAGATAAATGCCACTTACTGAAGAGAGACAAGCCCTTTAAGGAGGGGAACCACTTGTGCAGTAGTTTAACTGGGGCAGTGTATCATTGTGTGATGATTTTTGTGAGCATTTTCTTGATCGCTCACACAATAGAATGGTCTACTGAAAGCTCTGAAGATGGCGCTAATTTCTACTGGAGAAAAGGTTAAGTCTTTTTCCCATATAGAGATAAGTGCCCAAAGTGTTATATAGGAAATACAGTACTTGTAGGATACCAAGAGTGACTTTTCATCTGTTCTTACCTGGTGGGATCTCTCCCCAGTCATTCCTTTCTGATGTGGACCATTCTAACAAAAAAATAAATAAAACAACAACAAAATAAAAACTAGAAAGTGTAGTTTTGACAGCGTCTATATGAGTTTCCAGTCTTCGAAGAGCAGTAAAGAGTTATCTGCCCACAGGTGATGTAGGGTAGATACAGTAGGATTTTGACTACTTACTTCCTCATGCATTAAACTTGGTAAGGTCTGTTATACGGTCAGAGGTGAGGGCTCTGGGCATGATGCGTCCATGTCGATTGTCCATATCTCAAGAGCTTCCTTGGTTAGTTTGGTTGAGCTGATGAACTTCATGTTGATATCTATACGGGATAATAATTGTACTCTAGAGTAAATGGGGTGAGTTGATTGAGGATGATTGTGTGATAGTACAGCAGAAGGTTTGGGTCATCCATGCTTCCCCAGTTACTGTGGGGTAAAGCCAAGGAACGAGAAAGCGCTCATAGGGTGATATGTATATGAACTGTGATGTAGTTCTAATAAACCGATAATTTTATGCTCACCTTTTTGGTTTCTTAGTTGTTCATTCCTGTGTGTTGCACTGTTGGGAGATCGTAGGTGTATGCTGCCTGGTGTGTCCTGAATTCCCGTTGGTGGCTGGCTAGGCCCCTTTTTTTTGGGGATAGTATATGTAGTGGTGGTTTCGCCTCTCACGTTTGATAGTGAGTTTAGCTATTTTGGACACCTTTCGGAACAAAACACTTAACTCAGACCGTAGTGCATGAAGAACACTTTATTTGACAACGCGTTTCGGAGTCTCGGCGACTCCTTTATCAAGTCTATAAAGAAAAATAGTATTGATACAGAATAATGTATAATTCTGACCCGTAGGCGTGAAAACCTAAAAGCACTTTTTTTGTATATATAATAAAAGTAAATAAAGAATAATTTTTATAAATATTAGTACATGTAAAAAATTAGTGCATATAAAAAATATGTATAAATAACAAAGGTAAATCATATTTTTTTCAGGTATGTGACAGTCCTAAGATAGGCGTTTTCTGTTTGATAAAAAGCGTAAATGGGCTAGATTGGTAGTTTATAATATAGAGTAACATGTAGTAGTATATAATGACACTGGTAACACTAATAACACTAATATATAAAATATATATAAAAACGGTATCGTGACCAATCACTGTGATTGGAAATAAAATAATAAAAATGTATATGTCATGACTGATACATAACGTTGATTGTGCAAATGGCGACCAAATCATGCAATGCGATATGAAATACATATTTCTTGGTGCATATAAACAGGGAAAGCAGATGGGGACGGGAAAGCTGTAAATTTCCTTATGGTACAAAATGTATATACATTACGATAACAAATCACTTGTAATGGCGAATACAAAATATATTTCAACAAGGACGTATATATAGTGCACTATATGTGGTAGAAAACTGCGAAGAAATGATGTATCTCAACAAAGACATATATAGTGCATTATATGTGGTCCAATATTGCAATATAAAGCATATAATATATTATATAAAATATAAAGACTCTAAATGTAATATATAGATCTCTCTCTATAGTGCATGTTAAAGGGTGAATTGGATGGCTGTACCTGATTGGTTTCCAGCAAAGTGATGTTACAATACTTTCCCCACGTATCTATCTCCTGTGGAATTATACATTATTCTGTATCAACACTATTTTTCTTTATAGACTTGATAAAGGAGTCGCCGAGACTCCGAAACGCGTTGTCAAATAAAGTGTTCTTCATGCACTACGGTCTGAGTTAAGTGTTTTGCGCCGAAAGGTGTCCAAAATAGCTAAACTCACTATCAAACGTGAGAGGCGAAACCACCTCCCTAGTTACTGGGCAGTGCTAAGGTCCTAGAGATCCACCTACCGTAGGTCTTTTTCTCAATCCAAATATATTTGGCAGCAAGACTTTTGGCACCTTTTACTGTTAACGTGTAAAAGATGTTGAATTTGGGTTGGATTATGCTCTTTGCTAAATTCTTTCATCCCAACGAGGACAGGAAGGAGGGCCGAGATTTATTTACCATCAGTAAATTTTGGGAGCGGTTTATAGTTCAAGTCATGTAGTTTTATGCCTTGAAATTTCATACATTTTGGTGGCCATCTGAAAATATAGAGCTTGATGTGTGTCAAGTCTGGATTTCGGAACGTTTCCTAGTTCTTCCATTGTAGTCAAGTTTATTTTGAAGTTTTACAAGACTGATAGGAATTTCTTTTTCGGGTTACACATAACACTTATTCGAACATTTGCCGTTTCAGCAAATGATCAGTACTCACTTCAGTACCTGTTCTTTCATGGCTTGAATTAAAGGGATCATCATGGATTTTTAAAAAAAAAAAATAATTTCCTCCCTTCCTGACTTGCTTAGAGAAACATGCTTACCCGCTGCCGGCTTCTCCCTGGCACCCAGTCTGTCTGCACTTCTGGTCCTCGTTTGTCAACATCCATATGAATGGGGTCACATGCACCACTGCAGCCAAGACTAGCCTTAGTGGTGATGTTTTCCCAAGTGGCACATGCCGGGGCAGTGAGGTGGGGTAGGTTGCTCTTCAACCCGGCTGTGATACAATTGCATAGTTGGTACAAATAGTTGTCAGGACAATGGAGAGTAGACATCCCTATCTGGTTCCTCTCAAGATGGGAATTGTTGGGGAAAGTGTGTCATGTACATGCAGTCTGGCCATGGGCTGTGAGTACTTTTACAACATTGCATTTGATAGAAGTCAAATAAATTGGTAACAGTGAAGGATTTCCTGCATCTTTAATGGAGGGGGCACAGAAAAGTGTGTATTCTCTAGATCTGATGGGTGAAGTTGTCTCCATATGTCTACTAATGTCAAGTTTTGCAAGTTATAAAAGGAAATGCTTTGTGTAGAAAAGTTGAACACTGTCCAAGATGAACATGCCTAATAAGTCACCTTCTAAAATAAGGATGCCTTCTATAAAGGGTGGATTAAATCAATGGTGCATTGGTGCTTGTCCCTTGTTGTCTGTGGTTACAGAAATTTTGGCTAGTTGACCTTTGATTAAAAAAGTAATGGCCATCAATTTTATTTAAATGATCCTGCAAAATGAAGAGTAGATGCTTGGCCATGACTATGGAGACTCCTCTGGAGCCCTTAGGAACTAAGAACATCAAAGTCCTTTCATAATTCATAATTTGATGTTTTCTTATGTACAAAATGCATCTCTTCTAGGAGTATCAAATGGTTTTTCAGGATTTGGTCCAATTTTAATTAGCCCCATAGCATGTGGTGCTCAATGAAAGAATCCTACACATCTGCTGCCTCATTCACTACCCTGGCTATGTTCTTTGATCCTCCAGTCCCTGGCTTGTTTACTTCCAGCTGGGTCACGAGAGCTGCTCTAGCCATTTTCTGACCTGTCTCCACTGCTTGGGGACACATCACTGCTGAGGTCAATTGTCTGGAGCAGTGTATGTGACCCCCATCTATAACCCAGCCAGAAGTAAATAAGCCTAGGGACTGGAACATGCCGAATGGGGCCAGGGGGCCAGATCGGGAAGGAGGTGAGTGTGAATCTTTCATTAGGTACCACATGTTACGGGAGCTCATTAAAATGGCCAAAATCCAGAAAATCCCCTTTGAGGTATGCCCATTCTTTCTCTACAGTATAGATGGTGAGTTAAGACCCCGGACATTTTTTGCATCCATAAAGTGTTGTAGCTGCAGCTTTTGATGTTAGGGTAGAGTGTGATAAGGTGGGAAGAGGTAGAGGGAACATCACCCGAGGGATTGTTGGCAGATGTTTGGTGGTTAAAAGACAGTAAAGTATATAGCAAAACAGCTCAAAGTGAAAGTCTTCAAAGACATCTCATCTTCCTCTTGTGGAGCACTTAGTGGAGGGCTGTTGCAAGAAAAAAGGTAGCAGACTCACTTTATAAGGCAAAGGCCATTACAACATGCCATCAAAGTCTAAGTCATTAAGAGATGAAACATCAAAACATAGCTTTTAGCCTACTTGTCCGGCACAATGCACTAAGAAAAAAGCAAAAAAAGAAAACTGCGTGATAATGTTCAACTATTAGATTCGGCAAGTAAAGGAAGAGACATCTAAATAGACTACAGAGACAGTTCTCATTTTTGCAGGTTTCACTACTCTATGACCTAAATAAGGAACTTATCTAGTCTTATATATGAACAGGCCTCATTCACACAGGTAAGTGATTTCCATCAGTAATGGCGAGCCAAAACTAGGTGCTAGTCTAAATACAGAAGAGGTGCAGATCTTTCCCATAGACCTTGTCTTTGTGTAGCCTCCTCTTCTGGTTTTGGCTGACAGTCACTGATGGAAATCACTGACCAAAACACTGACATAAAGTATGAATAAAGCCTAAGTCAGAAAGGAGAACTGCCCAAATGATACCCAAAATTAGTGTCAGTGCAAGAAAGCATAGACTAATGTTGAAGAACAAACTCTTTCGAAGGCTCTCTATTGGTGACTTGCTATTAGACCTATCCGGGTGGGATCTAATGAGGCAGATGGTGTCTTGTGGAGCCTGCATCTCAGGCATTGACTCTTTTGTATGTAGACTGTTTCCCATGGAGTGGGTCCTGATATATGGAGATTTGTCTATCCTTAATGCAGAATTTCTTTCTTTTAGTAAATGACGTATAATGTCATGTGGAGAGCCTATGGGTTTAGGTTGGAGTAACTCTTAACGATAACTAGTGAAGGTACTGTAAGTCCTCCTTACCTAAGAGCTCAGAGGAGATTTGGGGAGAAGTTTGATCCCTAAATGGTTATTTGGGGATTTAAATATTGATGGTCTATCCTGAGGATAGGGCATCAATATCTAATTAAGGAATTCCGACACCTCACACCCCTATAGTCCAGCTATTTCAGAACACCTCCAGTGCTGGAACTACACAGCTCCACCCATTGTGTAGTCGATGGAGCTGCGAACTGCACCAAACAGCTATTCATGGCCTATCCTGAGGATAGGTCATCTATATGAAAATCTCAGACAACACCTGATGGGTCATGGAAGCAAGAACCCTCTGATCAACTTCGTACAGTTGTCAGAATCACAGGACCAACTTAGGACTATGGGGTCCTTCTACTATGTACCATTTCTAATGCTGATGTCTTCTATGTGGCGGAGGGGTCTTTTAGCCCTTCAGGACCAGGGCCATAGATGTGACGCTCTACCTCTATGGATACCCCCGGTTTGCAATGTAATAACACAGTGAAGATAAAGTCCTAGTACAACAAGGTAATTTGGATTGGCACAAAAAAAAAAATATTTTTGAAGTCTAGAATGAATTTTAGTTCATAAAGTGGTTAATGTTGCTCCAGATCAGAATCCCAATAGATTTCCTTTATATGTTTTCGGTCACTGATTTCCAGAATACAATTCTTTTTCTCCCAAAGCATCCATATTCAGTTTGGTAGCCACAATGGTGAAAGTGCAAAACCAGGAGATAATACGCGACGTGACCTTCTATTTCCTGCAGTTTACACCTCTGTGCGTGTTCCCTGCAGTCTGAAGTAATTGCCACCGTTATAATCTTAGGGGATTGCTGCGCTGATGCCCAGATGGAAACTTTTCTCAGGTACCAATAGGTCTATTCAATTTACTGAGCGGGGCCAAGTGCCGGAGATCAGAAGGGGGATCAAATAAGGCCTCATAAAATGGAACCCAACTCATAGACAAGCAGCCTCCATCTCATTGACTCCCTTCCAACTCATGCTAAATATACTGTGCCTAAAAAATGTCTTAACCGCCTCTTGTCCTTTGATGTTTATTCTGAATTGATGAGGATTTAATGAGGCTTTTTTAATGCTTTTTGTCGAGAAAAGACTTTTTATTGTCAAAATGGAACAACTCACTGCAGCTGCGATGCATTATTACAATTCGTAAAAACCGATGCGTAAGTATTCACTCCTTTTTGAGTTATTGTAGATAGGAAGGAGACTTTGGCAGCAATTATACCTTGAATCTAGTGTGGATAGATCTCCATGGGCTTTCTACACTTAAAACTGGGGTGCACAATCTGTAGCCTGGGGGCTGAATGTGGACCACTCACCCTACTTCAGCCCCCAACCGTCAGGACACAAGCATGCTTGGCCATGTCCCTAATTCCCAAAGGTGGGCCCAAACAACTCTGTACACCCTTGCTCCTCCTGCTTCTTCTGCCAGCCCTTCCCTCTCCTTCTTGATTGACAGGGGCAGATAGAGCGTTATTGCAGAAACACCAAAGGGAGCTCCTGCAGCTTCAAAGCCTGCACCAGCCAACGGTGGGTGGTCATTAAGAGGATAATGGAGCTGAGCTGCAATACCAGACACAACCAATGGATAGGCATGGCATTGTCACTAGAAGAAAGCGGCAATTTTTTGAATCCTGGAAACCCCTATAAACTATCCATATCATATCCGGATGCATTGTTCTTGCCCATCCTAGTTAACTACAGTACAAATAAGTATACATGGCAAAATATGCATGCCTACATACAAACATGAAGACCGACACGTATGCATGCATGTATTATCTGTCGACAGAACAAATTATGAGGTGCGAGGAGACATTTTATTTATACGTATGACATTTCCAGAGCGGCGCTGCAATGTAGTTACACGGTTTTGATTGATTGAATAATTACAGTGTCTCCCCAGACAGTTACTTGTTGTTTTTGTGACAAATCATTGCTGTTTGGAATGTGACAACAGTAAAACATCCCTGTTTGGTGTCGACTCGTGGAGGTGTGATACACGGTGATAATTGGGTTTTCAAAGCTTGTATTGTTCATTTCGCCACTTAATATTCATCTTCTTCTAAACTAGATATAGGCGAGACAAAATCAGATCCGCTGTGTATATTTTGCGCCGTGAGGACATTGTCATTTGGTATATTTACTCTCACTCTGTGGGTATTTTCATTAAAAAAATAGTATAATTAAAAATAAACATGTAACAAATAAGGCTACTTTCACACTGCCGTTTCTGGGTCCGCTTGTGAGATCCGTTTGAGGGCTCTTACAAGCGCCCAAAACGGATCAGTTTAGCCCCAATGCATTCTGAATGGTAAAGGATCCGCTCAGAATGCATCAGTTTGGCTCCGTTCCACCTCTATTCTGCTCTGGAAGCTGCTTGCAGCGTTTTGGTGTCCGCCTGATGATGCCGAGCCAATTGGATCCGTCCTGCCTTACAATGTAAGTCAACGGGGATGGATCCATTTTCATTGACACAATATGGTGCATTGACTTTCAATGGTGTTCAGGACGGATCCGATTTGACTTTGTTCTTTTTTGTTCAAGATAATGCAAATGTATCCGCTCTGAACAGATACAATCGTTTGCATTATCGGTGCGGATCCCTCCGTCTGTGCAGATAAAAGACGAATCCGCACCAACGCAAGTGTGAAAGTAGCCTAAAATGTACCCAAAAAAAGTGAAACAAGGACAAAGAAAAGAGGACAGAGACAAATGTAATGAAATATAATACAAAAAGAAAAAGCAATCAAAAAAAAGAGGACTGGTAAAGAAAAAAATCAAAGTATAATACAAACAATCAAGTAAAAACAAGAAAAAAGAAGACTGATTAAACAAAAAAATTTCATAAACTATAATACAAAAAGAGAAAAGGAAGTAAAAAGAAGTAAAATGTACAAAGAAGGGAGAATTAATAAAAAAGGAATTACATTTAATACAAAAAGAAGTAAAAAGAAGTACAGAGAAGAGAGGACAGATAAAAATATAATGAAATATAATAGAAAAAGAATGAAAAAAATAATTGACTGAGGAAGATTTATCAAGACCAATGTGTGCTGCATCAGTCTGGCTATCCCCTGCACTGCCAGATGATGGGCTTAGTTCATAGCGAGGGGCAGGAGTTTTCATCTTCTCCCCATGTTTGTTTGGGTTTCCATTGAATACTATCCCTGGTGGTTTAGGTATGGGAATTGGGTTTGTGATAATATTCCTGGTAGGCTGGGGCAGTAAAGAGATGAATGGGTGGGGGAAACCCTGGTGGTCAAGGGCTCTGATGAGGTTAACAGTGCCATTCCTGGTGTTCTAGGTTAATGAAGGGTTCCAACAATCTGTGACAGTAGACTGTCTGTACACAGATGCTGCTTTATCAGCTAAATGCAAAGCAGCTCAAACAGTCATAGACAGATTCCCTTTGAGTCGCTGACTGGTATGATGTTGTCTCTGTATTCTATGAGCAATCTATTGAGAGGGAGAGGGGAGGGTTGAGTGAAGCAGGAATCATGTTTTAGCCCTCCCTGTGGCAGCAGTGGCCCCTCCCCTGCGGAGCCCTGTACTGGTAAACTAGCTGCACAATCTATACCAGAATCATGGTCGAAAGGTTAGCTAGGACCAATGCAGGGTTAGTCAGAGGCAGAATGCAACACAGTCTTATACATTATTATAATAATTCCTGGGATGATAAATGTAGACGGTGGTAAAGGTTCTTAGACTTCAAAAAGGTACTGTAGCCTAAGTTGCAAAGGTGTCTTTGAAGAAAATATACTGTATTGGGCAACATTCGAAAGACCAATATAACAGGGTCTCTTTTTCCATGGTACTCTTTGAGATGCAGGTTCTATATGTGCTGGAGGCTCATATGTAGAGATGTCCCGAACTATTCGCCGGCGAACGGTTCCCGGCGAACATAGCTTGTTCGCATCCGCCTCGGCGGGCGAACATATGCAAGTTCGCGTTCGCCCCTATACTTTATCATTGAGCAAACTTTTACCCTGTACCTTACAGTCAGCAGACACATTCCAGCCAATCAGCAGCATACCCTCCCTCCCAGCCCCTCCCACCTCCTATCAAAAAGCAGGGACGGCATCCATCTTAGATTCATTCTGAAGCTGCAGTGTTAGTAGTTGTAATCACAATGCGATTAATATAACCTGTATTACTCATATTGCGATTACAACTTAGAGCTGAGTTCATAATGGTTGTATTGCTAGAATATAACGAAGATTGAGAATATAGCGCTATATTCGTTAATTCTATCAATACAACCATTAGGAACCCAGCTCTAAGTTGAATTCGCAATGCCATTAATACAGGTTATATTAATCGCATTGTGAATTCAACTTACCACATTCTGCGTCAACTACGTAATTTTCCATGGGAGTTTTGCCATGGATCCCCCTCCGGCATGCCACAGTCCAGGTGTTAGTCCCCTTGAAACCACTTTTCCATCACTATTGTGGCCAGAAAGAGTCCCTGTGGGTTTTAAAATTCGCCTGTCTATTGAAGTCTATGGCGGTTCGCCCTGTTCGCCTGTTCACGAACATTTGCATAAATTCTCGTTCGCCGTTCTCGAAAGGAAAATTTTATGTTCGCGACATCTCTACTCATATGTGGTAGCAGCTCTTCTTTAGTATAGAGAGGGACACTTGTGGACCATCACTGGAGCATGAACTGCCAGCAGTGCCACTCGTAGGCTTATTTACAGAGCAGTGGACCAAACATATTAAAACCATGCTTACCAAAACAGTGTCTGTGACTGTCCACTTCACATGAATTTAATAAAAAAAATTCAATAACACTGTATCTTAACCCCTTAGTGACCAAGCGTTTTTCTTGCTTTTTTCATCACCGCGTTCCAAGAGCTATAACTTTTTTATTTTTCTGTCTATATAGCTTTATGAGGGCTTGTTTTTTGCAGGACAAGTTGCAGTTTTTATTGGCACCATTTTGGCGTACACATTACTTTCTGATTAACTTTTGTTAACTCTTTCTGGGAGGGAGATGGGGAAAAACAGCAATACTGCCACTGTGTTTTTACGTTATTAATTTTGCGGCGTTCATTTTTCGGTATAAATAACATATCTTTATTCTCTGGGTCAATACGATTACAGTGATACCAAATACATATATAGTTTTTTTATGTTTTACTACTTTTTTGCAATAAAACCCCTTTTTTTAAACAAAAAAATCTTTTTGCATTGCCGCTTTCCAAGACCCATAACTTTTTTTTTTTCTATGGAGTCGTGTGAGGGCTTGATTTTTGCGGGATGACTTGTATTTTTTATTGGTATCATTTTGGTGGCTACTAAGGATAAATTAGCAATTCTGCCTTTTTTTTTTACGGCGTTCACCGTAGGGGATAATTTATGTGATATTTATGTAGTCCAGGTCGTTACGGATGTGGCGATACTACATATGGGGGAGATTTTTTTTTATTGAAATGCATATTTTCAATGTAAAAAAGTGTATTTTTTATTTTATGGAATTTTTTTTCTTTTTTTTCTTTAAAAGATTTGGTTTATTTTTACTTTTCTTTTTTACCACTTAATAGTCCCACAAGGGGACTATAACATACAGTATATTGATGCTATTCTAACATTGAACAGCAGGCTGCACCAGAGAGGCGCAGACTGCTGGATCTTACTATAGGAAGGACTGGGGCCTTGGAACGGAAGTCCGGTAGGCTTCACACACATCGGCAGCCCCCGATCGCATTTGCAGAGCCCGTTCCCTCTGTCACCGCTTTACATGCGGCGGGCGCCATTGCCCGCGGCATGGAAAGCGTCAAACAGCCCGGATCGGCACTCCTGCTGGTCCGGACTGTTAGAGCAAGGCCCCTGCTCTCATGTGCAGGGTACCCGTGCAATGCTCAGACTAGGCCGCCGTAAAAAAGCGGCGACCTAGCCTAAGGCCCCTTAGTGACCGCCGTAAAAACACGTATGGGTGGTCAATTTTGCTGTAATAACATTTGGCATGTAGTCTCTTCCTTGTTCTTCTCCATTTCTCCAATCTAAAGCCAAACCTAAGAATTTTTGTACTAACCATAGCTCGGCACGTTTACCATCTCCTGATCCTCTTCATTTTTTTTTTTTCTTTTTCATTTTTAATTCTGAGAAGCCGAGGTTCTGAGGAGAAATCAATCCACACAATTTATTTTTAACTTCTAACTTCTTAGCGTCCATTGATTTTATCTCGGCGATCAATGAATGAAAGAACAACTCATCAGAGCAAGCGTTGGCCGGTTCCAAAGACTATTGAGCCAAGCATTAAAAGCGTATTATAAAATGAATAGTATGAAGATGTTTAATGATAAGCTTGATCAAACTGGTTATACAGGTAAGTAATATCCATTTGAGCATGGAGCGCTGATCCTGGATCCTGTTGGCTGGGATGTGTTAATTGTCAAGTTCGAAGAGTCCTGATGGAAGGTTGACGCTGTATAGACTACACTGGAATGCTCTCTGGGAAATCTTCCAGGGCATAGTAAAATATGAGGACCACAAATCAGTGCTTCTCCCTAATTCAGTGAGAACTTCTCTGCGTCAGGGGAAATTATTCACTTTGCCTCTTACTTTGTCTGCTTCTCCGTGCCAAGTCATTGTGAGGGAAAACTCCTGTCTTTGTCCTCACACGAGTTCAACCATTCAGCAACTTACTTGCAACTTTGTGTCTATAAATATTAAAGAGAACAGAAATATTAAGGACATAGAAAGATGGTAGCACAAAAACGTTTCAGGATTAGGCGTGAAAACTTAGGATTTTCAAAGACTTCTTTGTTCTTGGAATTTGATCGGCTTGAATTAGCATTTTCGAGGGGTTGAGGGTTTATCATTGGGGTAATAGCAATTAGCTTAACTGTCCGGGATTGATGTGTTCTCTGTTTCCCATTCAGAGCTGCATGAAGAGGCTTGGATTCCAGTATGATCCATGTAGTCATCTGGCCAATAAACTCATAAGCACTTATGGAGATTTTCCTAGACTGCATTCACATTTATGTCTGAGGCTCCAGGTTTCATTATGCGTGATGGGGAAACCAGCATAGCAGGCATCGTTATTCTCCCTGTCTAAATGGTGAACACCATACTGAAATCTGACAGACTCCATTATACGTTGACATCATCGGTTTCCACTCCATCAGCCTTCACATGTAAAGCAAATAAGAATAACGATCTTATGACATGAACCCTGTAAGGGGGTGAGATATATCAGGCAGCAAGTACAGTCCATTGTGGAGGTTCATGTGTTGGAGTCAGGAAAAATATTCAAGTGTAAGGTTTCGAGCGAATATGGCAAGGACCAAATTTTGATCTATAGATGATTGGGTTAGAGGATCTTCAAAATGGCCGGTCTTGTGATATGCTCTTGGTGCCACCCAAAAGTGGTCCAGGAAAGGACAACCAGGGAACAGAGTCAAGCACACCCAAAACTCAATGATGTATGTGATGTATGAAGGCTAGGCTGCATGGTCCGATCCCACAGAAGAGTGAATGGCTGACAACATTACTGCTGGACATCTCAGCTTCCTGTGTAGGTGCAAACTGATCAGAGTGCCCATTTGGCACTGAGCCTTGGAGTAACACAAGAGGGTTGCCAGGTCTGAGGAATCATATTACATCATGCTGGTGGCCTGGTGCTTTTGTGTCACTTGGCCCCCGGTGCACTATGGGAAGAAGACAGCCTGGTCTGATGAAACATGCTTACATTATGTGGATGACAAGAGGCTTTTAAGAAAGTAGATGAACCTTACCGATCAGTTCTGCCTGGTGTGAGCGTAGCTCGAGATGGAGTGCAGCAAGCGACAAATGTCTCCTGCCGCTCCTTTTCAAGATGCTTTTCTTTTGACGTCACATACGGCTTCAACACATGAAGGGTGGGGGCAGGGAACTATTCTGTTCCTAGTAGTCCCTAAACAAGTGCTGAGAGTAGTGATGAGCGGCAGTGCAATATTCGAATTCGCAAAATTTCGCGAATATGTGGTTAAATATTCGTCATATATTTGCGAATATTCGTATTCGAGATTATTCTATTGATTGTGTAATGCGAATATTCTAAAACACAAATATAGTGCTATATATTAGTTTTTTAGAATATTCATCATTTTTCCCAATTTATTGTGAACAAGAACAGTCATTGGCCCAAAAGCAACTTAAGCAGAGAGGAATTAAGACTTCATATGGAAAAAATGACGAATATTTTAAAAAACAAATATATAGCACTACAGAATATAGTGCTATATATTCGTGTTTTAGAATATTTGCATTACGCAAATTTTACATTGCCAATTTTTTGCATAAGAGAAAATAAGTTAAATAATGAAGAATATTCTAATTCACTACAGACTGCAATATTGCAGCCTTCTCACATTGGCCCACAAGCAAAAAGTAGGTAGGTATACTAGGTAATGGGTTCAGATGAAAAAAAAAAAGATGAATATTCCTTTTTACAAATATATATCTCTATATTCAAAATATTCGCAAATTCTCGAAGTGCCGATATTCGCTATAAACACTATCTGAGAGGGTGGCATATAGGATAGAACCAGAATGGTGCACCCAAAGAAAATAAATGAAAATATAAAGTGCAAAAAAAACATCAGAAAAGTGCAAAAAAAATTTATAACGTGGCCCAACGTGTTTCATCTAATTATTGCTAGCCCCAGAATCATCAGGGGACACAGTGCTAATGTCTCCTGAAAAACAAACATATAAGATGAGAAAGATAGGACAATAAGTACCGGGTATCTTCTTCATATAGGCAAAAAGGTATCTCCATATTCCCCTAAATGGAAACCAGCAATGCACTTACTTCTAACTGGAAGTATAAGTAACCCTAATCCCAGAAGAAGTCCTTGGAGGGGATGCAGGATCGCGCTCGTTTTAAACAGACAGGCGCTTCCTGCTTACGTCACGTTGTGACGTCGATGCGCAATCGCATCGCAAAAAATATTCGCATAATAATGCTTTAAGAGGCCGGTCCTCTCGCTGATTGCTCACCACAAGACGTGGTAAATATGTAACAAACAAAGAAAGTAGTGTCTCAAATAAAACACCCAAAATCAAGTTGTTCATTTAGGCCCCGCGGGCTAGAGATGTCCAATTTAAAAATCCACCAACTCTACGTTTGTCCCAATCACCACCGCGAGGTGATTTATGGACACGTTCTATTCCCTTGAATTTGATGGCGGTTGTTTGCCCCTCGTGGAACACTTTAAACATGTCTGGCAATTGGGACTCCTTTTTGCGGACATCATTGACATGTTCCCCAATACGGCAACATAGTTCCCTATGTGTTTTTCCCACGTATTGTTTGCCACATTCACACGTCATTAAATATACGACTCCCATTGTACAACAATTTATGAAGTCACATATATAATGAATAGCTTCCATGTTGTTACTGGTAAAGGATTTCCCAGGTTGTATAAAATTGCAGAAACTGCAATTTCCACATTTAAAGCAGCCTTTAACCAGATTCTCAAGCCACTTTTGTGGTCTATCCGGTGACGTAAAGTGGCAGTGTACCAAATGGTCCCTCAAACTTTTTCCCCTTCTAAACCTAATGGTTTGGGTTGAGTGAAACCGAACCGCAAGGTTCGGGTCCGTACCAAACTTTGCGGTTTTGGGTACCTGGACCCGAACCCGGACTTTTTCACTGAAGTTCGGGTTTGGTGTTTGGGTTATTTTATTATTTTCCGTTATAACTTGGTTATAACGGAAAATAATAGTATTTGGCCATTGAGGGGCCATGTTATAATGGAAAATAATGAAGTGAAGTTCGGGTCCCCATTGACTTTAATGGGGTCCAGGTTCGGGGTCAAGTTCAGGTCAAGTTCGGGTCCCGAACCAGAACTGCACCGGGTTCGCTCAACACTACTAATGGTTGGTTGAGGGCCCAATACTTCAGATAAGTCGGGGTCTATTAGTACGGTATCCCAATGGTGAGCAGTTATCTTCCTTATATCAGTTGCTGATGCGTCGAATGTTCCTATTAGTCTAATCACATTGGGAATCTCTTGATCCGAATGTACCGTGGGGTGTAGTAATGTTGTACGAGTTTGTTGTAATGCCCGCTGGTAAGATGTACGTAGAGTTTTGTCTGGGTAACCACGTCCCCGGAATCTCGCTCCAAGATCTCTAGCCTGATGTATGAACTCAGTTTGATCAGAGCAATTACGTCTCAGTCTTAACTACTGTCCAGTGGGAATTCCGCTTTTCAGTGAGGTGGGATGGTTGCTTTCTCATCCTAGGGGAGAGTTTGTCGTGGTAGGTTTACGATAGATGGTAGTGTCGAGGCCCCCCTGGTCGTTTCTGGAAATTAAAATATCCAGAAATGGTAGGCTATCTTTCATAATCGCAGGTTCACATCATTCACATTCAATCTCCTGACAAAACCCTCAAAGTCACTCACTGTTCCACTCCAGATGACAAAGATGTCATCTATGAAGCAGGACCAGAGGACAACATTGTCAAATCTCTCAATGGGGACGTCTCCGAATACCATAGTCTGCTCCCCCCCAGCCCAGGAGTAAATTTCCATACAATGGCACACATGAGCTACCCATCGCGGTACCCCTGAGCTGGTGGTAGAGACGTCCCTCAAAAAGGAAGTAGTTCCTAGAGAGGATAAATCTCAAAAGCTTTAATACAAAAGTATTATGAGGTAGGAACTGTTGACCCCTGGCCTGCAGATAGTATGTGGAGGGACGTACACCTTCCCCATGTGGAATTAAGGAGTAAAGCGCCTTCACATCTATCGAGGTCAGAAATCAATCCAGTTCCTTCTAGAGTCTCACAAAATTATAATAATCAACTAGTAGAAATCAAATAGACCCTTAAGGCACATGACCCTATATATTACTAATAATAAAAATATAGAAATATAAACTAAAAATATAGTATGCTTTTATTTTTTATATTTTTAGTTTGTTCCACTATATGTGATTTTTTTTTATAGATGCATTATTGGCTTATATATTGTGAATAAATCCATATTAGTAATATACAGCATAGGGTCCTGTGCCTTTAGGTATTACTTGACTTCTATTAGTTGATTATTTTAATTTGTATTCACTATTTATCTCTCAAAAAGTTTGTAGTTGAACTGGTCATTTGCCATAATGATTTTCAATGTTTCACGAGTCTTGTGTCTCGCCCATATTAAATGAAGCTGAAGCAAGCTTGTAAATATATTGCCGATTCCCCTCGGAGACAGCTGCAAATTTGATTGCTAGTTTTAAGAATCACCTCCAAACCGTTGAGAAGCCATCGCTCATTGGTTGTCCAAGTAACAGAATTCTGATCGTGTCTGCTCGCACTTGAAAAGCGGAGATAAAACAGCTCGGAAACTGTGACAGAATAATCTTGGAAAGACAGAAGTGTGTAATGGCAAACAGATTTGTCCAGAAAGATTCATTCCCCTTGGCCTGAGGCCCAATTAAACCCGTAAAAGCAAAATTCCAGAAAATTAGATTAATGAGAAAGTCATTAGCAGGCGAAAAGCTAGATAATTTTGCAAGAACACGACTGATGATCACAGAGCAAATAATTGGATGACATTCATTAAATCTGCACTAAAACATGGGATTTAGTCGAAAAGCTATACTAATCCTAGGATTTACAATTTTGGCTACTTTTCCTTAAATTGTATTTTTAATCGAAATGCATTAATATAGCCTTTCACATTATCTTTATTACAATACTGCGGCTCGTGCGGCTGGGCATTGACAAATACTCGCAATGATGTAGAAAAAGACACCACCTGTATCTCGGGGACAGACTTCCAGTGCCTTGGGTCTTGAATTGTGAAAGGCATTTTAGTAAAAATGATATATTATAAAATAGTTATTTATTTATTTATTTGAATACTGTATTTCTGTAAGATTCGGGAAAAATAGACTTTACACGACTACACGCCTAAAAACTATGATAAAAGATATACAGAAGATAACATACAGAGTAAATTAAGTATCAGTCACCAAAGCTGTGAACAAATAAGCGAGCTCCACACCGACCAGTTTCCAACATGGCACCTAGCCGACGTCCATATGATTCAGACAGGTAGTGCAAGAAAGACACATCTCACCTTGATATTATCCTCAATGGAACTTCTTTGTTACATGCCTCAATGTTTTCTAGCCTCCATAAGGTCTTCAGTGCTCAGTACAGTTACTTCATACTTCAGGAACACCAGGTACCACCATGCTCCACCATGCACCACCATGGTCCACCATGCTCCACCATGCTCCACCATGCACCGCCATGCTCCACCATGCACCGTCATGCTCCACCATGCACCACCATACACCACCATGCTCCCCATGCTCCACCATGCACCACCATCGTTCACAATGCTCCACCATGCTCCAACATGCTCCACCATGCACCACCATGGTCCACTATGCTCCACCATGCTCCACTATGCACCGCCATGCTCCACCATGCACCACCATGATCCACCATGCTCCACCATGCACCACCATGATCCACCATGCTCCACCATACACCACCATGCTCCCCGTGCTCCACCATGCTCCACCATCGTTCACAATGCTCCACCATGCTCCAACATGCTCCACCATGCACCATCATGCACCACTAACCAACTACGTTACAAGGAATTACAGGGGAGATAACCATTAATATACTTTGCTGTACAAACACATTAGTTATATGCAGTGTTATCCTGGCCCCTATGTCCAAGACATAGAAATTGGAGCATGAGTAGTGTTGAGCGTGAATTTTCGAATCGCGAATTTTACATTGAGATTAAATTGAGATTTAAATCGAGAATTCGCGAATATTTAGAATATAGTGCTATATATTTGTGAATAGTGTTGATTGCGAATATTCTAATTGCGAATTTATCACGAATATCGGCACTTAGCAACTTCCCTAGCAACCAATAAGAAAGCTGCCTACCCTTAGTGTTGTTCGCGAATATTCTAATCGCAAATTTTTATTTTATTTTCAAAATCAAGTAAATAATTACTGGAGATCATGAATTCTCAAATTTGCGGATTTATGCCGAATATTTGTCCAAAAATTAGCGAAATATTGAGAACTCGAATATTGCCTATGCCACTCATCACTAAGCATGAACTCTATTGGGGATGGGTACAAATTGAATGGAGACAGTCTGTGGAAAGCACTACAGAATATGTTGGCTCTACACAAGCAAGAGAAATACATTTGATGAAGGTAAAGTAGTTGTGAAGTGAAAAGTTGAGGTAGTCGAGCTGAGGTCCAAAGTTGGCCATGATGTGCCCACAAATGAAGACTAATGAAGATAATCATTCTGTTTAGGCTCCTCAAGAAATTGGTTTTCAACTAACAGAAACCCCTGATCTGAACATTAATTGGATGTAATCCAGATATTTTCTATTATTGCCCAAAGATTGACTATGTGGGATAGAAAGGATTAATGGTAATAATTTTCCCTATTGTGTATTTGATGTTTCCCAGTTACTCTTCTGACAATGAAACATTTTTGGAAATATGCAGCATCACAGTTTTATTGCTGGATTAACCTGATCATGTATAAAGACCGCTTGGACCTCCATATTACCAGTGCTGGTTAGGCTTGAATGTGGAGTTTAATGTCGCCTGTTCTTAATCCTGCAAGAAAGTGTCTTTTATAGGCTAAGGCAGGCATGCTCAACCTGCGGCCCTCCAGCTGTTGTAAAACTACAACTCCCACAATGCCCTGCTGTAGGCTGATAGCTGTAGGCTGTTCGGGCATGCTGGGAGTTGTAGTTTTGCAACAGCTGGAGGGCCGCATGTCATCAACAGCTAGCAACAGCTAATGTCAAAGTCCATCACCCTGTGATGATGGGTTGCTAGAGAGCTCTACTTCCATTAGGCCCCTTTCACACGAGCGAGTATTCCACGCGGGTGCAATGCGTGATGCACGGAATGCGGACCCATACATTTCAATACGTCTGTGTACATGAAATGAGCGTTGGTTTTCACGCATCACTTGTGCATCGCGTGAAAATCGCAGCATGTTCTATGTCCCACAGAAGGGAATGGGGCTGCGTGAAAATCACATTGCATCCTCAAGCAAGTGTGTTTTTCACGGATGGTTGCTAAGAGATGTTGTTTGTAAAACATTCAGTTTTTTATCACACGCGTGCAAAACACATTCAATCACATTGCACCCACGTGATAAAAAATTAACAACTGAACACGATCGCAAACAAAACTAAATGGACTTGCTTGCGAAATTGCGCAGTTTTCACTCAGCGCATCTGCTATGCATCCGGACCTAATCCGCTAACACTCGTCTGCAAGGGGCCTTACTGTCCCTGCTGTGTGGCCCCAGTCACAGGATAAGGACCCACCACTGTTTGTGCCATCAGTCGTCTAGGTCCTTAAAGAGGAATCATGCCGTCTTCCAGTATTTGTGAATAGTTTCCTGGCTTTTTGTTGCTTCCGATGATTCCCTGTATTTTACCCAGTTTGCCTGATTATGATAGCATTTCATGGACCAACCCCAAACCGTCTTCCAATCATAATCTTGGATATGACATTCACCTGCCTTTTGCCGACCCTGTTCGGTCCTGATTGCAAATATAGCCCAGCCTGCTTTCAGCTGATACGACTCCATTGGAGACTCTTTTGGAGACCACAACCTGGTCCACATCTCCTTTTTTGGGTTAAAGGCAGTTTTTTCTTTCTTTTTTTGCACTCCACCCAGCTGTACCCAGGTCAAACTCCATACTCACCTGGCTCTCTTCACTGGTCTTTCGGTCTCCAGCTGTCAACTTCCATGCAAATGGTGTCACGTGCGCTGATGCAGCCAAGGAATGACCTCTGCAGTGGAGTATCCACAAGCGGCACATGACCCAGCAGTGATGTACCACTTGAGGACATATCACTACTGAGGCCAGTCATTGGCTGCAGGGGTGCACATGACCCTTTCCATTAGGAAGTTGACAGACAAGGACCTGAAGACCAGTAGAGAGAGGCTGAGAATAATAACAGAGTGGTGGGGAGCAGAAATGTAAGAATTTTTCCACAAGTGCAGAACCTGAACCTGAAAAGAACCTGGACATCTGCTTTAAGATTGAAGAATGGTAGAAGCCTAGCCTTCATCAAACTAATAAAAGTCTCTTGCATGGATGTCAAGCTGCTTCCAATTCCCTCAAGTTCAACTTGGTCTCCCATCTGACTGTCCCTGTCTGCCCACCGACCAAGAATCAATACCTGGGTATACTGTTAGACTAGAATCCATAGCAGTTTTAAATGAAGGCAAAAATGTAAATGGTCATAGACCACCACACAAGCTACGGTTGATTTAGGTGGCTAAGTAAACAGACAAAGGTCAAAGTAGGCAGTAGTAATTCAAAAACGGAAGAGACAGATCAAGTCATTGGTGCGGCCCAAATCAAACGAATAGAACTTTGTTTCTCACACATTGTGCCGGTGTCAATTGTTGATTAAATTTTTGGGTCTTACCTTTAAATTCATGCTGAAATAAATTTCAGATGGATTGTTCTGTATCAATCTCGCCAACTAAATGTTCTTTGGCCCAAAGCCCCACAAGCTCTCTTGAAACATCTAGGCTCCGATTGACTTGTTTACTGCCAAAAGGAGGCAGGGAAAAGTTGCTTCTAGATGCCAAAGGAATCCAACATGTCCAATCTAGGGGAGACATTATTTCCCCCATGTAAATTACATTGTATCCAGCAGCATTGATCTTTATGTACACAGCCAGCAAAATCATATTTCGGTGGAGGCCAAGAAGATGGAAAGGAATGAGGACCAATGTGGTCCAAAATCAGGTTGTGGCCCAAGGGAAATTAATTGACAGTAAGCCTCAAGCATGACGTGGAAGATTCAGGTGCCCAGCTACTGACTGTTGGATTAGCTAACAAAATTGCATCATCAGATCGTTTTCGAGTAGTGGATGAGGTGGCTCTTCTTATGAGCCCTCAACGAACAAAACCACAGAGCATCAAAGTCAATTGAAGAAGTCACTGAGTTGAACCAAAAGTCTTGTCAAGGTGTCATCCACACTAATGATACTAACCACTATAGAAACTGTTGTGCCAAAAGTTGTAGGAAGGTGTCTCAAAAAAATGCTGCAAAGTAAAAATTTTCTCAAAAAGAAAAGTCTTAGGCTACTCTGGCAGGCTGTTCCGGCATAAAACAGCCTAACGCAGTTCTCTTGATCCACTATTGCCGGGTCCTGCCGTCGGAATGTACTGGCTATAATCAGGTCCGGCCTCTACCTGGCAAATATGGCGGGAATTGGTCGGATAAAAAATGCCGCGTTCAGTGGTTTGTGTCTGGCCGACTCCTGGCATTCTGTGCCAGAACAGCCTGCCGGAGAGGACAGCGCAGGTGTGAAAATAGCCATCAGCAGTTTTGTACCTATGACACTGGCTCACCTGTTGGCAGCTGAAGGTGTCTGTGTTGGTCTCATGTTCATATTTGTCCACATTGCTGACAAAAAATAAGTTTTAATATATGCAAATAAGCCTCTAGGAGCAACAGGGGCGTTGCCGTTACACCTAGAGGCTCTGCTCTCTCTGCATCTGCCGCACCCTCTACACTTTGATTGACTTTAGGACGTCAGGGTCAGACGTGATGATGTTTTCACTGCTCGGCCCTGTAAATCAAGGTGCAGGGGGCGCGGCAAATGTAGACAGAGCAGAGCCTCTAGGTGTAAAGGCAACGCCCCCGTTGCTCCTAGAGGCTCAGTTGCATATACTAAAACTTCTCTCCGTTCCAACACAGATGCCTAAATATGCTGGTACCTCATATTAACTCATATTAGTCATTAGATCATAAAATGTGTCTTTTTTGTATCTTTTGTGTTCTTTTTTTAATAGTCAATCTTATTTTCTTGTTTTCTTTTTCTTCCGTCCAGTTGTAGGAACTGCTACATATGTGTTTTTTTGCTTGAGAGTCTAAACATGACTATAGAGTAATTACAGCTTAACGTGTACAATAGAAAACGTGTTGAAAACCAGAGGAGTGAATAAGATTTATTGTGACATAAAGCCGAGGACGGGAGGATAACTCTGAGGCTTGACCTTGTGCTTCCTTGTATGAGGCGTAAGAGGATAAAAACACAAAGACAAGGTCACTAAACACCCAGAGTATAACTCACTGCCGGGTCTTATTGTCCTCAAGATCAAAGCAAGAGATTTGTAGCATCTACTGTACATTAATGATCCTTGGGTCAATACTGTGATATTCAACTATTAGTGCTTGAAATGTCACCCCTTAAAGAAGCAGACCTGGTTTTGGCTCACAATAACTGATGGAAATAACTGACCAAGTAACTGAAGTGTGAACTTGGCCTTAAAAAGGTACATGATATAAACTATAGTGGAGGCAATCTTCTTACTGGTGACTGTATTTGTGAGTTATCCCCTCCCTTCTGATCCTCAGCTGTGTCATGTGACCAACACTCTGATCTCCAACTGACACAGGACAGGAAGTCTGTTACTTCTCTATTTATTCCTAACATTAAGGCTCCCATAGGAATACATAGAGAAACTGACTTCCTGCCAGTCACGTGATACAGCTGAGGATCAGAAGGGAGGGGATAACTCACAAATACAGTCACTGGTAAGAAGATTACCTTCACTAAAGTTTACATCATGCACCTTTCTAACAGGTCACAGAATAAACATTGTTGTGGGAGTTCTACTTTAAAGATCAACTGTCAGTTGGACCAACCCTATTATACGAGACATTCTTTTTGGTAGAGATGGTCCTGCTGATTAAAATAAAGCCTGTCTTGTGAACTGTGCACTGAGTAGTGGGGCCTCGCTCCTTGGTGCACTGAAGCCTTCATTTGCAGAAAGAATACATTTTCACAAGATAGATATCATTTTAACCAGCAGGATCAACCCTAGACCATGGTATGGTTTGATTGAGACTACTGAAAGGTGTTCTTTAATGACCATGGTATGCTTCAATTTTGGGAGGAGGGCAGATTTTGAGGTATTACTCACACCTCTGTATTCTTGCATCCTGCAGGTGCAAAATAAAGAAGGTGCCGTAGAATTTATTTACAGCATGTTCAGCAGAATCAACGCTGAAAAGCCACAAATAAACTCCATTGAATTACTGACCCAGATCATTTGCATGCATATCCACTGGACAATATACAATTCTGCCACAAATGATCTACTAAAGCCACATCAGATTTGTCTAGGGCAGGGATGCTCAACCTGCGGCCCTCCAGCTGTGGTAAAACTACAACTCCCATCATGCCCTTCTGTAGGCTCATAGCTGTAGACTGCCCGGAAATGATGGGAGTTGTAGTTTTGCAACAGCTGGAGGGCCGCAGGTTGAGCATGCCTGGTCTAGGGCAAATACACATGGTGTGAACACAGCCGTACCACGTCTCACAGCTGAGCGCTGCTCTCGCACTAATGTTTTATGCGTTGAAATAAGCTTACACCTTCCGTCAATTTAAACATTTTATGGGGGGGGGGGGGGTTCAGAAGTTTAGCTGACGGCCCAATAAGTGCTCCTATCCCACTCTCCGGCATATATTTATAGGGGCTGCTCCAATGCTGGATCAATACGGGCCCCACCACAGGCACCCCGGCCAATCAGAGTCACTTATATCACTGATGGAGACTAGCGCTGAGCCAATCGAAGTCCACAAAGTGTAGTGTGATCCGAATTTCAGGGAAATTTTGATTTGCTGCAAAGCCGAATTTCCTTGTGCTTCGTGGTAACGAATTGATTTTCCCTGAATGGCGGTAAAAAAATCAAAAGATAAATCATACCCGCCGCCATCTTGATTGAAGGTCTCGCACGAAATCCCGCGGGCGGTGAAGTATGAAGTCAACACGCCAGCTAACATGATGACATCATCATGGGCTGCCTGAGACTTCGCACTCAATCTTCAATCAAGATGGTGGCGGCCGGCACGTCGCGATCCAATGGATGAGATAAGTAAGATGTCATTTATTTGTTTTTTATTTTACACTGTGAATTTATTTGTTTTTTATCAGATGCCGCGATCCGCGATGAACGCGGAATTTGAGGGGTACAATAACGGGAAGCGGTGAAGACATTGCACCCACTACTTACAGAGAAATACAATTCGCGTACTAAGTAATTCATCATAAAGCGAATTTTTTTGTAAAAATTTGGTGAAGCGACCATATTGAATTTGCAAATACTTCTCTCATGGAGACCGCTGTGTAGAGTGCGCGCTGTGCTCGTCAGTCCAATAGATTGTAAAGGGGGTGACATCACAGGAGCATGACTGTCCCGCCACTCACACTAGAGACTTGGGACCCCAGTTCTGGTGATCGGTGACGGTCCACACGATCAGAGGGCAGTCCCTTTATGCCTATTAGAAGGTTACAGCAGAAGATTTGGGATGTTTTACCCCCTTTTTCAGGCCTATTCTTATGGCTGATATTACCTGCACTGAACCTTGTAACTTACAGACACTTTAGTCTCGTCCACCGGCTCCGGCTCAGCTGCGGGCAAACGTTGAAATTCAGGACGCTCCATTCATCAGCACCTTGAACCTCTGCCAGTTCCTCCAAGTCATTCTTTTCCTCATTACAGCAGGTGGTATTGTTCTTTATTCGTCTTCTGTCAATATCATAGATAATACCTGTTTTCTCCCTTAAGCGACAAGATATTACTGCGGCGCATGTTTCTCTTTTAATGGAATTGATTCCTGGCGGTCATGACACGAAGCAGCTGTTACCAGATATTCCCCTCTCCATCACGATGTGTCACCAGAATCGTTGCGTTTGCTCCATTTTTTTTAGTGTAGAGTCTAATAATCAAATCTCAGAGTCAGTTTCGTCTTCGGCAGGGAGCGAGCGGCCCCTTGTCCTTTCCGTCAGAGGACCAATATCTATGTCATGTGTGAGCTCAGCGTTTCTTTCTTTTTTGCCCCTTGCAACAAATCCATCACTTTTATTGCCCGCCTTTGTATCCAGAACCCTCCATGACTATAATGAGATATACAGTAAGAGCGTTATCGGACACAACACAGTGAATTGTCCTCCAGAATTACACAGGATGCTTTCTAATGTAAAAATACTGTAAAGTGTGGGTGGGGGTGGTGTGAACACGAGGGGAGATACTGTACATTTCTACACATCTCCCCTCGTACTACTGTGCATTACTGCGCCTTAATGTGAGCAACGTCACTACAGTAGAGAGGCATGGCAATCTGTGAGATTAGATAGCGGAATAGGAGGACTAGGCGGTGTGCTATCAATAGATAACCTCTTCATTCTCAGTGCACAGACCCCAGGGAAAAATATACATTTTACTAAATATTATTTTTATTATTCTGAAGGATGCTTACACCAGTCTTCAAAATAGATTAAAAATTGTAAATTTCCTATACAATAACTGACTCCTGTGTGTATTGCTGGCCTTTCCTGTAGAATGGATTAAAATACTGCTCCTATGTAAAAGAATATACATACTATAATACTGCCTCCTATGTACAAGAGTATAACTACTATAATACTGCTCCTATATACAAGAATATACATACAATAATACTGACTCCTATGTAAAAGAATATACATACTGTAATACTGCTCCTATGTACAAGACTATAACTACTATAATACTGCTCCTATGTACAAGAATATAACTACTATAATACTGCTCCTATGTACAAGAATATAATTACTATAATACTGCTCCTATGTACAGGAATATAACTACTATAATACTGCTCCTATGTACAAGAATATAACTACTATAATACTGCCTCCTATGTACAAGAATATAACTACTATAATACTGCTCCTATGTACAAGAATATAATTACTATAATATTGCTCCTATGTACAGGAATATAACTACTATAATACTGCCTCCTATATACAAGAATATAACTACTATAATACTGCTCCTATATACAAGAATATAACTACTATAATACTGCTCCTATGTACAAGAATATAAGTACTATAATACTGCTCCTATGTACAAGAATATAACTACTATAATACTGCTCCTATGTACAAGAATATAACTACTATAATACTGCTCCTGTGTACAAGAATATAACTACTATAATACTGCTCCTATGTACAAGAATATATAACTACTATAATACTGCTCCTATGTACAAGAATATAACTACTATAATACTGCTCCTGTGTACAAGAATATAACTACTATAATACTGCTCCTATGTACAAGAATATAACTAATATAATACTGCTCTTATGTACAAGAATTTAACTACTATAATACTGTTCCTATGTACAAGAATATAACTACTATAATACTGCTCCTATGTACAAGAATATAACTACTATAATACTACTCCTATGTACAAGAATATAACTACTATAATACTGTTCCTATGTACAAGAATATAACTACTATAATACTACTCTTATGTACAAGAATATAACTACTATAATACTGCTCCTATGTACAAGAATATAACTACTATAATACTGCTCCTATGTACAAGAATATAACTACTATAATACTGCTCCTATGTACAAGAATATAACTACTATAATACTGTTCCTATGTACAAGAATATAACTACTATAATACTGCTCCTATGTACAAGAATATAACTATTATAATACTGCCTCCTATGTACAAGAATATAACTACTATAATACTGCTCCTATGTACAAGAATATAACTACTATAATACTGTCTCCTATGTACAAGAATATAACTAATATAATACTGCTCCTATGTACAAGAATATAACTACTACAATACTGCTCCTATGTACAAGAATATAACTAATATAATACTGCTCCTATGTACAAGAATATAACTACTACAATACTGCTCCTATATACAAGAATATAACTACTATAATACTGCTCCTATGTACACGAATATAACTACTATAATATTGCTCCTATGTACAAGAATATAACTACTATAACACTGCTCCTATATACAAGACTATAACTACTATAATACTGTCTTCTATGTATAAGAATATAACTACTATAATACTGCTTCCTATGTACAAGAATATAACTACTATAATACTGCTCCTATGTACAAGAATATAACTACTATAATACTGCTCCTATGTACAAGAATATAATTACTATAATACTGCTCCTATGTACAGGAATATAACTACTATAATACTGTCTCCTATGTACAAGAATATAAGTACTATAATACTGCTCCTATGTACAAGAATATTATTACTATAATACTGCTCTTATGTACAGGAATATAACTACTATAATACTGCTCCTATGTACAGGAATATAACTACTATAATACTGCTCCTATGTACAGGAATATAACTACTATAATACTGCTCCTATGTACAAGAATATAATTACTATAATACTGTTCCTATGTACAGGAATATAAATACTATAATACTGCCTCCTATGTACAAGAATATAACTACTATAATACTGCCTCCTATGTACAAGAATTTAACTACTATAATACTGCTCCAATGTACAAGAATATAACTACTATAATACTGCTCCTATGTACAAGAATATAACTACTATAATACTGCTCCTATGTACAAGAATATAACTACTATAATACTGCTCCTATGTACAAGAATATAACTACTATAATACTGTCTCCTTTGTACAAGAATATAACTACTATAATACTGTTCCTATGTACAAGAATATAATTACGATAATACTGCTCCTATGTAAAAGTATATAATTACTATAATATATTATTTCAAATTGTTACAATCATCAATCCCTTCTCATGTTACTTATCAGGCAACCTCCGGTGGAAGAGCGAGCTACTTTGTATCGTATAAGAGGGAAGCATTTGCTCAGATTAAGCTACCAAAATATTCTCTTCCAAAGGTAAAGTGCTTGATGTTGTACCGTGATTGTACTGGTAACACACACCGTCACACCGTCTCAGTACCATGTGCATTTTATTGGCCACTATTATGTAGGTGATCGTCTTCTTCTTCTTTATTTGCAGGACATGCATATCATCAGCACCGATGAAAAACAGGTGTTTGCTGCTGTTCAAGAGTGGAACCAGAATGAGACCTACAACCTGTACATCTCAGACACGAGGGGCGTCTATTTCACACTTGCGCTGGAAAATGTCAAGAGCAGTCGCGGCCTCGAAGGAAACATTGTCATCGACCTTTATGAGGTACTTACTTAAGGTCATGACGTTTGTAGAATAAGTTGTGGTTTCATCTCTAGAATTCACCAAATGACCTTTAATCAGTCAACTGTATGTTCACTTCATGCCAGATGGGCTCTGAAGATATCTGGGGCACCATGGGCAAGGGCAAAGGAGGAGGACACTGATGCAATTAACTGTGTAGATTTTTTTGGCACCAGACAAAAGTCCCATGGTAGGTTCCCCTGGTGCTAGTGATGCCACTACTTCTTGCATCTCTCCTTAACCTATTGTCTTGTCTCGCAGAGAAGGTGAGAAGACCCTGTCAGGTTGTAGGGTGATGAACTAGTAGCATGATTGATAGCACGTAGTTGAAGGACAAGTTATGAGCAGTTGGAGTAGAGCTGAGGTTCTCACACAAAGGGATTTTCCATCAATGGTCTTCCTTAGTTACGCCATCAATATATGACCCTATCCATCTCTAAAATGGGCAACTGAAAATTAATTCACAGCATGCACTCCATTCATTTCTATAGGAGTTCAGAAAATAGCTGAGTGAGCACTTTTTTCGGGGGTCCCATAGAAATGAATGAAGAGCCAACGGTGCAATTATTCACTTCTATTGGCCAGCTGAAGATTGCTGAGCCAGCACGATTTTCAGTAGTCTCATAGAAATGCATGCTGGTGGGGGTGGCTGCACATGTGCGACTCGAGATAGGTGCGGGTCCCAGAGGTTGAGTTCCTAACTGTGTAGTAGTGTTGCGTTAACATCTGTGGAATACTAGAGTTGAGTTTGTAACAGGATGCAAGCTGGTAGTTGGTAGTAAGGCATGGGTTGGTAGCGAGTAGCAAGACACCAACTGGTAGTGGGACACAGATGGTAACTGGAACCCAAGCTGGAACATTAGTCACCTGCAGTTGGACTGTAGCATGAACACAGCAACAGGAATAGAACCCACAGGTAAAACAGGGACTTAGATGAGACCAGGAGTCAAAACAAGAAGCAGAGTTGGAACTTAGCGACAAAAGTAAACTTGCGCAAGGACAACCTAATGCCTGGAAGGGATGGGACCAGAACCAGGAGCAGTCATCATGCTGGGACTGCCATAGCAATAAGGGTTTAAATACAGTAGCTGAGTTAATCAGAAGCAACCAATGGAAGAGCTTAGTTTTGCATATGAATTGAGTCCAGTGACAAGAAACCTGTTTTTTGGTGGTGAAACACGGCTGAAAAGTTCAGCCACAACACAGGCATAACAGAGTTGGATTGCACCCAGAATTGCAGAGTTGAATCTGTAGAATTGACCCGAACAAGCCACATGGGTCAAAAATCATGCAGCCAGAGCAGGAGAGATGAGAAACATCATAGTTCATGGCAGGCTTCCACTGATCAGCCTCTGCCTTTGCTGAGCGACTCTCGCCTCTCTCATTCTTCTCATCTATGGTTTCTCTGATCTTTCTTCCTAGGTAGCTGGGATAAATGGAGTATTCTTTGCCAACAAAAAGGTTGACGAACGTGTGAAGACTTTTATCACCTACAACAAGGGCCGGGACTGGCGCCTGCTGCCGGCACCAGACATTGATTTAAAGGGGAATCCAATCAACTGTCTGCTGGTCAGTTCTAAATCAGCTTTATTATTGTTTTCAAAGTTTTCATCTCAAAATGTAACAAAATTAAAGGTGTTGTCCCATCAGGCTGACTGGGCATATGGATGTTTCTTACACCAAATGACGTTGGGCAGCCATTTTTTACCCTATTCCGCACAGTACTACACATATTAAGAATACACATTCACCACCACAATTCATAAAGTAATTTCCCATTTTGTTTTGTGGAAACTTCCAACAAGATGCTGTTGACTGATCTTGTCTTATTATTATTAGAAGTACTTTACTTAGCAGACGAGTGCCCTGCTGTGAAAGGGCGTATATCTCATTTGTTCATTAGCTCTTTAAAATCCGCGGTACCCTAGTTCATTAACACATGAATACACGCAGTATATATTAGGTTTTCACATTATTCAGACAGTTTGACAATGCTGGTTATAATTCTAACATATATTGTAAAAAAAAATAAAAATGTTGAAACGGTCAACAAGCTGCTGTTAACAGATTTATTATTATTTTATGCCATTTTTTTAATCTTTGAACTGTTATGGTTATTCTACATGGAAGATTGATGGCATTACAGGCTTAAATAGCTTCTTTTTTGTTATTTTCCTACCATTTCCGCAGCCGTTCTGCTCCCTACACTTCCACTTGCAGATGTCTGAGAATCCCTATAATTCCGGGAGCGTATCCAGCAAAGCAACTGCACCTTGGCTCATTGTGGCCTCAGGTAATTCAATTCTAATCTGCTGTCTCAGATGGGAAATCTAGCGGTTGTAAAGTGTATCCAGTATTCGGCTCCATGCACACGACCGTATCCATTTTGCAGTCTGCAAATTACGGATCTGCAAAATATGGATGCTGTCCTTGTGCTGTCTGCATTTTATTTGTGGAGTCATTGTCTTCGATGAGTCCGTGGCCTGCATTTTGAGGACATAGTCTATCTTTTTGCGGAATAGACATATGGATGGGGAAAGAACACGAACGATCATCCATATGTCTGTTCATCAAAAGATAGAATATGTCTATACTTGGCTCCAAAATTAGATTGACAGACATAGAAGTGAGAAGAGACAGCGGGAAGGCATCTATGTATACAGGCTGGGTGACTGTGTGACCAAAGAGAACCCTCCATGGCCTCCAAAATGGCCAATTATAGCCCTTGATCTCAATTTTCTTTGGAAGAGCAGCCCTGAAGCATAAACTAATCATAAAATACACAAAGTGAACATACATACTGCACATATACACACCCATTACACCATCCCCAGCTGGAGAATGACTGGAGCGTTGTGTTTCTTTAAGAAGTGAATGAAGAGAGAGACAGGAGCATGGGCAGCCACCTCTCTATTCACCCTCAGCTTGGAAGTTATAGCCACCTCACCAGGTGAGACAGGCACAGGTTGGTAGCGAGTAGCAAGACACCAACTGGTAGTGGGACACAGGTGGTAACTGGAACCCAAGCTGGAACGTTAGTCACCTGCAGGTGGACTGTAGCATGAACACAGCAACAGGGATAGAACCCACAGGTAAAACAGATTAGTGATGAGCGGCAGGGGCAATATTCGAATTTGCGATATTTCGCGAATATTCGTTAGAATATTCCTCATATATTCACGAATATTCGTATTCGAGATTATTCTATTGATTGCGAAAAATCGGCAAGGTAATATCCACGTAATGTGAATATTCTGAAACACGAATATATAGCACTTGAATATAGTGCTATATATACTTTTTTAGAATATTCGTCATTTTTTCCAATTTAATGTGAACAGTCATTGGCCCAAAAGCAACTTACGCAGGGGGGAATCATGACTTCAGATGGTAAAAAAAGGACGAGTATTCTAAAAAACAAAAAATTGCACTATATTCGCATTATGTGAATATTACATTGCCGATTTTTCGCATAAGAGATTTTTTTTTTAAATAATGAAGAATATTCGAATTCTCTACAGAGTACAATATTGCAGCCTTCTCACATTGGCCCACAAGCAAGAAGCAGGTAGGTATACTAGGTAATGGGTTCAGATGAAAAAAAAACAAAACAAAAAACGAATATTTGTTTTTACGAATTGTTAGCTCTTTCCATTTCGAGGTGGTTATGAGATGGTCATACAATGAGGCATCAGACCTCCTCCGGTGAATTATCCCTTTCAGTGAATACTCTCTCCTCCAGCTGGGAGAAATTAACCATTCAACACTCAATTGGAATAGTTAAGATCTGAAGTCTTTATTCAATAGTACGTTTATTTATAGGACATTTTGGTGAGAAAAGCCAGATGAAACTGGAATGAGTCACATGTGTTACAGTTTCCTTTGACAATACTGGTGTTTGCTAGATACAATTCATTTAAGGGTTCTTTACATATCCTTTTATCCATTGTATTTCCAAGTGATAACTGTGGTCTCTGTAGTGTCAATGTCTGGTGGGATGGGCTCGCATACTTTAATTAAGAGCCCCCTGGAGCATTTGTCTTCAGAGGAAATGAACTGTATTGTCTCTAAACCGTGTGGAATCAATACAAGGGACAGTTTCTCATAGAAATATAATATATATCTAATATACATCCGATAATAAGGTTATAAAAATTCCTTTCACGAATATTTATCACTATATTCTAAATATTCGCGAATTTTCGAAGCGCCGATTTTCGCAATAAAAAATTTGAATATTCGCGCTCAACACTAAAACAGATGAGATCAGGAGTCAAAACAAGAAGCAGAGTTGGAACTTAGCGACGAAAGTAAACATGCGCAAGGACAACCTAATACCTGGAAGGGATGGGAACCAGGAGCAGTCATCATGCTGGGACTGCCATAGCAATCAGGGTTTAAATGCAGTAGCTGAGTTCATCAGAAGCAGCCAATGGAAGAGCTTAGTTTTGCATATGAATTGAGTCCAGTGACAAGAAAGAGTTAACCTGTTTTTTGGTGGTGAAACACGGCTGAAAAGTTCAGAGGCATAACAGAGTTGGATTGCACCCAGAATAGCAGAGTTGAATCTTTAGAACTGACCCGAACAAGACACATGGGCATGGGTCAAAAAGCATGCAGCCAGAGCAGGAGAGATGAGAAACATCATAGTTCATGGCAGGCATCCAGGAGTTGGGGGACCCCTATTCGGTGTGTAGACTGAACTGCTAGAATTGGATTATGACCTACATGTAACAGGGATCCATTCTATCCAATGTGGTGAGAAAAGCACCGTTGGTATCATTAGTTGAATGGGCCTATGGCAGAACCATTGGAAACAAGCAATGAAGTCTGTAACAGTTAATGGGGTTGTATTATTACAGAGTTGCTTCTTTTCCAGAAATGGCGCCACTCTTGCACGTAAATACGACTATGTCTTCTCTGACCACTAATTCTCCCGGTGCTAAACCAGCTTCAAGATCTTCTATGTCATTGCGCAAAGCAAAAGTGTGTAACAAGGGGGAACATGAACGACGGCAACATTTGACAGCATATTTCGACATCAAATGTCACTGTTTTCCACATCACATCACCTCGCAGTTTTGGATTCGCTGTAGCAAGAAAATAATTTATTGGGAAAGCATCGAGGCTTGTACAGTGTACGATGTGACATTTGGTGCAGTAAGTAGATGTCGAGGCTTGTGTGAGTCCAAGGTTTTCAGGGTGAAACAGGTTTATAGGATTTAGAATTAAAAAAGAAAACATTATTGGCAATGAAAAGAATTGGCTGCAGGTGTCAATGTGTCAGCGGGCGCCGGTGTGTGCAGGAAGCGTCCTCCGGGCACCTCATTATAAAACACCGGGGCAGCTTTCTTACACTACTTCAATTTGTATAAATATTTAGATTGAACAATGGATTTTTTTTTCTCACATATACTTCCATTTTTCTTGTTTTTCATTTTTTCATTCATCTTTTTTAAAATTCTTTCATCTTCACTTCCAAATTTTTTGTTATATTGATTCCTGATCTTCTCCAACTGTCCCTATACCTTCTCCTTCTTTCTTCATCCCCTGCTCTACATTCTTTTCCTTTCTGCCTCTCCTTTTCCGTTTTTTTCTCCTAACTTCTCTTCCTTTTGTTCCTCTTCTATCTTTTCCTATTTTATTTTCCCTTTCCCCTTTCTCATTCTTCTGATCCCGCCTCCTCTTCCTCCTCCTCCATTATAGTAAAGCTGGAGATGTTGCATCGTTTGTGCATCTTGATGCCTGAGCTCAGCAGGTGTATCAGCAATGTGCCAGGCTCTGTTACATTGTTGCATGGCTGAAATTATTACCACCTGTGTGGTAATGAAAATCCTAACCTGGTTGGTGCAGTTTTTTGCATTATCCTTGCATTTACCCCATACCATGATTAAGATCGTATCTATCGAAACGTGTTGTTGGCGTTACCATCATCTCTGTGAAGACAGTGTATTCTTTTAAATTTACTGAAATAAAGACTGAAGATTTTTATTCATCTCAGTGCTGGACATCTCTTACTACCCTTCTGGATCTGTACGGACTAGACTGGGTCCTTGCACGAGACACCATATGCGGAGGTGCTGGCTTACTCTTCCAATTGTTATATTGTTGCATAGGTGGAAAAAGATCTGTTTGCCAATTTGATCCTTCTCTAGCCTTTTTTTTCAAGGTAAAATAAAATACCCTCTTCAGGTAACAAAGGCTGATTAAGTGGATTCCTTCTTGACACGAACAAGTGTTTCATAAATGAGCATCATCAGGTTATTAATGCCTGTGAGTAGGAATAAAGCTGACATAACAATGTGTGTCTTTCACAGGTAACTTTGGGCCTGAGCTCTCCTCTACAGACACCAATATGTTCATCTCATCAGATGGTGGAAATACATGGAAGCATGTATGTGGATTTATTTACTGTCTTAATACATATTAATGTGTATATGTTGTCATCCATTGAATAGTAGTCGTAGTAATACTAGAAGTAGTAGTAGTAGTATAAGCAGTAGTAAGAGCAGTAGTTGTAGTAGTGCTGTAGTAAGAATAGTAGTAGCAGTAGGACTAGCAGTAGTAAGAATTTTAGTAGTAGTAGCAGTAGTAGTAGTAATAATACATTAGTAAAAGTAGCTGTAGTAGTAATTGTAGTAGTTGTAGTAGTAGTGGTAATAGTAGTGTAGTTGTAGTAAAAGCACAGCAGTAAGAGTAGTTTTTGTAGTAGTAACAGTAGTAGTTGTAGTAGTGCAGTAGTAAGAATAGTAGTAGTGGTAATAGTAGTAGTAGTAGTAGTAATGCAGTAGTTGTAATAGTAGTGTTGTTGTTAGAGTAGTAGTTGTAGTAGTAACACAGTAGTAAGAGTAGTGTTTGTAGTAGTGACAGTAGTAGTAGTAGTAGTAGTGCAGTAGTAAGAGAAGTATTTGTAGTAAAAGTGCAGTAGTAAGAGTAGTATTGGTAATAGTGCAGTAATAAGAATAGTAGTTGTAGTAGTAGTGGTACTAATAGTGCAGTAGTAAGAGTAGTATTTGTAGTAGTAACAGTAGTAGTTGTATTAGTAGTGCAGTAGTAAGAGAAGTATTTGTAGTAGTAGTAGCAGTGCGGTAGTAAGAGTAATATCGGTAATAGTACAGTTGTTGGAGTAGTAGTAGTGCAGTAGTTAGAGTAGTATTTGTAGTAGTAACAGTAGTATTTGTAGTAGTAGTAGTAGTGCAGTAGTAAGAGTAGTATTGGTAATAGTGCAGTTGATAGAGTAGTAGTAGTGCAGTAGTTAGAGTAGTATTTGTAGTAGTAACAGTAGTAGTTGCAGTAACAGTAGCAGTTGTAGTAGTGCAGTAGTAAGAATAGTAGTTGTAGTAGTAGTGGCAATAGTAGTGCAGTTGTTAGAGTAGTAGTTGTAGTAGTAGTAACAGTGGTACTAGTAGTGCAGTAGTAAGAATAGTATTTGTAGTAGTAGTAATAGTAAGAGGTACAGTAATATAGTGTATGCAGAAAACATAACATTGAGATGTAGGAATAGTTATCAACGATTAAACTTAAAAAAATGTGTATTATAAACTAATAATAATAGTAATAATAATAAAAAACTAAAATAAAAAGAGTTTGAAAATAAAAAGTTACAAAAAAAGGAGAAGTAGGAAAGCAGAAAAGTAGAAGGGAAAGATAACAGAAAAGGGAAAGAGCAGTATGAAGAGGAAGCAAAAGAGAAATACTGTACAAAGATGAATAGGCATGAATAGGAAAGGAAGAAGACATGGAAGAAGAAGGAAAAGAAGAGGAAGTCAAAAAGAAAGAAGAGAGAGGACAGAAGGTTGAAGGGGAGGAGAAAGGAAAGAAGAGAGAGGACAGAAGGTAGAAGGGGAGGAGAAAGGAAAGAAGAGAGAGGACAGAAGGTAGAAGGGGAGGAGAAAGGAAAGAAGAGAGAGGACAGAAGGTAGAAGGGGAGAAGAAAGGAAAGAAGAGAGAGGACAGAAGGATGAAGGGGAGGAGAAAGGAAAGAAGAGAGAGGACAGAAGGTAGAAGGGGAGGAGAAAGGAAAGAAGAGAGAGGAGAGAAGGTAGAAGGGGAGAAAAAAGGAAAGAAGAGAGAGGAGAGAAGGTAGAAGGGGAGAAAAAAGGAAAGAAAAGAGAGGACAGAAGGTAGAAGGGGAGGAGAAAGGAAAGAAGAAAAATAAAAAATAAAGAAGAGTAACAGGAGTATATTGTGGGAGGGGTATCGTCAATGTCATACAGCCTGAGAGACAATCTGTTGGAATCCGCCACTATACATCATAGAGAAATAAAAATTGTATATTTTTTTGTGTTTAATCACAAATTTCGCTGCAGCATTTTATAGCTAAAGAATTATCCTTCTTAACGAAATGGTCTCCATGAGGAAAGCTGATATTATATTAGGAACTCAAAGCATAATAATAAAATGTATTAAGATTTACATATTGTTATTCATTTTCTTTTCCTTTCCCCCCCAGATTTTTGAAGAAGAATACAACATTTGGTTTTTAGACTGGGGAGGTGCCTTGGTAGCGATGAAGCACACCTCTCTGCCCGTGCGCCAGTTGTGGTGAGAAATGTATTTCATATTTATGTGATCATTGATTACAGACTGGAGGGAGTTTTTATGTTTCATTTGAAATCATTGTATCATATAATTTCTGCATTCCTTTTTTATTATCCTTCGATCAATGCTCTGCTTTTTTTAATTTTTCACTTAATTTACATTTTTCTGCACTTTAATTTGTTTATTGTTTTATGTGTACATTATATTCTATTTGTGACCATAATTCTGAATAGTTACGGTATTTATAAAATAGGGTTAAAATGATTGTCACAGCCCCGCCTCCTGTGACGGACACCCCTCACTAGTCGTACAGGTAGAGCCCTGAATGGTGTCCTGGTGCTCCTGAGATAATTGCTACGTGATATTGCTGTCGATGGCTAATTATCTGCCTGTAGTCGTAAGAGGAGATAAATGTACAAATGCAAAGTATTTCTGACAATGGCGCCGATGACAATTAAAAAACCTCCTCGAAAACTGTGACATTCTCACCACAAATTTTGTCAAGCCATCAATGAGCTTACGGGAACACACATTAGGACTAGGTAGAAACAATTGCTCTGCTAGATACATTTGAAGCTGGCAGGTCAGGGAGTGTGTTCTTTCAGCTGAAACCCTCTCCCTATTAAAGTCCAAAGGGCATGTCCTTTCTGCTGCAGCTCTCTCCTTATTACAGTTCAGAAGGTGTGTACTTTCTGCTCAGTTCTCCCCCTATTACAATTCAGGGGGGTATCTTTTCTGCTGCAGCTCTCTTCCTATCCTAGCTCAGTAGGGGTGTCCTTTCTGCTACAGCTCTCCGCCTATTACAGTTCAGGGATGTATCATTTCTGCTGCAGCTCTCTCCCTATCACAGCTTAGAAGGTGTGTCCTTTCTGCTACAGCTCTGTCCCTATCACAGCTCAGAAGGTGTGTCCTTTCTGCTGATGCTCTCTCCCTATCACAGTTCTGTGATGTATCCTTTCTGCTGCAGCTCTCTCCCTATTAAAGATCCTTACACAGTGGGTGTGTCCTGTCTGCAGCAACTCTCCCCCTGTAACTGTCCCAGCTACTAGCAGAAGACATGAAACTGAACACGTGCGACCACCACAGCAAGGTGGACAGAGAAATAGGAAGCAGAAATAAGCAGCAGGTGGCACTACAGATAATTTTATGGAATAACCAGTGGCTATACTCGTTTTTTCATAAGATATAACTACAAAAGTATTCAGATCCAGGTGCTGGTTTCAAAAATATAAAAAATGTGTTTCATGGGACAACCCATTGAAGGCATATTGAGGTTTGGAAAGGGCCCACATACTCCCATGGGCTCTGTACAGTGTAGTGTCCATTCCGTCGGAGTATTTTACTTGCCATAGGGAGCCATATTGCCAACTATAGCTGAGAACAGAAAGCATATTGCAAGTCACGTTCAATCAGGAATCTGTAGCCGTCAACACTTCTGCAATTGTTTCCTTCGTGTGCTGCCCAGGCATCAATTAAAGTAAAAGTTAAAATCTCCACTTCCTAAAAAGCCCAGCTCCGTAAAGTTGTAATTTAGGAATCAATAAGCTTTTATGGGTCCGTGGTGCTTTGATTTGCTGAGGAAAGTCTGAGGGACTAACAACAACAACAAAAAGCGGACACTGAGTTCAAAGTGAATGATGGCTGCGCCGTGTCATTACCGGGACGGTTCTAGCCAGGTTCTACATAACTCTCTGATAATGATCGCTTTCTGATGCCGGTGGAGCCCACAACCTCCGGCTTAGCAGAAACCTCTGCTGGAGAACATTAAAGGGAGGAACTTCTGAAACAAACTGTATTTATTTTGTCCCCAGGCTCAGCTTTGATGAGGGACGGTCGTGGAGTAAGTACGGCTTTACATCTGCTCCCTTGTTTGTCGACGGGGCATTGGTGGAACCAGGAGTAGAAAATCAAATAATGACGTGAGTATAGAAAGCACCTCAGTCGTCTAGTTTTAAATATATGTTGTTTTGTTATTGTCTGCAATATTATATATCCTTTTTTTATTCTTTATTTATATTGTTCTCTTGATATTTGGGTTACACCCCCGCTTAGTTCTCCTCCATTATACTGTTAAAATGGCCCCCTTTAAGTGACGCCACTTGACGATCCAAAGACTCCATATTGACCAGTCAACAACAATAAATCTGATTTGTCAGAGGAAGACTAAACGTGACATTTATTAAGATATAGGCCAACCCCTGAGGAGCCTTATACACAGGTACTATCGTAATGAATAGGATCCTTGCACAAAACTCATTGGGCAAAGTACTATAATACTCAGGCATTTCAAAGATATGTTCAGATGGGGTGGATACATTCTGGGGGGATTTTGCAGAGGGGAAATCTGCAGCATATTATGGTAGCAGGAAAGTGGATAAAAAAAAAAAAAAACCTAACATTGATATATTAAATCTGCAGCATGTCAATTGATGTTATGGGTTTTCAAAGAGGATTTTATCCTTAAAGGGGTATGCCCATCTGAGACAATGGGGGCATATTGATAAGAGGTCCCAGAGGTACCTGAACCTATATGAAGAACGGAGCAGGGACGGTGGTGGCTGAAGGACCCTGGATCCAGCCACCACCAAGAGCTTCTCCCATAGTATTGAATCGAGGAGCGCACAACGGCGCGGCCACCACTCCCATTAATTTCTATGGGGCCAATGGAAATAGCCTAGCCAGTGTTCCGCTATTTTCGGCGGCCCCATAGAAATGAATGGAGGGTGGCTGCGCGTGCACAGTGTGTCCTCCACCACTTTCAGGGCTTCATTCTCTGTGTAGGTGCAGGTCCCAGAGGTGGGACCCACACCTATCAGACAATGGGGGCATATCCTAGCAATATGCCCCCATGGTCCGAGATGGGAATGCACAGATGAAATCCATGGCAAATATTCAGCAGTCTTCTGGCAAAATGGTGAAGGTTACAGATCGTAATTTAAAAAGAGTCCTGGGTGAAAGCAAAATCCCTGGTGCTCTAGGGTAATGAAAGGGTTAGGCTCTGTTCACATTTGCATTAGAGGCTCTTCCATTACAAATTCATTAATTGTGTACATACTACAAAGGAACCTGACGGACCCCATTCTGAGTTTCACGATGGACCTTGCTTTGTGGTTTCCAACAGAAATGGATCTAGCGGGGCAGATTTACTAATTACTGTCTAATTATAAACAGAGTAAACGTAGACAGTGTAGACACGTGCCAGGTTTATCACAGTAACTGATGCTGGGTGATAAATCTGGCACACCTTTAGACTATCTAGTCCTTACCGAGAATGTATTAATGCCATCTATTAGTTGGCTTACTGTATGCCAGAATTTTGCACCAAAATTTGGTGAATTTTAAACCACAACCTTTCCAGTATGCCATGTCCCTTTCCAACACTCTCTTGGTGGATGACTTTAATTTAGTGCATATCGTGTATGCCAGTTTTGTTGCTCAAATTGCTCATGAATTCTTAGAATTGAATCCTTTGGGTTGATTAATAAATCTTCCTTAGTGGACTAAACATAGCCTTCATTGTAAATTCTCTGGTGATCTGTAAAGGTGGTAATTTTACATTCTGTGGGGATCTAGTGTCACTATGGAGTTCATGTCATATTCCTTGGTGGTCTGGGTCAGTGAAAGGGTTCACTTTACAATCCTTGGTGGTCTAGGGCAGCAAAGGGCTTCATTTTGCATTATCTTGTGGTCTAGGGCAGTGAGGGGCTTCATTTTACATTATCTGGTGGTCTAGGGCAGTGAAGGTCTTCATTTTACTTTACCTAGTGGTCTAGGGCACTGAAAGAGCTCATTTTACAATTCATGATGGTCTAGAGCAGTAAAGGGGTTCATTTTACTTTACTTGGTGGTCTAGGGCAGTGAAAGAGCTCATTATTCAATCTCTGATGGTCTAGAGCAGTGAAGGGGTTCATTTTACAATTCTTGGTGGTCTAGGGTAATGAAGTGGTTCATTTAAAATTTTGGTGGTCTAGGGTATTGAAGGGGCTCATTTTAGAATCCCTGATGGACTAGGGCAGTGAGGGGTGCTCATAGGTGGCTTGTCTCACTAACCACACCCTGTACCTGAGTTTCTGGGGGGTAGCAAAGAAATATGCTAAGTACTTAGAGATGTATTAGACTTGACAGCGGCGAATCAATGGATGTCGTATATCTGGACTTCTCCAAAGCATTTGACACCGTACCTCATAAAAGGTTAGTATATAAAATGAGGATGCTCGGACTGGGAGAAAATGTCTGTATGTGGGTAAGTAACTGGCTGAGTGACAGAAAACAGAGGGTGGTTATTAACGGTAGATATTCAGATTGGGTCACTGTAACTAGTGGGGTACCTCATTCTCTTCAATATATTTATTAATGATCTTGTAGAAGGCTTGCACAGTAAAATATCTATTTTTGCAGATGACACTAAACTGTGTAAAGTAATTAACACTGAAGAGGACAGTTTTCTGCTACAGAGGGATCTGGATAGATTGGGGGCTTGGGCAGAGAAATGGCAGATGAGGTTTAACACTGACAAATGTAAAGTTATGCACATGGGAAGGAATAATGCAAGTCACCCGTACATACTAAATGGTAAAACACTGGGTAACACTGACATGGAAAAGGATCTAGGAATTTTAATAAACAGCAAATTAAGCTGCAAAAACCAGTGTCAGGCAGCTACTGCCAAGGCCAATAAGATAATGGGTTGCATTAAAAGGGGCATAGACGCCCGTGATGAGAACATAGTCCTACCACTTTACAAATCACTAGTCAGACCACACATGGAGGACTGTGTACAGTTCTGGGCTCCTGTGAACAAGACAGACATAGCAGAGCTGGAGAGGGTTCAGAGGAGGGCAACTAAAGTAATAACTGCAATGAGGGATCTACAGTACCCTGAAAGATTATCAAAGTTAGGGTTATTCACTTTAGAAAAAAGACGACTGAGGGGAGATCTAATAACTATGTATAAATATATCAGGGGTCAGTACAGAGATCACTCCCATCATCTATTTATCCCCAGGACTGTGACTGTGACGAGGGGACATCCTCTGCGTCTGGAGGAAAGAAGGTTTGTACACAAACATAGAAAAGGATTCTTCACTGTAAGAGCAGTGAGACTATGGACTCTTTACTGTAAGACCAGTGAGACTATGGACTCTTTACGGTAAGAGCAGTGAGACTATGGAGCTCTCTGCCTGAGGAGGTGGTGATGGTAAGTACAATAAAGGAATTTAAGAGGGGCCTGGATGTATTTCTGGAGTGTAATAATATTACAGGCTACAGCTACTAGAGAGGGGTCGTTGATCCAGGGAGTTATTCTGATGCCTGATTGGAGTCGGGAAGGAATTTTTTTCCCCATAAGTGAGGAAAATTGGCTTCTACCTCACAGGGGTTTTTTGCCTTCCTCTGGATCAACTTGTAGGAAACAGGCCGAACTGGATGGACAGAGGGCTTTTTTCGGTCTTATATACTATGTTACTATGTTACTTATGCCAGGGCCATTAAATCTATTTAGGGTAGTTAATCCAGCAGGCAGCGAGGGACCTATGATGGTAGCTTTTGACTAGGGGCGAGAGGCGAAGTGCATGATTTGAGCCAAAAGGAGTATGAAAAGTAGAAGGTACCCCAGTATGTTGATATCCTTATAAACTTTTGAAGAAAGACAGCTCCCAGTTTGCATTGGGGCTTACAATTAATTATCTGGTTTTATTATCTCTTTTAGGCATTGAGTTTCTTTATTTTTCCACATTTGCATTTTTATGTTGTAAGAATGCTTAGGCTTCATTATAATGACTGATACAGGTTCATAAAACCGTGCAGCAAAACATGTAAAAGGAAATGCCATCTTCTGATGTATATATGCCCAGAGGAGCTGCTTTCCTGGGCTTATCCCCCCTGCCATCAACACAAACACAAGCACCGACCATTAGACAATGTTCCTTGCACTCAGATGATAAACTTCTCTCCCCACAAGCTTCCATTTCTCAGGAATGCAATTGCAAAACCCTCCGGCTCCAAGGGATTTCAGTACAAAATGAAATCCTGGCTCCCAAAGAGTACATCAGAAGCACTCTCGTTCAGAGAGAGTCTACCTGCAGTTGACTTGGTAGAAGGAATTCAGAAAAAGTTTTATGTTCTCATTCGCTGTTTACATCCTCGGTAGGGATTCAGAAAGCGGAATTTTTTTTAGATGGTTAAAGGGGGTCTCATCAACATAAGCCATTTCCATAAACCCATTTAAAGAATGTGGACATCATAGAGTGAGGTCATCTGCTCTGAACTCCCTTCACATGGTCTAGAGAGAAAGCCAGTTCATGCTCTTGCGAACCAGGCCCATTAATGTTAGTATAAAGTTTTCCAGACCAGTGCATAATACTAGTGGACATATGGACATCATAGAGTGAGGTCACCTCCTCTATTTGCCAGATGGGAGAGCCTCCAACGGAGACTGTCCCTTGCTTAGACTCTACTCATCCATGTTATTCCATAGTCTGCCATGACCAGTCACTATAACAACCTCTTATAGGGCACATCGATACCATATGGCAAGAGTTGGCCACTTGGGACTCTACTCTATAAGTCAAAGAGGAGAACCACCAATAAATAGCTGCCATCTAACTTATTACATGATCTGCCAGCCCAATGTGTAATATATGGATTTCGCCCGCTCTGCACTCTCTTCTGTTGTTTAGAGAGAAGAGCTACCAACATAGATCAGCTCTTCTTCTGGTGGACCCCTCAGTGGTCTATGGGGCCATCATGTTGTAGCACATTTTCCCTAGAGAGCCCACTGATTGGGAAGAGCATGAGCTGATTGCGAAGGGTTTGTGAAGCCAGATCCAGGGTGATCAATATAAGAAGGGTCCGTTTTTAAACTTGGCTTCATGTGTTTTTCACCTGATTCCATTGTCATCCTTCTCGTCTTGAGCGTGAGCATATTGTATGCAAGGAAGTATGTCAGATGACAGCTGCTCACTTCCCTGTAATGATAACGAGCGGCTGTCATTTGACAGCTGTTCTCTTTGTCATCTGCGGAGCCTCCTGAATCCTTCTGCCCATCATTTGGGCAGATGTACGTTTGGCGGTCATCCCTCCTGTTCTCGTTTTGTCCTGTCCATCGATGGAGACACAACTTTGACTGTTGTTTGAGACAACCTGAAAAATTGATGAGTTTTCCGTCAAACAACCAATGTTGTTCTATAGGTGATCATTCCTGGAATGCAATGATTGGCATAATATAGCATTCATGAGCAGTGGAGATAAGCGAATCGCTCAAAATTAGATTTGGATGAAGAGGTTGACCAATTCAACTCAAACACGACTCGATTCTATCTAAATTGAAACTGCTCCAATTGGCCTGAAAATTGATTTGAGGGCTTCTAGAACTAATATTTTTGATTGAAAATCACTTTGAAAAAGTTATTTTTTTTCTAATTAAATTAATATTTTCTCTCTCGGCTGCTTGAAAGAGCTGATGGGTTGGTGTGCCATCGATGTGATTATGATAACCTATCCTGAAGATAAGTCATCAGTGTCATCAGTGTCTAAAACATACCCAATCCCTTTAAGAAAGTGATTTAAAATTTAATGGCATCAAAAAGATGCAAGTGGCTTTCTGGAAATCCTCTGGAGTCTTAGCTTTTCTGCCTATTCCTTAAATGCTGCATATAGGAAGACCTCTTTAATTTGATAAGATGGAAGCTCAGAGTCGGCAGGTGGGATCTGGGTGGCAGAGGACCTGCTTTTGGACCTTCTATCGTCCAGCTCTGTTAGGGCAGCGAGCCCCCGAGGAGCTGATGCAGAGGATGAGTGACAGTGGCCCTGATGAAGGTATGGTGCGTGGTTGTATGACTATATATTGGCATTTGTGGTTATAGGTGTCCACTGTGAGATTCAGGCTTGAGCTTTGTCTGGCCTAGTGGTGGAATAGGCGATGGGTTGTGTGAGCTGTAGTCCCTCACCTTATAGCGGTGTCTTTACGTAGATCACTCTGCTGTCTTGTCTCTCAGGTGCTTTCTGGAAACCGAATTTTCTGATCTTTCGGGAGTGTTAGTCTCACAGGACAAGAATCTCGTTCGTAGTAGTAGGAGCTCTAACATGTGCTTCCTCTCCTCTTTGTAGCTACACTGCAACCCCCTCCTGGAAGGAAGCAAGACCACCCCCATCTTACTAAGGGTGCTTATCCCTATGGCTGCCAACCTGCTGGAATGCACGGTCACAAAAATAAATCACAAAATATTACAGTGCGTAATAATGTGCAGTTGTACATACCCCCAGATCTGGGGTACCACACCAGGGCATGTGGTCTGCAAACTGCACCCAGACAGGACAAAACTGAGAATAACATTGTTTTACTGTTAGAATTGTACAATTTCACGGTCGGCAGAAACTCTAATAAAGACATTTCAGAGAGGGAAATGTCATCTGCTGTCAGGGAAACTGCAAAAGACACCTTAAACAAAATCAAAAAAATTTCCATTGCAGATTTTTTTTTTTTATAGGCAACCGAAGTTTTATATTATTACATCTGGTTGAGGCGGCAATTCAGGCGAGGAGATAAAACTCCAGTGTTTTACTGCTCTTTCTGCTTCTAGATTACGAGCTTCATATCTGTTGCTCCGTGCTGTTTCTGACTTTCATCTCAGACGTGTCTATCCATTTCCTTGATGAGAACAGAAGACTGGCCGGGGAACCTGGGATCCTTCATTTTCCTCCCAAGTGCTCCAATTTGTAGCGACTCCACCAATAAATGTGCAAGTCACAAATTTTACTCCTATGATTTTTTTTTTTTCATTTGTTTGCGGACAATAAAGTCCTGGAAATTGGAATTCATTGTCCAGGAGACCAACCTTTATGCTACACAGTTTGCCGTACAAAAGCCCGCATCTGTGTTTTTTGGTGGTGGACTCCCCAAGTGTCCCTGAAATAAATAAAAAAATAATAATAATTGGGGATTACCTTTAAAATGGACCTAGTTAAAAAAACAATCCTTTGGATCCTACTGGGCTGCAAGTGCTGTCCACTCAACCCCTGTATTTGCACAGTTGTGTCCAAAGCCTTAATGTGGTTTATGCATTTTTTAGGTAAATTTGGGCACCGTATGGTGGTATTATTTGGGCACTGTATGGTGGTATTTGGGCACTGTATGATGGTATTATTTGGGCACTGTATGGTGGTATTATTTGGGCACTATATGTTGTTCTAATTTAAGCACTGTATGGTGGTATTATTTGGGCACTATATAGTGGTATTATTTGGGCACTGTATGGTGGTATTATTTGGGCACTGTATGGTGGTATTATTTGGGCACTGTGTGGTAGTATTATTTGGGCACTGTATGGTGGTATTATTTGGGCACTGTGTGGTGGTATTATTTGGGCACTGTATGGTGGTATTATTTGGGCACTGTGTTGTAGTATTATTTGGGCACTGTATAGTGGTATTATTTGGGCACTGTATGGTGGTATTATTTTGGCACTGTATGGTGGTATTATTTGAACAGTGCATGTGACTCGTATTTGGCTAGGTTATGATTCTAGACCTCCATCCCTGATTATATAGCAGTGTGACTTCTGCAGACAAATTTTTTTTTTTTTAGTTTCTTAGACAGCAGGTATATAGCAGTTTCATAGTTTTCCTTTCTTAGACAGCAGGTATATAGCAGTTTCATAGTTTTCCTTTCTTAGACAGCAGGTATATAGCAGTTTGATAGTTTTAGTTTCTTAGACAGCAGGTATATAGCAGTTTCATAGTTTTCGCTTCTTAGACAGCAGGTATATAGCAGTTTCATAGTTTTCGTTTCTTAGACAGCAGGTATATAGCAGTTTCATAGTTTTAGTTTCTTAGACAGCAGGTATATAGCAGTTTCATAGTTTTCGTTTCTTAGACAGCAGGTATATAGCAGTTTCATAATTTTCTTTTCTTAGACAGCAGGTATATAGCAGTTTCATAGTTTTCGTTTCTTAGACAGCAGGTATATAGCAGTTTGATAGTTTTCGCTTCTTAGACAGCAGGTATATAGCAGTTTCATAGTTTTCGTTTCTTAGACAGCAGGTATATAGCAGTTTCATAGTTTTCGTTTCTTAGACAGCAGGTATATAGCAGTTTCATAGTTTTAGTTTCTTAGACAGCAGGTATATAGCAGTTTCATAGTTTTCGTTTCTTAGACAGCAGGTATATAGCAGTTTCATAGTTTTCTTTTCTTAGACAGCAGGTATATAGCAGTTTCATAGTTTTAGTTTCTTAGACAGCAGGTATATGGCAGTTTCATAGTTTTCGCTTCTTAGACAGCAGGTATATAGCAGTTTCATAGTTTTAGTTTCTTAGACAGCAGATATATCGCAGTTTCATAGTTTTCGCTTCTTAGACAGCAGGTATATAGCAGTTTCATAGTTTTCGTTTCTTAGACAGCAGGTATATAGCAGTTTCATAGTTTTCGCTTCTTAGACAGCAGGTATATAGCAGTTTCATAGTTTTCGTTTCTTAGACAGCAGGTATATAGCAGTTTTATAGTTTTCGCTTCTTAGACAGCAGGTATATAGCAGTTTCATAGTTTTCGTTTCTTAGACAGCAGGTATATAGCAGTTTCATAGTTTTTGTTTCTTAGACAGCAGGTATATAGCAGTTTCATAGATTTAGTTTCTTAGACAGCAGGTATATAGAAGTTTTATAGTTTTCGCTTCTTAGACAGCAGGTATATAGCAGTTTCATAGTTTTCGTTTCTTAGACAGCAGGTATATAGCAGTTTCATAGTTTTTGTTTCTTAGACAGCAGGTATATAGCAGTTTCATAGATTTAGTTTCTTAGACAGCAGGTATATAGCAGTTTCATAGTTTTCGTTTCTTAGACAGCAGGTATATCGCAGTTTTATATATTTGATCCAGGCCCAGTTGTGTCACATGACATAATGCGCTCCCCACTGATCTGTGCAGTTCCTGAGCGGTGACTACAGCGGTGGCAGTGCTTGCGCAGTGCGCTCTCCATTCATTTCTATGCACCAGTCTAGACGTTCTTCCTCCTGCAAATCAGAGGTGAAGACTTTATCAGTTCAATTAGCCGCCCGAACCGCTGAGTCCAACCGCCGCCGCTGCCTCCAGTATCTCTTTCAGGCCTCGCGGTTTTCCTCCTGCCATCTGGACGCTGCAGAGACAAGTTTTAATTACCATTAATATTGAAGCATTTGCCATAAATAATTGATGCGGAGGGCAGCTGGTCAATCTGTACATTATGTGCAGGGTATTGTGCATTTAAAATATTAATGAAAAGTTTAATTATAGCAGAGTTGCATCTGACCTTTCCACAATCCCTTTATCATAAATCTGAAGGCGGTGCGTCGATTCCATTACACGCCGCCATTAATTAGCCGTCTCATCAAAGGACAGGTAGCGGTATAAATTAAAAAGAGAGTCATTTCCTAAAAAACAAATTAAAAATTGGCATCTGCTACATTGTTTCCAGCAGAACCTGCATCTTTTGTATCTTTTTCTTTCTCACGTATTTATTTCTTTATTTTCTCCTGCCCGCGGCCAAAACTCATTTCAAAAATGATTTGGCAGCAGAAGTTCATTGCGTCTGTATTGTTGGCAAACAGGCTGCTTAGCTGGTAAATCACAGGCGGCACGGCACCGCCACAAGGCCATTAATACAGACCCCGCATTGTGCATCTCTACTAGCCGGGCACACTCACTATTTATTTTTGGAGACTGGAGCATAAATCAAAATACTAACATGCGTCCCGGTGTCTGAAACTGGCCCAGGGGAGAATTCAGATGTGAGCCAGGTTCTCGCTTTTTCTTTTTTTCTCTGTTCAGGATATATGATCTGTGCCGAGCAAAAAGACCGCATCGTGTAAATAACATTCACCCCCCGATAACGGCAAAGTACTAATTCTGCTCTTCCCCGGGAACAGGAGCCATGCATGGATTCATCCTATCTATCTATCTATCTATCTATCTATCTATCTATCTATCTATCTATCTATCTACCTCATATCTATCTATCTATCTATTATCTATCTATCTATCTATTGTATTCCTTTATCTCATATCATATCTATAGATAGATAGATAGATAGATAGATAGATAGATAGATAGATATGAGATAGATAGATAGATAGATATTAGATAGATAGATAGATAGATAGATAGATAGATAGATGTGCCTGCATTTTTCTCAGCAATGAGGACACATATGAACATGGGACCAACACAGATGCCTTCAGCTGCCGAGCGCACATGTAACAGGTCAGCCAGTGTCATAGGGACAGATCTGCTGACAGAGGGAATTTAAGCACTGTATGGTGGTATTATTTGACCACTATTGTTGCATCAATTAATCATGTGTTGATATTATATGGTCATAGCATTGTGTTATCACTCTATCTATCTATCTATCTATCTATCTATCTATCTATCTATCTATCTATCTCATATCTATCTATCTATCTATCTATCTATCTATCTATCTATCTAATATCTATCTATCTATCTATCTATCTATCTACAATATCTATCTATCTATCTATCTATCTATCTATCTATCTATCGTAGCAGAACTAAAATAAAGTGTGATAATTCATGTCACAGTGATATTTGTGATAAAAGCCATTAAAAACCATTAACACTGTAACATTGTTGCATTCTAGCCATTTCTTTTTGCTCTGCTACATATGTAACTCTCTATCCATCTGATCTATCTATCTATCTATCTATCTATCTATCTATCTATCTATCTAATATGAAAAATTCCACAGCACTTCCTTGTCGGTGAAAAAAAGGTGCTACTTTATTTACTGGTAAAAGTGGCGTTTGGTGCACCCAATGGCACCTTTCTCAAGCACTGCTTGAGAAAGGTGCCATTAGTGCACCAACGTCAGCTTTACCGAAATAAAGTAGCACCTTTTCACCGATCAGGAAGTGCTGTGGAATTTCTAGTATTATTTCCGTGGACATAGGGGATTGTCCTCTCAGCCACTGGCACTCCATTATTATACCGTGGAACTTGCTGTGCGATCCAGTGCATTCTATTATCTATCTATCTATCTATCTCCTATCTATCTATCTATCTATCTATCTATCTCATATCTATCTATCTATCTATCTATCTATCTATCTATCTATCTATCTCCTATCTATCTATCTATCTCCTATCTATCTATCTATCTATCTATCTATCTATCTATCTATCTATCTATCTATCTATCTATCTATCTATCTATCTATCTATCATATCTATCTATCTATCTATCTATCTATCTATCTATCTATCTAATATCTATCTATCTATCTATCTATCTATCTACAATATCTATCTATCTATCTATCTATCTATCTATCTATCTATCGTAGCAGAACTAAAATAAAGTGTGATAATTCATGTCACAGTGATATTTGTGATAAAAGCCATTAAAAACCATTAACACTGTAACATTGTTGCATTCTAGCCATTTCTTTTGCTCTGCTACATATGTAACTCTCTATCCATCTGATCTATCTATCTATCTATCTATCTATCTATCTATCTATCTATCTAATATGAAAAATTCCACAGCACTTCCTTGTCGGTGAAAAAAAGGTGCTACTTTATTTACTGGTAAAAGTGACGTTTCGGTGCACCCAATGGCACCTTTCTCAAGCACTGCTTGAGAAAGGTGCCATTAGTGCACCGAACGTCGCTTTACCGAAATAAAGTAGCACCTTTTTTTTTCACCGACAAGGAAGTGCTGTGGAATTTTTCGTATTATATTTCCGTGGACATAGGGGATTGTCCTCTCAGCCACTGGCACTCCATTATTATACCGTGGAACTTGCTGTGCGATCCAGTGCATTCTATTATCTATCTATCTATCTCCTATCTATCTATCTATCTATCTATCTATCTCATATCTATCTATCTATCTATCTATCTATCTATCTATCTATCTATCTCCTATCTATCTATCTATCTCCTATTATCTATCTATCTATCTATCTATCTATCTATCTATCTATCTATCTATCTCATATCTATTTTATAGATCAATCTGGAACTCCAGTTCCAAAACAGTTGATGAATGTAAATAAAAACAGAATGAAATGATCCACAAATCTCTTAGACACATATTTTATTGATAATAGACTATCAAACATATCAGATATTGAAACTAAGACATTTTACCATTTTGTGGAAAAAAATAACTAATTTGCAACATTATGTGAAAAACACATCCTAAAAACATTGGGCCAGGACCATGTCCACCATTGTGTACCGTCCCCTCTTCTTTTAACAACGATCTGTAAATGTCTGGGAAGTGAGGAGACCAGTTGCTGGAGTTTTGGGAATGTTGTCCCCTTCTTGTCTGATGTCGGGTTTTATCTGCTCACAAGTCCTGGGTCTTCAGAGCTGGATTTTTCATTCCATGATGCACCAAATCCTTTCTATTGGTGAAAGGTCTGGATGCAGGCGGCCGGTTCAGCACCCGGACTCTTCTTCTGCAACGCCATGCTGTTGTGATCAATGCCGTATGAGGTTTGTCTTGCTGAAATATTCAAGACTTCCAGTCCATTTTCTTAGTTGGATGTGATGTAACTCAAAAGAAAATAAATAAATAAATATATAAAACATATCAGAGTCTTTAACCCCTTAAGGACCTAGGATGTACTTTTTGCCCCAGTACGAGCGGTCCTTCCTCCTCCCCATGTGCGGTGCCGTGATCAGCGGCAGGGATCGGGCTGTTACTGACAGCCGCATACCGGCTGCATCGGTGATAACGCAGATGCCGGTGAATTAACCGCTCATTACTGACTGTGGCATATGGGAGGTTTGCACTCCCTCTACTGAGCCATCGGGTCCCTGCTCTGTGGTGACGGGGACCCGATGGTTGCTATGGCAGCCCCAAGCCTTTCAAAGCTATGGCAGCTATGGAGGACTATCAGTGTATTATAAAAATGTACTGCATTAAAACAGGGATCAGACCCTGTAATGTTGAAGTCCCATAGTTCGACAAAAATAAAAAAATAATAAAAGTGAAATAAAAGTGTTTTTAACAATAAAAAAAAGAATGTTTATATAAAAAAGCCAATTTCTCATAAAAAGTGTCATATAAAATTGTAAAAAATAGATTTAAAAAAAAAAAACAGATGTATTAGGTAACGCCGCATCCATAACAACTGGCTCTATAAAAATATCACATGATCCACCCCGTCTGGTCAACACCGTAAAACATTTTTTGTCACCTTTCATTACAAAAATTTAATACCAAGTGATCAAAAAGTCATATGTACTCAAAAGTGATACCAATCAAACCGTCATCTCATCCTGCAAAAAATGAGTCCCCACATAAGACAATCGGCAAAAAAATAAAAAAGACATACTTTTTTTTGTTTTTAAAAATTCTTTTATTGTTTAAAACTAAAATATATTTAAAAAACAAACACATTAGGTATCGCCGCATCCGTAACAACCTGCTCTATAAAAATATCACATGAGCTAACCCGTCTGGTGAACACAGTAAAAAATAAATAAATAAAAACTGTGTCAAGTAATCAATTTTTTGTCACCACACATCAGAAAAAGTGTAATACCAAACGATCAAAAAGCAGTATGTAACCCCAAAATAGAACAAATCAAACCAACATCTCATCCTGCAAAAAATGAGATCCTAACTAAGACAATCGCCCAAATAATAAAAAGGCTTTCAGAAAATGGAGACAAAAAAAATAATTGTTTTTCTTTCAAAAAGGTTTTTATTGTGTAAAACCAAATTAAATATTAGAAAAATAGGCTAATTAATTATCAACACATCTGAAACAGTGTGAAAACTGTAAAAAAAAAAAAAGTGCCAAAAAATGTGTGATTTTCTGTCACCATACATCACAAAAAGTGTAATACCAAACAATCAAAAGGTAATATGTACCCCAAAATAGTACCAATCAAACTGTCACCTCATGCCTCAAAAACCCCTACAGAAAGCCCCTACATAAGATAATCGCCTAAAAAGTAAAAATGATATGGCTTTCACAGACACAAAAACATGTTTTTTTTTCAAAAATGCTTTATTATGTAAAACTGAAACAAAATAAAAATAAAAGTAGACATATTTAATATTGTCACCTCCATAACAACATGCTCTATAAAAATAGCACATGTTCTAAACTGTCAGGTGAACACCGTATAAAACAAAAAATAAAAACTGTGCCAGAACAGCCATTTTTTTGTTACCTTGCCTCACAAATAGTGTAATATAGAAAGTCATATATACCACAAAATAGTATCAATAAAAATGTCACCTCATCCTATAATTTCCAAAATGGGGTCACTTGTTTGGAGTTTTTACTCTAGGGGTGCATCAGGGGGTCTTCAGATGTGACATGGCAACTTAAAATTATCCCAGCGAAATCTGCCCTCCAAAATCCATATGGCGCTCCTTTCCTTCTGCGCCCTGCCGTGTGCCCATACAGCAGATTATGACCACAAAAGGAGTGTTTCTGTAAACTGCAAAAAAATGGTAATAAATATTGAGTTTTATTTGGCTAATCTTTGATATGTTACAGGAAAAAAATTAATTAAAATGGAGAATCTGCCAAAAAAGTGACATTTAAAAATGTAATCTCCTTTTTCCTTTAATTCTTGTGGAACACCTAAAGGGTTAACAGAGTTTGTAAAATCTGTTTTAAATAACTTGAGGGGTGTAGTTTCTACAATGGGGTCATTTATGGGTGGTTTCCACTATGTAAGCCCCACAAAGGGACTTCATGACTGAAGTGGTCCTTAAAAAAGTGGGTTTTGGAAATTTTCGTAAAATTTTTAAAAAATTGCTTCTAAAATTCTAAGCCTTCTAAGATTCTAAAAAATAAAATTACATTTACAAAATGATGTAAACATGAAAGTGGACATATGGGAAATGTAAGGTAATGAATGTCTTATGATGTATGACTGCCATAAAAACTGAGAAATTCAAATTTTGAAAATTGCTAATGTTTCCAAATTTTCGGTAAATTTGGGATTTTTTTTATAAATAAAAGTGAATTATATCAACTAAAATTTTTAACTATCATGAAATGTATCGGTAGAAAACATTCTTAGAATTGTTTGGATAAGTAAAAGCATTCCAAAGTTATTACCACATAAAGTGACACATGTCAAGTTTCCAAAAATGGCAAGGTCCTAAAGGTGTTCATACAGTTTTAAAAAGTTTTTTATTCTCAGGTATCAGATACAGACATTCCACCTCCAGTACTGCTTCATTTTTTAACATAGTCCACTGCAACGTCAGCTCACATTTAGCCGGGCCCCTCCAATGACTTTATCCCCTCTGAATCCCCAAAGACAATTTTCAGTCCCTTTCCGGCAGAGCTTTTGGAGGTGAGGGAGCATTATCTTTCCAGTCCATGTTTTCTACTTTCAGGATCATGTGGTGTTCATCCACAGTAACAATTTGAAACCTGAAAGTTTTTGAATCGTCATTTATGGAAGGCAAATGAGCAGAACTGATCCTCTAACGTTCTTGGGTTCCAATGGGCAATGACTTTTATCATCTTCACTGGATTGGCTAAGTTCGGAGTAACCGTTCCATTAGAAATGCCTATTGTTTTGGCGATATATCACGCAGTGACTCATCTGTCCTCTATGACCATGACATGAGTACATCTGATGTTCTCCTCTCGAGGTTGAAGGCCATGCTGAATGTTTTGCATCTTCTCAGGGCTCTACACCACAATGAAAATCTCTGTGCCAAGTCAAAACAATAAATTATGTAAGGGCAGAGACGGATTGGCCTTAGACCTTACAGGGAAATTTCCCGGTGGGCCGATGCCCATGGGGCCGCTCAAGCCATTTTGATGGCCGCAGGCCAGGTACATATTGATCTGATGCTCAACGGCTGCAGGTGCCCTCCTGAACTCAACTGTATTGCTGTCCTGATGATGAAGATACAGTTGAATACTGTGATGAGGGCGGCAGTATTTTGGGCTCTCCTGTGGTATTTTGTTCTGCTGGGGTGGTATTCTATGCTGCACTACAGTATTGAAGGCCCCGCCTACTTCGGTTGTTCCTGGCTACTTGTTTTGGCCTGTCTTCTGTCAGTTTGAACCCACCTACAACATGGAGCCACTTTTATTTTTTTTTCCAGGGCCACTTTACGTTCCCAATCCACCCCTGTGTAAGAGCATTATCATCCAGTGTGTGTTCCATGTCGTCATGAATTTCTTGCAGTGATATCCCTTTCAAGTACTTGACCACTGTGCCCAGTTTAGTTTTCTCCATTTTTTCCATTTTTACCACTTTAATCGTTTTTAAAAAAATCTATGAATTTGCCTGAAATTTGGCTCGCTTATAAAGGTTTACAATATACTGTATCTTCCCCAAACTTCAGAACTCTATGTTAGTCCTGAAGTGACTCAGAATATGAATTTTTTGAAATAAAAAATAGAATTAAAAATCAAAATGAACTTCACTTCATTGGTACAGAATGTATTGTTTGTGTCGTCTCTTCCAATATTTATATCTGCCCGATAGGAAATCTCGTCAGATCAGTTTTGCTCACTGATTTATTTGCGTGCTTCCTCGCGCTGCCTTGCTTCCATTCGTAATGCTAATGTATCTATTTTCAATTTGCCTAATTATCATTACCGCGCCCGCATCTTAATGAACCTCTGTTATTCACGGTGCAGATAGCGAGGCTGAGTGCGCCGCTGGTGAAAAAGAAATTTTTGACATTCAGTCATCAGCGAGTCACCAGATGGATTCCATTAGACGGCGCCTGCCTCTTGTGCGGGTGCCTGGATCACATCACTCTTGAAATGTTCCGCTATAAATCTCCCTCCCATACAAAAAATATTAAAATGTATTCAGAAAACTTCCCTGAAAACGTCCTTAATATACAATGTTTGCATTGTATCCATATGAAAACATTTTGGGGCAACTGTATTTGTGAAGAATTGGAAATGTAATAAAATTCATGTTTTTTATGGCCATCCAGTAATCCAGAATATGTGATCATCCACCCTCTGTCATATCCCCTAATCATATAAAATGCACAAAAAATTGAAATAATCCCATCTCTACTTTCCTGCATCTTCGGATTTCTTTGATCCTATTTTGACTCTAATTAGAGTTGAATCTGATAAATATACAAAGTAATCTTTTTGCATCCCAAGTCCTGTGTTTAATCCTCCTCGCAATCCTGTGTCTAGCTGTAAGACAACTGGCTGGAGCAGCTCCCTCCCCCCTCTGTTCTTTTCTGTTAATCCCCACCCATTTATTAAGCCCCACAGCAAGAAATTAACCCCTGTATTACCAGTAGAATTTTAAGGGCATCTGACAGCAGATTTGACACCGGCTGACCTGTTACATGTGCACTTGGCAGCTGAAGGCGTCTGTGTTGGTTCCATGTTAATATATGCAAATGAGCCTTTAGGAGCAACGGGGCGGTGCCGTTACACCTAAAGCTTCTGCTCTTTCTGCATCTGCTGCACCCTCTGCAGTTTAATTGACAGGACCAGGATGATGTTTAAACTGCTTGGCCCTGCAGCTGCAGAGAGAGCAGAGCCTTTAGGTGTAATGGTAACGCCCCCGTTGCTCCTAGAGGCTAATTTGCATATATTAAAACATAACTTTCCTCAGCAATGAGGACACATATGAACATGAACCAACACAGATGTCTTCAGCGGCCGTGCGCACATGTAACAGGTCAGCCGGTGTCATAGGGACAGAACTGCTGACAGATGGGCTTTAAACAATTAATTGCACTAAGGCGGCATTCACACTGGATTAATATTGTAGTGGAAAAAAAAATCCCCCTGATTTACATAATGATTCTGCAGTGTAAAGGAAAAGCATAAACTGACATGCTGCTGATTTACAATCCACACAGTGGAGCAAGTTACGACATTTTCCACGGCCTGTGGTGATTTTTTAAAACTCATCCACTTTGCTGCTGCAGCTTTTACACTTTTATATTGAACGAAATGAGCCGGCGAGGTTCTCCTCTTTACTCCTATCACTCATCTGTAAGTTTAGTATTCCTTAAGGTTAGGTTCTCACAATGAATTAACATGCAGAAAACACCAGAGGCACAAAAATGACCCCAAATTGAAAAAAAACCACCAGCAAAAAAAAAAAATAAAGTGTTAGTGCATGCTTTGTTTTAAAATTCCCATAGTGCAAGCGTTAGGTGTGCAAATCTGTATGACTGCTATAGGGCTGTTGAGAGTTTCTCCTGCTCAGGTTGAATACAGATTTTCATAGGATAGCTCGCCTGGAGGAGGAAAGAAGAAGACCACTCTTACAGTAGACAGTCCATAGTGTGACCACTCTTACAGTAGACAGTCCATAGTGTGACCACTCTTACAGTAGACAGTCCATAGTGTGACCACTCTTACAGTAGACAGTCCATAGTGTGACCACTCTTACAATAGACAATCCATAGTGTGACCACTCTTACAGTAGACAATCCATAGTGTGACCACTCTTACAGTAGACAGTCCATACTGTGACCACTCTTACAGTAGACAGTCCATAGTGTGACCACTCTTACAGTAGACAGTCCATAGTGTGACCACTCTTACAGTAGACAGTCCATGTGTGACTACTCTTACAGTAGACAGTCCACAGTTTGACCACTCTTACAGTAGACAGTCCATAGTGTGACCACTCTTACAGTAGACAGTCCATAGTGTGACCACTCTTACAGTAGACAGTTCATGTGTGACCACTCTTATAGTAGACAGTCCGTAGTGTGACCATTCTTACAGTAGACAGTCCATAGTGTGACCATTGTTACAGTAGACAGTCCATAGTGTGACCACTCTTACAGTAGACAGTCCATAGTGTGACCACTCTTACAGTAGACAGTTCATGTGTGACCACTCTTATAGTAGACAGTCCGTAGTGTGACCACTCTTACAGTAGTCAGTCCGTAGCGTGACCACTCTTACAGTAGACAGTCCATAGTTTGACCACTCTTACAGTAGACAGTCCATAGTGTGACCACTCTTACAGTAGACAGTCCATAGCGTGACCACTTTTACAATAGACAGTCCATAGTGTGACCACTCTTACAGTAGACAGTCCATAGTGTGACCACTCTTACAGTAGACAGTCCATAGTGTGACCACTCTTACAGTAGACAGTCCATAGCGTGACCACTCTTACAATAGACAGTCCATAATGTGACCATTCTTACAGTAGACAGTCCATAGTGTGACCACTCTTACAGTAGACAGTCCATACTGTGACCACTCTTACAGTAGACAGTCCATAGTGTGACCTCTCTAACAGTAGACAGTCCATACTGTGACCGCTCGTACAGTAGACACTCCATTCTGTGAACACTCTTACAGTAGACAGTCTATAGTTTGAGCACTCTTACAGAAGACAGTCCATACTGTGACCACTCTTACAGAAGACAGTCTATAGTGTGACCACTCTTACAGTAGACAGTTCATAGTGTGACTGCTCTTGCTTTAAAGCACCCTCTTGATGGAGAAACCTTCTTTCCTCTAGAAGTAGAGATGTCCTCTCTTCGCAGTCACCGCCCTGGGTATAAATACGTGTAGATGATGGGAGTTATCCTGTGCAATAACTCTAATTGTCATAGCCTTTCTGGGTATTGTAGTCCGCCCCTCCCGTCATTACACGGTCAGTTTTGTCCTCTCTCACACCTCAGCATTGACCTTTATACTGGTGGGTTATATTTCTGCGGCGTCTCCGGAATGCGTCTATTACAGCACCTGCGTTCTGCGTCTTCTACTATAGACGCTTTTCTGTAATCTTTTATTAGGGTTGTCACATTGATATTAGGAGGCGACATGACCTACTCGCCGATTAGAGCTCTGTACCGTGTACTATGTATTATTACACGCAGTCGCCCTCCTGTGTGCCCTAATACATATCATTATCTCACGTGTCTGAAATGTTCTGCCTGTAAAGGGTAGTGTATGATCCTAAATGTAATACGCACAATGCTGTATGATCCTGTATGTAATATATATACTGATGTATGTTATGTGTATGATCCTGTATGTAATATATATACTGATGTATGTAATGTGTATGATCCTGTATGTAATATATATACTGATGTATGTTATGTGTATGATCCTGTATGTAATATATATACTGATGTATGTTATGTGTATGATCCTGTATGTAATATATAATATTGATAGGTGTATGTTAGTGAATGTTACTATGTCTGCATGATCATGTATGTAATATATACTGATGTATGATATGCAGCGGTGTAGCTATAGTGGGTGCAGAGGTAGCTGTTCCTACTGGGCCCAGGAGCCTGAGGGGGCCCAAAGACCTACCATTTTTAAGGTACTTTCACACTAGCGTTAAAGTTTTCCGGTATTGAGTTCTGTCATAGGGGCTTAATACCGGGGAAAAACGCATCAGTTTGTCCTAATGCATTCTGAATGTTAAGCAATCCGTTCAGTGTGCATCAGGACGTCTTCCGTTCCGTCCCTTTTATGGTATTTGGCCAGAGAAAATACTCCAGCATGCTGCGGTTTTTCTCTGGCCAAAATTTCCAGAACACTTGCCGTAATTTCCATTGGATCTGGAAACGGAACTGCCTACCGGAATCTTCTAACGCCAGTGTGAAAGTACCCTTAGGTAGATACAGGAAATTGTTGCCAAGTAACCGCTCTTTGCCTCGTTACAGGGAGGTACTGCACACAGTTTTTGAAGGAACTTGGCAGGGAGAGACTCCAAACATCTAGCAGAACTGACCACAGATCTTCTGTGGATGTAGGCTTGCTCAGATCCATCTGTCTCTTCATGTAATCCCAGGCAGGCTGGATGATGCTGAGATCAGGGCTTTGTGGAGCCGTATCACTTTCAGGACTCTTTGTTCTTTCTTTACCCTGAAGATACTTTTTAAAGACATTGGTTGGATGTTTGGGGTTGTTGTCCTGCCGCATAATACATTTTGAGCCAATTAGACACCTCCATGATGGAACTGTATGATGGATAAGTGTCTGCCTGTATTTCTCAGCATTGAGGACACCATTACTCCTGACCACGTCTAGATAAAGATGCCCACAGAAGAGCATAGCATTGACCAGTGGGATGTGAGTCTACATCAGGGCTTTCTGGCTTTATTCATGGTCTGACTGAGAGAGTTAAGACAGTCTGCTGTGCTATAAGACCAAACAAAGAGGAAGGTAAAGAGTCAGAACTGGAAGCAGAATACATGGAGCGAATTCACAAAAGTATATCTAGAAAACCATCCACCCATTTTTTATAATAAAAATAAAATACATAAAATACTCACATATTGGATACTATGTGAATAAAATGATGAAAGTGCCGTGTTAAGTATGCTGGGACTCCATATAGGTTCACTCGTCACAACAGGCAAGAGAGGCTTGCATTCAACTAAAAAGGACATGTGGGCGGAGCATTAGAGGGAGGGCTTGTGAATCAGCACTGCTGATGGGTTGGATTCTGCTGAGAAGTTTCTCCTTGCAATTTTTCTCCCCTATGTCCTTTCCAGTTGAAAGCTGACATATTATACAACCTTTCATGATAGTGATGCTTGAAGTATGCACCTACCAATGGCACATACATTCTAATATCTCACTACCCCCCGCATGTGTTATAGCAGCTGCCCGCCGCTGCTCCACTTATCTGCTTCCTGTTCCCTGGTGGTCTAGTTTCAGTTCTCTTCCTAACCTGCTTCACGCAGGGCCGGCGCCACCCATAAGCAGAGTACGCCACCGCGTAGAGCGCACTCTTGCTGGGGGCGCCGGCTCTGCGTCAGTCCCTGTGGAGTAGTGTGGCCGAGCTCTGTACAGTCCGCAGGTACAGAAGCATTTGTTTCCTGTACCTGTCTGGACTGACAGGAAGTGCTCACTTAGTGTGCACTTCCTCTCAGTCCGGCCGGGTACAGGGGACAAATGCTTCTGTACCTGCGGACTGCACAGAGCTCGGCCACACTACTCCACAGGGACTGACAATAGGGAAGTGCTCACGCTGTCTGCCTTAATACTGCGCCCTACTCCACAGGGACTGACAGGAGGTACAGAGTGACACAAGGAGGGAGGGGGGGGATGAGAGTGACAAGAAGGGGCGGCCACACCACACCAGAGGGACTGACAGGAGGGAACAGAGTGACACAAGGGGGGAAAGAGAGTGACTAGGGGGAATAAGAGTAATGATGGGGTAATGAGAGTGACAAGAAGGGGAAAAGAGTGACACAAGGGAGGGGGGTAAGGAAGAGAGTGACTGGGGGGGGGGGAGAGTTTGACATCCATCACACACACACACACACACTGCATCCCTTACACACAATGCATCTCTTAGGCTCCATTCACACGTCCAAGTGTGTTTTGCGGATTCGCAAAACACGGACATCGGCAATGTGCGTTCCGCATTTTGCGGACCGCACATCGCCGGCACTCTCATAGAAAATGCCTTTTCTTGTCCGCAATTGCAGACAAGAATAGGACATGTTCTATTTTTTTGCGGGATGGTAGTGTGGACCCGGGAGCGTGGATAGAAATAAATTGGTCCGCAATTCCGTTCCGCAAAATGCGGAACAGAATTGTGGATGTGTGAATGGAGCCTTACACATGCAAACACAGATTCACAGAACGCACTCTGTACACACATTCAGAAACACACAACACAAACCTTATACACAAACACGAACTTCTTTCTATCCCTTACACACACACACTGCATCACCTACACACTGGTCTCCCTATCCACTCCACACACACACACACACACACACACACTGCATCCACTACACACACACTGCATACACTGCACACTGCATCCACTACACATACACTGCATCCACTACACACACACTGCATCCACTGCACACTGCATCCACTACACATACACTGCATCCACTACACACACACTGCATCCACTGCACACACACTGCATCCACTGCACACACACTGCATCCACTACACACTGCAACCACTACACACTGCATCCACTGCACACGCACTACATTCACTGCACACACACTGCATCTACTACACACGCACTGCATCCACTGCACACGCACTGCATCCACTACACACACACTGCATCACCTCCACACACTGCTATCCCTATACACTACATCCCATAAGCACACACATTAGATTCTGTACAGCAGCACAGAACACATCCCTCCACACTTCACCCCCTGTGAACAAAACTAATGGGTGGAGCATGTAGGTGGACTTATGGGTGGGCCCTATGGGCATACTCTCCTGGGGCCCAGACCTTGAACTGTGTAAAGGGCCCCAAAAAATGGAGCCGCTTCCCATTCTCCCAGAACATTGATTTTTGCCACCAGAGAGCCTGTCCCACACCAGACCAGTGGAGCCAGAACCCATCATCATCCTCATCTGGGTGTAAGGAGGCGATCTAGTACATTATTCGTGGCACTAGTCTCTAATTTACCTCACATTAAAGGGACACTATAGTCCCCAGAACCTCTGCAGCTAAATGTAGTGGCTCTAGTGTCTATAGCCTTTCCCTGCAAGCTTTCTAATGTAAACACGGCGGCCCTCGCGTTAGTTATTATGGCAGATCATATGGGTGGGGCATTGTAATGTCACATGGGGGGGGGGGGCGGCAAACTTTTCTTTTGCCTAGGGCGGCAAAAATCCTTGCACCGGCCCTGGCTTCACGACAGGTCCAGGTGCCGGAGCGGCTCTGTTGAACACCTTTGCATGCTGCAGCCTGCGCCTTTTTGGCACTTCCTCCATTTGCCTATAGGGCAATCACACTCCTTCTGGCTCTTGAAGGGTCAGCACACACACCTTGATTTTCTCCACCAATGGCTGGTTACCCTGGGGTACTTAAGGCACCTTCCCTTGTGGTAGGGTGTCTGTGCAATAGGTTTTAGTTCACTAGTGTCCTGCAAAGGTGTGCCATTGTATGCTTCATCTACCTGTGTACTGACTTCTGTTTCCTAACTTTGACTTTTTCCTGCAGACCTAACCTCTGCCTGATCTCTGTCTTGTCCCTTCACTGCCCACCCTGACCTAAAACTTTTCATTGGATCATGCAAACTCTGCCTGCCCTCACTGCGGTATGTCCCTTGGTGTCTCTTGACCCCTGTGGGTGAGCAGTCACTTGGATAGAAACTACTTCAGGAGGTAGTAACCTGGTGGTTCCCCTGCTGCGAAGTCCAGATCCCTGTTAGGGGTTAAAGAGTGAAGACCTGGGGAGGGAGCTTAGATAACGCCCTTGGGAGTGATTCTACATCTTATACCCATTACCCATGTACTTCTGCAGTATGTCCCTGAATAACCCACATATAATAGACATTCTCTGTGCAGTACGATGCCTTGTCCCATGGTTTATGCTCTAGTTGCCAACAACTCGGTCTTCTCATAGGCACTACTGTAAGTAGTAATACACACAATACTTAATACTGCACAGTATCGATCCCTCCCATCCTCAGTGCTCAGGAGAACGGGGTCACCTGAATCACTGGAAGAATACTCAAGAAAAACTCTTCTTCGAGTAAAAACTGATTTCCTCTTCGTACATCAGATGGAGACAGCAATTCCAGCTAATTTTATTTTATTTTTTTGCTTTTTTTTTTATCACAGGGTCTTTGGACATTTTAGTCTTCTCTCAGAATGGCAGCTGGTGAAGGTGGATTACAAGTCCATTTTTGGACGGAAGTGTACTGAAAATGACTTTGAAAATTGGCATCTACACAACCAGGTATCTATCTATCTATCTATCTATCTATCTATCTATTAGGGATGAGCGGCATAGGCAATATTCAAATTCGCAATATTTCCCAAATTTGTGCCGAATATTAGCTATAAATTCCCAAATTCGCGATCTTCCGTCATTATTTACTTGAAACACGAAAATCAGCAATGTAATATATTCGTGATAAAAATTCAACGCAGGGGTTAGGCAACTTTACTATTGATGTGCCGATTAAGTGCCGATATTTGCAATAAATTTGCGTTTAGAATATTCACGATCAACACTATTCGCGAATACGAATATATAGCACTATATTGTAAATATTTGGGAATTCTCGAAGTGGCGATATTCGCTATTAAAATTTGTGATTCGAATATTCACGCTTAACACTATCTATCTATCTATCTATCTATCTATCTATCTATCTATCTATCTATCTATTTCATATCTGTATATCTATATCTATCTTTCTATCTATCTATCTATCTATCTATCTATCTATCTATCTATCTATTTCATATCTGTATATCTATATCTATCTATCTATCTATCTATCTATCTAATATCTATCTATCTATCTATTTGTCTATCTATCTACCTACCTATTTATTTATCTATATCCTTCTATCTATCTATCTATCTATCTATCTATCTGTCTGTCTATCTCTGTCTGTCTATCTATTTATCTATATCCTTATATCTATCTATCTATCTATCTATCTATTTTTCTATATCCTTATATCTATCCGATATATCTATGCTTCTATCTTTGTTTTGCACCCAGTCCTAGCAGAAAATGTATTGTTTGTGTTGTCTAGAATTGCTGAAAAAACATCTGACTGAACACGTCCTGTGCCTTTCCCTTTCTTCTGTTAATTATCGCCATTGCTCTGTGCCGTCTCCTCAGAAGGTGTTGATGTTCTGCATTCTCTTATGTTCCGTTGCTTTCTCATTTAATGACTTCTTTCTAATCAAATGTAAAGGATAAGAAAAATATGTGAATTTTTAAAGAAATGTAAATTTGTAGAGCAGGAATTCCTTCTTCTACTTGTCCCCTCTCACATCCAGCTGCAGCTGCATCCCCCTCCTCTAATATTTACTGTGTTACTCTATCTGTATTTCTTTTATTGGTTTTATTTTACCCAGAATTTGCTAATAGAAAAGCTGCAGCATATTCCAGTAGCATGAAACCCAACAATTATTGTTGGGTTTCATAGTGTAGTGGTCATCACATCTGCTTTACACGCAGACGGTGACTCCTGGGTTCAATCCCCAGGGAAACCATATTCCAGTAGCAGCAACCTGGATAAGCTTTTACCAAATCTCATCCACACGGTGCAGAGCAAAATCCATGAGAAAGCATGTACAGTAACTCATGAGAATTCATTGCAGATTTTGCTCTGGGCTTTTTATGTGCACGTTCCTCTGTGCTCTGCGTCGATGCTCTGCACCCATACAGGTCGGCCGGAAAATAGCCAGAATAACATACTTGGGCCATGGTGCTTGATGGGTCAAGTAGGTGGGAATCCTTGTTGCAGATTTTGCATTTAGGACCAGGAGCTTCATAATGTCTCTAAGGAAATAAATCTTTCCCAGGAAAGGTTTCTCAGAAGTGCAGATACTTTTAAAGCATATAGTGGCTGCAGAGTGAATACACTTTACATATTAGAGTTTAAGGCTCATTAGTTATAGTCACTTTGCCCTTTACAGGATCATTTAGCACTTCTCATCCCTTCATGTGACATATTGATGTTCCGCTTTATTGTTTTGCCATTAATCACAATCTGCTGGTTATTACTTTGTTTTCTAAATAAGAAACAAACACAAAGTATCGATTTGTATCCAGTGAGAACGTTCCTGCTCCAAGGGATTCTCAAAATAAATTCAGGCCTTTTTTAAAAAAAAATCTTGCTGGAAACTTGAGGTAAATGGTGCAATTACGAGCACTATAAACAGGAGAGATCTACAAACTTGGGTATTTACAATAATCATACAGAACTTTTAGAGCCATTAACCTACAAGCTGAAGCACTTGAACAGAAAATTCCTTACCGTAGGCACTCTAGTACTTATCTGACTCTTGAGAAGGTCATTAAAGGTGCGGAGTGCAAATCAAGTCAGCTAGAGAACCATTACTGCAGGAGAGGTACATACGAGGAGTGTAATGGGTAAAATGCTCTGGAAAAAGGTATCAGAAGAAGAGGAGAACCAGAGGGTTAATATACCATGGATCAAAGGGCTGAAGGACAGGAGAAGGGTCTGATGCATGATTACCTCCCCATGCCCCTTTTGATGACCAAAAGTCAAATCTCAACCCTTTTGTTTGCTAACAATCAGGGGCGGATTGGCCATAGACCTTACGGGGAAATTTCCCAGTGGGTCGATGCCCGGGGGCCACCTGAGCCCTCCTCACAGGCGGCCAGTGGAAGTTTTGGGGGATGAATTTTTTTGCTGCTGGTGGCGGTGTTTTGTGATAGACTGTGGTGTTTGGTTCTGTTGGGGCAGTATAATGTGCCACAATACGGTATTGTTGGCCACTTTTTCCAGGGCCACTTTAAGTTCCCATTCCGTCCCTGCTAACAATGCTGTTCCTTTAGAGAGGGGGGGTCTTGAACAGGAGGATGAGACCAACTGGGTGTGAGCCCCCGCTCATCAGGGCCCCATGCCAACTTCATGGAGTTGCATTTATGGCATGTACGCCCTTGGGAAAGAAATATAATAAAACATAATTTTAATGAATGAGCAAAATGATTTGTAAAAGTCATGTACAGATTATTAACAAACCACAAAAATTGAGAAAATATAATCCAAAAATGAAATGAGGCTTAAGATGATTTCCAGCTAAATTTAATTATTTGGAGATAATTGGCAAATTTATTTTAGTTAATCATTCATCAATTCAAAAGAATGATAATGCAGAGCAGAGATGCATCATAAGACGGAACAAAAAGGACTAATGAGGAATACGCCTTTCAATAAAAGAACCCTTTTCTATAGGCCAATGAAGGTATGGACATCAGAAAGTGAGGGTCTCCTCCTTAGGACTCCCCTCTATTACAGTGCAGAGCGGAGTCACTCTGGTAAAGCAGCTATTAACCAGGTGTCAACCACGCATCTAAATGAGTGTCATGTAATACTAGTCTTCCCCTGTAGTGGCCGCTGCAGAGGAAATGCATGACCAGCTTGTCCCATGGCGATCAGCTGATTGCAGGTTCGGTTTCGATTAAAAAGTGCATCTTTATGATTAAAAAAAAAACGTAAAAAGAGTTTGTATCATCAGAAAATGGCCCACTGTTTAAATTGTGTTTCATATTAAGTATATCTTTTAAAAATCTTGGTGAGTTTTTTATTTATTTTTCCATGTATTTTAATTATCTATATTTAAGGCCTCATATAAACAACCGTATTTTTGGTCCGCATCAGATCTGTATTTTTTGAGGTTCAGACACAGACTCTGTACATTTCTATGGGACTGCAAAAAATGTGGACAGCACAGAGATGTCATCCGTGTGCTAAGTATCCACATAAATTGTAGAACATGTCCTATTGTTATCCATTATTTGCACAGGAATAGGCATTTCTATAATATAGACTGTGGAAAGTGTGGGATGCACACCGTCAGTGTCTGTATTTTCCAGATTTACGGTTTTCGGACCTCAGAATACATATGGTCGTGTGGATGAGGCCTAATAAGATACATATATTCCTGCTATTTACACTCTGTCCACTAGGCCTAATAATAGGTCATGGTTTCCTGTTCTGTACAGGTAACTCAGTAGTCATCTCATTATCATCACAGGTAGAAGTACAATGACAAGTAGCAGCTCTATATAGATTACACAGGATCCACCATTCACAATAGTGATATCACAGCTTATAAGCCCCCTCCTGACCTCTGCACCAGTCACCATGTAAGTCAATGGAGTCTATGGCCCATGTAGCCACTCTTAGAAGACCTACCGTAGCTTTTAGGCTCAGTGGCCAGTGCGAGAATTGCAGGATTAGGCTACATGTAGTGTTGATCACAAATATTCAAATTGCGAATTTTAATCGTGAATATCGGCACTTCGAGAATTCGCGAATATTTAGAATATCTCAAAATATATTCGTAATCGCGAATATTCTTTTTTTTTTTAAATACCACTCTATGCGAATTTTTATGCACATTTTATGCACATTTTTTTAATGCAAATTTTCGCAATCAAGAAAATAATGCATGAAGATCAGGAATTCGCAAATTCGCGACTATTCGCCCTAATATACGCAAAATATCGCAAATTTGAATATTGCCCCTGCCGCTCATCTCTAGCTACATGCACACGAACGTATTTTGTTTCCGTGTCTGTTCCATTTTATTTGCGGATAGGATGCGGACCCATTCATTTCAATGGGCCCGCAAAAAATGCTGACAGGACACCATGTACTGTCCACATCCGTATCTCCGTTCCGTAGCCCCGCAAAAAAAATAGAGCTTGTCCTATTCTTGTCTGTTTTGCAGACAAGGATAGGCATTATTACAATGGATCCGCAAAAAAAAAAAAAACAGATGCCATATGGACGTAATCCGTTTTTTTTGCGGATCCAAAATTTGTGGACTGCAAAACACTTACGTTCGTGTGCATGTAGCCTTTTATACATTTTTTGAAGGTTTATACACATGGAAAAATTAAAAAAAACACATTAAAAATTTTATAAAAATTTGTAACACTGGATTTAAACAGTAGGTCATTTTCTGACGACGCATTCCCTTTAAGTAACTCAAGGTTTGTTACAATGTATCACTACAGGCAATTCTCAGAGCGAAGCTAGGCACAAGTTTTTCTTCTTTCCTGGACTTGGACCTACGCTGATACATTGTAACAATCACGTAGCAGTGTAAGCACTGCAGGACTAGATGGGTTTTACAGGCTCTGAATATAAACAATGAATGTTTCCATTCACTGACAACAACTATAGGTCTTGAAAATGGTTAGAAATGTAAGCACAAAGTGGGAGATTTACCAAGACTGGAACTTTCTGCGCGGCTTAATGATGCGCCTAATTTATGACAAGGCCCACCCCTCATCATAAATTAGGCGCATTCTCCCACAGTCCGTGCGCCGAACCAGAAATCTATGCCATTCATTTCTGGCTTCATTTACGCCAGAACACTGGCGTACATGAAGATAAATTTGCCGCAGAGGCTGGCCACGCCGCCTTCCCCGTCCTTGCCATGCCCCCTTTCAGAAAAGTGGCGAGAATGGTGAAAAGTAGTAGATGCGACTATTTTTTGAATAGATGCAGTTAGAAAATCGCACATTTTAGAGCCACTTTTCAGGCGCACAGGAAATGATAAATACAAAGTATATTAGAAAGTGTCAGAATATCTTTATTTCCACACAGCTATATAATTGCTAAATGTATAAAAATAAGTAATAAATCTACCGTTCGGCCTTGGCTCTCCCGGGGTTTTACTCCCTTTGCAATATGCCGAGGTAGATTTCCTTCCATTGACTTCTTGCACGGCTTGTAGGATTAAAAACTCCTCATCTCCTGACTGGAACCTAAACAAGAAGCGAGCGGCTCCATAATTATGCTTCAATTAAAAGCAGCGTAGGTGTTCTCCCTGAAGGAAGTTGGTTTATCTGTGTTACATTGATTACGCCTACTTTCTTCTCTCACAGAAATGTTATTACAGCTGCCGAGGATTAAGATAGTAAAATATACATTTAACCTTTCGTGATCGGATGCGCAAAATTTAACAGCAAACAGAAATGTTGTATCTGGAGATGTTTCTTAGCTGGTGCTAATAAAACGACAGTTTCAGAAAAAAATGTTTCTTTTTTTAATAATATTTCTATTTTTGTTCAAAGGAGGGTTAAAAAAATGTTTTGTCTTAAAATTTATATCAGCGCCTATTTGGTCATAGGGATGTCAGGCACAGGGTCTTCTACTCAGGTCCACCCCCCTTTCCCACCCATTACATCTTTAAGAACAGCTCCCACTGTGGTTGAGAAAGTTTATGCCCTGCTTCCCCCACTCACTCATCAAGAAAGCATGTGAGTCCTGCTTCCCCCGCCCACTCATACTTAAAGCCTGTGAGTCCTGATTCCCTCATTCACTTATAGAGGAATCCTGTGAGTCCTGCTTCCCCGTTCATTCATCGAGAAAGCCTGTGAGTCCTGCTTCCCCCGCCCACTCATAGAGAAAGCCTGTGAGTCCTGCTTCCCCCGCCCACTCATAGAGAAAGCCTGTGAGTCTTGCTTCCCTCATTCACTTATAGAGGAATCCTATGAGTCCTGCTTCCCCGCCTACTCATAGAAAAAGCCTGTGAGTCCTGCTTCCCTCATTCACTTATAGAGGAATCCTATGAGTCCTGCTTCCCCACCTACTCATAGGGGAAGCCTGCGAGTCCTGCTTCCCCCGCCCACTCATAGAGAAAGCCTGTGAGTCCTGCTTCCCTCATTCACTCATATAGGAAGCCTATGAGTCTTGCTTCCCCGCCTACTCATAGAGAAAGCCTGTGAGTCCTGCTTCTCCCACCCACTCATAGAGAAAGCCTGTGAGTCCTGCTTCCCCCACCCACTCATAGAGAAAGCCTGTGAGTCCTGCTTCCTCTACCCACTCATAGAGAAAGCCTATTAGTTCTGCTTCCCCTAACCACTCCTGACTCCTGATTCCCCCACCCACTCATAGAGAAAGCCTATAAGTCTTGCTTCCCCTGCCCACTCATAGAGGAAGCGTGTGAGTCCTGCTTCGTCTGTCCACTTATAGAGGAATCCTATGAGTCCTGCTTCCCCGCCTACTCATAGAAAAAGCCTGTGAGTCCTGCTTCCCTCATTCACTTATAGAGGAATCCTATGAGTCCTGCTTCCCCACCTACTCATAGAGAAAGCCTGTGAGTCCTGCTTCTCCCACCCACTCATAGAGAAAGCCTGTGAGTCCTGCTTCCTCTACCCACTCATAGAGAAAGCCTATTAGTTCTGCTTCCCCTAACCACTCCTGACTCCTGATTCCCCCACCCACTCATAGAGAAAGCCTATTAGTTCTGCTTCCCCTAACCACTCCTGACTCCTGATTCCCCCACCCACTCATAGAGAAAGCCTATAAGTCTTGCTTCCCCTGCCCACTCATAGAGGAAGCGTCCTGCTTCGTCCGTCCACTTATAGAGGAAGCCTGTGAGTCCTGCTTCCCTGCCTACTCATAGAGGAAGCCTATAAGTCCTGCTTCCCCACCCACTCATAAAGAAAGCCTATTAGTTCGGCCTCCCCCGCCCACTCACAGAGGAAGCCTGTGAGTCCTGCTTCCCCCGCCGACTGATATAGAATGCCTGTGAGTCCTGCTTCCCCCGCCCACTGATATAGAATGCCTGTGAGTCCTGCTTCCCCCGCCCACTAATATAGAATGCCTGTGAGTCCTGCTTCCCCCGCCCACTGATATAGAATGCCTGTGAGTCCTGCTTTCCCCGCTTATTCATAGAGAAAGCCTGTGAATGATGCTTTCTCCACCCAATCATAGAGAAAATCTGTAAGTCCTGCTTTCCCTGACCACTTATAAAAAAGCTAGTGAGTCCTGCTTCTTCTGTGGTAGAGGCGGAAGTTGATGTCTCTGCGGGGGGTGGAGAGGGACTTCCTAGTCAGACATGCATGCTCGCTGCTCGCTCACACTTTTAGAAGTCTCATAGCAGTGAAATGCAAGGACACTGCACAGGCGCAGCATGCGCTTTGTTTGCAGTGGGTCCCCATTTTTTACACAGGGGCAGATCATAGAGGTGGGAACACTCCTATCGGAAAATGATAGCATATCTTATCAATATGGTATAAATCTCCCAGATGGGAATACCCTTTCAGGGCATCACACTGTAGGCTGGCAGTCTTGTGCACATGCTCTTGGCTCTGCCAGGCTCTCTCTGTGTATACTCGACACATTAATGGCTCGCTACACAAAACCAAGAGGGTATCCACCGACAGAGACCATTGCTAGTCAACCACATCAGGTATAATGGTGCAAAACATTGCATGGGAAGTTTAAAGACATCAGTAGCTGTAAAACAAGAACATGTTAACAGTGGTGACCCTTCCCCATCCCATCTCTATCACTATATCGTACATTGTTTCCAATACATGATTGTCCAGTCCTCGGCATTCATAGAAAAGTGGCTACAACATTCTGAACTGGATTCCCTTTGCTTTTATGGATCGCCATTGTGTAACCGGTTGGTATTTGAGTGTGTGTCCTGGACAGTGCTCTCCATCTGCTCACACTATGTAACGCTATTTAATGTTTTGTTCTCAACTTTTTTTTAAGAGAGATTTCTGTGTAATGGGAGAGAGGAAAACGTATCGAAAGAGGAGACCCGGATCCAAGTGTCTGCTGGGAAAAGACTACCTGAGGACCATCACAGAGCCCTGTCTCTGCTCACACTGGGATTTTGAGTGGTGAATAATTTGCATAAATAATAATTTTTATTAATTAGAAGACATGGATGTGTTCAGTATATGTATACAGTACACATTGGGTTAAGTACCTTCTTGGCTGGAGATATAGGGGCTACACTTGTGTTTATCATATCCAGCAAGCTGTTCTGGCAGAGGGTTCACCAAATCTGGCCAAGATGGATCCTGCCATTCACCGCCAGACTTCATTAACTACACGAGTACCAGGTTTCAGCCGGACAAAAACCAGTACATGCGGCGTTGTGGAGTAGATGCACACGAACATATGTGTTCCGTACCGTGCATTGGGGCCGCCGTTTGCAGTCCCCAATGCACGGAGAACGTTTGTGAGACCTCAGGGACGGATCCATACCCATTCAACTTGAATGGGTCCGCATCCCTCCATTCTGCAAAAAGATAGGACATGTTCTATCCTTTTGCGTTACGGAACTACGGAACGGAACCCCAAAGAAGCACTCCTTAGTGCTTCCATAGGGTTCCGTTCCGTGCTTCCGTTCCGCACCACTCTGCATCTCCTGATTTGTGGACCCATTGAAGTGAATGCACACGGAAGGCACACGGAACGGTGTCTGTTTATTGCAGATCCGCAATACGGAAACGGAAGCCATACTTTCATGTGAATCAGCCCCAAGGGTCCATTCAGACGTCCGTAGTGTTTTGCGGTCCACAAATTGCGGACCGCAAAACACTGATGCCGCACATCATAATAGGACGTGCTCTATTTTTTCTGGAGCCGCGGATGCGGACAGCACACTTTGTGCTGTCCACATCCTTTCCGTCCCTATTGAAAGTGAATGGGTCCGGATCCATTCCGCAACGTTGCGGAGCGGATCGGGACCCATTCTACGGACGTCTGAATGGACCCTTACTGATGCAACAGGATCCTGTTTTTTTTCTCTCTCTCTCTTCTTCTGACGAATAAGAAGAATGGAAAGCTAAACCAAAATCAGGCTTTATATGATTCATTAACATGTTTTTATCATTCTAACCCCAGACCAGACCTCCAAATTATCAGACCACGACCAGACCTAAGTTATCAGTCCTCAGATAAGACCTCCAAATTATCAGACCACGACTAGACCTAAGTTATCAGACCTCAGACCAGACCTCCAAATTATCAGACCACGACTAGACCTAAGTTATCAGACCTCAGACCAGACCTCCAAATTATCAGACCACGATCTAGACCTAAGTTATCAGACCTCAGACCAGACCTCCAAATTATCAGACCACGATCAGACCTAATTTATCAGACCTCAGACCAGACCTCCAAATTATCAGACCACGACTAGACCTAAGTTATCAGACCTCAGACCAGACCTCCAAATTATCAGACCACGACCAGACCTAAGTTATCAGACCTCAGACCAGACCTCTAAATTATCAGACCACAACCAGACCTAAATTATAAGACCCCAGACCAGACTCCTAAAGTATCAGATTCCAGACGTGACCCTCTGATTTTAAGATCTAAGACCAGAACCCTTAATTATAAGACCTCAGACCTCTGGATTATAAGACAGAAAAATAAAATTTAGACTTCCTGTTGGTCTTTCAGTCTCATTGTGAATGTATGAGTACAAGGTAATTAAAAAGGGAAACTCCACCTTATATATTAGATTAAGGTTCCATTCACACTAACGTTATGGCACACTTAACGTAACGGCGCCATCACAGCTCGGCTGAATCCATTACAGATACCACCGAGTCCTGACGGACCCCACTGAACTTTACAGGCTGAGGCTTCGTTCACACTAACATTAATGGGGCCCACTGGGGTTCTTTTGCAGACTGGTCTATTCTGATCATAAAAATTATTGAAACAAAGACCCTGAGGGCCCCATTAAAGGGATTTTTTCGAGAGTTTTATTCTTTAACTTCTGTCGTAGCCATGCATAAAACATTAACTGCGTGGTGTACTCGCATTACTGATGCAGAAGACGTTTCTTGGTTCTGACACGGATCGTGTGATATCAGGCACAGTAAATAGTTCTTCTTCTTCTGACCTCCCAAACTTTGGTCCCCTGGTAAGCTTTAACTTTCCACCATCCGTATATATGGGACGTCAACAGTGACAAAACACAGAGAAGTCTAGTGGCTGGTCTACGCATTCGCAGACAGGAACCTGTGCATGCGTAGAAGACATTATTAGCCAAACAGCCTCAACTACTGGTCTATAAGGCTGGAGTTGGTTGGTTGATCTGGTGTATGGACTCCCAAAAAACTGCTGTCAGGCTAATTTGGTCAACGAAGGTCAAGGTCAAGCGGTCTTCCCATTCTAGTACAAACTTACCATTCAGGGATGTTGGAACTTCACATGGGTGGCAGTTTTGGAGCACACCAGTGGCCCCCTGTCCACTCATATCACTGGTAATGATGGAAGCTTAGGGGTGAGAGCACTTGGAGGTGTCCTTAACCGACATAGATTTCAGTGGCCGCTCACGCGTAGACCATTGACTTGACATTGATGGAGATCCCAACTCCAGGACCCCAATGTCGCTGATATTCAGAAGGTACGATAAAGTAAAGACCTGCAGACCATCCGCCCGCTGGACACCTGCTCCACGTCTACCTTCTCTTGTTGCCCTTTAAGACCGAGACGTTTTAGGCGCGGAGACCGAGGAACACTCTTCGGTTTCATATACATTTAAGAGCCGCTAATGAAGGCTAGTCGGTCCTTAAGGGGAGTCGGGAAACGTTGTTTTTCATTTTGTGAAATATTAATGCGAGTCTTTCATTCTGTAAAGTCGACTTAGTGAAGAGTTTTTAATCAGCCTGTCGCCCGCAGGCACGTTTTATGATTAGAGGCTAAGAAAGCGTTCACAGACATTTTATTTAATGTAAAGACTTGGAAAAAATTGATTGAACTTTGGGTCTTGGTGTAGTCTCGTAGATCTCTCCCCCTACGGAGATCGGCAGCGAAAAGCGAGGTAGAAGATGAAGACTGAGATGTTTCTGGTGGACATCGGTAAACAGGACAAAAGTCTCCATGTCTAATAGGTTATGGGCCAACTGGGCAGCGGCTTGTGGACTCCCCTACTCAGGGGCATTAGAAGAGAAATGAGGGGGCCCCTGTGCCAAAAACAGCATGTGGACCCCAATTCAAGAGCATCTCTGAACCCTACAACTTCTGATATTAACTCTTTCCCCCTCTATGCATTTTAAGGCTTAGTGACTAAAGATATATATTTTTCATCACCACATTCCAGGAGCATACATTCCGAATGAGAACAAGTTGTCATTTTTAGTGGCACCATTTTGGGGTACACATAACTTATTGATTAACATTTATTAACTCTTTCTAGGGAGGGGGCTACATAAATTTTGTGACATTCACTTTGCGGCAAAAATACCATGATAACTTTATTTTCTGGGTCAGTACGATTGCAACGATACTAAATATGTCTACTTTTTTATAGTTTTACTAATTTCGGAAATCTTTTGAAAAAAAATAAAAGAAAATGTTTTTGCATCATCGCATTTCAAGACCCATAACGTTTTTATTTTTCAATCTACAGAGATGTGCGAGGGCTTGATTTTTGCGGGACGACTTGTAGTTTTCATTGGTACCACAACGGGGAATATATATGTATAAAATCCATAATTAGAGATGAGCGAATTTCATGTTATGAAATTCGTTCACGCTTCGATTGGTGGTAAAAGCAGAATTGCGTTATGGATTCCGTTACCACGGACCGTAACGCAATTCTATGACGGAAATCATAACGGAATGCCTTTAGAGGCATTCCGTCAAAATAGAAGTCTATGGCCTCCATAAGGGATCCGTCTCGTTTCCGTTATGCAGGAGAGGACTCCCCTGCATAACGGAAATGGAACGGATCCGTTTTTCAGCCCATAGACTTCTATTATGACGGAATGAATAACGGAATGCCTCTAAAGGTATTCTGTTATGCATTCTGTCATAGAATTGCGTTACGGTCCGTGGTAACGGAATCCATAACGCAATTCTGCTTTTACCACCAAACGAAGCGTGAACGAATTTCGAAATATGAAATTCGCTCATCTCTATCCATAATGTTTAAGGGATGCAAATGGGTTAATAATAACGTCCCTGGTGGTCTAGGGCAGTAAAGGGTGCAAATGCCTTTAGCGCCACATCTGGTAACTGTAAGATATATCCCCTGCATCTAAATAATCATAACAGAAAGGGGTTCACAATATAAAAAAAGGGTTTTAGTTGAACTGTGGGCTATTAAAAAATGTAAAAAAATTTGAGTATTTTTTTCCCAGGCATATAAAAATAATAAAATAAAAAAATAGAATAAAACAAAAATGGCGTAACCTGTGCAGAGAGAAGCACAGTGACTTTATACTCCAGAATATTCAAAAATTCTAAAATATGCTTTTTGGCATCATATATCATGTCGGCTGCCATTTTGTGGGAGGAGCCAATTTGCTAGGCACCAATAACTCTGTATTATTTTTTCCCAGTGACTACGGCTATGAGAGACAAGGAAAGAACCAGTGCACGCCTGCCTTCTGGTTTAACCCAGCATCGATCTCGAAAGACTGCAGTCAGGGACAGAGCTACCTCAGGAGCAGCGGGTAAGATGTCTGACAGAACGCTCCTGCTCTAGTATTGTATTTCTTACACTCGAGGTTTTATGAAGAGTTATGCTGCTTATAAAAAGAAGTATTACTGCTGCTCTATGGAAACCATCAGCAGGCTGTTACTGATCTTGTTTCTATGTGTCTCTTTTAGTACTCGGAGTGTATAATAGTATCATACTGCGAATAGGATGTGGATAATCATCATGTTTATACCCTACGCAGACAGATGAATATACAGGATCATTATTACCGCAGCTAGTGTCTGCTGTGATAGGGGAAACAATAGCACTTATTTCATACTATACGCCAGGGGTGCACCGAGCCTTCCTGCTGCCTGAGGCGAAAACTGAAACAGGGCCCCCGACCTCCCCAAGGCCAATTTCTTCTCCTAACCCCTTCCTTTAAGCTCATGGCCCTTTGGCTGTCCCCTCTCTTGCCCCTACCTGGTGCGGTTTGAGGCGATCACCTCACCTGGCCTCATTGGTGGTGCACCCCTGCTTTACCACACTGTGTACATACATTACTTATCCTGTACTGATCCTGAGTTACATCCTGTATTATACTCCAGAGCTGCACTCACTATTCTGCTGGTGGAGTCACTGTGTACATACATTACTTATCCTGAGTTACATCCTGTATTATACTCTAGAGCTGCACTCACTATTCTGCTGGTGGAGTCACTGTGTACATACATTACATTACTTATCCTGTACTGATCCTGAGTTACATCCTGTATTATACTCCAGAGCTGCACTCACTATTCTGCTGGTGCAGTCACTGTGTACATACATTACATTACTTATCCTGTACTGATCCTGAGTTACATCCTGTATTATACTCCAGAGCTGCACTCACTATTCTGCTGGTGCAGTCACTGTGTACATACATTACATTACTTATCCTGTACTGATCCTGAGTTACATCCTGTATTATGCTCCAGAGCTGCACTCACTATTCTGCTGGTGCAGTCACTGTGTACATACATTACTTATCCTGTACTGATCCTGAGTTACATCCTGCATTATACTCTAGAGCTGTACTCACTATTCTGCTGGTGCAGTCACTGTGTACATACATTACTTATCCTGTACTGATCCTGAGTTACATCCTGCATTATACTCTAGAGCTGCACTCACTATTCTGCTGGTGCAGTCACTGTGTACATACATTACATTACTTATCCTGTACTGATCCTGAGTTACATCCTGTATTATACTCCAGAGCTGCACTCACTATTCTGCTGGTGGAGTCACTGTGTACATACATTACTTATCCTGTACTGATCCTGAGTTACATCCTGTATTATGCTCCAGAGCTGCACTCACTATTCTGCTGGTGCAGTCACTGTGTACATACATTACTTATCCTGTACTGATCCTGAGTTACATCCTGCATTATACTCTAGAGCTGCACTCACTATTCTGCTGGTGCAGTCACTGTGTACATACATTACATTACTTATCCTGTACTGATCCAGAGTTACATCCTGTATTATACTCCAGAGCTGCACTCACTATTCTGCTGGTGGAGTCACTGTGTACATACATTACTTATCCTGTACCGATCCTGAGTTACATCATGTATTATACTCCAGAGCTGCACTCACTATTCTGCTGGTGGAGTCACTGTGTACATACATTACTTATCCTGAGTTACATCCTGTATTATACTCTAGAGCTGCACTCACTATTCTGCTGGTGGAGTCACTGTGTACATACATTACATTACTTATCCTGTACTGATCCTGAGTTACATCCTGTATTATACTCCAGAGCTGCACTCACTATTCTGCTGGTGCAGTCACTGTGTACATAAATTACATTACTTATCCTGTACTGATCCTGAGTTACATCCTGTATTATACTCCAGAGCTGCACTCACTATTCTGCTGGTGCAGTCACTGTGTACATACATTACATTACTTATCCTGTACTGATCCTGAGTTACATCCTGTATTATGCTCCAGAGCTGCACTCACTATTCTGCTGGTGCAGTCACTGTGTACATACATTACTTATCCTGTACTGATCCTGAGTTACATCCTGCATTATACTCTAGAGCTGTACTCACTATTCTGCTGGTGCAGTCACTGTGTACATACATTACTTATCCTGTACTGATCCTGAGTTACATCCTGCATTATACTCTAGAGCTGCACTCACTATTCTGCTGGTGCAGTCACTGTGTACATACATTACATTACTTATCCTGTACTGATCCAGAGTTACATCCTGTATTATACTCCAGAGCTGCACTCACTATTCTGCTGGTGCAGTCACTGTGTACATACATTACTTATCCTGTACTGATCCTGAGTTACATCCTGTATTATACTCCAGAGCTGCACTCACTATTCTGCTGGTGGAGACACTGTGTACATACATTACTTATCCTCCACTTATCCTGAGTTACATCCTGTATTATACTCCAGAGCTGCACTCACTATTCTTCTGGTGGAGTCACTGTGTACATACATTACATTACTTATCCTGTACTGATCCTGAGTGACATCCTGTATTATACTCCAGAGCTGCACTCACTATTCTGCTGGTGCAGTCACTGTGTACATACATTACTTATCCTGTACTGATCCTGAGTTACATCCTGTATTATACTCCAGAGCTGCACTCACTATTCTGCTGGTGGAGACACTGTGTACATACATTACTTATCCTTCACTGATCCTGAGTTACATCCTGTATTATACTCCAGAGCTGCACTCACTATTCTGCTGGTGGAGACACTGTGTACATACATTACTTATCCTTCACTGATCCTGAGTTACATCCTGTATTATACTCCAGAGCTGCACTCTCTATTCTGCTGGTGCAGTCACTGTGTACATACATTACATTACTTATCCTGTACTGATCCTGAGTTACATCCTGTATTATACTCCAGAGCTGCACTCACTATTCTTCTGGTGGAGTCACTGTGTACATACATTACTTATCCTGTACTGATCCTGAGTTACATCCTGTATTATACTCCAGAGTTGCACTCACTATTCTTCTGGTGGAGTCACTGTGTACATACATTACTTATCCTGTACTGATCCTGAGTTACATCCTGTATTATACTCCAGAGCTGCACTCACTATTCTGCTGGTGGAGTCACTGTGTACATACATTACTTATCCTGTACTGATCCTGAGTTACATCCTGTATTATACTCCAGAGCTGCACTCACTATTCTGCTGGTGAAGTCACTGTGTACATACATTACTTATCCTGTACTGATCCTGAGTTACATCCTGTATTATACTCCAGAGCTGCACTCACTATTCTGCTGGTGAAGTCACTGTGTACATACATTACTTATCCTATACTGATCCTGAGTTACATCCTGTATTATACTCCAGAGCTGCACTCACTATTCTGCTGGTGCAGTCACTGTGTACATACATTACATTACTTATCCTGTACTGATCCTGAGTTACATCCTGTATTATACTCCAGAGCTGCACTCACTATTCTGCTGGTGGAGTCACTGTGTACATACATTACTTATCCTGTACTGATCCTGAGTTACATCCTGTATTATACTCCAGAGCTGCACTCACTATTCTTCTGGTGGAGTCACTGTGTACATACATTACTTATCCTGTACTGATCCTGAGTTACATCCTGTATTATACTCCAGAGCTGCACTCACTATTCTGCTGGTGGAGTCACTGTGTACATACATTACTTATCCTGTACTGATCCTGAGTTACATCGTGCATTATACTTTAGAGCTGTACTCACTATTCTGCTGGTGAAGTCACTGTGTACATACATTACTTATCCTATACTGATCCTGAGTTACATCCTGTATTATACTCCAGAGCTGCACTCACTATTCTGCTGGTGCAGTCACTGTGTACATACATTACATTACTTATCCTGTACTGATCCTGAGTTACATCCTGTATTATACTCCAGAGCTGCACTCACTATTCTGCTGGTGGAGTCACTGTGTACATACATTACTTACCCTGTACTGATCCTGAGTTACATCCTGTATTATACTCCAGAGCTGCACTCACTGTTCTGCTGGTGCAGTCACTGTGTACATACATTACTTATCCTGTACTGATCCTGAGTTACATCCTGTATTATACTCCAGAGCTGCACTTTCTATTCTGCTGGTGGAGTCACTGTGTACATACATTACTTATCCTGTAATGATCCTGAGTTACATCCTGTATTATACTCCAGAGCTGCACTCACTATTCTGCTGGTGCAGTCACTGTGTACATACATTACATTACTTACCCTGTACTGATCCTGAGTTACATCCTGTATTATACTCCAAAGCTGCACTCACTATTCTGCTGGTGCAGTCACTGTGTACATACATTACTTATCCTGTATTGATCCTGAGTTACATCCTGTATTATATTGCAGAGCTGCACTCACTATTCTGCTGGTGCAGTCACTGCATACATACATTATATTATCTATCCTGTATTGATCCGAGTTACATCCTGTATTATACTCCAGAGCTGCACTCACTGTTCTGCTGGTGGAGTCACTGTGTACATACATTACTTATCCTGTACTGATCCTGAGTTACATCCTGTATTATACTCCAGAGCTGCACTCACTATTCTGCTGGTGCAGTCACTGTGTACATACATTATAATACTTATCCTGTATTATACTCCAGAGCTGCACTCACTATTCTTCCAGTAGAGAGTACATGATGTCTGTTCTGTACGCAGTGATTTGGTGTTGTATAACATGAGTTATTGCGCTGGTTGATGTTGCAGATATCGGAGGATTGTGTCCAATAACTGCACGGACGGATTACGGGAGCAGTTCTCCCCCAAGCCCCAGGCCTGCTTAGGAAGAGCTCCGCAAGGACTGCAGCTCACCACTACTGATGGCAAACTGGGGGTGCGGAGCGGGCAGAACGTCACCTTCCTCGTTCACCTGGAGGAGGTAGGATCAGGGTGACCAACACCGAACCCCAAGGTGCACAACATTTAAAGGCAGTGCCTAGAAACCCCCAATGTCTGGGCGAATACCATGAGCCGAGGCGTCTGCAGGAGGATCCCGGGGGATTGGAGCAGGAATCAGCGCTTAATGATTTGTGGGATTTTATCTATTATTTCTAGTTTTTACAAAATAATCTAAATGCTCCAGAAAGACCTGCAGGAGGCGCTGCAGACACTCCAAGTAACACTGCACAGTACAACTTCCTACAAGTAACACTGCACAGTACAACTTCCTACAAGTAACACTGCACAGTACAACTTACTGCAAGTAACACTGCACAGTACAACTTACTGCAAGTAACACTGCACAGTACAACTTACTGCAAGTAACACTGCACAGTACAACTTACTGCAAGTAACACTGCACAGTACAACTTCCTACAAGTAACACTGCACAGTACAACTTACTGCAAGTAACACTGCACAGTACAACTTACTGCAAGTAACACTGCACAGTACAACTTACTGCAAGTAACACTGCACAGTACAACTTCCTACAAGTAACACTGCACAGTACAACTCACTGCAAGTAACACTGCACAGTACAACTTACTGCAAGTAACACCGCACAGTACAACTTACTGCAAGTAACACTGCACAGTACAACTTACTGCAAGTAACACTGCACAGTACAACTTACTGCAAGTAACACTGCACAGTACAACTTCCTACAAGTAACACTGCACAGTACAACTCACTGCAAGTAACACTGCACAGTACAACTTACTGCAAGTAACACCGCACAGTACAACTTACTGCAAGTAACACTGCACAGTACAACTTCCTACAAGTAACACTGCACAGTACAACTTCCTACAAGTAACACTGCACAGTACAACTTCCTACAAGTAACACTGCACAGTACAACTTACTGCAAGTAACACTGCACAGTGCAACTTACTGCAAGTAACACTGCACAGTACAACTTACTGCAAGTAACACTGCACAGTACAACTTCCTACAAGTAACACTGCACAGTACAACTTACTGCAAGTAACACTGCACAGTACAACTTCCTACAAGTAACACTGCACAGTACAACTTCCTGCAAGTAACACTGCACAGTACAACTTACTGCAAGTAACACTGCACAGTACAACTTCCTACAAGTAACACTGCACAGTACAACTTACTGCAAGTAACACCGCACAGTACAACTTACTGCAAGTAACACTGCACAGTACAACTTACTGCAAGTAACACTGCACAGTACAACTTACTGCAAGTAACACTGCACAGTACAACTTACTGCAAGTAACACTGCACAGTACAACTTCCTGCAAGTAACACTGCACAGTACAACTTACTGCAAGTAACACTGCACAGTACAACGTACTGCAAGTAACACTGCACAGTACAACTCCCTGCAAGTAACACTGCACAGTACAACTTACTCCAAGTAACACTGCACAGTACAACTCCCTGCAAGTAACACTGCACAGTACAACTTACTGCAAGTAACACTGCACAGTACAACTTACTGCAAGTAACACTGCACAGTACAACTTACTACAAGTAACACTGCACAGTACAACTTACTGCAAGTAACACTGCACAGTACAACTTACTGCAAGTAACACTGCACAGTACAACTTACTGCAAGTAACACTGCACAGTACAACTTACTGCAAGTAACACTGCACAGTACAACTTACTGCAAGTAACACTGCACAGTACAACTTACTACGAGCAACACTGCACAGTACAACTTACTACAAGTAACACTGCACAGTACAACTTACTACAAGTAACACCGCACAGTACTACTTACTGCAAGTGACACTGCACAGTACAACTCCCTGCAAGTAACACTGCACAGTACAACTTACTCAAAGTAACACTATTTAGTACTGCTTACAGTGCAAATTGTTGTTGTCATTTTTCATAAATTTGAAGTATTTTTGTCATGATTTTGTGCTAATTGTGTAAAAATTGAAACACAAAAACAGCGCCTGTAGATATCCCCCCAATGCGCCATACTACACGGTGCAGTCTGCAGTCAGCGCTTTCTCCTCTCACCGGGATCTGTCACACGCCATTCTAGTATTGGATTTCCCCCAGATTTCTGGACTTACTTTACCCCCCACCTCCTACGCGTCTCAGACTAGTCCCTACATGACCATGAGTGAGGGCGCGCCATAAGTCTGAAACGCGTAGGCAGTGTACGGTATACATTACTTTACTGTATGAATTGTTTTTACTGGATAAAGTAAATCTGGAAACTGGATGCTGGAATGGACCCTGTTTTTCGCTAGTCCCTACATGACATCCTCAGCTCTGCTACATCACCGAGTGATAATCTGATTTTTTAAATGGGAATTGATCAGGTTGTCACCTGCAGCGCATGTGCAGCGGGCATTATCAACGCCACTGCTCTCCTCAAAATCCAAATATCTGAATGTCTTTCGGGGATCTCATGCTTTCCTCCTCAAAGGGCAGACATTACGGTGGAAGAAGCCGAGTCCGCCCTGCAGCAGCACAGAGTATTTCAGGAGAGGAGAGTGCTTAGGTTGCGGGGCAGCGACCTGCCCGCTCCTGTGGTGCTGTTAGCGAGGACAGGGCTTCAGGAGTCTTCCATTTGGCAGAGGGCTCCGTTCCCCGATCCAGGTTGTGCTCTCCGCACCCCCTAGAGTTAAGGAGCGGAATTACAGGTTGTGTCATCCTCCTGGATTTGAGGACTGCAGGAAATAACAACGTAGCCCGCCCTTCTCCTTGCTTCACTCGGATGGAAGTAGATGCAGCAATTTCTCCCAGAGGTCCCCGGGTTACGGAAGAGCCGGCCTTTCTGGAACCTAATTACCGGAGTATTGTGTTTTTTCCGCCACGTATCACCGCCAATCTGCACTGTCATTTTCTTTGCCATTTTCGTCCCCAGTTCAGTTTTTTTTCCAGTGAGTCTGGAGGTGGAGTGATAATAGATAGTGGAAAATTAATTTGAAACCTCGTCAGCTTGTCGTGCATACAGCTTCCCGCGCAGGGCGATTCTTAATGTTGAGCCATTTTAGGGCACTGACATTTGCAGTCTATATAGCGCCACTTTCCCCGTAAGGCATCGGTGGACAGGGACTTTACATTTCTATAGGGCTTCCGTATTCCACGGCGCAGCACACACTGCAGCTGACGTCATCCACACCGGTCCCGATCACCACTGGGGCTCGCAAAGTGAACCCAACGCATCAATGTGTTTTTGGAAAGCGGAGGAAACCCCCACAAACACGGGGAGAACATAAAAACCCCACTGTGCGGCGGTATTATATAAGGAATATATGGTGATGCTCTTTGGTTTCTTTGTCAGTACTGCGGTATGTTGGCACTGTGCGGCGGTATTATATAAGGAATATATGGCGTTGTTCTTTGGTTTCTTTGTCAGTACTGCGGTATGTTGGCACTGTGCGGCGGTATTATATAAGGAATAGATGGTGATGCTCTTTGGTTTCTTTGTCAGCACTGCGGTATGTTGGCACTGTGCGGCGGTATTATATAAGGAATATATGGTGATGCTCTTTGCTTTCTTTGTCAGTACTGCGGTATGTTGGCACTGTGCGGCGGTATTATATAAGGAATAGATGGTGATGCTCTTTGCTTTCTTTGTCAGTACTGCGGTATGTTGGCACTGTGTGGCGGTATTATATAAGGAATAGATGGTGATGCTCTTTGGTTTCTTTGTCAGTACTGCGGTATGTTGGCACTGTGCGGTGGTATTATATAAGGAATATATGGTGATGCTCTTTGGTTTCTTTGCCAGTACTGCGGTATGTTGGCACTGTGCGGCGGTATGATATAAGGAATGTACAGTGATATTTGTGTCAGCATTAGGTTGCCACTGTATGGTGCTTATTTAGAGGCTGTTTGGCAGCAGTATTAGTGCTTTGTAGCTCTATTTAAACTTTATTCATTTTAATGTACATTGTATTTGTACTGCAGTCCGCAGTATTACATGGGGCTGCAGCTGAACGCGGTGACACACTCATCTCTGCTGCATCTATACCTTATGAGATGCCAGCCTTAGTCAGGTTCTTACATTACGTAAGTCTCTTCTACCGTCTTGAATTCTTACTCCAGCGGAGAACGCGCCGCTGCCTTCGGAACATGTGTCAGAAATGGATTTGCAGAACAGTCGCCTTATCCCACTCGAGCGGCTCATTTCCACTTTAATTTATATTCATAAACTCGGAGACGGGGACATTGTCTGAGGACAGCGAATCACTTTCAATATTTCATATCCAGCAGGCCCAGAAGAAGTCCGTCCGCCGAGATGTTTGTGGGTCATGTGTCTAAAGTCGATTAGCAGACAGCCACTGGCGACACCAAACCTGCCGTGAAAACTTTTTAATCGTTTCTGTAGCCGCTCCGTTGTAACTGACGCGGGAACGTTCCGACAACCCTGGAAAAAACGAGGGAGGACGTATGGGATGAGTACTGATGAGGACGAGTCTAGAAGACGGCAGGCTAAGGCTTCAAGGAGCATTAAGAATGCTGACCCGGTCAGGGCTTAACGCAAAGTTATAATCAAGAAACTTTGGGGAACGTTCAATGTCATCAGGGAGGGAGGGTTGGCTAGTGCACAGGATATGGCGACATGTTTGCGTATTTCCTCTTGTGCTTCTGTATTCAGTAAATTCATATTATTAACAACTTAAATTTGTATAGAATTTCCAGAAAAAAAGAAAAGAAAAAAAAAGTGTATTTTTTTTTTTTTTTTTAGAAGTTTTTGAGATTTGATTTGCAAAGAATCGCTCAAAATAGTGTTCCTGCACTTCAGATCAGTACAGGGCAGGGAAGATGAAGATGGAGGATCACATGACCCGAGTAGGGTTGCCCTTAATGCCTTGCGGTCTGCCGCAGTCAGGAGGAGGCGATATAAAAAGGCACCGTATAAGGCTACTTTCACACTTGCGTTGTTGTTTTCCGGTATTGAGGTCCGTCAGAGGATCCCAATACCGAAAAACAAAAACTGTTCCGTCTTGTCCCCATGCATTCTGAATGGAAAGAGATCCGTTCAAAATGGCTTCCGTTCTGGCAGCATTGCGTTTTGTGACCGGACTTAGGGCTCATGCACACGAACGTACGTGTTCTGTTGTCGTATTGCGGATCCGCAATACACGGGCACCGTTTCATGTGCGTTCTGCATCACGGATGCGGACCCATTCACTTCAATAGGTCCGCAAGTCTGGAGATGCGGAACGGAATCATGGAACGGAACACTACGGAAGCACTAGTGAGTGAGGTTCTGTTCCGTTCAAGTTGAAAGGGTCTGGATTCATTCCGGCGGCCGTAAGGAGGTTGCCCTCAAAGGGGGACCACAATGCACGGAACGGCCCACCTATGGCCGTGTGAATGAGCCCTTAAAAACAGAAAAATACGGATCCGGCACTAAAAAGGTGCCTAAAAAAATTGATTCGTCATCCACTGACTTTCAATGTATTTAGCAACGGATCAGTTTTTTCCATTTTGATTTCACACAACCGCATCCTAACGGAAAAGATACGTCCTGAAGTGCAAAATCAAAATGGGTCCATTTAATTGCGGTATTGAGATCCCCTGCCGGATCTCAATACCGGAATTAACAACGCAAGTGTGAAAGTTGCCCGGTGTCTCAAGCAGAGATGCCAGCTTGTTCATCGATGTGGAGGGCGGTCTCTGCCGCAGTTAAAGCAAAGAACGGCAAATATATTTAGACAAACAAACAATACTGCGAGTTCAGGGTCCTATCGGGATTTAATTGCAATAGATAGATTGATTTAAAGGGATCCTGTCACATTGAGCATGGTGTCTGAGCTGAAGGCCACATGTTATAGAGCAGGAGGAGCTGAGCAGATGGATGTATTGTTTTTGTGGAATAAGATTCAGTAAAACTTGTATTTCATCCACTTAAATTCCTGCAAATTCTGGGCTTTGAAGTCCAGGAGGCGGTCCTATCAGTGATTGACAGGAGGCAGTCTTATCAGTGATTGGCAGGAGGCGGTCCTATCAGTGATTGAGAGGAGGCAGTCTTATCAGTGATTGACAGGAGGCGGTCCTATCAGTGATTGGCAGGAGGCAGTCCTATCAGTGACTGACAGGAGGCGGTCCTATCAGTGATTGGCAGGAGGCGGTCCTATCAGTGATTGGCAGGAGGAGGTCCTATCAGTGATTGAGAGGAGGCAGTCTTATCAGGGATTGAGAGGAGGCGGTCCTATCAGTGATTGACATAAGGCGGTCCTATCAGTTATTGGCAGGAGGAGGTCCTATCAGTGATTGAGAGGAGGCGGTCCTATCAGTAATTGGCAGGAGGAGGTCCTATCATTGATTGAGAGGAGGCAGGCACATCAGTGATTGACAGGCTTCCCTTTATGACTGTATATATAGCAATAGCTTCAATCACTGATAGGACCACCTCCTGTCAATCACTGATAGGACCGCCCCCTGCCAATCACTGATAGGACCGCCTCCTCTCAATCACTGATAGGACTGCCTCCTCTCAATCACTGATAGGACCGCCTCCTCTCAATCACTGATAGGACCGCCTCCTCTCAATCACTGATAGGACTGCCTCCTCTTAATCACTGATAGGACCGCCTCCTTAACTTTAAAGCCTAGAATAAGCAGGAATTTAAATAAAGAAAAAACAAGTCATACTGAATCTTTCCCCATAAAACCATATATCGATCTGCTCAGCTCCTCCTGCTCTATAACATGGTGCCTGCAGATTACAATGCATTTCCCTGTTGGCATGTTCCCTTAAGGTAATTGATAGAAGTTTTAGTTAGAGTTCATTGGTGTTAGTGTCTGTTATTCTGCTGCAGCCAGCCGCTCACATCAATTAAAGCTCTGCTTGAATTGAATATCAAAATTTAAAGCTACAGTACTATTTTTTCTGTTGTGCAGGAGACAGCTACCATTCCATTTTACATACAAAAACTCATATATAATGGCCATTGATTTTTTAAGCATCATTGTTCACTGGACACTGTCCAATGGTGGATTCAAAACTGTTGAAAAGATTCTTTAGTTAAATATACCAAACATGACCCTATGTATTTTCCAGCGTCACGGTCACCATAAATTGTTGCAGCAGATTTTGTTCAATTGCGCATTTAAAAAAATGTATCACAAGTTTCATCAAATAATAATAAGTGTACCAAACCTGACCCAGACATATTTGGAGTGTCACGGTCGGCATATTTTGCAGCAGACCCTGTCCAATTGTGCATTCTAAAAAACTGAAAACAAAAACACTCCTGGAAAGTGTTTTTCCGTTAATAATAGGCATACCAACCTTAGATGTTATTGTGCATCTCTCACTTTTCTATTGTAGTGGACCCTGTCCAGCAATACAGTGAGACTACTCATTGATCACAATAAAATGACTGATAAATGACAGAGGACGGACTAATAGAAAACTAAACCTGTGTCACATCATCTGCAAGTGCGAATGTGAGTGGCATTAGTGCAAAATTGTCCTCCACAAGTGTAGAAAACATTACATTTGTGAACATGAATGTGGCTGTTTTTCACACTCCGCCAGCTGATGCTTATAAATAGGTCTTCCATTGATGAAAGTGGCTATTTATCTTCAGTCCAATGATGTCACTGCCGCTGTCTGCTTGTCTATCATGTTCCATACTGTATTGCTGCTGCAGTTGCTACACATCTCCTGTCCTTCCGATTCCATACTGTACTTTTGCTGCCAATACTGCCGCTACTACTACACGTACACAGCTGCACATCTCCTGCCCTTTAGATTCCATAGTGTACCGCTGCTGCCACCAAGACTAATACTGTCATTACTACTACACCTACAGAGCCACACATCTCCTGTCCCTCAGATTCCATAGTATACTGCTGCTGCTGTCCAGACCAATTCTGCCACTACTACTACCCCTACACAGCCTAACATCTCATGTACTTCAAATTCCATAATTATTATTCTCGCTGTTTGTTACCACCGGCTGCCATCCCCTTACCCATAGCCCGATGTGTCACTGTTACTCTGACTTTACTAATGCTGTCTTGGACACAGTTCTGGGAGACCACAAAGTTTCATATGTGACTTTTCAGGGCAATCTAAGCACATCTCTCAAGGGACAGGGATAGACTGTATAGGGCCCCTGTGCAAGAGTATCTTTTGGACCAATTGCTCTTTAAAAAACGAATATTTCAAGGGTAGTGGGCTCACTGAGTGCTCATTACTATGGCTCTCCAAGTCAGTAATAAGTCATTCTGAGCAAAGCAAACCTTTATGCTCTTGTTTTGTTGCATTGCCTAGAACATGGTGTCCTCGATGGCTGTCCATGGATCCTCTCCAGCCAAAATCGGTAAAGAACCATCAGTGTTTGTCTTTCTCTTTGAAGTCTAAGGAAGTCACTGACTCGGCCATGTCCATATCTCATAAACATTCAGCTGAGGGGGTGTGATGCGACCACCTCTCGTAATTATGGCTATTATTAGGAGTGAGGTTGTCCAGGCACCAATGGTGGGATGGGACCAATTTCTTTTTTGCCCACGGTCCACCACTGATCCTAATGCGGCTCTGACCGTCAGTCGAATAAAGAGCACAGTCTGTACTTGAAGAGTTACTAATCTGATTATATTGAATAAGGACCCCCCCCCCCCCCCGGCTTTTACAGGGAGTGATACTAATACTCTACGACCAAGGAACCTCTGTATTCCATATTCGATCAATTCCTATTGATTGCTGGTAATTACATAAAATCTAACATATGCCCATGCAGTCAAGCTTAACCACATAAGTATAAATGATTGATATTAATGGTTTTCCTGAGTTGTCCCATTGATTATTCCAGTGATGATATTTAGAGATGAGCGAATCGAAGTTGACAAAGTGGAATTTGATCTGAATTTCAGGAAAAAATCTATTTGCACCGAATCCGAATTTCCTAACGTCTTAACGCTTTGTGGTAACGAATCGCATTTTTTCCTAAAATGGCTGCTGCACGTGTGAGGCATGGAGCAAGGAACTCTGGGAAGGTGGACTCACCCATAATGCCATGCATACAGCCAATCAGCAGCCAGCCCTGTGATGTCACAGCCCTATAAATACCCTCAGCCATCTTGGATTCTGTCATTTTCCAGTGTACTTAGTGCAGGGAGAGACGTCAGCAGGCGCTAGGGACAGTGCTAGGAAAGACTTCATTGGGCTGAAAAAACTATTTACAAGTTCAGGGAGATATTAGTCAAGGTGTAAGAAAAGAATAGGGAGGAATCGTTTTACAGCATTTATGTAGAACAGGGTTCAGTGGGGGAGGTTACAGCCTGGGGAATAGGAACAATCCTATTACACCTTGCTGCACTGACTGGGCACCCAAATTGCCGTTATACAGTTCTGTAATTCCAAGACACGGTTCTTGTTATTAGGGTGCAAGTGCTGTTTGATACCGCCATTAACAGGGTTTATTACAAGGAAATATTTATATGTCTTATTTGCCTTTGTGCGGTGCAGTTATATGTTCTAAAGCATATATTGGCTTGTGTTAGTGGGAAAAAAGGGCTTATTAGCCGTTGTGTGGTGAAGGGCAAAAATTGCAGACTTTTTTGGGGTGTTTTAATGTCCTTTTTATTTATTTATCTGATCTAACAGTATGTCAGACAGAGAAGTGCCAGGCCCTGCACAGAGGAGTGGCAGAGGTCTAAATGTTTCTGGCGCAGGCAGAGGTCTCAGAAGAGTAAGGGGCCGTGGCAGCAGGAGTCGCAGTGAGAGGCCTGAGCTCCCGGTGTCATCTAGCGGTTATGTCTTGACCAGCAACCCAGCGGTTCTTGAATGGTTAACTCGGTCATCTCTGTTTTGGATCCACTCCTGTTTTTTTTGGCATTAGCAATTCTGATGGATTACTGACTAAATGCTGACCGAGTGAAGGCGTATGCTCAAACGACAGGATCCATTTTTTGGGGGTTATTGTTCTGACGGATCAGAGGAAGGGCAAAATAATCAGTGACGTCAACACAAACTTACTGCTGACACCCACTCCACTCTGTCGGGGGCTCTACTTGTATAAGCCTTTAATAGAACAGGTTCTGTAGACATCTATGTGGAATCAGCTGATGACGGTGTAAAAGGAGTGCGCATCTTCTTGGCGCTAACACCAACCTGTAAGGCTGAGTTGATACTTGAGTTATTTGGTCAGTTTTGGCCCCATAACTGCACAAATAAGTGAAGTGTGCAGTGATTCTAAGAGCGACGCCTGTTATCTGCATGTCATACTGACTCACAGTATTGTTTCACTACCTCAGCAGACTCCCTATATGTGTTACTGCAAGGCACAGTGTTCTCCGCCAATATACAGGCTCTCTGCAGTCAGGAAATAGCTGGTTTTTAACGCGATTCGCCGGAAATAAATTCAGCTTACCGGCCGAATCTAATTTTTGAAAAATTCGCTCATCTCTAATGGTATTATATGAAGTAAAACATTTAGTTACACACTGTACATGGTACATAGATGGGAAAGGGGCCAGAGCAATGAATAAAATTGGTTGCCCATTATGGCATAGGGTTTAGTCATCTAGTACAGACCTGGCATCTGTTTTCCCCTTCATGTCCTTTACGATATGATTGGGCCAATTACCCTTCTTCTCAATTGCAGTTCCTCTAGGGAGGGGAGAAAAGCACAAGTTCTCACTCGTGATGAGCGGCAGGGGCAATATTCAAATTTGTGATATTTTGCAAATATTTGGGCGAATAATCGCCATATATTAGCAAATTCAAAAATTAGTTATCTCCAGTCATTATCTTCTTGATTGCGGAAATCAGCAATTTAAAAATTCGCATTATGAAAATTCGCATTGCGAAAATTTGCATTATACACTACTCCTAATATCAAAGATATCGCAGCCTTCTCATTGGCCCACAAGCTAGAAGCAGGGAGGGAACATGTGTTCTGTTTAAAAAAAAATCTCGAACATTCAAAATTCCGAGTATATATCACTATATTCAAATATTCGCGAATTCTCGAAGTGCCAATGTTCACGATAAAAATTCGCAGTTCGAATATTCGTGATCAACATTAGTTCTCACCACTCAATAGCAAAGGAATCTTTAAGGCATCTCTGAGGGCTTCATGGCATGGACTACATCCAGCACCAGTACCATTATGAAATGGGACCACCAAGTACTGAAATCTGTGAAGGGTTTAGCCCACCTTCTCTAAGTTTCAACACTTGCTGCAGAGTCCTACACCACCTCTAGGAGACACATTAGCTTGATTATTGGTTAGGCATTTTTAGATTATATCTCCATGGCTGGGCAGCCGCCCTCATGCTTTAGATCTGGTTTGTAGGACCACCTAAAATGTTTGATGGAAAACAAGTAATAGTTGGAGCATTTTTTTATGGTTTGAACGTGGTCCTTCGGCAAAGAAAGATCTTTCATATCAGGATATTATAGAGATTTGTATCAACATTTTGGGAAGGCTCTTTCTCCTTAAGTTATTGGTAAACTTGAGAGAACTTGACTGGGCAGCCATTAACCTTGACCTCAACGTGATGAACACCTATGATCAACTTGCAACCTATCAGCACCTATCTTCCCAGATGTTTTATATAATTTAATAGAAAGCATTAGAAAAAGATGGAAGCTATTAGAAAAACATACAGGGTTGACTCCATATTAATGTCCATGGTTATCAAAATTAGATTTTCAGCAAGAATGTTTTGACTCTTATCAAAGATTTGGATCCTTAAAGGGGTTGTCTCACCAGCAAATGGCACCTTGAGGATAGATCATTAATATAAATTCCCTGTCCAAGCAATTTAATACGAGGAAGGCACTTACTAATGTGTTGTTGTGTCCTTTAGTGATAAGCGGCTGGGTCAAAATTCAAATTCGCAATATTTCGCGAATATTTGGCTGAATATTTGTCATAAATTAAAGATTATTTTCTTGATTGCGAAAATTGGTGATGTAATGTTCGCGTATTGCGTGCGCAATACAGGCGTGGGTCACTATTGCTACATCTTTCAAGCTGCTAGAAGTTTCCTGAGAAAATGGTTGGCACGGCAGAACATTACAATAGCTATATATGCAGATAGAATGCTCCGATATATTCACGATTGCGCAAATCGGCAATTAATAATGCACATATTTTTGCGCAATACGTGCAACTTCACATTTTACCGGGTCTGACTACATATTAGTGATTGGTGCACTAAGTATTGTTGAGAACTTGTGACATCACAGCACTATGTACCATGTATGTATGGACAGCAGAACCTATCACACTACCTAACACCCTGCACTGGAACCTATCAGCTACACTATATCACCATCTAACCTACACTGACTATCTCCCGCTAACTATCTGTATTATATATATATATATATATATATAAGATAACTAACTAACTAACTAATGTAATGTGACATCACAGCGCTATGTCTGTAGCATGTATGTATGGATAGCAGAACCTTTCACACTACCTAACACCCTGCACTGGAACCTATCAGCTACACTATATCACTATCTAACCTACACTGACTATCTCCCACTAACTATCTGTATTATATATATAAGATAACTAACTAACTATCTAACTAACTATCTAATGCAGTGTTTCCCAACCAGTGTGCCTCCAGCTGTTGCAAAACTACAACTCCCAGCATGCCCGGACAGCCTTTTGCTGTGTGGGCATGCTGGGAGTTGTAGTTTTGCAACAGCTGGAGGCACACTGGTTGGGAAACACTGATCTAATGTAATGACACAGGAAAGCACAGAGCACAGCAATGACACTGCTGTCTCTCTCAGAACTGTAATAAACTGCAGAAAATGGCTGCTGGGGAGGTTCTTATATAGTAAGGGGAGGCGACTTTCCTATTGGTTGCCAGGGATGTTGCTAAGCTCAGACAAAGCCATTGCAGCCTTCTCATTGGCCCACAAATAAGAAGCAGGAAGGGATCATCGGTTCAGAGGGGGGAAAAAAAGCTAGGATATTCATGAATACGAATATATATCACTATATTCTAAATCTTAGTGAATTCTCAAAGTGGCAATATTTGCGATAAAAATTCGCAATTCGAATATTCGCACCCAACACTATTTTCCATATTGCCTCCTTTGCTGGCTGGATTCATTTTTCCATCACATTATACACTGCTCGTTTCCAGGTGTTAGTCACTGCTGCAGTGCACATACAAGGTGGCCGGGACAGGAGCTGCTGCGCATTCTTGCCCATGAGCGCTCCCACAGTCCCAACCACCAGAGAGAGGCAGATGCCTTTTCCTGTAGTGTGCAATCACGGCCACCGCTGTTGGATTGCCAGGTGGTCGTAAGCCCTGAAAAGGAACAGTGCATAACATGATGGAAAAATGAATGAAGGATCCAAATAGCTCCACATTTAATGCTCCCAGCGTTCTGCTACATTTATTTCAAGTTGTCAGCTTAGGAAGGGAGGGATGTCCTTTCTCAGGGGGCATGTCCTTTATGCGCTATACAGATAGATTTCATTGAATAACTCAGTAGCTGTAATACATTTTTAATTACATCCAATTGCAAAAGTTTTCAGATCCAGGAGCTTGTTTGAAAACTGTAGAATATTTGGACAACCCTTCTAAATATAAGACTTGGCCCGATGCGATTAGGGCTGGCCAGTTGCCTCTGCAAATCAATATAACCAATGGCCTGAAGCAGAAATATCATAGGTGGTTGCAGTATGTCTTCACTTTATTGGGTAAGGGTTGGCACTAAAAGAAATATAGAAGTGATCTTCAGGTGCCCACCTACTGGCCATGTACTATATTCCACTCTCATTTATACCTCAGATGTAAGGGGTGAGGTCCTACACTGAATTTTCTTCCATTAGAAATTGCCTTAGAATTTTCTTGTACTTGTCTTATTTCTTCAAATGCTTCTCGGAGAACATCAATAATGACCTCCAGATGTGGATCCCTCAGACACGATCCTTATAGCATTAATGTTAATTCTTTCTTACAGGGAAAATCCTTTCCTGAAGCCCCTGACACCGGCACACCATCTGAGAATGTGATAGATGAGTTCTAATTTAGGAAGGAACATGTGACCTTTAATGGATCCTTCCATCTTGTGGACAATCAATAGAACAGTTAAACCGCGTGGCCTTTTGAAATGCGTTTTTCGACTGCAAGTGGGGAAATCCACAGATCAAACTTTCTATAGTAATAATTCCATCAAATGATGATGGTGCACAGTCGCTTCTAGCCATGAATCCAAACCTCACCTGGTAAATCAAGTTTTCTATGCTGCAGGCGAGACCATTACAGTAGAAGGACAAGTCAAGTATTTTTGGAATTAGGGACAAGGTCAGCATGAGGTTTGCAACACGACTTGTCCAGGTTTTCCCTAGATGCTTTGCTATCCAGGTGGACAATATGGTGACTCTTTGATTAGCACTGTTGCATTACCAGACTTGGGTCTAGGGTTCAAATCCAACTATGACCAACTTCTGCATGGAGGTAGTATGCTCTCTCCAGGTTTTTGTTGGCTTCCACCCACGATATAAATCATATAAGTTGAAAGGGTTGTACTGGAATAAATAACAGGACTACTTTGTTCTAAAAACAGCACCACACCCGGAAAAGTTTGCGCGTAGTATAGGTGCTCAACCCCATTAACTTTAATAGAGCTGGAGCAATACCAGACATGATTTTTGAGTATGGGATGGACCCTAAGTCTACTTTATCCTGTTAAGGACCAGCTGCCTGGTTTCCCCACCAATTATAGATCATCTATGGGGTCCCAGCAGGGGGCTCATTTATTGTCAAGAGACCCTTCGAACAAGAAAGGAATATCCATACCAAAAAAATAAACACTTAGGGCCAGATTTATCATTACTCTTGCAGTTTACTCCACTTTTAAAGAAGGCGTATGTGTATTTGAGTCAAGTCAAATTTATCATGGGCTCTTTCAGAGGTTGATAAATCTGGTGTATTTCTGGTTCCTAGTTGTATTTTGGCTTTGTCTTTGGAAAAGTCGCAATCTTAAAAAAGTGATTTTGTCAAACATAAGCATGGTCATGAGTGGAGTGAGTTTGCGCAATTTTTTGCGACTTTTTTGCGACTATTTAAAAAGTCGCAATAATAAATCTGTCTTGCAAGTGATTTACATACGACAAAACGCCCATAAACTTGGTTTTGGAGTGAGTGGCGTAAGTCTCCAAAAAGTCGCAAAAAATTGCGCAATTTGCCTTTTTGCGCAATTTTTTGCGACTTTTTCACTCCATTAAAGTGACTTTAGCTAATGATAAATCTGGCCCTTAAAGTTCTCTGAGTTAATGGTTTTCACCTCTTGTCTCTTCCATGGGCTAAACCTTTCACTAACGTGTCCAACATAAAATAAAGCTTCAGCTTGGTCACATATGTACTTCAGTTGGACATGGACATGACTTGGAGAAGGATCCATAAGTTTGGTTTTCTTTGTTGTCTATGTAGACATACTAGAACCCTTTAATGGACTGTCGGTGAGAGGTCATAGCAATGACGATGACCAAGACTTGTCTTCATGGTTCATATTTGAAACTGAAATATTTTTTTAATTCCAGGGAGATCTGCAAAGAATAAATATTCAGCTGGACTTTGGAGATGGGAGCGCTGTGTCTTATGCCAATTTTAGTAAGATTGAAGATGGTATCCGTCACGTGTATAAGAACCCAGGAATATATCAAGTCACAGCCTACGCGGAAAACAATGTTGGCATTGACAGTGATGTCCTCTATCTTCATGTTACTTGTAAGTTAATTCTTGTTATTACTTTTAACATTTGTTCATAAAAGTCCTCCATTCATTTTTTTGGATGGGACAGCACAAACCCTCTGTGATCTAGTATTCCAGCGTACTTCATACAAAAGTGGCCAATGTACAGTATTTATACAGGTAAAACTGGAGCTTCTGTGCTCCTGGGTCCTCCAATCTTTGTTTTTTTTACCTATTGAGGAAAATATTTTAATTTAAAAAATAATAATGCAAGGCTAGAAAGTCAAAAATAAAACCAGACATAGCCCCAGAGAAATGCATCAGTAATGGAATCACACTAAATACAGCCAAGGATTGTAGCTAAAGAAATCCTAGACATGGCCGAATGCAGTTATAAATTCTACTATGAGGTGGCAACCTTAGTGGATAAAAAAAAAATGGATTTTTCTTTTACTGTTTTTCATGAGGGTCCAACTGCAGGGACTCCCTTTGTTCATGCAAATAAATTGGTTGAGGTACCTTGGGTATTTTCTTTGCACCACTTTCTTCCAGAGATGAGAGCTATTCTTTGAAGGCACAAAAAGGTTAAAAAGACCAACACAGCCCATTAATTCTACCAGTTGGGGAAGAACCCAGAGATCAAAACCCTACCGGTCAATGTTACGGGCAAAGGTTGTGCAACCACTGTGCCAACCAACCGGTTTGACTGTGGGCTAAACCTAGTGGCGTTATGCTGGTGGTCCCCTTGTTTTTTACCCTTTAACCCCTGTGCCCCAAATCTGTAGGACTCTGCCCCGGGCTTATCTGTTCTTGGAATTACCAGTAACTTTGAATAGAGAGCCGGGAACCATTTATGAAAAACACTCTGATTTTCCTCTTTCTAGTTTTGGTCTCCTCCTAGCAATTGATGAGATCCTAGCCATTGAATTGCTGATAATTAATAATTGATCACCTTCAGGCTGAAATACCCCTTTATTATTAGCACATAAGGCTCTACTCACATCTGGTTGGTGGCTCAATCTCAAAATCCTTTAGATTTGATGTTAAGACTAATGTTGCATGAACCACTAGTTTCCAAAAAAACAATGGATCACACAACTGACCCCGTTACAAGTGATTGTAGTCCACTGGGCCCTCCAGTCACTCCAGTTGTAGCTCCAGTACTGCATTATCTGGATAGATCCTCTTTCTCTCGTTTTCAAAAAATTCTAAAACACAGCCATTTTACATTAACCTCTATTCTTGCTTACAGAGGGGCAAAAAGTTTCTTCTTCATTCTTTGGCTGTGTAGATTCTGGCTTATGTTTCCCACTAGTGGCCTTCATCATCCTGACTTTACATCTTACATATTAAACCAATTTGTGTGCCCTCAGGATGGCCCATATGGAGATCTCCAGAGCAGTTAATATACCGAGAGACAGGGTAACTAAGGCATTTTATCACTTCAAGTTATCCCGGTGAAGGATGAAATGTGCCCTGAAACTTTATCACGGTAATAATTCCTCTACAAATCAATCCTGTCTCCCTCTAACTACCTGTTATTAAAGCCGTTACTGTTCTTGGCGTCACCTTGGTCCATTAAATAACAAAAGGAGCTGTTAGCCAGAGATATCAAACTTATTTCCTTAGGCTTGTTTTATTTTATTGGCTAAATCAAAGTTTACTGGCAAAATGTCTCCCCACGCAAAGGTGCCTGGTCCTCCTGCTACTCCCCGAGTGTACGAGTCAAGGATTGCAGCCATTAATATTAGAAGTAAAGATGAACAATGACATATAAAAAGAAACATCTGAGCACCACAAAGCCTACGGTGTTAAAGTGAAAATCAAAAAATTGTAAGGAGGAGAATGACCCAAAGTAAGTTTCATTCCAGACTTTCTTCACTGGTCTTCCCATCACCATTTGTCAACTTCCACATGGACTGGGTCACATCCACTGCTGGACTCATCAGTGACGTGTCCTCAGATGCCACACGGGAACAGTTCAGCTCTGTTAAGTTTTTGTTAAAGTCAACCTGATCTTTAGCTAGATAGTAACTTCATGAAATATTAAATCTGACCCTGCACGTTAAGGGGGTTCAATATTTAAAAAAAAAACACTCAGAGCAATGTCAAATAATAAAATAGGTCATACTCACCTTACAGCTCTATGCCAGGCTTTTCCTGATCCCCTGCTGCTCTCGACTTCCTGGTCTATCTCGAAACATAGGAAATCATCACCACCCAGTTAATCACTGGTTGAGGTGGGTCATTATTGCCCAATAATTGGATGAGTAGTCATTTCCAGTGTGGCGAGAGGGACTAGGAATTAGACATTGGCGGGCTACCAGGAGAATCAGAACTGGAACGGTGGGACCAGTAAAGGTGAGTATGACTAATTTACAACATTATAAGTATGCACCAACTATAATTATGTCTAATGGTCCTTTCCTTCTCCACTATCAGGTCCTATTGAGCATGTCCACCTGAGCGTGCCTTTCGTTGCCATTCGAAATAAAGAAGTCAACATCAGTGCTGTGGTTTGGCCATCTCACCCCGGAACGCTCACTTATTTTTGGTGGGTCGGAAACAATACCAAGGTATGATGAACAAGTCTACTCTTAGAATTAGCTTGCATTGGCATCTTCACCAGTGAGACATCTCATGAGCAGACTTGTGCTAATGTTGAAATTACCGGCTCAATAACCTTCAGGGACGCTTGATTTAGCATGGTGACTCTGCTCCCCCAAGATGTACGGGAGGGATGGGAAGAGATGAAGATGTAATTCAGTATTCGAGACAGGAAAGTAACTGCTTGAGGTAGCTTTTAAGACATGCCGTGGATTAATGAAGAACGCCTGCTCGGTTTTAACGAGTCTGTCACATGATCTACAACATAGGTTATCCACCTTATAAATCCTATCACCCGCCTCATTTGTGAGGTCATAAATCATTCAAGGATTTGCTTTATATCCTTGACTTGATTAAAGAGGTGATTTTTCATGTAAATTAGAGATAGAATCCATCTTTTTTATGGTTGTGGAAAGGCTTTTCGTCAGTCACTGGGAGGCTATGTATAGAAAGAACTGTCTCTGGGTTTAATGACGTTTTATAATGGCACTGATGTCCTGGGAGAAGATTCAGAATTGACAGGAGAACAAAACGTCCCTAATGGGTTTGTAAATTGTTTAGCTGGTTCGTTAGTAGATAATTGGAAGCCAAAAATATTGACAATACATCAAAAAAACATTTGAGATCATCAAATGTAAACTATGGATTTTTCTAAAAGGGTCCTAGAATATCACTGTCTCTTAAAGGGGTCTCTGTTCAAGAAGACAACTCTTGTTCATTTGCCCTAGTAAAGTATATTGCATCAAGGGGTGGGGGGTGTTTCCCCTTGGGATCCCTCACTCTATGGGCCCGAATCGGTCAGTGATCAGTATATTACATGAATGTCTATACATTTTAATGGAATCCATGTAATACTACAGTGCTCTTGCAGCAGCTAGCGCAGAGGAAATATTTGGCCAGTTTTATCTTCCCTGTTTGCTAGAGAAGCCAGAGGCAGAAGTGGAAAGTAATAAAATGTTGGCTGCCTGCAGCCACCCCTAGGTGGAGCTCAGGAGCTTACTTCGTACTATTGATACATTGAGCTCTATAATAACCTAGTAACGATAAGCTCCTGAGCTCCACCTGGTGGTGGCTGCAGGCTGCCAAAATGTTTTCATGTAACTGTGTATTCAGGTCTCTATCAGAACAGTGAAATAAAAGTTATCATGTAAGAGGCAGCCATCCTAAGGTCTACTATGGAGCCCAGCCTATTCTAGTTAGATCCCTGACTATAAAGATACAAGGAACCTTTCTGAGGCGATTACTCAAATTATATTAAAAAAAACAGTCTCCTAGAGTCAGTTCCCTGGCGTATATTATATTTACTGTCCTAGACTGGCTAAGGGCAACACAAACCTATTCACCCCCTATCCCACTTTTTGGAAAAATGGTGATCAGGGCTGAAAACGCTCAAAAAAGTAACATGCTAGAGGCTGTATCCCATCTTGTATCCAGGCTAGAGGCTGTATCTCATCTTATATCCAGGCTAGAGGCCGTATCTCATCTTGTATCCATGCTAGAGGCAGTATCTCATCTCGTATCCAGGCTTGAGGCCATATCTCATCTTGTATCCAGTCTAGAGGCTGTATCTCATCTTGTATCCAGACTAGAGGCCGTATCTCATCTTGTATCCAGACTAGAGGCCATATCTCATCTTGTATCCAGGCTAGAGGCTGTATCTCATCTTGTATCCAGGCTAGAGGCTGCATCCCATCTTGTATCCAGGCTAGAGGTCGTATCTCATTTTGTATCCAGGCTCCAGGCCGTATCTTATCTTGTGTCCAGGCTAGAGGCCGTATCTTATCTTGTATCCAGGCTAGAGGCCGTATCTCATCTTCTATCCAGGCTAGAGGCTGTATCTCATCTTGTATCCAGGCTAGAGGCCGTATCTCATCTTCTATCCAGGCTAGAGGCTGTATCCCATCTTGTATCCAGGCTAGAGGCAGTATCTCATCTTGTATCCAGGCTAGAGGCTGTATCACATCTTGTATCCAGGCTAGAGGCTGTATCTCATATTGTATCCAGGCTAGAGGCTGTATCTCATATTGTATCCAGGCTAGAGGCCGTATCTCATCTTGTATCCAGTCTAGAGGTTGCATCTCATCTTGTATCCAGGCTAGAGGCTGCATCTCATCTTGTATCCAGGCTAGAGGCCATATCTCATCTTGTATCCAGTCTAGAGGCTGCATCTCATCTTGTATCCAGGCTAGAGGCCGTATCTCATCTTGTATCCAGGTTAGAGGCTGTATCTCATCTTGTATCCAGGTTAGAGGATGTATCTAATCTTGTATCCAGGCTAGGGGCTGCATCTCATATAGTTTCCAGGCTGGAGGCCGTATCTCATCTCATTTCCGCTATATATATATAAAACTCCTCTGTTGATTTTTAGAGCTTGTGTATATATAAAACCCGACTCCTTTAATGCATTTTGCGTGAATAGCAAGTCACAACTCCTTTGTATAAAATGACAAGAAAATAGTTAAATCCTGGCTGGGGGGCCTCCATCTCGCTGGAAAGAAAGGTAATTACCCTCAAAAGAATAAATCATAAAGCAGTAGGAACAGTATTTAAAAGTTTCCCTTTGAAGTGATGCAAAGCAGCAGCTAATAATTATGAAGCCGAACAAGAGACATGAGAGATATTGCAAACTTAATTTGAGGGTAGAAAAGTCTTTTATTTTAGCTGAGCCATTCTGCAAGTTCTGATGATGGGAGTAGTAGTTGTTTGCTTCATTTCACCATTACCTACTATGCAGTGGGAGCAGCTGTCAATTGACTAGTCTATGGTGGTGGAGCTGTAGGGGGTGTGGAGCCTGCATTCTTACCGGCGCTTCCTAAGGGGAGATGCACTACTATACCCAGCATGGGCAGCCAGGGTGTCCATATAATTCCGCCATATAGTGCTCAAGTAATTGTCACCCTGAGGGGAGGAAAGCATGGAGGAATAATGGTGGTCATTTACCCCTTTTGCATCCCCTATAATCCATTCCTGCAAGTCAACTAGAATCTGGTGTACTGAATGCCTCCATTATATTAAAGGGATCATTTAAAGGCACCATCAGTTGGGCGTGCCCCATTACAATATACTGTATGTAAAATGCCCCAATAATGCTATGCTAAAGGATCGAAGACCTAAGAAATATGTTATTGTCCTTTGGGTGACATTTTCAAGCAACCTTGAGTCCACTGAGTCCAGTGCCTTGTCTTAAAGGAGTTGTCCATGATTTTATATTTGGGATGTACCATCAATATCTGATCGGCAGGGGTCCTGCACCCCGCACCCGTTCCCATCAGCTGACCTGCAGAAGCTCGAGCACTGGACGTCAGTGCCAGGACTACAGCTTGGTCCGTTGAGTGCACTGTATGGAGCTGATTCTGCAATATTCACTTCACTGGGAGCAACGCTGCAGTAAGCCGCTGCATCCACTACACGATGGACGGCGCTGTGGAGGTCTGGTGGCAACTTACGGAGACAGAGCTATACGGAAAGAGCTAAACCACGGAGGCACGGGGGTATCGGACCCTCCGATCAGACATTGATGGCTTATCCTTAGGATAGGCAATCACTTGTAAGATCACTTGTAACCCCTTTAAGGCTTCTTGATGTAAATATCTCAGAATTATTACATGAGCACAAAAGCTGTTCCTATGTGATTAACAGTAGGAGGTGATTGACGGTCAGGCTTCCTATGTAAGGTCTGGCGTCAGAAGCTCCCGCTGTTTAACCCTTTCAAAGCCATGGTCATCTAAGGAGCTCCACGGATGATGCCAGTGAATTTCCATGGCAGTGGGAGACCTGAAGAAGGCTCCTCAGCCTGCCATAAGCTTCCAATGTGGATGACCGAATAGATTGCCTGTCAGTGTAACACCGTCGGGCAGTGATGCTTTGCAATACTAACTTCAGATTAAAAGACGTTAAGAAATGTAAATTGCTCCTCACTTATTGACCATGCGGGACGCTTCTCGCTTCTGTGTCTGCAGCCCCTGATCACCCTGGACAGCAGCATCTCCCTGACCTTCCATGTGGAAGGTATTAACACCATCACTGTGCAGGTGTCTTCTGGAAACGCTCTCATTCAGGACACCAAAGACGTTGCGGTACAGGGTAAGATGTCATATGTTATCCAGTTATCGCCAAGTTTAAATTTAGAATTTTATTATTGCATTCTACTTCTTTTGGGCTAAAAATCATGTTTTCAATTGGTCTTTATTACATATTTTTAAAATGTGTTTCAGTTTCACTGCATCTGCAGATTGTTCCTTCTCAGTGAACCTGTCAGAGATCTGCCCTGACGGCCTGATCTGTAGCCCTCATTTCCAGTTCCCTGACAGCTCATAAGCGCTCTTTTAAGACCGATTTGTATCATCACTTTGATCATAATTTAGCTTAAATGAGTGTTTATGAACTAGAGATAAGGGCTACAGATGGAGCCGTCAGAGCAGCTCTCTGATGGTTCATTGCCTTCAAAGGTCATGCACGAAGTTAGTGTCAGACCCTCACTGTCAGGACTGTCATCATTACCCCAATACGTATAATCTCAGATGCAGATTAGGCTATGCATTCAGTGTGTGGACCAGGAAATGTTAATGGTACAAAGGTCGAATGTTTTCATGGATCTGTAGGGGCAGGACAGATGTCAAATGGGTTCCTTTAGGCATTTTTGCGTTTTTTTTTTAGCAGATTTTTCCAAGTTGAGCCCTTTTCTCCCAGAAGGTAATTAATGAGGTTTTAATATTGATGGGTCTTTCTAATTATTGCGGCTCCAACCCAAGGCACCAATCAGTCCGCTGATGGAAGGGGTCATCTTTCCGGTATGCTGCGGGTGTGCCCAATACTGCTGCTCAAATCATCTCAGTTCCATTCACGGGAATAGGGCAGAGCTGCAGTACCAGGAACAGCCACTACCAGACGTATGGCACTGTGCCAACTGAAGGGGTAGTAGCCCCTTGATTACACTGATCGGCAGAGGTGCCAGGAGTCCGGCCCCCTGGTGATCACAAATGGAGGGTCAATCCTAATCCTAGGTCTCCAATATCATAGTCAAGGCTAATGAGTCAAAAGACTATATGAACCCATGGGCGTAGCTATAGGGGGTGCAGAGGTAGCAGTCGCTACCGGGCCCAGGAGCCTGAGGGGGCCCAAACACCCTTGTGCCACATAAGAAGACACACAAAGCACTAAGCGAAGGGGGGCCCAAGCTGAACTCTTGCACCAGGGCCCATGAGCTGTTAGATACGCCCCTGTATGAACCCTTAGGCTTCATTCACATGACAGTGGAGAAAAAATGGCCGGACACACTGACAGTTTTTCATGGTCATTTTGCATCAGTGTGTGCATCCATGTATCCGTTTTTAATGGCCGCTTTGAATAAATTTTGCATCCGTTTTTAAGGGCCGGTAAAAATTGACCAATAAAATGGGTGTAGTTTATTGGCTTTTTTTTCTACATTCCAACCCCTGCAGTGCTCTCAGTATATTTTGTGCCCCCTGGACATCAAATGGCCCCATAGTGTCCCCCACTACGAATATTTGCCCACATAGAGAACCCTCAATATAAATAATCTCCCCTTAGTGAACCTCAGTATATATATTTGTGCCCCCAGTATATACAATTATGCCCTTCCCCCTGACGTCACCAGGCCGCGTGTCAGATCCTAAAAAAACCAAAAAACTCTAGCACAGTGTACCCGTTTTTAATGACCGTAAGATCGGTGCACTCCTGTCTAAATGGCCGTTAAAAATGGTCCCATTGATTTCAGAGGGGTCCAACTGGGCGCGAAAATGGGCAAATATAGGACATGTTTCATTTTTTGACGGCCGCTATTCACCGGTTAAAAAAAAAAAGTCCCATAGACCGCAATTGCGGTTCTAAAAATGGCCATTTGACAGCTTAAACGTCCATCACATGGCCACTTTTCCCGTGCATGGAAATGTAGCCTTAGGTTTATATTTGCAGGTTTTAGGTTCTTTTTCGAATTTTGAGTAATCGTGTCTTCTCGCCCTAATGCTTCTCAATTATAGATCCTGCTTGGGTCTATTATATATATATATATATGTGAGATGATGATGAATAGTGTTGAGCGAATCAAAGCCAAACTAATTTCCGGAAAAATTTTAATCGTCGCAAAGCTTAATTTCCTTCGCTTCGTGGTAACAGATCTAATTTTCCTGAAAAATAAAAAAAGTACTCACCTCATCCATTATCTCACAGAGAGGACGTCGTGGCCATCTCGAATGAAGATACTGCACAAAATCTCACGATGGGTGACGTGTGATGTCACCACGTCCCTGCAGTGGGCGGGAGAGGTGAGGTCATCAGTAATGATGTCACCGCGCCAGGCAAGCATGAGGACGTCATCACGTCACTGTTTGAGATTTTGCGCAGTTTCTTCAAACAAGACGCTCATGATGGCCTCTCCATGAGCAAATGGATACGGTGAGTATGTATTTTTATTTAGTTTAACTTTTTTTTTACTTCATTTTAATCTCAGATGCTGTGATCAGTGATGAACACTGCATCTCAGGGGGTCACTGACGGGGGGGCGTCACGATTTCCGTTTTCCGTCATTGCGCCCACTCCTTACAAAGAAATGTGTTTCTTCACAAAGTAATTCTTCACAAATCGAATTTCTTTCTGAAATTCGGCAAAGCAGTTGAATCAGATTTTTTTAAAACTTTCCTTATCACTAATGATGACGATGGGCAACAATTTAAGTCCCACTTAGGGCGCATTCACACGACCGCCGCGTTTTCTAGTCCGCAAATTTCAGATTCGCAAGATACGGATGCCTTCAATTTGTGGAATGGGCGGGTCATTATAGAAATGCCGATTCCTGTCTGCGATTCCGCAGAAGTATAGGACATGCTCTATATTTTTTGCGGGGCCGTGGAACGGAACAGCTGTCCGCATCTGTTGGTCCCCCTTAAAATGAATGGGTCCGCACCCATTGACACAGTCCTGCCCTTACTATGGGGGAGATTCGTGGTCAAAATACCGGAGAACACTTGGCTACCTGCAAATTGTGGAAATATGCCATTACTGCAACTTCCGTGCTTCCCTATGAAAGAAAAAGAACTATTGGGACTCTAGTCCTTCACAGGGAAACACTGGGGTCATGAATGATGGTGGTTATGCCACAATCCTGCCCCGACTTGCAAGCTGCCAAATGTCGCAGACGCAAAGCAGAAATATGATAAAGTACAGGTCTGAAGACAAATACAGGAACAAAACTTCCATGAAGTTCTTCCTTTCGAAGCCAAACTTCCTGGCGAGGCCGCCATCTGTTCTGTAGGGAACATCAGCAGAAGAAATCTCTGTGCGCAGAGTCATTATCCAATTGGTGACAATGTTAATTTAAAAAGCCATTAAGTGTCTGTAAGCGCTCCGCAGGCCACGCGCTACCTGACGACAGCCAGCAGCTAATGAATATCTGCTCAATGAGCACAAGCATTTAGGCTGCCCTCCGCATGACGTCAAGCCGGGGCTTTTTTATTTTATTTATTTCTGTTTAAGCATTTGCTAAAATGTGTCAAAATTTTCCTGTGCAAAACTCCAAGAAAGTCTAAGCTGAGTATAAAAGCCGGATGCGCGGGGAATTGACACAAAGCGTCTTTTAATGGTTGTGTTTCAGAGTATTTCCAGTCACAGCTGTTGTCATTTTCTCCGAACCTGGATTATCACAATCCCGACATCCCCGAGTGGAGGCAAGACATCAGCAAGCTCATTAAGAAGGCTCTGATACAGGTATGTATTAATGGTGGCAGCCGAGGGCTGCGGGAGGTACACTGTACGCCGCAGGGCACAAGATGAGAGGAGCGAAGATACAATGTGGCATTGTAATACGGGAACGATCACATAGACCCCGGCATCAACAAAGCCAGCATAGTGTCCTCTATGCAATGTCCTCTGAAAGGCATGAGCATAATGGAGATGTAGCAGAGCTGAGCACACGTCACCTATACTACCTGTGGCTCTTATATCTAATTCATTATCTTAACAAACAATGTAATGCTGAAGGAAAACAATGACAGCTCTGCTACATCTCTATATATGGAATGGAAATATGGCTTCAGTGTATGTGGGCCCTTGGGGCCCCTGTCTAATTATCAGCTTGAAACCAAGAATAGGCTCTCTACTTGTTGCAAAACTACAAAGACCAGCATGCCCTGACATTATCCGTCTGACAAGACATGAAGGAGAACCACAGACTGGAGACCATTACTGTAAATCATGCTTACCAGAATATAACGATGATAGATAGATAGATAGATAGATAGATAGATAGATAGATAGATAGGAGATAGATAGATAGATAGATAGATAGGAGATAGATTGATAGGAGATAGATAGATAGATAGATAGATAGATAGATAGATAGGAGATAGATAGATAGATAGATAAGAGATAGATAGATAGATAGATAGATAGATAGATGATAGATAGATAGATAGATAGATAGATAGATGATAGATAGATAGGTAGATAGATAGATAGATAGATAGATAGGAGATAGATAGATAGGAGATAGATAGATAGATAGATAGATAGATAGATAGATAGATAGATAGATATGAGATAGATATGAGATAGATAGGAGATAGATAATTGATCTAAAGATAGATAGATAGATAGATAGATAGATAATGGATGGATAGATAGATAGATAGATAATGGATAGATAGATAGATAGATATGAGATAGATAGATAGATAGATATGAGATTGATATGAGATAGATCAGTAGATAGATAATTGATCTAAAGATAGATAGATAGATAGATAGATAGATAGATAGATAGATAATGGATAGATAGATAGATAGATAGATATGAGATAGATAGATAGATAGATAGATATGAGATAGATAGATAGATAGATAGATAGATAGATAGATAGATAGATATGAGATAGATATGAGATAGATCAGTAGATAGATAATTGATCTAAAGATAGATAGATAGATAGATAGATAGATAGATAATGGATAGATAGATAGATAGATAGATAGATAGATAGATAGATATGAGATAGATAGATAGATAGATAGATATGAGATAGATAGATAGATAGATATGAGATAGATATGAGATAGATCAGTAGATAGATAATTGATCTAAAGATAGATAGATAGATAGATAGATAGATAGATAGATAGATAATGGATAGATAGATAGATAGATAGATAGATAGATAGATATGAGATAGATTGATTAAATATATATATGTAATGGATAGAGATAGATAGATAGATAATGGATCGATAGATAGACAGATAGATAGATAGATAGATAGATAGATAGATAGATAGATAATGGATCGATAGATAGACAGATAATGGATATATACAGTAGCTAGATATATATATAACATTATGGTAATTTATAGGTTCTGTCTTCCCCAGGGAAGTATATTTTGGCCTCCTCTCCCGCCTCCCCGTCCTCCCCGTCCTCCCCGTCGGCTCCTCATCTATTTCATCCTCCTCTGGATCCTGATTATCTGTGATTGACTTGTTTGCCTGTAATATGGATGTCAGATGTAATGTAATAAGACGTCCCATGTAACGAGCAATTAATTAGAGTCCGCTGACTGTACTGCGGTGGATATTTCATTTAAGAACAGTGATTGAATCGGCGGCTCCTTCTTCTCAAGCATGTCCCAGAGACATAAGACTTCTGGAATCAATATGTTCCATATCTCGGCTTCAGTCTCCTGCTCTGATGGGCTACAGTTTAATATAAACCAAGCGAACCGCACGAGTCCTAAGATATTCTATGAGATACACCGAGCCAATAAAATAACCCAAAAGATAAGCAAAAATCAGCCGCACAAAGAGGGAGCAGCTTATCTCTTTTATATTATTATTATTTTTTTCACCAGTTCTACTCCCCTTTAAACAGCCACAGAAGTAAAATTTATATTTTACATTTTTATGTTTATAGAGTAATGTTTTTTTATATTTTAGAACTTTTATGTTTAATTAGTAGCAATAAAAAAAAGTTTCTTACATTTTTCTATGAATGCACTTTATAAGTAATTTTTTATTTATAAGCGTTTATACTTCACTTCTATTACTATATTGTAGTTTTTATTTTACTTGTAAAGGATCTGAGCTGCAGTACCCTGGTATGACCACTAGACATCAGGCGGAGCCTTCTGCTCACACCCCATAGGCAGCTGCCCGGAACGGCTGATCATAGGGATGCTGGCTGTCATTATCCCAACCATTCTGATATCGATGACTTTTTCTGAGGACTTTTTCTGATATCTCAGTCGTGGAAACCCCCTTTACTGTAAAAAATTACTCACGGATCCCCCACTGTTATGATGGTGGCCCGTGCTCGCCACTGATCCCTCTCCCGAGCGGGCACGGGCATGTTGTAACTTACCCAGCTCAGTTCAGAGTCATATGTTCTTTCAAAAATATGCAAAAATATATTTAAAAAACACATATAACAAAAAATATAACATTGACATGAATTCTCTGCTGCTCTTGAGTCCTACGTGACACAAAATTGAAGTCAGTTTCGGTAATACAGTTGCATATTATGACCGCCAGACCCGGACGTGGTTTTACTGAACCGGACTGGAGACTATCCTGGGGTTTTGGATTTTTTTAGCCATAAATTAGCATTTTGTATTTTTATTACTTGTGTTGATTCATTTTGTGATGTCACGTTACGTACCGTCACGCCTCCTCTATATATGAATCATTGCAGGTGACCAATATTCCTGAGGAGCATATTCTTGTGGCCATGTTCCCGGGTCTACCAACATCAGCGGAACTTTTTATTTTACCCCCAAAAAATGTAAGCGAAAGGAGAAAAGGAAGTAAAGCAGACCTGGAGCATGTGAGTACAACTACCGCTCGCTGATATTGTTCTGGCCCAGTTTAACTTTTTGTCTAAACCGCACGTCCATATGATAGATGCGTAGATGCGCCGATGGATTCCTATAGGTCCATGCTGTGTCTTTCCATTAAAAATTGGAACTTGTCCCATCAGAGGCCGTGTACTGTGTAGCGGTGCACGGGCAATACACACAGCTTTTTATACTTATTCATTGTACTAATGTTATATCTTTGTTTTTTGCAGATTGTAGAATCTCTTTTTAGTGCCCTCAATCAAAATCTAATAATGTTTGAGCTTAAACCAGGAGTCCAGATATTTGTCTATGTTACTCAACTTACTTTAGGTAAGTCTAAGACAAAAAAATAAAATTAACTATATATATAAAGAAGGACGTATGTACGAATGTTCCACGATGACTCAAAAACGCAACCATAGATTTCAAGGAAACTTGGTATACACATCCCTTGCTAATCTTGTGGGTTCTCAGCTCTAGGACGTATCGTTCATGAGATATTCCCAAAAAATTACCTGCATTAACCAATACAAGCCTGCAAGTCTTTCTCTTCATATCCCAACTGCCATACCCACGGTCACAGGCCCTTAGTCTCCACATACACACAGTTTTACTCCAGGTTTCCATAACAACCCAGACATTTTTCTTCACTGCTGTAGGTCAGCTTTATGCTAGGGCTGTATGACGACATGTGCCGCGCAACAATATGTCACATGACACATAGGGCACAACTACACTGCTACATGTGTCGCGCGACATTGGTGCAACATTTTTTGCAACTGTCGTGTCGCAGTCGCAGCATGTCACATGTTGCAGTGCGACACCATAGCCTATCATTAAAAAATTGCTGAGACAAAATGTTGCGCAACACATGTCGTCATGTAACCCTAGCATTAAAGGGACAGGGCGCTGTGGAGATCACTGTTAAGGGGGCAGGGGCTACTATTTAAGGGGCAACTGCTGTGGAGGTCACTGTTAAGGCAGCAGGGTACTGTGAAGTCACTGTAAAGGCAATGGGGTACTGTGGAGGTTACTGTTAAGGGGCGAACCCCTGAGGAGGTTACTGTCAAGGGAGTGGGGTGCTGTGAAACTCACTGTTAAAGGGACGGGCTGCTGTGAAGGTCAAAGTTAAGAGGATGGGCTGCTGTGGAGGTCCTATTTTAAAGTGTGGGGGGGTCAGTGTTAAGGGGAGGGGGACTGTGGAGTTCACTGTTGAAGGTGTGGGGTGCTGTAGAGGTCACAGTTATGGGGGATATCGTCGATATCCCCCATTACATAACACACAAAAACATTAAATGAAATAGATGAAATATACCCGTACGAAGCCGGGTTCCTCTGCTAGTATATATACATATAGATATATCTACTAGCTGAAGGACCCGGCTTCGCACGGGTATGTTTCATCTCATTTAGTTTTAATGTGTGTCATTAAAAGATATCGACAGTATCCACTATAACAGTGACCTCCACAGCCCCCCACCCCTTACCATAGCCCACCCCCCAAAGTGCCCCATCTCATTAAAATGGGACCTCCACAGCAGCCCACCCCCTTAACTTTGACCTTCACAGCAGCTTGCCCCTTTAACAGTGAGTTCCACAGCACCCCACCCCCTTGACAGTGACCTCCACAGGAGCCTACCCCCTTAACAGTGACCTCTACAGCACCCGCCCCTTAACACTGACCATAGGTTACAGTCCCCTTAACTGACCTCCACCATTCCCAGCCCCCTTAACAGAGACCTCTTCAGCGACTGCCCCTTTAACAGTGACTACCACAGTACCTCTCTCCCTTAACAGTGACCTGCACTGTACCCCGGTCACTTAACAGTGACCTCACAGTACCCCGCTGCCTTAACAGTGACCTCACAGTACTAACAGTACCTCGCTCCCTTAACAATAACCTCCACTGTACACCGGTCACTTAACAGTGACCTCACAGTACCCCGCTGCCCCTTTAATAGTGGCCTCCACAGTCCCCTCCTCTCTTTAACAGTGACCTCCACAGTCGCCTGCCCCCGTAACAATAACATCTACAGCGTCCTCTTAACAGTGACCTCCACAGCGTCCACTCCTTTATTTGTGACCTCCACAGTACCCGTCTCCTTAACAGTGATTTCCACAATAACTCGCCCCCTTAACAGTGACCTCCACAGGGCTCCGTTCCCTTAAAATGTGACCTCCACAACACCCTGCCCCCTTAATAGTGACCTCTACAGCACCCCGCCCCTTAACACTGACCTCCATAGCGGATTGTCCCCTTAACTGTGACCTTCACCGTTCTTCGACCCCATAACAGAGACCTCCACAGCACCCGCCCCATTAACAGTGACCTCCACAGCGACAGCCTCTTTATTAGTGACCTCCACAGTACCACGTCTCCTTAACAGTGATTTTCACAACACCCCTCCCCCTTAACAGTGGCCTCTACAGAAATCTGCCCCTTAACACTGACCTCCATAGTAGACCGTCCCCTTAACTGTGACCTCCACAGCAGCCTGCCCCTAGGGTGGCCAGAGGTCCAATTTTAGGCCAGACAGTCCGGCTTTCAGACTCCCTGTCCTCCGTACGGTGCAGCGCCTGGACCGACACAGGGATGTTCTTTTCAACAGCTTACTCTCAGAGAGCAGCACTGTGATGTCTGAGCGTGAGCTGCAGGGAGAAAGTTACCCTCCCTCCCACCACTGCAGCTGATTTTTACCTTAATTTTTTTTAATCCCCATCGGCTGTGGAATGGGTGTGGACGTGGTCTAACCAGGGGCGTGGTTTAGCAGGACCTTGGGGGGGGGAGTTTTTAATTCTGTCTTTTAAAGGGTGGCCTGAATGGTTACCCTACCTGCACCCTTAACTGTGACCTCCACACCACTCCGCTCCCTTAACAGTGTCATCCACAGCTCCCTGCCCCTTTAAAGCTGACCTACAGCAGTGAAGAAAAATGGCTGGGTTGTTATGGAAACCTGGCGTAAAACTGTGTGTATGTGGAGACTAAAAGCCTGCTTCTGTGACAGTGTATATGGCAGTTGGGATATTAAGAGACGGACCTGTAGGTTTCTATTGGCTAATGCATTTTTGGGAATATCTCAGGAACGATACATCCTAGAAAGCTGAGGCACGGTCTAAAACCTTTCCAGGCACTTGAGGTACCTGTGTGGCATTTTTATTTAAATTTTTTAAATATAATTTCAATATATGGAGTGAATTGTCAGAAAATTCATGTATACTATTATTTTAGTTGGTTGTCCATCCAGAAAAAAAAAGACAGAATTTTTTTTTTGTCAAGTAATACCTTACAAATCCCTGCCATTCTTGTTCTGTTGTTCCCTGGGACCTCTTCCAGTCTCTATCTTGACATAGTAATGTAAACTTTTCAGCAAATCACTGGCTGAGGCGGAACAATACAGGGGCCACTGATTGGCTGAGTGGTAACATTTCCTGGGTCAAGGAAGACCAGGAAGTGGAGACAGGCAGGGGACTGAGGGAAGTTTGGTATGGGAGCAGTGGGGAATCTCTATAAGGCATTCTTTTCTTTTCTTTTTTTTGTCACTTTTTTTCAAGTGTAACTATTGTTTCAGTTCATTTTTATTATTGTGTTGGGACAGGGATTTAAATAATTTTTGTAATATACTGTGTACTAGAAAAGGGAGTATAACTGAGCGTTGCTAAGGAGAGTCTGTCTTCAGTCTTCAGTGTTCTACCGAGTGCTGAAGACACATGGGTGTAACATACAGAGGCTTCCAGTCTGCCCCTTATCACTACCTCATTCTCTACATATGTATATGTGCCCTGACTATCACTGTCAATCACCCTGCCTCTCTGACTTGCAAGGCTACATTCTCCCGACCGTGTTTTGTGGTCCGCGGTCTTGCCCATTAACTATAGTGGGGTTTGTTTTGCGGTCTGCAAAATTGAATATAGAATATTCGCATTACACAAATATTACATTGCTGATTTTTCACAATCAATAGAATAGTTTTGAATACGAATATGTGACGAATATTTGCGAAATATCGCAAATTCGAATATTGCCCCTGCCGCTCATCACTACTTAGTAATACTCAGAGCTTTGCTAAAAAGACTCTTTAGACACTCTAGTAGAAAGAAACATATTTTCAATTAATTGGTTGATTATTTATTTTTTCTGCTTCCTTTTTCCAGTTCTGTTTTAATATATCTATTGTTGTCAGAAACAACAGTTAAACAATTGAAACAAATGACACATTAATTGAAAAAATTGCATTTAAAACATATTTTTGTAAACTGAGTATATCAGATAGGTGTAGGTCCAATATCTGACGCCCCCACGATCCGCTGTTGTGGCACCTCCACAAGCAGAAGGCTTAGTACACAGGGCTGTTTCAGTTGAATGGGTGTAGAGCTGCAGTACCATGGCCCGGCCACTATACAGTGTATGGCGCTGTCTGCTTCTACTCTGTATAGTGTTTGGGGCCGTTGCTGGCCGACACAGCTGATCAGTGGGGATGCCAGGTGGCGGACCCCAACCAATCTGATATAAATTACCTATCCCGGGGACAGCCCATCATTATTTGCAGTCCTGACAACCCCTTTTACTGTGTTTTATTTCTTGTTCTATTTTCAATGTTTTCCCTTTAAATGCATCCATTCATTGTACACTGCAGACACACGGTGACCTTCAGCTGATAGAATAGGAAATATGTTGCCACAGAAACAAATGGTGAATATATTGAAATATTTTTTTTTTTCCGTTTGCAATAAGATCAGTTTTTTTTTCCATATATTGCCACTGAACTTCCTGTCCGCACCTCAACCCTATCCCTCCCCCGCCCTCGAAGCTCAGTTCTTATGATACAGAACTCCAAATCCCCTGCATACATATTCGTGCTGACTGCACTGCCCCCAAGGGGAATTAGAAGTTTACTACATGCATCAGGTGTTTGGTTCCTATGGCATAATGCAGGCCAGAGACAGACCTGTCACATGGCGCCTGATCGAACACATTCGGGCAGATTTACTAATAGTCTCGTCTAAGAATACGAATCGCCGTCGTATTATTAGTGATGAGCGTCAGGGGAAATATTCGAACTCGCAATTATTCTATTGATTGCGAAAATTCAGCAATGTATTATTTGCGTAATGCGAATATTCTAAAACACGAATATATAGCACTATAGAATATAGTGCTATATATTCGTTTTTTAGAATATTCGTCATTTTTTTCAATTTAATATTAACATAGGCCCAAAAGCAACTTAAACAGGGAGGAGTCATGACTTCAGATGGAAAACAAAGACGAATGTTCTAAAAGACGAATATATAGCACTGGGAGCCTCAATGTCAGCTCCCATAGAAATGAATAGAGAAGTAACTTCCTGTCCTGTGTCAGTTGGAGATCAGAGAGCTGGTCACATGACACAGCTGAGGATCAGAAGGGAGGGAATAGCTCTCAAAAGCAGCCACTGGTGAGAAGATTACATTCTCTACAGATTACATCATCTACCTTTCTATCAGGTCAGAGAATAACAATTTTTGCAGGAGTTCTACTTTAAGAAATAATTCCTTAGTATTATATTTGCTACATTATTTCTTTATTCAAATGATACATCATTATATTAAGTGCTGCCACCCCCAAGGAGCACACCCTACTCCAAAGATTCATTGCTCCTCACAATACAATGTTCATTGGAGCTGCATGTATTGTGTGAACCGCTGGACACTTGAAATCACGCATGTTCTGTACATATGAAGGCAATGAGTCCGCCATGTTTGTGTTTCTTTCGCAGCCCCGTTGGTAGATAACAGCGCCAGCCACAGCAGCTCCGCCATGTTAATGCTTCTTTCTGTCGTGTTTGTGGGTTTGGCTGTTTTTTTAATCTACAAATTTAAAAGGTAAGAAACTAAAGGATGTGTACGCTGTATGTGCAGTATATGTATGTGTCAGATTATATAACGTTAGTGCCATCTTCGTATCCTACATCTTTCACTGATTTTTTCCAATCAACTGTGGACGTTTAGGTTCTTAAAGGGTTATCCCGCAAAACATAATGTACAATTTTAAAACCAGCACCTGGATCTGAATACTTTTGTAACTGGATGTAATAAAAAAAAAAAAATTTGTATAGCCGCTAAATTATTCATAGCGTCACCTGCTGTTTGCTCTTTTCTTTATTCCCCTGTCCACCTCAGTAATATCAGAGAGGCGGTCGCACATGCTCAGTTTCATCTTTCAACTGCCAGCAGCTGTATCTACTGTTAGAAGCTCTGACAGTTACAAGGAGAGAGCTGTAGCAGAAAGGATACGCTCCCATGAGCTGCAATAGGGAGAAAGCTGCAGCAAAAAAAGACGTACCCACTGTGCAGCCTCACTTGACGTCAACTACGTCAAGCTCACGTGGCACGGTTTCGCCATTGGTCACCAAGACGTGACTTACGCCCTCCCTGGGAGTATGTAAGGTCAGCTTGGCACAGTTTACACAGACACCTCCTGTCCACACAAGCACAGGGAGGCACGGGGCGTGGGAGAATGTGGCCCACGCTACCTCCGGCGTGACTTCACGCTCGCTCACTACCATGACAAGCTGAGAGAGCCTTTTCACTGCCCCAATGAAACAGAGCTTTTCCATCTCGGTAGACTGCCACCAGTTCCTCGTTTGATATAAGCCCCGTCCGCTGGCGGGATTATATTGGGTTGGGAACCAACCGTAAGGAGCATATAACTATGCCGAAACACAGACGTGGGGATTCGTGATCGAGATACAAGAACAGCGCAAGATTAAAATATATATTTAATGGCCTTAAGGGCGCACTAGACAATACACTATATACACACAGAAGATATACAATGGTCAGATGAGCAAATACAGATGACATGGTACAAACAGGGTTAAACAGAGCAACAGTCAGTTACCAGGTGGGGATAAGTAGTCCTTTGGGTTAGGACAGGGATGGCAAACTGCGGTCCTCCAGCTGTTGAAAAACTACAATTCCCACCATGCCCTGCTGTAGGCTGATAGCTGTAAACACTTAATATACTTACTGTATCCATTTTTTATTTTTTTTTAGCCCGCAGTCAGTGCCTTTAATCTTTCTCTCTCTTCAGAACCTTGCAATTATGCTTCCCTTGCATACAAGATATGTGGATATGTTCAGAAACCTCCTCAGTTCCCCCAAAAGACCCTTCTAGTGTAAAACAGTAAATCAAAAACAGGGAGGGAGGGGAGGAGGGAGATGCAGCTGAGGCAGTTCCTTCTGTGTATTGGTGAGATTTCATACTGCGAGAGGGACAGAATATACAGCGGTATACAGTACTATGGGACGTTTGATGTACGTGGGCAAATGTTATCTCAGGAAGAGATTGCCTATGCAGACGGGAGTCAAGAAACCTAAAATACGGAGCATAGACCCGCTATGTGACATTTTTTGATTCACTAAACCTAATATACAAAATTTGGTGGTTCAGCTTTCCTTTACTGGGGAATAGGTCAAATATTCAGCTTTTTATATCTAAATACCCTGGTTTAGGGGATTATTGGTAACCCATCAGAATATACAGTACATACTGCATACAGGTGCCAAATCGCACAATATACTGAATAGCTCTCAGACCTCTATGGCGGCAGGAACATATCCCCCCCTTCCCTCATGAACATGTGCAGTAAATCATGAGGTCCACAAAACAAATTGAATCATTTGCAAATTCCACTAAAATCAGCAGGATCGGCCAAGTTTTGTCTAAAGTGTGCATGCACCTTTTTTTTTCATATTTTACAGTTTTTAATGCATTTATGACATATTATTAGGGATGAGCGAACCCAAACGACAAAGTTCGGGGACCCGGACCCGAACCCAGACTTTTTCACTGAAGTTCGGGTTCGGTGTTTAGGTGATTTTATTATTTTCCCTCTTTTTACCCCTAAAAGGCCATGTACCCATGTTATAATGGAAAACAATAAAGTGAAGTTTGAGTCCCCATTGAGTTCAATGGGGTTCGGGGGCATGTTTGCCTGAACTTTGACTTGAAGTTCGGCCGAACCCGGCGAACCCGAACTTCCACGGGTTTGCTCATCCCTCCATTAATCATAAAAAAATCTAAATTAAAATTCTTATCTTTTTTAAAAAAAATGAATGTTCAATGTTGCAAAATTTTAAACATGCCAAACTTTTTATGTGCAGGAAAATCCCATGGATTAATATCTACGCTCAGGTACAACATGATAAAGAACAGGAAATGATCGGGTCCGTCAGCCAAAACGACAGCGCACCCAAAATATCGCTCAGCAACTTCACGGAGGAGGAGCTGACGGACAAGGAACTGGACGGGCGAGTCATTGGTAATTTCAATGCAGATGAATGTTCTCTCGATGCTCTCTGATGGAATGTGTGTGCTCAGCAAAGTGAATCTAGTCAATTAATCAAGTATAGGGCGGCTTCCAGGACAGTCATGGCAGAAGTGTAATGAATGGGTTCCACATGACTTGGCCGGGCTCGGAGCCGCCTCCTCCGCAGGATGGCGGTGCTGTTTGGTGACCTCTGTGCTGATAGACATGTCACATCCATTATTACTTTGTCATCATGGTAATGTGTTTCCATTGCATACCGAGTGTTAGGGTTCAAGAAATGGCAAATTTGATTAGAAAAAACATTTACACAGTAAACGTCGCATCATAGAATCCGAAGCAATTTAGTGTTACACAATAATGAGACTTCTGGGTCTATTGAACAAGATGCTGGAAATTATTTTATTAATGTGCAACCGATCAACCAACCAGAGGTGAGCGCTGAACTACTGCAGAATACAGTCCATACATCTGCAGAGGGTCTCTCTCTATCTATCTATCTATCTATCTATCTATCTATACATCATAGGTGCATAGTTTCATAGTTAGCATGGTTGAAAAGACAAGTCAACTAAGGGATGAGTGGGGAGGTGAATTTTAAGAAAGGAGAGTGAGAAAAATACACTTTAGAATTTCTTTCTTTCTTTCTCTCTCCACCAAAAATTCTCATTTAGATAGTTTCTGAAATTTGGGGAAATTCTGATTAAATTTGAATCCTATAGAATCTTTTCTCCACTTAGAATTCACTGTTTCTTCATTGATTACAAGGTGTCTGTACCTTGAAGCAGCAAAGCAGCCCCAAACTATGATGTTCCCTCCACTGGCCCCAAACCATGATACCTCCTCCACCAGTCCCAAGCCATGATGTCCCTTCACCAGCCTCAAACAACAATGCTCTCTTTACTAGTTTCAAATCATGATGGTCCCTCAACCAACTCCAAACCATGATAGCCCTTTTCTTAACTGTAAAGCATGGATGAGAAGACATCATGGTTTTGGGCTGGTGGAAAAGGCATGCTGGTTGGGGGCTGGGGATCATGCTGATTTAAGACTTTTGGAGGAGACGTCATGCTTTAGGGCTGATGGAGGAGCATTATAGTTTGAGACTATTGGAGGAAACATCAAGGTTTGGGACTGCTGTGCTTCCTCGGGGTCTGGACATCTTGCAGTTATTGAGGCGACAATGAATTTTAGGTGTCTGAAAACATTCTACATGGAATTGTAAGCACAGCGTACATAACCTCAAGCTAAAGAGACATTGGATAATGCTGCACGGCAATGACCCAAAGCATAAAAAAAACAAAAAACTGGAATGACAAAATCTTTACCTTAACCCTATGGAGATGCTGTGGCCTGACCTGAAGAGGACTATGCACACAAGACAGAGAGGAATGGTCCAAATCTCCTCTTCAATCCTGTTTACAGCTATGGAAAACAGTGATTGCTGCTAAAGGGTCTACAGTTTATTCAACTCAAGGGTTCACTTACTTTTTCTCCCTGAACTTTTAATATTTACTCAATGTGCTCAATAAAAACATGAATGGTGCAATGTTTAATTAGTTTAATTAGTTTGTGCTTAATTATGACTGATGTGAGTGAGGACACTTACTGCATCATTTCCCTATTCTCTGTTCACTAGGTGTCATAACGGAAAGGTTATGCTTTTCATTTTCTGTGATTTGCTTTCATCTTTTGTTCTGTACCTCACACGCAAATCTTTCATTTTTTTTAAGGTACCATCTCTACGATTGCAAACAGCGAAAGCACAAAAGAAATCCCCAACTGTACCAGTGTTTAATGGTGACGAATATTCAGCCGGGCCAAATTCTGGACAATTTTTTTGTACGGAAATAAAATAATAATAAAAAAAAAACCTTTCATTTTCTGCTCCTCTGTGCCACAGCAGGTGGTTGGGATGGATTTTGTCAAAACCTGAAAAATGACTTGAACACCTGCTTCCTTTCTTTTTTTCCCTACTTTTTTCAATAAACAATTGTTGCCAGAGGTGGAAAAATGTAAAAAAAAAAAACAACAGAAATACCCTCTATTTTCACACAGTGGTTTTAGTAATCAGCTCTGGAAATGTTTCCCCGTTGGCTTTTCATTTCCATTTCTCTGGTACGGCAGTTTCATTGAAGAAAGGACCCCGGAGACATTTCTATGAAAATGCTTGGGAACAGCCAGGTGTTCTTTTTGCCTGACCAAATTTGCTTATGACAGGTGTCGAAAACAGGCAACGGAAAAGAATTCGATTCACTCGTGGTTCTATAGCTCCTAATTTTTCCAGGCACATCACAATATGGTTACAATGTAGAGAAAAATTATATATTCCGCACAAATATCATATATTTCTGCTCCAGAATTTTGATTTCTACCAAAAACAAGATCTCAATTTTTGTCATTTTCTTCCAACAACTCACATCTGTTACAAAAATCTGAATTTCTGATTTTTTTTCTTTGAGATCTGCAGCCTGACATGTTGAAATGCATTATTTAATTGGAGATGGATTTCACTCCCGCTCCCCCCGTATCGTGTTAAAGTAGGAAAAGGATAAAATGTATTTATTATAATCTCAAAAACCCAAGACAATTTCCTCCTTGTCAATTCATTTGCAGTGTTATGAATTATTCTGAATACTTTGTTTCAAATTCAAACATTTTCAATTTTAGAGGCTAGGTTACACTTTGCGTAGCTGCATAACTTCCTAAAATTTGCTCTAAAAATTCAGAATAATGTTTTTTTTTTCAATAAAGTGAAGAATTACAGATATGTCCATTTAGTTATGGACACCAATTGCGCTGAATGAACCCCATCAACTTTTGGCAGGTTCGAGCTCGGGTTCGGGGTTCTCACTGAATCCATAATGTAATTCAATGCCGAAATGTCAAATGGAATGCCGTCACAATACAAGTGTATGACCAGCAGAACGAAACCCTCGGGGCTAGCCATACACTTATATTATGCAGCATGCCGGCATTGAATTACGTGATGGATCCCGTGAGAACAGAATCCATTACATAATTCACTAAAATCCCGAACCCGAATTTTGCACACTACTTTTTCTGTGAATCTGTGATAGAGGTTCCTAATGGTACCTCCAATGCAGGTGTGAACATAACCTTAATCACTCTAGAATTGCATTAAGTCAAAAATTGCTAATTTTATTGAATACAATATATATTTGTAACATTGGAATCTACAGGTGATGGATGGCATCCATCAGTTGTAGAAATGTTCTTGTTTGTTCAACATCTCACACCATGTATCTGGTGATACCAGGTTTAGAGACAAGTTAAGGATGGACGTACCTGTACATGACAATTTTAGGGTTCATGCACACAACTGTATTATGGCTATGTTCTGTATGGAGCCCATAAAGGGCTTCCATACATGCCCATTGGGTATCTACTGTTCCCCTATTGGCCACATGGACCCCATTTGGGATATTCCATTAGACTCCATGGAGGTATAAAGGAGCATCCTAGGGGAGAGTATTTATGTAAGTAGAGCCTGTTTGACCATGCATGGAGATTGTTTGGTTCCATACTAAAGATGTTGCACAGGCCGTGCACAGGGCTCTTCTGTGTGCATGAGCCCTAATCATAAAATAGCTATGCCAGATCCATAGTCAAATGTATCCCAATAAATCCTGACTCATCCAATTAACATATAAAAGTGTCCATCAAACTTCCATCAGTGCAGATGCCATACTTGCATCAAAAATATGGGAACCCTGATGAAACTGAAATACAAAATTGTCTGACATCAATATGGCACTACTTTACTAATTTTAAAGGAGTCTGGGTAGTTGATAGATATATTATTTGTGGGGCCCTCACTGCTAGGACTCACTGATCACTAGAATAGAAGTTCTGTGCCCCTGTTCCTCGTCATTGGGGTACCACCAATCAGCAGAACAGGAATACTGATCCTATTGTTTTTTCTTACAGAGGTCCCACTGATCCCTGGAACTGGCGTAATGTGCCTCCTGTTCTTCCTTATTATAGTCTCAATAAGTACTGGAACTGGAGTCTTGTTCCCCCTGTTCCTCCTCTTTGTGGCCCCACTGATCACTAGAACAGGAATATTGATCCTCCCATTCCTCCTGACTGAGGTCCCAACAATCACCAGAACAGAAATATTGATCCTCCCGTTCCTCCTGACTGAGGTCCCAACAATTACCAGAACAGGAATATTGATCCTCCCGTTCCTCCTGACTGAGGTCCCACTGATTTGTAGTCCTCACTTTGTCCTCACCCACAGCAGGCCGAGCTGCCAGTGTATAGATACTTCTCCTTCTGCAACAGCCTGCTCTTCATTGGCTAGTTTGTTATCTGTGAGTGCATGCTTTCTGGCTCTTAAACTGGGGCTGGTGGTCTCAGGGTATTTAAGACACATTCTCTAGTGGGAGGGTGCTGAGCTTTAGGTATTCCAGCTTGGTAGTCCCAATGAAGGTGTGTTTTCTGTGCCCATACTCTGCCTGTTTTCCGACTCTGACCTTCCAATGCCTGCCCTGACTTCTTCCAGTTTACCATATTGACCCTCAGCTGACTGCCCTGACATTGGACTTGTTTTATGGATACACACAAACTCATCCTGCCCTGAAAATGGCCTGTTTCCTGGCTATCAGTATTGCCTGCTCCCTCTGTACTTTGCACCGGTTTTTCTGACTCCTGTGGGTCAGCTGCCAACTACACTAGGACTACTCCTGGAGGTAGTGACCTGGTGGCTCCCCTGCAGGGAGGGATAGATGCTTGTATAGGGGTTAAAAGATGAAAACTAGGGGACTACCAGGATAACGCCCTTAGGTCTAGCCCAAAGTCAAACCAGTTAGTTGGCAGAGTGGGTCCACAACCATTGCCTGTTACACTTACTGAAGTCCCTCCGATCACTAGAACAGGAGTCCAGTGCCCCTTGTTCTTCCTCACTGAGATCCCACTGGTCACTAGAACAGGATTACTGTGCCTCTGTTCCTTCTGCAGTGACTGCAACGAGTAGGAGTTTGAATAGAGCGGTTGTCACAAATGTTCTCTGCCATTCCATTCAATGTCTATGGAGCTGAAGTAATCATAAAGCATTCAAACTCCTCCATAGGCACAGGCATGGTCAGGTCCAGGTTTATGTAGGCCCTTGGCTAAAGGAGTCTTAGTGTCATCCTTTGCATATTGTCACATGAGGCATTAATGCTGCGTAAATTGTACATATTATAAAATATATCCCCTAGTTTAACACTCTTAAAAGCACTGCCCTATGTATAGTATACCCCCAAATAGTTAAAAAGTTACACTATACAAGTGTTACCATAAATATCCCCATCATACTGGTACTGAACAAAACTCCCTATACTTCGACCAACATAACATTAGATGCTGGCACTTTCCAGTTCTATACAGGCAATCATATGTAGATCATATAAGTGATTACAGTACATCTACATTCAGAGACTTTCAAGTGATTTTGGAGTCATTCATTCTTCCTCTACTCTTTATTCTTCTTTGGCCCCAGACCACCATAATGATTTCTCCTGACCATGAATTTGGCATACAGACATCTTTGGCTCCTGGCTTTCTTGGAACCACCCCTGTTATGTCCCACCCTCTACACAAATTCCTTACCCACAGTGCCCCGGATAATAATAATATCGTCCTTTGTTCCCCTTTTTAATGTCATCTATAGGTTCCACTTTAAGTTCCCCACACACAGTACTAGGACACCCTTTTGGCCTTCCTATGCCCACTCTGTGCCCTAAGCTGTAGCAGTATCCCTTTTGAGACCCAATTCAGTATTTATGCTCCCTTTTAATGCCTCACTTGGTAATAATGCCCTCTTTTATGCCCCATCTGAAGACCCATGCCCCCTTTATTCCCACTATAGCAGTAGTGACTCCTACCATTATCAGTGCCTCTTTGCACTGCTGAAAAATATGTACATATCCTACCCCATACCCAATTCTTCCTCTGCTACAATGGCCCGACACAGATGGCTCAATGATGTAATTTCATACCACTGTGTTCACTGGCTGCTGACATTGTCAGTATGTGTCCGGTAGGCTGCAGACCTAAACCCGAGGTGTAAATGGTGGTAGAGGGAGCCAATGGCCTTATGCTCTGACGTTGTTTTTATACAAAGCCTGAGACATGCTATACTCGGCCAGTGGAATGGGTCCTCCTTGAGCAGTGGGCCCTGGCACCCACTGGGTACTGGCGCAAGCCCAGAGACCGAGGCACCTGTTCTGTTAATCAGAGGTGTTCTAGCAAGTAGACTTTTATCATCTATCCTGTGAATCAGTGATAAATGTCCTTTGTGGCACAACCCTTTTAATGAAAAATCAAACTTTTTTAATATTAAATTTTTGTTATTGGAAATCTAATTTCTGGTGCATATAGATAAACTGTGACAAAAATTGTCTTAACATTATGTTAAACAGAGATAAATGAGACAATTGGTGTGAAATGACTTAATTTTCAAAATTGTAATTGGTTTTTATTACAAAAAAACTAATTCATTAAATCTATTTATTTTTTAATTATCAAGAAACAATTCCACACAGTGACACATAAGGAATATGTGCTGTAAAGCGGCCACCTCACAGAAATGCTACTTTTGATTAGAAATTAGTTTTTTTGTTTTTTAATACTAGAAATACCTCCACACAGTAAGGGCTCATGCACACGAACGTATTTTCTTTCCGTTTCCGTTCCATTTTTTACGTTCCGTTTACGGACCATTCATTTCAATGGATCCGCAAAAAAAAAGGAAGGTACTTCGTATGCCTTCCGTTTCCGTATTTCTGTTCCTTTCAAAGATAGAACATGTCCTATTATTGTCCGTATAACAGATAAGGATAGGACTGTTCTATTACGGCCAGCTGTTCCGTTCCGCAAAAAACTAAATGCACACAGACGTCATCCGTATTTTTTGTGGATCCGTTTTTTGCAGAGTGCAAAATACTGAAAAAGCCATACGGTCGTGTGCATGAGCCCTAAAACATAGACGAGGTGCTGCAGAATGGCTTAATCAATAATTTACAACATTTACTAAAATATATACATTTTATAGAAAAAATAAATCAGAAATGTAAAATGTTTCTCTTGAATGTCATAGAAGGTGCAAAGCTAAACTTTTCAGGGGTCCAATTTACAAAAATAATAAATAAAAAAATTAGTATTTTATACTGGGACAGGGTGCACTGTAAGATAAATTAATCTAATAATTTTAATGGGTCTTAATACTTCTTGAACGTTTTGTACATAGTTTGGCTGATACACATATATATTTTACTTGCACCGTTGTCTACAAGTTTCTCATGATGATGTCAATATTGTGTTCATACATTATGTATTATAGACATGTTTTGCTCTTACACTGTTTTTTTTTTCTTGTTTTTTTTTTGTTAACCCCCAACTTGCCTTAGAACATCAATGAGTGAATGTGGAATTCTCCTCCATTGCTCTCTTCTTTGGTTCCATCGGTTTAATGATCGTAGTTCTTAATCACTCTCTGTCCCTCTGCATGTTTATGGCAATGGTACTCAAGGCATAATGTACATACAAATGATGTAAATAGCTTTTTAATTTCTTGGAAATAAATTAATGTTTAGTAATATAAATGAGTCTGGTCTAAGCCACTGTGAGACTGGCCCAGCAGTAACAGTTTTTGGTTGACTGTTTTTGATTTTTGTTTTTTTATTTTGCCTTCAGAAAACTTTACCTTTTTTTATCCTTAGGGGTGTGGGAAAGGATCAAAGGCTGAAATATTGCTTCCTTGTCTACAGATTATTGTATTTATATAAAGAGTTTTTGGAGAAAACACAATAAAAAGTCTGTATGATATTTTTCCCATATTCAGAACATTTATGATATTACTATTTTATGCCCTATTTGGTACTCAGATTTCAGCTTGGTCCAGCAAGCAAAAGGTTACAAGTGGTCAAAGAGGTTCAGAAAGAAGAACACTTAACATGTACATATAGGGGCTCATAAGATGAATTCAGCTGGGCCCCGTGCACAGAGTATGTACGCAATCCAACAAAACACCTTACAGGTCCTCTGGGCTCATGAAACTTTAGGAAAACTATCAATGCTCAATACAAAATGTTGCGAATATAGAGTTATGTACATTCTCCCATGAACCTGTGCGGAAGTCCTATCAATGCTCAATAGAAATGGAGCCAATATCGGACCGTGTGCATTGGCCTTAAGGGCTCATTAATATATAAGGAAACCCTATGGAGGCTTGCTAAAATGGAGCTAATATAGGGTTATGTTCATTGCTCCTAAGAACTCATAAATCTCCGTGGAAGTTCCAGCAAGGCTCAGTACAGGATAGAGGCAACATAGGCTGTGTGCATTGTACCTAAGGGCTCATGAACCTCCACACAAGCCCTATGAAGTTTCAGTACAAAACAAAGCCAACATAGGGCCATGTGAATTGGCCCTATGGGCTCAAGAACCTATCTTTGAAGTCTTGGCAAAGCTTAATACCAAATGTCTAGGTTAGATTATAATTTTGCATTGTCACAGAGTATGGAGTATGGATCTGTACCAATACGGCCATGAGCCCGAACTCTAATGCCAGTAGAACACTCCTATTAAAATTTCATTGACTTTCCATGATCATTAATATAATGAATCTGGGATTTTACAATGGTCCACCCTGAAATTTGCTTAACTTTTGTTAAGAACTTATTTTTTTGTTCTCATGGAACAAATTTAGTAAAATATTGTGACATGCTATCTAAATCCTTGACAGGCTGCAAATCACATCGCAACCACACTGGGTGGCCACACATAGACATATAGGATAAATGTCTTGAGACAGAGTATCACAAGATCATGTTGCGGCCTGCTCCTGCCACAGATCCAAAAAGAAAAGGTAAGGAAGCGTTCTTCTGTACATAGAGGGTGGGTGTTAGACTAATTCACAAACATAAAAATGAGGCTTGCTTCCAGGTGCTGCTTCTGCGCCATCTTCCTTTTTACTGTTTATGCCCCCGTCCCATTTTCATGACCTGAGTGCCTCTTTGATGCCTGTTTTTACCATCCCTTAAAGTAGAGGTTAGAAAGACATCTAATAGACCCCCTCCATAAGCCTGTAGCATTCACATGAGTTGCTTCTGTGGACGTATGCCCTTGATGGTGCATCTAATGTATATTCATGATGATGGAACAAAGTCTGCAAGCACTGAATGACTAATAGCAGCAATACAACCATATACAAAAGTCAACTGCCCTGTCAAGATGTCTAATACAGAGCAAAAAATAAGGGCAGATATGTCAGAGTCAGTATGAAGCACAACAGTCATTGGAGATACTTTCCACTTATGAATCCAGTATGAATCCAGTAATGAGTCCTTGGCTGCCTTCAATTTCTGTAGATCAATGGTAACCAGAATAAAGAGCCACTCGGTAAGAGTTCAACAGCCTTCATGTAATACAACATTTTCCCTACAGTGACCACAGCAGAGGAAATGTCAAGCCAGAGAAGGTGCCCTCTGGTATCTAGAATATGCCATAAGCTAAATATCACTAGGGGTACAACCAGTGGAACCCTGGAGTGAAGGGACCTCTCAAGTGAATGGGGCTGGGTTTTGGATCCCAGCACAGTGGGTGGCCAGGAAAGTCATTGTGAAGAGAAGCATGGTGAAAGAGCCCCTTCATAGCACAGACTGGTAGGGGTCCAGGCAGTTTAACCCCCATTGATCAGTAACTGTGCCTTCTCAAACAGCTGATCGGCAGGGGTCCCAAGTGTCAGACCCTCACCTATAAGATACTGATGACCTATCCAGCTGTTAGGTCATCATTATAAAAGTCTCTGAAAATCCCTTTAATGGAATATTCTAAGACCCCTTTAAATGTATTTGAGCTCTGTAATTTACCACGCAACTTTGTAAGCTGGAAATGTTAAGAATTTCCAGACTGTGAAAGCAAAAATCCCAAAGACAAAAAGGAATTGACCCATAGGAACAGTGTCGGACTGGGGTGCCTAGGGCCCACCAGTAAAATTCATTCTGGGGGTCCACTTTACAGCTACATGCAAATCGTACCTTCTCACACAGTGACAGACAGCAGCAAGATGTTACAAGATGATTGATTATAGGGGTCCCTGCAGTGACTTCAAGATGGCAGGTCCCTGGGGAAAGGTGATACTGGGTGGTCTGCCTTCTATACCTAGAAGTAATCTCAACCACCTAGTGCATCTATAATAATAAACTGAGTACGTTATGTGAACATAGGTTGTTTGAGGTGCTGTATATGCCCTCAGTCTACTGTGTTATGTGCCACTTGTGCATGGGGTGAAGGACTAGGGGCCCACCTTACTCAGGGGCCCATTGGGGTATTCACCTGTTCCTCTGTGGGCCAGTCCAAGCCTGAATAGGAAGAGTAATTAATACATTATAAAGCTTGAATTTACATAAGAATGGACAACCACTTTGCACATTCTAAATTTAAGGAGTATTTCGATCTCGGGATCACCTCCTTAACGACCTCCTCCAGGAATTGGTCGGAAATATAGAAGCAGCCAAGAGGCCTCCTCTATGATGTTTTATAGCTCCTGTACACTTGTATGGGAGCTCTGGAAACAACATAAAGCAGGCCATTTGGCTGCTTCTGTAGTCCAAACCACCTCTGGTGGTCATGTCAAGGCTGGTGGAGGTCAAGAAGGAGATCTACTGAGATTAGAATACCCCTTTAGGTTGGTGAGCCTACAGGCTTTTGCAGACTTTGAAATAACACATTTTACACTCGAACATTGGTAATTGCTCTGCATCTCATTCACTAAACACCTTCTCGATGGAAGTTTTACAGCAATTTCCCAACATGTGTTTATTTTGGATGAATAGCATTTTTGGTGGAAGAGAAGGGATTGTGAAGAATCCGAGAAGTGCACAAAACCCATCACTTATCTCAATCACTCCCTTGTCTAATGCAAGCAATGTCACAGCTAAGTTCTGCTCCTCTGCCTTGTACAGCAAAAAACAAAATTGTCTTAAATTGAGATCTTATAAAGAAAACATTGTGTTTAAAACCGATTTCCTCTAAAAAAGAAAAAACACTTGAAAATATAACTGCAGACTCACCCCTTTTGGATTGATCCCTGCCTTATTTCAGTCTCATAGATTGGTAATAGGGCAGAATGAGGGTCACTTAATTATGAAGCCTAATATGAACCACTGACACAGAGCTCCAAATCCTCTACAACGACACATCTGTACTAGCCGGTACGTGCATTCTCCGTATACTAACAATTCGGGAGCCACCTTTCTCATAACTATGCCATGTACAATTATTCTGTTTTTCTTCATGTAAAGGTATGAATAAACTGAAAATTGGGTGTCACTATTGTCCTTGTTGATATGGTGTATTCCTACAGAGCCAGACACTGTCAGCCCTGAATTGACAAAGTCAGCGTATGTAGGAACACATTCCATACTGGTAGCACCCAGATACCAATTAACTTACACATTTTCAGTAGGAATGACAAGGAAATCAAAATTCCGAGTTCTAAGAAAAGATCGCCAGAATCGCCTCACTATTCCCTTTTGGAGTCATTGTGTACGCAAATTACATTACTTATCCTGTACCGATCCTAAGTTACATTCTAAAATATACTCCAGAGTAGAGATGAGAGAATTTTTCACCAATTTTCGCCAATTTTTTTTTGGGACTGCTGGTATTCAGGGAACAAGGGGTAAGGAGGAGAGCGCTACAACGGGGTCCTTTACTCGCTCATACTAATAACAAATGACACGGACACCAATTCTCTTTCTTTAACATTAACTCCTTTTACTGGGTGATAATCGGCCACAGCTATGAATTACAACGGCAAAAAACAGACTCCTCCCCCAACCATTCCTTCGCTGCGGTGTGCCGACCCCTGGACCCCAGGGGGCACGTGCGCCAAATCTGTCATCACCATGCTCCCTTGATCTAAAATGCCGCCAGCTGTGACTTCCGAACTTCAACATCACGATTCACAAATACCATATTAAAATTTTCATTAAGGGAAGGGAGGGCGGGACCAGCTTGGCTTTCGCCGTCAAGAGGAAGAACCAGGAGCGGAGCAGGGAGGGGGTATATAACACTTCCCCTTTGCTCCCTTCCCCTTCCTTCTCCCAGGACTCTCCCGACTTTAACCCCCGCCTACCCAACTCCTGACCATTAACCCCTTTTCTTTTCCCCATTAACTTAAAGGGCCACCACCCTATAAAAAATCCAGAGGGAGGGGATGGGGAAACCCGAGGGAGGGGATGGGAGGACCATCAGTTCTTCATCACCCTCTCTATGCGGTCGGGTGCTCTCCAAAAAATTCATTTCGACCCGAATATATTCGTGGTGTATTACGTTAAAAAACTGCTTTTCCTGGCTGCTGAGAGCCTTTATAGTGGTGTAGAACACTGTGCAGTAACACGCATATGGAGTCTGCTTTCGTAGTGAAATAATACTGTGAGTACATAAGACATGCAGATGACAGGCGTCGCTCTTAGAATCAATGCACACTTCACTTATTTGGGCAGTCACAGGGCCAAAACTGACTAAATAACTCAAGTGTGAACTCAGCCTTACAGGTCGACGTTAGCATCAGGAAGAAGTGCACTCCTTTTACACTGTCGTCAGCTGATTCCACAAAGATGTCTACAGAACCTGTTCTATTAAACGCTTTTACAAGTAAAGCCCCCCTAACAGAGTGGAGAGGGTGTCAGCAGTAAGTTTGTGTTGATGTCACTGATTATTTTGCCCTTCCTCTGATCCGTCAGAACAATAACCCCCCAAAAACGGATCCTGTCTGTTGAGCATCCGCCTTCACTCGGTCAGCATTTGGTCAGTAATCCATCAGTATTGCTAATGCCAAAAAAAAACAGGAGTGGATCCAAAACATAGATGACACACAAACAGAATATTTGAATGTCTTCTGAGTTTTGTACCCACTCCTGCTTTTGGCTACTAAATCACAAGCCAATTCTGATGGGACCATACAGGACTTACAGCTACTACACAGACAGGAGTCGCTGTGCATCTCATTTTTCCTTCCTTCTGACAGATCAGAAAAAGGGTCAAATAAAAGATAATGTCAGCCAAACCAAAAAGGCAAAAAAGTGGCCCAGTCATGAGGGGAGGTCACAGAGTGGCACAATGACAAGAGCGTGGAGGTGGCAGCAGCATCAGGAGACCGGAGAGTGTCACAATGACAAAGTCTGGAAGTGGCGGCAGCATCAGGAGGTCACAGAGAGGTACAATGACAGAGTCTGGACAGAGTTGGGGGACAGAATCTGTTGGTTTTAGCTCTGCTCGAGTTGCTAAACACTGAGTAGGAAACAGTAGGAAACAGTTATTTACTTTAGCCACTTGAAGACCACAGGTTTATACCCCCCTAGTGACCAGGCCCATTTTTACAAATCCGCACTACACTAATTTCACCGTTTATTGCTCCGTCATGCAACTTACCACCCAAATGAATTTTACCCTCTTTTCTTCTCACTAATAGAGCTTTCATTTGGTGGCATTTCATTGTTGCTGACAATTTTACTTTTTTTGCTATTAATAAAAATTTAACGACATTTTTGCAAAAAAATGACATTTTTCACTTTCTGTTGTAAATTTTTTTTAAAAAAACTACATTTCTATATAAATTTTTCTCTAAATGTATTGTTCTACATGTCTTTGATAAAAAAAAAGTCCAATAAGTGTATATTTATTGGTTTGGGTAAAAGTTATAGCGTTTACAAACTATGGTGCAAAAAAGTGAATTTCGGCATTTTGAAGCAGCTCTGACTTTCTGAGCACCTGTCATGTTTCTTCAGGTGCTAGAATGCCAGGAAAGTATAAATACCCCCCAAATCACACCATTTTAGAAAGAAGACACCCCAAAGTATTCGCGGAGGGGCTTGGTGAGTTCATGTATCATTTCATTTTTTTCACAAGTTAGCGGAAAATGACACTTTCTGAGGAAAAAAATAATAATAAAGTTTCCATTTCTGCTAACTTCTGGCAAAAAAAAAAAATCTCATACGGGCTCATTATGCCCCTCAGTGAATACCTTGGGGTGTCTACTTTCCGAAATGGGGTCATTTGTGGGGTGTTTGTACTGTTCTGGCATTTTGGGCGGGGCTAAATTGTGAGCCGCCATGTAAAAGCTAAAGGTACTCATTGGTTTTAGGGCCCTTTGCGCACCCAGGCTGCAAAAGTGTCACTCATGTGGTATCGCCGTACTCAGGAGAAGTGGGGCAATGTGTTTTGGGGTGTATTTTTACATATACCTATGTTGGGTGAGAGAAATATCTCTGTAAACTGACAACTTTGTATAAAAAAATTTAAAAATTGTCGTTTACAGAGATATTTCTCACACCCAGCAGGGGTATATATAAAAATACACCCCAAACACATTGCCCCACTTCTCCTGAGTACGGCGATACCACATGTGTGACACTTTTTGCAGCCAAGATGCGCAAAGGGGCCCTAATTCCAATGAGTACCTTTAGGATTTCACAGGGCATTTTTACGCATTTGGATTCCAGACTTCTTCTCACGCTTTAGGGGCCCCTTAAAATGCCAGGGCAGTATAAATACTCCACATGTGACCCCATTTTAGAACGAAGACACCCCAAAGTATTCCGTGAGGGGCTATGGTGAGTTCATGTAAAATTTTATTTTTTGTCACAAGTTAGTGTAATATGAGACTTTGTAAGAAACAAAATAAAAAATAAAAATATATCAATTTCCGCTAACTTGTGCCAAAAAAAAAATCTCTGTGAACTCGCTATGCCCCTCACGTGAATACCTTGGGGTGTCTTCTTTCCAAAATGGGGTCACATGTGGGGTATTTATACTGCCCTGGCATTTTAGGGAACCTAAGCGTGAGAACTAAATCGTAGAGCCGCCATGTGAAACCTAAAGATACTCATTGGTTTTAGGGCCCTTTGCGCATCTAGGCTGCAAAAGTGTCACTCATGTGGTATCGCCGTACTCAGGAGAGTAGGGCAATGTGTTTTGGGGTGTATTTTTACATATACCTATATTGTGTGTGAGAAATATCGCTGTAAACTGACAACTTTGTATAAAATTTTTATACAAAGTTGTCAGTTTACAGAGATATTTCTCACACCCAGCATGGGTATATGTAAAAATACACCCCAAAACACATTGCTCTACTTCTCCTGAGTACGGCGATACCACATGTGTGACACTTTTTTGCAGCCAAGATGCGCAAAGGGCCCTAATTCCAATGAGTACCTTTAGGATTTACAGGGCATTTTTACGCATTTGGATTCCAGACTTCTTCTCACGCTTTAGGGCCCCTAAAATGCCAGGGCAGTATAAATACTCCACATGTGACCCCATTTTAGAACGAAGACACCCCAAGGTATTCCGTGAGGGGTATGGTGAGTTCATGTAAAATTTTATTTTTGGTCACAAGTTAGTGTAATATGAGACTTTGTAAAAACAAAATATAATAATCACAAAATATATCACTTTCCGCTAACTTGTGCCAAAAAGTTTAATTTTCATGAACTCACCATGCCCCTCAGCGGAATACCTTGGGGTGTCTTCTTTCCAAAATGGGGTCACATGTGGGTATTTATACTGCCCTGGCATTTTAGGGACCCTAAAGCGTGAGAATCAAATGCGTAAAAATGCCCTGTATCCTAAAGATACTCATTGATTTAGGCCCTTTGCGCATCTTGGCTGCAAAGTGTCACTCATGTGGTATCGCCGTACTCAGGAGAAGTAGGCAATGTGTTTGGGGTGTATTTTACATATACCCATACTGTGTGTGAGAAATATCGCTGTAAACTGACAACTTTGAATAAATTTTTTATACAAAGTTGTCAGTTTACAGAGATATTTCTCTCACCCAGCATGGGTATATGTAAAAATACACCCCAAAACACATTGCTCTACTTCTCCTGAGTACGGCGATACCACATGAGTGACACTTTTTGCAGCCAAGATGCGCAAAGGGCCCTAAATCCCATGAGTACCTTTTAGGAGGGCATTTTTACGCATTTTCTTCTCATGCTTTAGGGCCTCCTAAAATGCCAGGGCAGTATAAATACCCACATGTGACCCCATTTGGAAAGAAGACACCCCAAGGTATTCCATGAGGGGCATGGCGAGTTCATAGAAAAAAAATTTTTGGCACAAGTTAGTGGAAATTGATTTTTATTGTTTTTTCTCACAAAGTCTCCCTTTCCGCTAACTTTTGACAAAAGTTTAATTTTCATGGACTCACTATGCCCCTCAGCGAATACCTTGGGGTGTCTTCTTTCCAAAATGGGGTCACATGTGGGGTATTTATACTGCCCTGGCATTTTAGGGGCCCTAAAGCGTGAGAAGAAAATGCGTAAAAATGCCCTCCTAAAGGTACTCATTGGATTTGGGCCCTTGCGCATCTTGGCTGCAAAAGTGTCACTCATGTGGTATCGCCGTACTCAGGAGAAGTAGGGCAATGTGTTTTAGGGTGTATTTTTACATATACCCATGCTGGGTGAGAGAAATATCTCTGTAAATTGCCAACTTTGAATAAAATTTTTAAAAAGTTGTCATTTACAGAGATGTTTCTCACACCCAGTATGGGTATATGTAAAAATACACCCCAAAACACATTGCCCTACTTCTCCTGAGTACGGCGATACCACATGAGTGACACTTTTTGCAGCCAAGATGCGCAAAGGGGCCCTAAAACCAATGAGTACCTTTAGGATTTCACAGGGCATTTTTACGCATTTGGATTCTCACACTTTAGCACTCCTAAAATGCCAGGTGAGTATAAATACCCTCATGTGACCCCATTGTGGAAGAAGACACCCCAAGGTATTCTGTGAGGGGTATGGCGAGTTCACAGAAAAAAAAATTTGGACACAAGTTAGCGGAAATTGATATATATATATATATATATTTTTTTTACAAAGTCTCATATTCCACTAACTTGTGACAAAAAATAAAATTTTACATGAACTCACCATACCCCTCACGGAATACCTTGGGGTGTCTTCTTTCTAAAATGGGGTCACATGTGGGGTATTTATACTGTCCTGGCATTTTAGGGGTCTCCGCAATCATTACACGTATGGCCAGCATTAGGAGTTTCTGCGATTCTCCTTATATTGAGCATACGGGTAATGAGATTTTTTTCCGTCTCAGCCGCTGCGCTGAAAAAAAAAAAAATGAACGGCACAGATTTTTCATTCGCATCGGTCAATGTGGATGAAAAATCTCTGCCAAAATCAGTGATTGCGGTGCGGTGGGCGCTAGCTAACTAACAAGTAGCTAACTAACTGGCGGTGATAACGGGACCCTTATGCCCAATTCACACGTCCGAAATTCTGTTTGCGGAACGGAATTGCGGACCTATTCATTTCTATGGGGACAGACTTTGTCCCGCTCGGATCCGGAATTACGGATCCGCGCTCCGAGTCTGCACTTCCGTTCGCAAAAATATAGAACATGTCCTATTCTTGTCCGCAATTGCGGACAAGAAAAGCATTTTCTATATAGTTCTGTGCGGATCTGCAAAATGCGGAAAGCGCATTGCCGGTGTCCGTATTTTGCGGATCCGCAGATCCATGGATCCGCAGATCCATGGATCCGCAAAACACATACGGACGTCTGAATGAGCCTGTAGGGGGTGATTAGTGACAGGGGGTGACAGGGGGTGATCAGGGGGTGACATGGGTGATCAGGGGTTAATCAGTGATGGGGGTGGGGGTGTGTGTAGTGATTGGTGCACTTTTCCTATAGTTTCCTCTGGTGGTCCCAAACAAAGGGACCACCAGACGAGCAGATAGCAGGCATATCAGACGCTGTTTAAAAAACAGCGTCTGATATGCGATTTAAATGCGTTTTTTTCCGCATCTACAGCCTGCCAGCGCATGATCAGCGCTGGCAGGCTGTAGTTTCAGTTGTCCCGGCTCCGATCACATGAACGCGCACGCACGACGCGCGCGCGTTCATGTGAAATCTCGGGTCTCACGAGATGACGCCGATAGGCGGCAGTGAGACCTGAGAGAGCCACCGCGCTGACGCCCATCGGCGTTAGCGTGGCGGCAAGTGGTTAGGGTGTATGTTCACAGCACCGAGTACCCTGCAGGATTAGTCAGGCAGGTAGTTATACACTGATTGCAAACTTGTGGGAAGGTTAGGAGGGTAGTGCACACCCTCCGTTACCACTAGCAACCTGTGCGATAGCAGTGTGCAAATTCGAGCAGTAGTTTTAACAAGTGTGTCAAAACTCACAAACATTTTTAGAGAACTACTAATAAAAGTGAAGTTTTACTGATTTAAATATTAAGGGTAAAAGTGGTGAATTGAGCTCAATTGAGCAAAGTTTTTTTGTTGCTATGGAACCCTCCCTTAATAGGGTCTCTAGTTTTTTTGTATTACACTCCTGCTTTTGGCTACTAAATCACAAGCCAATTCTGATGGGACCATACAGGACTTACAGCTACTACACAGACAGGAGTCGCTGTGCATCTCATTTTTCCTTCCTTCTGACAGATCAGAAAAAGGGTCAAATAAAAGATAATGTCAGCCAAACCAAAAAGGCAAAAAAGTGGCCCAGTCATGAGGGGAGGTCACAGAGTGGCACAATGACAAGAGCGTGGAGGTGGCAGCAGCATCAGGAGACCGGAGAGTGGCACAATGACAAAGTCTGGAAGTGGCGGCAGCATCAGGAGGTCACAGAGAGGTACAATGACAGAGTCTGGAAGTGGCAGCAGCATCAGGAGACCACAGAAAGGCATAATGACAGAGTATGAGTATTGAGGTGGTGGCAGCAGCATCAGGAGGAGGCCACAGAGTGGCACGATGACAGAGTCTCGACTCTCGAGGTGGCGGCAGCATCAGGAGGATGCCACAGAGTGGCACGACGACAGAGTATGGAGGTGGGTAGCAATAACACTACCTGCTGACGATGGTGAGTGTAAGAAGGAGCACTTGGCATTATATGTGTGGCATCAGGCGGGTGGCAGCATCAAAATAGTAGCTGAGGCAGGTAGCCAGAAGAAACCAGTCTCTTTTGTCAAGCTTTGGGTGAGGCAGCATGGATGATCTAATCCGATGCATCAGGAATTGGTGTGTGGAAATCCTTGCTGATCCAAACCTGATTCATCTTGACAAAAGTTCTTCTTGGGGTAACTATGCCCCCATCACACTAAACACCCACTTTGATGCCACACTACTGGCTGGGCAGCACAGCTTTTCCAGGGAAAACTCTGCTAGTTGCAGCCACAAATCCAGTTTGGCTGCCCAGTAGTCCAGTGGATCTTCAATGTGGGGTGGCAGAGTGCTGTCCAAGTATGCCACCACCTGCTGGTTCAGGTCCTGCTCCAGGTCTACCTGCGACTGCTGCTGGTGTTGAGTAGTTTCTTCACTATGCTAGGGAAGAAAGCTGCTCATTAGCGACTCTAGACTTAGGCTGCTGCTAATAGATCTGGTACTGCTTCTGCCACCTCACCCCTCCCCAGCAGCTATAGAAGTGGAACATAATCGCAGAGGGCCCCCCAGTCGGACCTGTGAGAGGATGGACGATGGCGCAGGTAGGCAGCGACCAACTGACTGCATAGGATGTCTCTATAGTAGTTCAGTTTGTCCTCCCTCTCAGCGGGTGTAAAAAAGTCCCCCGAATGGTGATAATTCGGCTATCACTACGCAAACAAGTGACTATGCATCAAGCCATTTGTGCAGGTGTCTCCCTGCCTCCATCTCCATTGCATACTGCCACAGTGTGTCTGGGTCCTCTGCCTCATCTTCCTCATCGTCCTGTAGCTCCTCTGGCTGCTCCTGATCCTCCTCTCCTGTCACCTGTGTAGAAAAACCACCCATTTCACTGCACATTGCTTATGCTCCAATATGCTCCTCCTCCTCCTTCAGTTCATCCCCCACAGGGCTCATGTGGCCGTGAGATCTAGGCGCCACATCTCCAGTCCCCTGACCAACCAGATTTACCAGCATCTGTTCCAAGACATGAAGCAGTGGAATGATATCGTTCATCCCGTAGTCCTGGTGACTGATAAATAACGTGGCCTCCTCAAAGGCCCTGAGCAAATGGCAGGTGTCACGGATGAGCTGCCACTGGCTGACATCGAAGCTACACAGGGGAGTACTCCTGGCTGATTGGATCATCAAGAAATCCTTTATGGCCTTTCTCTGTTTGTATAGTCGGTCTAACATATGGAGGGTAGAATTCCAACGAGTGCAAACGTCGCATATCAGCCTACATATGTTAGGGGATGCCGTTCTGCTGCTGCAGTTCAAGGAGGGTGTGCTTTGCGATGTACAAGTGGCTGAACTGCATGCACAGTTTTCTGTCCATTTTTAGGATGTCTTGCAGATGGGTGGAAGACTTTAGGAACCACTTGACAACCAGATTGAACACGTGTGCCATGCAGGGCGCATGGCTCAGCCCTCCTTGACGCAGTGCCGACACAATGTTCTTCCCATTGTCAGTCACCATGGTTCCGATTTTTGAGTTGTCCCGTAGAAAGCCAGGATTCGATTTCTTAACGAAGGACATGGAGCAGTTCCTCCCCTGTGTGACTCCGTTTGCCCAGGCAAACGAGGTGCAGAACAGCGTGACACCACCGTGCCCTGCACATGTGGTGTGCTGGAGGGCCCCTTTGAATTGTCCCTGCTGTGCAAGAACCACATTCACCCAGTGGCTGTAAAGGACATGTATTGTCCCTGCCAGTGGTTACAACTCCACACGTCGGTGCTGCTGTGCATTTGGCAGACACCGACAGGCTCAAGGACTGGCCAACCTTCTGTTCTACATGTGTGCAGGTAAGCAGAAAAATATGGTAGGTGTGCTCTAACCCCGCCACACCCAGCACGGACCACGCCGAGAACCACAGCGTTACTGGGAATAAACAGAGGAAAAAGGTCCAGCTGGGTTAAAAAATGTTACCTTTATTTTTCAGTGCGATTTAAGAGCCAGTTACAGTCCAGTCTACGCGTTTCGGATCAGAGACAATAGCGATCCTTACTCATGACTCATCTGTTCTACATGTGTGCAGGGCTGGTGCTGCCTTTTTGGCAAAAAAATGACGGGTTGGGACTCTCCACCTCGGCTCAGCACAAGCCATCAGTTCTCTGAAAGGTGCCGAGCCCACCACTTGGAGAGGGAGCACCAGCAACTTGGCCGGGAGCACATTCAGCTTCTGCGATGTTGGATGAGTGTACGCATACTGTTGTCTCTTGGCAATCGCTTCGGTGATCGATTGCTGACGGAATGACTGGCGAGGAGTAGGAGGAGTAGGAGCATCGAGACCAGCAGATGATGGGAATGACAGACAGCTCCCTTCGGCTGAGGTGGTGGAGCCTTGACTGCCTGAAACCGGGTGCGTGCTGCAGCAGGCTGGACCACCAGATCGGAGCCACGGTTCTCCCAGGGCACTTTATGGTGATGCTGCATATGATGATGAAGGGCCGTGGTGCCAACATTGGCACCCTGGCCACGCTTCACCTTCTGCCCACATATTCTACATCTGGCCATGTTCACCTCCTCCGGCGGCTTAACAAAAAACTGCCACACCGCCAAGTAGGTAATTTTAGCCCCAACACTCCACACTGACTGACTGCTACCGCCGCTGTTTCAGTGGACCTGTGCACCGCTACTTCCCAAGCAGGTAGGCTCCTGCGAAGGGGGTAGTTTACCCCGGGCGCGTTTCACTCCCGACCTCCCACTGCTGCCACCCTGCTGAATCCCAGCCAAGCTAGCGACTTGCTGGCTCACGGGCAAGCTGACACACTCTTCTCCCAATGATGATGAAGCCCCTTCTTCACCCGATTCCCAAGTGCGATCAGCTAAATCATCATCATTGAGTACTGTCTTTACTCACCATTCTGTACTGAGTCAACCATTCAAGAACCGCTGGGTTGCTGGTCAAGACACGACTTCTAGATGACACTGGGAGCTCAGGCCTCTCGCTGCGACTCCTGCTGCCATGCCCCCTTACTCTGCTGCGACTATTGCCTGCGCCAGAAACATTTACGGCTCTGCCACTCCTCTGTGCAGGGCCTGCCACTTCTCTGTATGACATACTGTTAGATCAAATAATCCAATGTTAGATGAAATATTTTTTATTTCGCCACTAATACACAGCAAACAGGGCTTCACAATATATCAATGCACTGCTGAGCAGCAAAGATATTTTTTCTTTTTCCACTAATACACGGAAAAAAGGCTTTAAAACATATAACTGCACTGCTGAGCAGCAAATATATTTTTCTTTTTACACTAATACACGACAAAAAGGTCTGTAACTTTCACCCTTCACCACACAATGGCTAATAGGCCCTTTTTCCCCACTAATACAAGCCAAAAAATGCTTTAGAAAAGATAACTGCACTGCACAAGGGCAAATAAGACATAGAAATATTGCCTTGTAATAAACCCTGTTAATGGATGTATCAAACAGCACTTGCACCCCGATACCAAGAACGGTTTGCTGGAATTACAGAGCTGTATAATGGCAATTTGGGTCCCCAGTCAGTGCAGCAAGGTGTAATAGGATTGTTCCTATAACCCAGGCTGTAACCTCCCCTACTGAACCCTGTTCTACATAAATGTTGTGGAATGATTCCTCCCTATCCTTTCGCTGCACCTTGAGTAATCTTGCCCTGCACTTGCAAATAGTTTTTTTCCCCACCACATTCCAGTCTTTCTTATCACTGTCCCTAGCGCTTGCACTAAGTACGCTGGTGAATGGCAGAATCTTAGATGGCCGCCGTATTTATAGGGCTGTGACATCCCAGGGCTGGCTGGCTGCTGATTGGCTGCATGCATGTCAGTAAGGGTGATCCCGCCTTCCCAGAGTTCCTTGCTCCATGTCCTCACACGTGTAGCAGCCATTTTAGGAAAAATTTGATTCGTTACCATGAATCGCGAGGAAATTTTGATTCGGTGCAAATCGAATTTTTTATGAAATTCGGATCAAATTCCACTTTGTCAGCTTCGATTCGCTCATCTCTACTCCAGAGCTGTACTCACTATTCTGCTGGTGCAGTCACTGTGCACATACATTACATTACTTAGACTATTTTCACACTGCATGTCGTACTTTTAGTCCGGCGGCCTCTCGCCGTGCGCTGCCGTGCTGCCGCCGGAACTCCGCCCCCATTATATTCAATGGGGATGGAGCGGCAGTCCGGAGGTACACGTGAACTAGCGGCAGGATGGATCCGACAGGCTGTTCACCCGCCAGAACAGCCTGACAGACACCCCTGCCGGTAATGTGAAAGTACCCTTATCCTGTACTGATCCTGATTCACATCCTGTATTATACTCCAGAGCTGCATTCGGTATTCTGCTGGTGGAGTCACTGTGTGCATAAATTACATTACTAATCCTGAGTTACATCCTGTATCATACTCCAGAGCAGAACTCACTATTCTGCTGATGGAGTCACTGTGTACATACATTACATTACTTATCCTGTACTGATCTTGAGTTACATGCTGTATTATACTCCAGAGCTGCACTCACTATTGTGCTGGTGCAGTCACTGTGTACGTACATTTATTTTCCTGTACTGATCCTGTTTTATGCTCCAGAGGGGCACTCCCTATTCTGCTGATGGAGTCACTGTGTACATATATTACATTACTTATCCTGTACTGATCCTGTGTTATGCAAGTGGGCATGGACCCACTGCACCACTGACTGGCTATGAGGGGCGTGACTAAGAAACTACCTAGTCTTCCCTAGAGCCTCTGATGGTGAGGATATGCTTCAGCCGTTAGGGTAGTTACCAGTTGCTACCCTAAAACAGTCCCCGAGTCAGTGATATCTGACCAGGGGAAGTACGTGGTCAGGAAGTCCGAAGTAAGGGCAGGCAACGATCAAGCAAAGTCTGAAAATGAAGTCCAAGGTCAGAGGCAGGCGACTAACAAGCAAAATCCGATATGTCCAAAAGCGGGGTCTGGTACACAGAAAAGCAGAATTCCGAAAACACCTTTACAGTAGGAACTAGACAAGCTATTGATCATGAGTTGCTCAGGTATCTTCCTGGGGCAGGAAGCGCCTTCAAATACTTCCTGCAATCCAGCCATAGGCTGGGGAGACAGAGGGCGTGTACGTGCTGCCTCACACAGGAGGAGGGACAAACCCATTTAAGCCCTAAAAAACCAGTACAGGACTCAAGCAGGAAGTAAACTCTGGCGTGGAGCACAGATACAAGAGTTAAGCTACTTGCTGCCCACGTTTGTAAGCACAGCACATGGCAGCAGGAGAGAAAGAGGGAGTCAGGAAGCCGTGCCTGAGAGTAGGGGCAGCAGCACCAGGACGGCCCACTGGGCTAACAGTACCCACATCCTTACACCCCCTCTCCTCAGGCCTAGCCCTAGACAAAAAAAAAATCTGAAGAAGAGGGGCATCAATGTTCTCTCTAGGTTCAAGATCTTGCCTCAGTGACAAACCCCTTCCAATCCACACAAAACATGGCCAGCAACTTAAGCTTGTAAAAAACATCATCAATTTGCTCGAGAATCTCAAATGGACCAATGAAGCATGGACCCAATTTGTAAGAGGTAGTGATAATCGAACACCAAAGCATTCGGGCGCTATATTCGTGTTCTCGACCTAGCACCCGAGTATAATGGAAGTCAATGAGAGACAACCAGGCACCCGCTGCTCTGAAGAGGGGAGGATGCCTGGTCCATTGAAAAAGGTCAGAAAGTGACAGAAACACCACCGAAATGGATCAGGATCAGCATGGGGACGATGTCTGGATGCATCTTGGACTCCCAGGTCGCTGCTGGGAACCATGTTGTCCGAGTTGTACTCCACTTTTACAGACTGACAAAAATATGCATAAACCCCCCCCCCCCCCAAAAAAAAAAACAAACAAAAAAAAAACGATTTCACGGGAAAAATTGTTAGGGAACATTCTTTCCAGTATATTCAATTGTATATAAAGTGCAAGTGCTGCCAAAAATTACAAGCAAGAGGCACTCCGAAACAGCCTTTTTATTACATAAAGGAGGGCCTCATTCACATTGTGGTACAATTGTTCAGGTAGTGGGACTCCTACACTGATAAAGCCTATGCAAGTGAAAGGGCTGCCAAAAATTCCAAGGAACTGGCACTCCAATACACCCTTTGTTACACATAAAGGAGGGCATCATACACACCCTTGAAAAATTATCATTAATGGCCTGCTGCTGACCCTCCAAAACAGTAGTAGAAAGGTCCTGCTGTTGACCCTCTAAAACATTAGGGGCGAGGGCCTGCTGCTGAGCATTGCAAAAAATGATCGGCGAGTGCCTGCTGCTTAGCTGACCATTCAAAAAAATGATGGGCGAGTGCCTGCTGCTGAGCTGACCCTGTAAAATATTGTAGTTGAGGGCCTGTAGGTGAGCTGACCCTGTAAAATATTGTAGTTGAGGGCCAGCACGTAAGCTGACCCTCTAAAATATTGCAGGTGGGGGCCTGCAGGTGAGCTGACCCTCTCAAATATTGCAGGTGAGGGCCTGCAGGTGATCTGACCCTGTAAAATATTGTAGTTGAGGCAACAGGCCGTGCTGAAACTCATTTGCTTAGGTGACAAACAGCACACCGCCGCAGAGCTGTGGGAGGGTATAAGGGACCAGACTGAGCTGTGGCTCTCTCCACTCAACCTACAACCAGGCTTGGTTGGTTGTTGTGTCTGATAATGGCCGTAACTTGTTGGCAGCTTTGGAGCTCGGCAAGCTCACACACATGGCAATCATACAGCATATATGTCCCATGCACAACAAACATCTCAAACTTATACATTAATATAACTAAAAACATAACACACGAGAGTGGAGGTAAACCAATGGCATGGCCTGTTAATTAACTCATCAATAACTAAATAACAATAACATATTTTACAACCATAAACCATAATAACAATAATAATACCAACAATAATACAACCACAAACCATAATAATAACAGAACAGAATATCATTGCGGATAAATTTACAGCTGACAACGCTGGCGGCAGAGTACGTAGTTCCTTGTGTAACCCAGGAGGGGAGATGAGGGGAACACACAGCAGTTCCAATAGAGGCAGGACGACACTCTCCAAGGCCTGGAACAGTTTCATGACACCCCGCCAGCACGCTCACCCTGATGTGCGGCCTAGTGTCACAAGGAGGGAAAAACTTTGGAATATGGTTAAGGAGTACATAGCAGACTGTGTCAGCGTTCTCAGTGATCCCTCTGTGCCTTACAACTATTGGGTGTCCAAGCTGGACATGTGGCACAAACTGCCACTCTACGCCTCAGAGGTGCTGGCCTGCCCTGCCGCCAACGTTTTGTCAGAGCGTGTAATTAGTGTTGCTGAGGGCACAATAACTGATAAGCATCAACTGAAAATGCTGACAGGTCGACTCTTATAAAAATGAACAAGGCCTGGATTGCCCCTGACTTCTCTACTCCTCCTCCATCATATCAACATGCTTTTTAAGCTGTCCTTGCTTATAATGTTTTAGAGGGTCAGCTCACCTGCAGGCCCTCACATATAATGTTTTAGAGGATCAGCTCACCTGCAAGCTCTCACATATAATGTTTTAGAGGGTCAACTCACCTGCAGGCCCTCACATATAATGTTTGACAGGATCAGCTCACCTGCATGCCCTCACATATAATGTTTAGATTTGCACTACAGGCACTGTTTACAGAATTTGTCACAGAAAGACACACAGTATGGACACTATATTAGGCCCAGATTATTTAAATTTGAGCTACAGACACTGTTTTCGGATGCAGGACAGTATATGTCACAGAAACCCACAGAATATGGACACTATATTAGGCCTAGATTATTGGAATTTGCAATACAGACTTTTTGTGGGTGTAGTACAGTATTGGTTACAGAGCACCACAGAATATGGACACTATATTGGGCCCAGATTATTGGAATTTGCAGTACATACATTTTTTCGGGGTGTAGTACAGTATTAGTTACAGAACACCACAGAATATGGACACTATATTAGGCCCAGATTGTTGTAATTTACAATACAGACACATTTTTCGGATGCAGAGCAGTATATGTCACAGAAACCCACAGAATATGGACACTATATTAGGCCCAGCTTATTGGAGTTTGCAATACAGACATTTTTTGGGGGTGTAGTACAGTATTGGTTACAGAACACCACAGAATATAGACACTATATTAGGCCCAGATTGTTGTAATTTACAATACAGACACTGCAGGACAGTATATGTCACAGAAACCCACAGAATATGGGCACTAGATGTGGCCCAGATCATTAAAGACACAGTCTGCGGATGATGTACAGTATATGTCACTAATAGGCATAAAATAAAACTATCTTGCTGCTGCCAAACACACACAGTAGTCTTTAAAAGGACTTTGGGGTCTTTGAAAATCTTTTGGCAGTAAAAATGGCAAATTTCTCTCCCTTCCAAAGCACTGTCCCTGAGACTGCAGGAGGTAAATAGATTGCTGCTCTAAAACACACATACACACACAGTAGTTCTTAAAAGGACTTTTGGGTCTTGGAAAAACCTTCTCTGAATAAAAACTTTGAAATTTGCTCCCTACACTGTCTTTCCCTTCCTACGCTCTGCTCTCCCTGTCTACGTCTGAGCCGAACATGCGTCATCGTGTGCTATAAAGCACCCGATGACACGTTCCGGCCAGCCAATCACTGTAATGCCAGCAGCCAACATGGCTATTGGCATTACAGTGAGGGCAGTACTTACCTGCACCTTTATTGGCTGCTTAAAACCTGTGAAACGTGCGGGGCAGAGACTCGAGCATTGCGTTCGAGCACATGCGGTACTCGTTTGAGTACCGCCATGTGCCAAGCATTGCAATGCTCGAGCTGAACAGATATTCGGCCGAGCATGCTCGCTCATCACTAGTAAGAGGGTATTTTGAGCCTCATGCATTTGGAGGCAAGCCACACTTTATTATTAGGACGGAAGGAAAATCTCTACGTCTTTTATCAGCAGCCTCCTTCATGCGCACAGAAGCCTCTTTCAGGGCTCCCCTGGTCTCCTCCCAGATTTTTGAGAACTCTCTTGAAGTTAAATCTGCAGCAGGGATACCTGAAGTAGAAGACACCAGGAGAAATCACAACAAAAATTGTGATTTCTTGGAAGACTCGCTGCCATGATTGTTGTATGAAAATTGAGCCAGAGGGTAATAGTTCAACCCAGTTGTCCCGATGAATATTAGTGCAGCGGTACAAAAAGTTGGTAAGCATTTGGTTCACACACTCCACTTGACCATTGGATTGCAGTTGATACACCGTAGAGAAGTCCAGGGATACATTCAGTGGCTTGCAGAGAGATCTCGAGAGTTTACTTTGACATAAACTGTACGCCTCTATCAGACACAATAGGGAGAGGGAAGCCATGGAGACGGAAAATGTTCTCGATAAATTTCTTGGCCAGTTTGGGAGCAGAAGGGAGTCCAGGCAAAGGAACAAAACGCGCCATTTTAGAGAAGCGGTCTACTACTACCCAAATCACAGAATAACCAGAGGTAGTGGGCAGATCCGTAATAAAGTCCATGGCTATTTGTTGCCAGGGAACCTCAGGAACAGGAAGCACAAGGCCAGCTGGACGTTGTTTGAAAGTCTTATTTTACGCACAGGACGGACAGGCAACGGCAAATTCTTGGATGTCTTGTCGCATGGACGGCCACCAGTACCACTGCACGATGAATCTGAAGGTCTTTCACTGACCGGCATGACCCGCTACTTTAGATGAATAGCTCCATAGTAAGACGAGGATTCAGTCTTTGTGCAGACTGCAAATAGGTCAGATTTTTGTGGTCGGTGTAGATCACCACAGGATGAGATGTTCCATTCAGAAGGTAACACCATTCCTTCAGTGCCATTTTGATGGCCAATAACTCCTTGTCCCCAATTGAGTAGTTGCGCTTAGGAGCAGAGAAGGCCCTGGAGAAGAAGCCATAGGCTATCATCTTACCGGAGGAAAATTTTTGTGAAAGCACTGCCCCAGCTCCAAGAAACGATGCATCAACCTCCAGATAAAATTGCTTGTTAGCATCAGGACGATGGAGAACAAGAGCCACAGGAGAGGCCTGCTTCAAGGCTTGGAAGGCCGATTTACCCTCAGCTGTCCAATCCTTAGGATTTGCTCCCTTACGGGTCAAGGCTGAGATGGGAGCAGTCAAGGACAAGAAGTGCGCAAGAACTGGCGATAGTAGTTGGTGAATCCCAAAAACCATCCATCTGCAGGACAGTATCGGATATTATGTATCCTAGGAACGGAAAAGAAGACTGCTCAAAGGAACAGTTCTCGAACTTGGTGTACAGACGATTTTCTCTTAACCTCTGAAGAACCAGACGAACCTGACGAACCTGCCTCCGGTGAGTAGCGAAATCTGGAGAAAAAACAAGGATATAATCTATGTACACCACAACACAGGAATATAGCAAGTCTCTGAAGATGTCGTTAACAAATTCTTGGAACACTGCAGGGGCATTTCTTAGTCCAAAGGACATCACTAGGTATTCGTAGTGACCATCGCGGATGTTGAAGGCGGTCCTCCACTCATCCCCCTGATGAATCCTGATCAGGTTGTTTTCCCCACGTTGGGAAGAGGGTACTTATTTGTTATGGTAATCTTGTTAAGACCCCTGTAGTCGATGCAGGAACGTAGGGAGAAATCTTTCTTCTTCACAAAGAAGAAACCTTCACCAGCCGGGGAGAAAGATTTGAGGATAAATCCTCTGTCGAGGTTCTCCTTGATATACTTAGACATGGACAGAGCCTCTGCTGGTGACAGGGGATAGATGCATCCAAGAGAAGGCAAGGGAATCCGGAACCAAGTCAAAAGGGCCAGTCATAAAGCCTGTGAAGAGGTAGCGTCTCAGCCTCTTTCTTATCGAAGATGCCGGCATAGGGGTGATATGCTGCAGGCAGATCTTCAAGATTTGGTGGTACCCTGGGTAACCGAGCAGCCTGAACAGGAGAAAGATATTTTCCTAGGCAGGAATGTCCCTAACGAAGCACCTCTCCGGACGTCTAATCAAGAACAGGTTCATGGATACAGAGCCATGGTAGTCCCAAAAGGAGAGGATGAGACAGACTTGGAAGAATCAAAAACGAAAACTCTTTAGTATGGAGAGCTTCCACATGTAGTTTCACAGGGTCAGTAATAAATTGTACGGACTCAGATAGAGCCCTTCCATCGACAGATGACACCATCAATGGTCTTTGCAGGCGTCGGACTGTAATACGATATCAATAGCTATGTCTTGCTTCGAGAAGTTTTCTGCCGATCCGGAATCCAGAAGAGCCGTCTGCGTGAATCGATTATCTCCAAATGACAGAGTTGCCGGCAGAGTCATGGGTAGAGAGGAATTATCTTTAACTAAGGTTGCCTCTCCAACAGACCCTAGTTCTCTGGAGTTTCCCGGCTTAAGGCAACAGGCACTGAGAAAATGATCAGAACCACCACAATAGAAACAGCAGTGATCGCGTTCATGTTCAGTAAGCCTGACTTGTTCGACCTGCATGGGTTCAGGGGTTGCAGACAACATGGAGGTCATCAAAGGTAAAAGGAAAATCCTGTTCGGCCAGCTCGTCCTTAATTTTCCCACAGAAAGCTTCCCAAAAGGTAGCCACGAGAGCCTCATTATCCTAGCCTATTTCAGAGGCCAGTGTACGGAACTGGACTGCATACTGGCCCACGGATTGGCTCCCTTGACGCAACCGCAGTATAGTATAGGATATGCTATAGAGGATGCGGCTGAGGTGGTTCCTGGCTCGCCTAACACCCTGCGGAAGGCTTCTGGGAAGGCCTGTAGATCCATTATGACCATTATTTTCCAGAGAGGGTTGATCCAGGCCAGTGCCTCTCCAGCAAGGTGTGACATAAGAAAAGCCACTTTGGCTCGGTTCAAGGGGCAAATTGGTGAGGCAAAAGTTCATAAAGAAAGGGTGCATTGATTTATGAACCCCCGGCACTGCTTAGGGTCCCCATTGAAGCATGAAGGAGCTGAAAGGCGAGGTCCAGATCCTGGTACATAGGGAAATGGCTAAGCAGAAGCAGGGCTAACCGGGGCAGAGGGACACGATGCAGGGTTAGCAGACATCAGGTAATTTCGATGCATATTTACATTACGTAAATAGGACAGGAGTTTATCCTGGCACTCACGCTGTTGGGCCAACTCCTGGTGTAACTCAGTGAGACTGAGGGGGTTTAGATCATCGGGTCCATGGCCTGAGCAAACTGTTATACAAGCGGGTGTGGACCCACTGCGCCACTGACTGGCTATACTCTGGGGGGGTGACCACTCCAGAGCAGTCCCCGAGTCAGTGGCAGCTGACCAGGGGGTCAAAGATACCAGTGCAAGCACTGAGGGAAAGTCCAGAGTCAGGGCAGGCAGCAAGCAAAGTCCGAAAATTAAGTCCAAGGTCAGAGGCAAACAAGCAAAGTCCGATAAGTCCAAAAGCAGGGTCTGGTACACAGAAAAGCAGAATTCCAAAAACACCTTCACACTAGGAACTAGTCAAGCTAGTGACCATGAGTTGATCAGGCATCATCCTGGGGCAGTAAGCACCTTTAAACACTTCCTGCAATCCAGCCATAGGCTGGGGAGACAGAGAGCGTGTACGTGCTGCCTCACAAGGGAGAAGACTGAAGAGACAAACCCATGTAAGCCCTAACAAACAGCACAGGACTCAAGCAGGAAGTAAGCTTTAGCATGGAGAACAGAGTTAAGCTAGCTGCTGCCCGCACTTGTCAACAGGGCGCATGGCTGCAGGAGGGAAAGAGGGACCACTGGGCTAACATCCTGAGTTTCATCCTGTATTATACTCCAGAGCTACACTCACTATTCTGCTGGTGCAGTCACTGTGTACATACATTACTTATCCTGTACTGATCCTGAGTAGAGTTGAGCAAACACCTGGATGTTCGGGTTCGAGAAGTTCGGCCGAACTTCCCAAAAATGTTCGGGTTCGGGATCCGAACTCGACCCGAACTTCATCCCGAACCCGAACCCCATTGAAGTTAATGGGGACCCGAACTTTTGGGCACTAAAAAGGCTGTAAAATAGTCCAGGAAAGGGCTAGAGGGCTGCAAAAGGCAGCAAAATGTAGGTAGATCCCCTGCAAACAAATGTGGATAGGGAAATGAATTAAAATAACATAAAATAAATAAAAATTAAGCAATATCAATTGGAGAGAGGTCCCATAGCAGAGATTTAGGCTTCAAGTCACCCACCAATGGAGAAGGCCACTTTCAGATAATTAGGCCCCTTGCACCTAGACAGAGGAGAGGTTCATTCAACTTTTGGTTGCACCGCAATATAATGGTAAAATTAAAAACAGAGGATTCAATAAAGAAGTGCCCCGGAGTACAAGAATATATGGTTGAGGGGGAGGCAGTTATAAATGTCTATTCTGCACATGGGAGGGACAGGTCCTGTGGGATCCATGCCTGGCTCATTTTTATCAATGTCAGCTTGTCCACGTTGGCTGTGGCAGGCAGCTGCATTTGTCAGTAATGACGCCCCCTGCCGTGCTGAATAAACGTTCAGACAAAACGCTGGCTGCCGAGCAGGCCAGCACCTCCAAGGCATAAAAGGCTAGCTCTGGCCACGTGGACAATTTGGAGACCCAGAAGTTGAATAGGGCCGAACAATCAGTCAGTACGTAGAGGGGTGTGCACACGTACTGTTCAGCCATGTTAGTGAAATGCTGCCTCCTGCTAACACGTTCCGTATCAGGTGGTGGTGCAGTTAGCTGTGGCGTGGTGACAAAACTTTTCCAAATTTCTGCCATGCTAACCCTGCCCTCAGAGGAGCTGGCCGTGACACAGCTGCGTTGGCAACCTCTTGCTCCCACTCTGGCATCGCCTTGGGCTTCCACTTGTTCCCCTGTGACATTTGGGAATGCTCTCAGGAGCACGTCTACCAGCGTGCGCTTGTACTCGCGCATCTTCCTATCACGCTCCAGTGCAGGAAGTAAGGTGGGCACATTGTCTTTGTATCAGGGATCCAGCAAGGTGGCAACCCAGTAGTCCGCACACGTAAAAATGTGGGCAACTCTGCTGTCGTTGCACAGGCATTGCAGCATGTAGTCACTCGTGTGCCAGGCTGCCCAGAGGTAAGGACAAGCTGTCCTCTGTGGGAGGCGTATCGTCATCGTCCTCCAGTGATGGGCCTGAGCAGTGTTGGCTGCCACTCTGCTGTGAACCTGCTTCATCCTCCTCCACCTCCTCCTCATCCTCCTCGTCCTACAGTAGTGGGCCCTGGCTGGCCACATTTGTACCTGTCCTCTGCTGTTGCAAAAAATCTCCCTCTGAGCCACTTCTAACAGACTGGCCTGAAAGTACTAAAAATGACCCCTTATCCTCCTCCTCCTCCTGGGCCACCTCCTCTTCCATCATCGCGCTAAGCGTTTTCTCAAGGAGACATAGAAGTGGTATTGTAACGCTAATAACGGTGTCATCGCCAATGGCCATGTTGGTGGAGTACTCGAAACAGCGCAACAGGGCACACAGGTCTCGCATGGAGGCCCAATCATTGGTGGTGAAGTGGTGCTGTTCCGCAGTGCGACTGACGCGTGCGTGCTGTAGCTGAAACTCCACTATGGCCTGCTGCTGCTCGCACAGTCTTTCCAGCATGTGCAAGGTGGAGTTCCACCTGGTGGGCACGTCGCATATGAGGCGGTGAGCGGGAAGGCCAAAGTTCCGCTGTAGCACAGACAGGAAGCGCGCACAGACGGCCCGCACTTTATGCAGCAGCTCTGACATGTCGGGGTAGTTGTGAATGAACTTCTGCACCACCAAATTCAGCACATGCGCCAGGCAAGGGATGTGCGTCAAACAGGCTAGTCCCAGAGCTGCGACGAGATTTCGCCCATTATCGCACACCACCAGGCTGGGCTTGAGTCCCACCGGCAGAAACCACTCGTTGGTCTGTTGTTCAATACCCCGCCACAACTCCTGCGCGGTGTGGGGCCTGTCCCCCAAACATATGAGTTTCAGAACGGCCTGTTGACGTTTACCCCGGGCTGTGCTGAAGTTGGTGGTGAAGGTGTGTGGCTGACTGGATGAGCTGGTGGAAGCAGAGGAGGAGGAAGCCGAGTAGGAGGATGAGGCTACAGGAGGCAAAAATTGATGCCCTGCGATCCTTGGCGGCGGAAGGATGTGCGCCAAAGAACTCTCCGCCTGGGGCCCAGCCGCCACTACATTTACCCTGTGTGCAGTTAGGGAGATATAGCGTCCCTGGCCATGCTTACTGGTCCACGTATCTGTGGTTAGGTGGACTTAGCCACAGATGGCGTTGCGCAGTGCACACTTGATTTTATCGGATACTTGGTTGTGCAGGGAAGGCACGGCTCTCTTGGAGAAGTAGTGGCGGCTGGGAACAACATACTGTGGGACAGCCATGGACATCAGCTGTTTGAAGCTGTCTGTGTCCACCAACCTGAATGACAGCATTTCAAAGGCCAGTAGTTTAGAAATGCTGGCATTCAGGCCCAGGGCTCGAGGGTGGCTAGGTGGGAATTTACGCTTTCTCTCCAAGGTTTGTGAGATGGAGAGCTGAACGCTGCCGTGTGACATGGTGGAGATGCTTGGTGATGCAGGTGGTGGTGTCGGTGGCACATCCTCTGTTTGGTGGGCGGCAGGTGCCAATGTTCCTCCCAAGGCAGAAGAAGAGGCCGAGGCAGCAGCAGAAGAGGGAGCAGGGGGAGCCAGAGTGAGTTCCTTGCTTTTAAGGTGTTTACTCCACCGCAGTTCATGCTTTGCATGTAGATGCCTGGTCATGCAGGTTGTGCTAAGGTTCAGAACGTTAATGCCTCGCTTCAGGATCTGATGGCACAGCGTGCAAACCACTCGGGTCTTGTCGTCAGCACATTGTTTAAAGAAGTGCCATGCCAGGGAACTCCATGAAGCTGCCTTTGGGGTGCTCGGTCCCTGGTGGCGGTGGCCAGTAGCAGGCGAACTCTCTTGGAGGCGGCTGTTCTGCTTTTGCCCCCTGCTCTCTCTTTTGCTACGCTGTTGGCTCGGTCTCACCACTGACTCTTCCTCTGAACTATGAAAGTCAGTGGCACGACCTTCATTCCATGTGGGGTCTAGGACCTCATCGTCCCCTGCATCGTCTTCCACACAGTCTTCCTCCCTGACCTCCTGTTCGGTCTGCACACTGCAGAAAGACGCAGCAGTTGGCACATGTGTTTCGTCATCATCAGAGACGTGCGGACTCCGATGAGGTGGTATTCCCATGTCCTCATCATCAGGAAACATCAGTGGTTGTGCGTCAATGCATTCTATGTCTTCCACCACTGGGGAAGGGCTAGGTGGATTCCCTTGGGAAACCCTGCCAGCAGAGTCTTCAAACAGCATAAGAGACTGCTGCATAACTTGAGGCTCAGACAGTTTCCCTGATATGCATGGGGGTGATGTGACAGACTGATGGGCTTGGTTTTCAGGCGCCACCTGTGCGTTTTCTGCAGAAGGGTGGGAGATAATGTTGTGAACGTGCTGGATCCACTGTCGGCCACCCAATTGACTAGCGCCTGTACCTGCTCAGGCCCTACCATCCTTAGAACGGCATTGGGCCCCACTAAATATCGCTGCAAATTCTGGCGGGTACTGGAACCTGAGGTAGTTGGTTCACTAGGACGTGTGGCTGTGGCAGAATGGCCACGTCCTCGCCCAGCACCAGAGGGTCCACTAACACCACCACGACTGCGTCCGCATCCCTAAGTAGATGTTTTCCTCATTGTTACCGTTCACCAAGCAACACAATAAGAAATAAAATATTTGGCCCAATGTATTGATTTTAAATTCAGGCCTTTTTTTACAGGCACCTAACACTATCTGCCTATTTATTTATGTAGCATATTACACAAATCCAGGCACAGCAGTAACCACTGATTTAGGGGAATATCAATTGTAGGCCTAGTATTTAGGCCCTGGATGAAAGGTATTCTTTTATGGACAGATTTACACTTGGAGATGCACAGTAGCGTACGAAGAAATATGTAGGATTATGCCTTCAGCAATTGTATTTTAACACTTTGTGTAATAAACCCTTTAACGGACAGAAATACACTTAGAGATGCACGGTAGCGTGTGAAGTTATTGAGGATGACCCTCTCAGCACTTGTATATACACATATACACCTTGAGTGAAATATACCCTTTTACGGACAGAAACACACTATGAGATGCACAATAGTGCGTGCAAATTTACAGGATTATGCTTTCAGCAATTGTAATGTGACACTTTTTGTAATATACCCTTTTACGGAAAGAAATATACTTGGAGATGCACGTTGAGTGTAATTTACCCTTTTACGGACAGATTAACAATTGGCCTGCAACAGCTGGAACACCAGATTCAGGGTATTGCTATATTGGCAAGTAAATTTCACCCCAGAACAAAATCTATCCTTTGACGGATACTATTATACTTTGCCAGCCACTGCTGGGACACAAGTTTCAGGGTATTGCTATTTTGGCAATTGATTTTCACCCCAGAACAAAATATATCCTTTTACGGACAGATTAACACTTGGCCTGCAACAGCTGGAACACCAGATTCAGGGTATTGCTATTTTGGCAATTGAATTTAACTCCAGAAAAAAATATATCCTTTGCCGGACAGATTTAACCTTGGCCTGCAACAGCTGAGACACCAGATTTACTGTATTTCTATTTTTGCAACTGTATTTCACCCCAGAAAATAATATATCCTATGATGGACACTATGAAACTTGTCCAGTCACAGCTGGAACACCAAATTTACGGTATTGCTATTTTGGCAATTGAATTTCACCCCAGAAAATTATCTATCCTTTGCCGGACACTATTAAACTTTGCCAGCCACAGCTTGGACACCAGATTTAGGGGATTGCTATTTTGGCAATTGAATTTCACCACAGAAAAAAATCTATCCTTTTCCAGACAGCAGACAGTATTATACTTGGCTAGCCAAAGCTGGAACACCAGATTTAGGGGATTGCTATTTTGGCAATTGAATTTAACCAATTTAATAAAATATATTTAATAAAATATAGAAATTTCTATCCTGAGTTTCTAGGGGTGACAATTAGCACAGCCAAGCCCCTGATGTAGGATATAGAAAAAAAAAAAAAAAAAAACTAGTATTGATGGATTAATGGACTTAGTGGCAGCTTGTGCTGGTGCACCACAAGACACAAAATGGCCGCCGATCAAAGTGACAGAAAACAGTGACAGAAAAACCCCTAAAAACCAGTGAGCAATTAACTAGCCGAAGTTGAATCATTCACAGCTGTAGATCGATCAGTTCATTAGGTGTTTTTGCTGACTTTTCCCTGCCTAATCTCACCCTCACAGAAGCTGCGTCCTCTCCCTATACTAATCAGAGCAGTGTGACGTGCGGCGCTACGTGACTCCAGCTTAAATAGAGGCTGGGTCACATGCTGCACTTGGCCAATCACAGCCATGCCATTAGTAGGCATGGCTGTGATGGCTTCTTAGGACAAGAAGTAAAACGCTAGCTGATTGGCTGCTGTGCAGCCCTTCAGAAAGCGGGAAGAAATCGCGGAACAACGGACCCGAACCCGAACCCGAACTTTTTTGAAAATCCAGTTCGGGTTCGCTCATCCCTAATCCTGAGTTACATCCTGTATTATGCTCCAGAGCTGCGCTCCCTATTTTGCTGGTGGAGACACTGTGTACATACAGTACATTACTTATCCTGTACTGATCCTGAGTTACATCCTGTATTAAACTCCAGAGCTGCGCTCACTATTCTGCTGGTGGAGTTTTTGTGTACATACATTACATTACTTATCCTGTACTAATCCTAATATACATCCTGCATTATACTCCAGAGCTGCACTCACTATTCTGCTGGTGGAGTTTCTGCATACATATTTTTAATTACTTATACGTATCCTATGCTGATCTTGAGTTACACAGCTTGCACTAACCTGCTCTCTTGGGTTGGTTGAGGAGCCTCACACAAGACATTATGACATGACACAGAAAGCCTGATGCAGTTATGTATTTTCTCTATGAGCAAAGTGGCCATGACCACTAGGGGGCAATCTATAAGCTTGCGTATGCTGCCAAAAAAGGATTGCCCCCACTAATGGCCTCAGCTGAGATCTCTGAAAGCTTATTATTTGTGCTATTCCTGCAGCCAGTGATGCTGTATAATCCTCAGGATAAGGCCTCACGCACATGGCCGTTGCCTGGCCGTGGCCGTATTGCGGCCCACAAACAGCAGGTCCGCAATATGCGGGCATCGGCTGCGTGCTCCCTGCATCACGGATGCAGACCCACACACTGCAAAAAAATAGAACGTTTTATTTTTTTGCGGTGCGGACGGATCACGGACCCAATCACATGCAAATTGCAGTCCCTAATGCACGGAATGGCCGCACAACGGCCGTGTGCATGAGGCCTAACATTGTAACGGTAAGAACACTTAAAGATTCCTGCATGTCACCTTCTCAAACGCTGGAGACTCTGCCAATAACTATGTAACACTTGTTCTATAATGTAGTGTTCTTTCCTTGATTTCCTGTGTCTTCTCCAAGGAACAAGCTCTGATCTTAAGGGCCTATCATGTCAGTCTTACGCACTGTATAATTAACAGACCCTCTTCATTATAGAGAATTTCTTTTTTTTTGCCAGTTTTAAACTAAATTTCATCATAAACTTTATCTGCACGTGTGTCTTAGGACGTGAACGCATAGCACCCGCACTGAATCCTGACCCATTCATTTCAATGGGTCTGTGTACAGTTCTGCTTTGTGTGAAAAATGCAGCATGTTCTATATTCTGTGGTTTTTCACGAAGCCCTGGCCCCATAGAAGTGAAAGGGGCTTCAGTGAAAAACACATTGCATCCGTAAACAAGTGCGAATGCGATGTGTTTTTCACTGATGGTGCTAGGAGATGTTTGTAAACCTTCCGTTTTTTATCAAGAGCGTGAAAAACGCATCAAAACTGAACAACTGAATGCAATCGCAGACAAAACTGACTGAACTTGCTTGCAAAACGGTGCGAGTTTCACTGAACGCATCCGGACCAAATCCGTCACGCTCATGTGAAAGGGGCCTTAAAGTGCACCTCCAATTATAAAACAACTTTTCTTAAGTGTATAGAGCATGTGACTATAAAAAACTTTGTAATATACCTAATCAACGAAAAGTGTTTCTTTCTGTATTTATCAGGCTGCTTTGCTATTATTTCCTGCTTTCAACAATGATGTCTATGGAGAGAGAATGGGGAAGAGGAGGAGGCGGCTGGATGAGAGACACACAAACTGCAGTTTCTTAGCTCTGCTACACTTAGCACTAAGTTGTGACTCTACTGTATCTAGTAAGAAAATGATCTACTACTGTTGACAGTGAAATCGCTATCTAGCTGGCAGCAGCCTCCCCATCCCTCCTTTTCTCTCCATAGAGGTTTGTGTATGAGGCCAGGACTGGTGTTATTAGAGATAAAAGGCTCAGTGAAGGAAAGTAGGAAGAAAACAGCCTGAGAAGCCCATGATGAGATATCATTCTTTAATAAGATATATTACAACATTTTTATTCTCCTGCAATATTCATTTATGAAGACTTGTTTATGATAGGAGGTACACTTTAAGTTAAGGAAGTGGACTGTTAGGCTGGGTTCACACGGGCGTCATGAGAGGCGGGTGCGTTGCGGGAAAATGCACGATTTTTCCGCGCGAGTGCAAAGCGTTTTAATGCGTTTTGCACGCGTGTACGAAAAATCGGCATGTTTGGTACCCAGACCCAAAGCCGGACTTCATCACTGAAATCAGGGTTTGGGTTGAGTATTCTGTATATTTTATTATTTTCCCATATAACATAGTTATAAAGGAAAATAATAGCATTCTCAATAGAGAATGCAAAGTAAAAAGGGCAATAGAGGGTTAAAAATAATAAAACAAACTAACTCACCTCCTCCATTTGATCGCGTAGCTGCCGGTCTCCTGTTCTGTCTTCAGCTGGGCGGGGGGTGAAGGACCTTCAGTGATGTCACTGGGTCACATGGTCCAATCACCTTTTTTTATTATTTTTAACCCTCTATTGTCCTTTTTACTTTGCATTCTCTATTGCGAAGGATATTATTTTCCTTTCTAACTATGTTATAAGGGAAAATAATAAAGATCAGGTCCCCATCCCGATCGTCTCCTAGCAACCATGGGGGAAAATCACACCGTATCCACACTTGGTTACGGATGCTTGCGATTTTTTCCACAGCCCCATTCACTTCTATGTGGCCAGCGTTGTGTGAAAAACGCAGAATATAGAACATTCTGCGATTTTCACGCAACGCAAAAGTGATGCGTGAAAATCACTGCTCATGCGCACAGCCCCATAGAAATGAATGGGTCCGGATTCAGTGCGGGTGCAATGTGTTCACATCACACATTGCACCCGTCCGTGTGAAAGGGGCCTTAGTGTTGGCATTGAATCAGTCCAACCAATTGCCTCGCACTGGCACAGTGCGTTATGTCTGTTATAAATCAGCCGACAACCATTCCGGTCATGCCAGAAATCTGTCATCTCTACGGCGGGACCACATTGTCTTCCTTAAAAAATAGGAAAAGAAAACGACTGCACATATTCTGTATAAAAGGCAAGGAGCTGTATTTTCTTCTTTGCTTTTCCTCTTATTTCTTTCTTAATTACTGTAATTAAGGTTTATGGTTTTAATGAGTGGGAATAATATAAATAATGTAAAGCCCAGTGGCCATAATTACTGGGGTGATGTGTAATTGAGCCTTTTAATGGCAAATTACCTGAACTGCTGCTGATTTTTCCCAGTAGAAGGTGCATGAGAGTATGAGGAGTGTGAACACAAGCCTGAGAGGAGGCTCAACCTCTGGAGACGTCGGGAGACGAGAGCGAAGGACGTGACAACCAACCGGCCAGGGCAAAGATTCAACTTGATGCCTTAGCCCTGTACCTAAACAAGCACTACTATGCACCTTCTACAGCCCTGGCCGCCAGTGAACCCATGGCAAATTGCTGCATCATACTGTAGTATGCTGGTCACATTATAAGGCAGTTTTAGAACATGTCTTCCTCTCTCTTCCTATGAGAAGCAGCCATGACTTGACCTCCATATCAAGTGATAAAAAAGTCGTCGGCGACGCAGAGGAGAAGACAGAAGTCCTTTACAACCACTTCTGCCTTTTCTTTTCCTCCAACAGTAGTGGTCAGTAAGCACTATACATTGAGTAGAGGACGTGGTAATGGCACTGCGTCTGTCGGACCAGGTAATCATTGGGTAACCCCCTGGCATGGCAGAGCGTGATCAGCTGTTCCGGTGACTGGTGAGGACAGGGGTCTCTTTACATTTCTAATTGGGACTCTTATGAATGCCCCATTTACAGTGGAAAACTGCAAAGAATAAGTGAATGAGGGAATATCCCCTAGAAGTCTTTTATGATCTCATTGGGGATATGATGTGTAAGGCTCCATTCAGACGTCCGTATGTGTTTTGCGGATCCACGGATCCGCAAAACACGGACACTGGCAATGTGCTTTCCGCATTTTGCGGATCCGCATATTGCCAGAACCATATAGAAAATGCAATTTCTTGTGCGCAACTGCGGACAAGAATAGGACATATTCTATGTTTTTGCGGAACGGAAGTGCGGACCCAGAAGTGTGGTTTCGCAATTCCGGATCCAAGTAGGACAAAGTCTGTCCCCATAGAAATGAATGGGTCCGCAATTTTGTTCTGCAAAAACATAGAATATGTCCTATTCTTGTCCGCAGTTGCGCACAAGAAATTGCATTTTCTATATGGTTCTGGCAATGTGCGGATCCGCAAAATGCGGAAAGCACATTGCCAGTGTCCGTGTTTTGCGGATCCGTGGATCCGCAAAACACATACGGACGTCTGAATGGAGCCTTACACGAGATATGAAATGTATACAAAAATTAATCAAAAATATATAAATACAACAAAGACAAAAATGTGACACTTTGTTGTAGTGTAAGTTTGCCAAATAAAAAAAGGCAAAAAACAAGAGCTGTACATTAAAATATATTTTGCATATAAAATATAAAACCATATAATACACTCCTCAGCATTACGATCACAAAACCTAGAAGGAGATGTTAATTTTATGCAAATGATGAAAAATGGAAAAAGAATATTCAAAACATTTAGATTTATTGCAAATGGAGTATGAGCTCCGCACGCACAGAAACCCATGCATTTACACTCCTCGGCATACGATTGACAACAACCAATGCCATCTCAGATGTGCTCGATGGGAGACAACTCCGAAGATTTGCAGGCCGTGGTAGCAACGAGCAACATGCAGCCTGGCATTGTCCTGTTGAAAAACTGCAACTTGAACCCTTTGGAGAAATAACCAAAACACTGGTTCCACGGCCAAATCAATGTAATGTCATGCTGTTAGTGCCTGAAATGAAGACAATAGGGGTCTGGCTGCCACACATTATGCCCCCCCTCACCATAATCCCTGGAGAAGGACCACTCCTACTGATTTTCCTTGTGTAGGCCTCTTCATGGTGTTGCCACCTCGGCTCTAGACCTGGCTATCACTGTGTCTAAGACGGACATGTTGAAGAGGATAGACCTCCATTCCAGCCTTCATTGCCATTTTGCTGTGCCCAAGATAGCTTTTGAGAGCGGTGGCATGAGGTTAGTGGACTCCTGTAGCTGAACGTCTGGCTTGTAGGTAACCCAATGTTGTGCAGAAGCCTTCTGATGGCTTGTGTAGATGCTGTTTGCCACCCAAGGCAAAAAAAAATTATTTGTCACAAAGCGCATTTCTTTGCAAGTAGTGGGTGCATTGAGCGCTCCCCTTCATTGTACCCTTCAGATGCCACGTTCATAGCTGATTGCGGCATCTGACAGTAATAATACAGTGTAAAATAATTTAAAGAATAATAAAATAAAATCATACTTACTCTCATCCATTTGATTGCAAAGTGCCGGCCGTCACCATCTTGATTGAAGATCTAGTGTGAAATCTTGCCCGGCCTTTGATGATGTCATCATGTCGGCCGGTGTGGTGATGTCATATGTCACCACGCATGGGATTTCGTGCTAGATCTCCAATCAAGATGGCGGCGGCCGGCTTTTCGAGCTCAAAAGGATGAGGTAAGTATGATTTATTTTTTATTTTTAACCGTTATTCAGGGACAATCGATTCATTACCACAAATCACAAGGCAATTCGGCTTTGCAGCAAGTCACATTTTTCCTGAAATTCGGATCGTATTCCACTTTGTGGAGTTCGATTCGCTCAACCCTAGATCTGACATCCAATTCTACTTGCAGTACAGAATGGATCACTATTCTGATGATCTGCCCGCGCAGAGATTCTCCTCTGTGCACCTCTTCATGTTCTTCCAGTTCCTCGTTGTTCTTCCAACCACCAGGACACGCAACGTTGACCAGCGCTGACACCTCGTCCTAGACACACCACAATCTGCTGGAGTGATTAACCAAGGTTTCTCAGGTCAAGGTTTTTATCCCTCTCAGTTTGTGATAAGTGGTGATAATAATAATCGTCACATCGATGAACAGGAGGCATCGCACAATCTTCCCACACAACCTGATCAGATTTTTTAGGTCTCATTTGGCTAAAAGACTTCACTTTCTGGCTTCTATATCCCTCCCATGTGCCTCAGCTTGAAACTAGGTGCCAGCCCTATAAACCATGTTACTATGTTACTCGTCATTGACGAGTCTGTGCTATATTAACAACTCCTATCATTGTTACTGTTATTGTTCTGTTACCGATTAGCAGCACCACAATCCCCTGGATAATATTTCCAGACGTGTGTAGTTGGGGAAGAGACACCTCATTAATAAACCCAGTTCTGGCTGCGCACAGTTTGCTCCACATTTCTTGGCTGAGCTAATGGGGAGCCGGGAGACTAGAGTCCGGTCAGTGAGAGGTTAGACGGGCAGAGGCTGCGGCTGCTTGAAAGCTCGACACGGAACATTCTCTACAGAGAGACCCAACATAAAGAGTGCAGTCGCTGTGTTATTCAGAGAGAGCGCAGACAACCGTAACTCTGCATCTCATTTACTCAGACAGCCATAGCTCTATATTTAATTTAAGCCAAGACGGCCTGCCTGGAGAGCGCCAGCATCAGACAAATTTATAGCGTAGAGGAACAGCACGATGTGTGTGAGGGAAGAGCCAGGGCCAAGCTGAGAGCTGAGCCGAGCAGATCTGGCCAGTCCTGGGAATTATCTGCCGCTGTATAGACAGTGATTTTTGCAGATTTGTATCCATTTCCTATCTAAATGTTCTCGTAAAAATCCATGCATCCAATGTGGAGGTAATGGAGCAGAAACATGAAAGGACTCAAACATATTCTGCCTCTGTGTGTTTTACAGTAACCACACATTACATGCATTGCTCACGGCCCCCAATGTGAACCCTACCTTCTTGTCTCTTTGGAAGTCATCTAACAGACCCCCATGTCACCTTCACATGGGGTTCTATTCTGCTGAAATCCTTGGAGAATCCTCAGACGGGCCAGTTCAACCCTGACATATGTTAAGTTGCATCACCGCGACACAGTCATCTCCATATCCGCCCCTCTCTAATCTAAGACCACCAGGGATATTGACTTGTGTTGGTCGTCGTGAGCACTTGAATCACTAATATTTATCGTGAATATCGCAATTTTGAGAATTTGCAAATATTTAGAATATAGTGCTATATATTCATAATTTCGAATATTCTACTTTTTTCATCAGTAACCTCCCTTCTTGCTTGTTGGCCAATGAGAAGGCTGCAATGTCTTTGTCTGAGCTTAGCAACATCCCTAGCAACCAATAGAAAAGTTACCGACCCCTTACTATATAAGAACGTCCCCAGCAGCCATTTTCTGCAGTTTTTTGCAGTTCTGAGGGAGAGAGCAGTGTCATTGCTGTGCTCTGTGCTTTGCTGTACATACAATTAGACAGTTTACTTAGATATATAATTCAGATAGTTAGGGGGAGATAGTCAGTGTAGGTTACATTGATTTATAGTGTAGCTGAGGTTTGGCTGTCCATACATACATAGTGCTGTGATGTCACCCAGTTGCACGTATTGTGCAAAAATATGCGCATCATTAATTGCCGATTTTCGCAATCGCGAATTTATATTGGAGCATTGTACCTGCACATAAAGCTATTGTACTGTTCTGCCGTTCTATCTTCAGTCTCAGGAAACTTCTAGCAGCTTGAAAAATGTACCCAAAGTGACCCACGCCTGTATTGCGCATGCTTTACGCGAACATTACATTGCCGATTTTTCGCAATCAAGAAAATAACGAATATTGGCGAATATTAGTTGTCTTACATCATGTACATCTTACCCGTGATTTATTATTTTTTTCACTTTGGATTCTCCTGACCCATTTTCACCATGTAAAATAAAAATTCACTTTGGTTTGTTTCCATCTTGTATGTGGCACTTCCTGTTGCTATATTGAACCAAATACATAATTCATCTACTGTGGCATAATTTTCTATGCCACAGTTCCCGTACCGACCCTTAGTTTAGCTCCTCCCACCCGGCTAGCTATACAGACGCTCCCCAATCACTGCTGTATTGCTGTTTTGACACATCCATGGACATAACATTACAGGAAGTAAAGAGCTGAATGGACACGGTCACGTGACCACAGCCCAGAAAGGAAGATAGGACCAAAAGAGGTACAATATATACTGTCATTTCTTGATCCAGGGTTGCAGTATTCTGCAAAGTGCAAAATAATGTATTTCTGTGTAAAACATGTAGTTATTGTATGTAGTGTGCACATGGTATTTAATACACTGTACCATCCACCACCAGTTAATGGGCGGAGCTGTTTTCTCTCACCATAAGTTTGAATATTTAGAACATTCTAGCGTACGGTAGCCTAGCTAGGGCTACTGAGAGGAAGCTCATGTATAGAGCTGCCACACAAAACCATCCTGGAGAAGGATCTGGCCAAGACAGGGCCAGCGAAAACAACTACCAAAGCAGACCAGATTTTGAGGGAAGCTGAAGAGAAAGTTCAGTAGAGATAACCTGTCTGATAAAGAATGTTTGATTCTACAGCATCCATGTTCAGGAATTGCCTCCGGTGCCTGAGCATACCATACCACAGTTTGTTCTGCTGTGAGAATTTTGTAGGGATGTACTGTAATCGCTGCAACCTGTTCAATGAATGGAGCAAAAGAGTTTGCCTGCGTCAGGCAGAACTGCTCTGTAGCATGCATTGCATTACTTTAACAGAAGTATTAAACCTCATGCCTAAATGTGAATGCGTACAAGTCAGCTAGAGAAGCATACAGTTAGAAAGACTACTTTAAGTAGACACATTGTGACTTATTAACTACTTGTGAGAAATCAAAAGGGTCGGCAGGTAAGAACCCAGAGACAGGAATCCCACCTGGATAACAAGCTCTGGGACACATAGCACTCACCTGCTGCTGCAACTGGATGAAAGACGCTCACTGCCTAGACTTGTGGTTCACCTCTCCGGGAAACCATGGAGCTCACTTCTGCAGGCAGGTGATCAACTCTGTTCCCCCTCCGAGGAACACAGAATCCCCCTCACCGGAGGCACAACACACAGGGTAACGCTTTGTAAACATGCTAGGACAAACAACACCAACAGACCATACATGTAACTACAAACAAGACATACAACATAAACCCACACCAAACAACCACACAGGTAAGGTAGGGAACAAGGAGGATACTATGGGAAGACAAACTATGTCCACCAAGGAGGTCCTCAAGCTGGACAGATGGAAAAGTCCAGCATGGCAGCATAACTCCAGCTCCTAAAGAAGCTGAAGTCCCAATTAGCCCAGGCTCCAAGCACCAGTACTATAAGAGCCATGAAGCCACACCCTGCTCACCCTATCTTAACCCCTAACACACCAGAATGGGAAGGGAAACAGCCTTAAAGGGGAAGTGCACACGCATGCTTAACAAACAACACGTTGCCACTGGCAACAAGCATGCGTAACAAAAGTGTAACAGTACAATGCACCAGACCATGACACCGCCGTGACACAGGGATGCTGACCTCTACAGTCTTTCTAGACTACCAAGCAATAAACTCTTTCCATTACTCAGTCAACCAGAGATGTTAGTATAAACCCTTCTACTATCTGAGACCACCAATGATATTGCCATTCATCACTAAGTTATCCTAGATAACCAGAGGAGTTGGCATTAACCCTTTCAATAACCAAGACCTTCAAGGTGTGTTGCTTTTAATAAGTGATAAGTATGTACAGTATAAGCCCCCAAAGCTACCGTAAGACACCGGGAATATTTGTATAGTTTTAGAGGTCATCATCAACATGTTACAGTAACATGGTGACCCTGAAAATCTGGAGTCCTTATATTATTCAGTGATTATAATATGGTGTGTCTTCAGCTTAATATCTCATTGGATTGCACAATGCAGAAACAATTCATTGTACTGTCTTATTGTAAATGCCATTGGCACAGCAGCCATTCAGTTCTCTTGTAAAACGGAGCTCATCCGGGTAAAATACATATTTGCCTCTCTCCCGGGGTCCTGCCCTCAGTGTTTTTCTTTAGATTGACCCACAAATAGCAGCTTAATTCCCCTTGCAGTTTACAATTTCAATGCTTTTCTCTGGCTTTAACCTGGTTTTGATCATGGCAGTCCCAGTGGTGCCATTTACCCTCGAAACAGCCAAGCAGTACAGCAGTGGAGGAATGTTAATTTCTTTCAGGAGACGTTGATCTCTTGGGCATTACAGGGGTAATTGAGATTTGAAGAAATGTATATTCAGTGGTGAGTGCCATAAATAAGATTCAGCGGGATCTTTATACTCCTTCGAGCACCAGTCTGGTAGATTATTTGTCTTCACTGGGAATTAAGCAGTGGGAGGCGAGGATTACACAAGTGCTACACTGAATCCAACCCTACACAGCTACACAAAAAGGAAAAAAGGGAACCTCACTGGAAATTTAATGAACTCTTGAGATCCAGGGTGGTCCGCTCAATGGCATGCTGGATTCAGGAGACAAATGATGCCTTACTATACACTTAGTAATCCAGGATTCGGATATTCCTACAGATCCTGAATAGCGACATGCAAATTATTGTAAATGTAGGAATCCATTTTTGTAATTTGTGTCTAACCTGATTGGTAACATTCTGGAAGAACCAAGGAAACAAAGGGACCTTAACGAGGCAAGAATGTGGGAGGGGAGAAGGTGTTCTCCTTCATACTTTGATGGCATATCACCAGGATATGCCATGAATGCCAGTTCAGCGGGGATCTTAATATATTCAGGGGAGTAAGCACCAGTGAGATAGATAGTTACTACAGCCAGAGATGAACAACAAAACACTTGAACAACTACTGTACATAGCAATTACATAAATACCTTTATTGACATGCACAAAATGCTAACAATGCTAACTTCATCCCTTCACAGGCGAAACGGCGTTGGGCGGGAGACGGCTGAAGGGTCGACAACACAGCACTTGGTATTTTGTTACCTTTTATTTTTAGGTTTCTTTACTTGTGGAGTGTTTTGCAGTCTTCTATGTTATTTGCACTATGTTGCTTTTTCACTAGTGTTATTATTTTTGTAGACTGTTCACTCCCTCTATTTTTCTTGGTGGCTGTGATTGTGGCTGACCCTGCAGCCGCCCCCTGTGGTCTCTCCTCTCTCTCCCTGTGTATTTTTTACCTGCTGCTTTGTACATTCTATATTTTTACCAATCTTGTTAGCATTTTGTGCATGTCAATAATGGTATTTATGTAATTGCTATGGAGTTGTTCAAGTGTTTTGTTGTTATTCTGACTTAGTTCTTTTTTTTCCCTCCTAGCTCATATATATTTTGCTATTGCTGAACGCATCCGCAACGCATCCGGACCTAATCCGGACACGCTCGTGTGAAAGAGGCCTTAGAACTACAAAATACTGCATACAATGGCTAGAGATGTCCCGAACTATTCGCCGGTGAACAGTTCCCGGCGAACATCGCATGTGCACGTTCGCCGCGGCCGGCGAACATATGCGATGTTCGATTCGCCCCCTATACATCATCATTGAGCAAAATTTGACCCTGTACCTCACAGTCAGCAGACACATTCCAGTCAATCAGCATACCCTCCCTCCCAGACCCTCCCACCTCCTATCAAAAAGCAAGGACGGCATCCATCTTAGATTCATTCTGAAGCTCCAGTGTTAGTTAGAGCAGGGAGAGTGGTGCTGCTGCTGCTGAATTAATAAGGAAAGTGTTAGCTAGGCCAGTGTTCTGTGTCCACTCCACTCCTCAAAGACTCATTGGCCTCTTTCACACGAGCGTGTCCGGATTAGGCCCCATTCACACTTACGTAGTGTGTTGCGGATCCGCAACACACCATGCCGGCACTCCCCATAAAGATGCCTATTCTTGTCCGCAGGCGACGGACAAGAATAGGACATGCTCTATCTTTTGCGGAGCCGCTGCCGGATGTTTCGTTTTTCACTCGCGTAATAAAAAACTGAAGGTTTACAAACAACATTTCCTATCAACCATCAGTGAAAAACGCAACACACCCGCACTTGCTTGCAGATGAAATGCGTTTTTCACGCAGCCCCATTCACTTCTATGGGGCTAGGGCTGCGTGAAAAACGCAGAATATAGAACATGCTGCGATTTTCACGCAACGCACAGTGATGCGCAGTGACCTAAAGTTCAAACGAAGCATGGGTCCGAGCATGGGTCTTTTTCCATCTCCCGGTTCCAAAAATCTATTCACTACACCGGCCCTGGCCCTGATAAGGGACATAACAGACATAACAGAAACTGATAGGAATAGTACTTAGTCAACACTAGTTGCATTTGTAGCAAATTCCATTGCAAGTGCCCAAAATTAGAAGGAAGTGGACAAAGCAAGCTTTTTTTTCTATCTCCCCATGCAAGGATTCAATTCAATACACGTCCCCCTGATAGGGGAGTTAACAAAGATTAAAATGGTAAGAATAGTAGTTCACACTATTTGTATTGGTGGAACAGTACATTGCGCGGGGCACGCGCAGTGCCCCAAATTGGAAGGAAGAGGACCGACCAACCATCTTTTTCCATCTCCCGGTTCCTAAAATCTATTCCATACACCGGCCCCTGATATGGAAAAAAAACAGAGATTAAACTGGTAAGAACATATTTTTTAAATTTAAAACAAAGAGGATAGCCTCTGCGGAGCTGGGTATTTATTGGCTGCGTTACTAAACGCTCATGCACAATGGCTGTAGGCTCATGCGTCCTTTTGCGGAGGTGACAAACCTGGTCAGTCAAACCCAAGGCAACATCATCGACCTCATCCAATATGCAATTTTTCTGGAGTGTGCCCTGCGAAGAGTGCTGGTTCAGGCCATAGATGAGCAGGAAGAGGAAGAGTTGTGGTCACCATCACCACCAGAAGCAGCCTTGTCGTCGTTGATTGCTGGACCTGCGGCAACACAGAGAGAGAAGTCTGAAGAAGAGGAGTCAGAGGAGAAAGGTGGCTTTGAGGAGGTGGTAGACCAACCACAGCAGGCGTCCCAGGGGGCTTGTTGTCACCTTTCGGGGACCCTTGGTGTTGTATGTGGCTGGGTAGATGAAGAGACCTTCAATGACGTCAGTGAGGACAAGGAACGGGACATGGCTAGCTTGGTATCCAACCTTGTGCAAATGGGCAGTTTGCGGTTGTGCAAAAGGACTGTTTGCGGTTGTTTGCGGTGCGTTAAATGGGGAGTTTGGTCTGTCAGAGTTTGGTCTGTCACTGTGAAGCGGGCGTAACCCTTACACTACCAGATCGATACAACATCATACCTGATCGTATACACACACTGGATATTTTAAAGCATGTTATTCCAAACAATTTAGAAATGTTGAAATGCCAATTGAAGTCTATGGCGGTTCGCCCAGTTCGTGAACATCTCTAACAATGGCTGCTGAGGAGGTTCTTATATAGTAAGGGTTCAGCAACTTTCCTATTGGTTGCTGGGGATGTTGCTAAGCTTAGACAAAGCCATTGCAGCCTTCTCATTGGCCCACAAGCAAGAAGCAGGTAGGGATCATGGGTTTAGAGGAAAAAAAAATCTAGAATATTTGCGAATACGAATATATAGCACTATATTCTAAATGTTCGCCAATTCTCAAGTGGCGATGTTCACAATTAAAATTCGCAATGCAAACATTGGCGCCCAAAATTATTCCTTTGCATTAAATACAATCACTTGAGTACTGCACTTCCTGCAGTACAGACTGGGTATATACACCTCACCTTTCTTACAGTCTGAGGCTGCTTTCAGACGTCCGTGTGTTTTTTGCGGATCCGCAAAACACGGACAACAAACTTTTTAGCATTTTGCGGACCGCACATCTCTGGCACTCTCATAGAAAATGCCTATTCTTGTCCGCAATTGCGGACAAGAATAGGACATGTTCTATTTTTTGCTGAATGGAAGTGCAGACCCGGAAGTGTGTCCCCATAGAAATGAATGGGTCCGCAATTCCGTTCCGCAAAATGCGGAACAGAATTGTGGACGTCTGTATGGGGCCTTACATTCATGACCATCCTACTGCTCACTAGAGTAAAATGGCAAAAGTGCTAGGAAATATTGATGCCCCTTGTTGGCTCAAACCAATTTTTTACATTTCTTTCCTCCTGGCTACTCATTTTCCAAGAAATACAGCAGGAAATGACCAACTTTGAAAAAACATGATTTTGTGATACCTGGTTGAGAGATAATTATGCTATATGTGTCTATGTGCACCCATCCAGTGGTTGTAATGTGAATTGCAAGGGTTTTGACAGAATGTCACGTTAATGTATTGAATGTATATCGTTCAAAATTGGAGCAAAAGTTATTGAAAAGTTTATGGGGGACACATCTGTAGTTAAGCCTATTATAATCAATGGCCTCTGTAAAAAAGGATAGTGGAGCCAAAAGGTTGTGGTATTTTCTTGCGCTTTTACAGATTAGTGTGGGTCACAGAGATCAGTCTCCGAACGTGTCACTGATATTTAACATCTCATCTGGAAGCCAAGGTAATAAAGTCGAAAAAGTAATATAAAAAAATAAATACATAAATTAAAAGAAGTAATAACTTAAATGTATAAGTACATTAAAAAATCATTTGGTGTTAGAGTTATTGCTTATCATCCAAAGGCATTTACCAAAGTTAGAAAATGAAATACAACATCTGGTCAACAGAATATGTTTTCTTGCCAGTGAAGATGAGCTAATGGATTCTAAACTAATCGGATTTGACTTCAATTTAGTAACAATTTGAGGTGGATCTAATTCAGAATTTTTTGTGACTCGATTTGGGCAAACTCTAGGGGTGGGGGGGGGGGGGGAGAGAGAAAAAGACATAACATAGCTCTAAAGGCATTCCCTTATGCATTCCGTCACGGAATTGCGTTATGGTCTGTGATAACGGAATCCATAACGCCATTTACATTATACTGCAACCCGAACCGAAAACGAATTTCAAAATATAAAATTCGCTCATCCCTACTTGTAAGGCTAAAAAAAGACATCCGTCCATCCAGTTCAGCCTGTTATTCTGCAAGTTAGTCCAGAGGAAGGCAAAAATATAAAAACGGTAGAAGCAAATTTTCCTCATTTTAGAGGAAAAAAATAAACAACATTTTTAAAAAGTGATAAACAAGAGAGACTTCAGAAGGTCTTACACAAATGCACACCGACTGGATCACTTTCCATTCCGGTAGAATTGGTTTGGGCTTCAATCGAATGGGACGAACACTTTGGCCGATTTGAACCCAGATTGAACTTAATTTTGTAAAGATAGTCAGAATGGTTCCCGTGGGGATAATTGGTCATCAATGTTAATAAGGCCTAAATTAGTTAAAGTTAACATTGTAAAAAAAAATACCAAATCCTCCAAAAATAATAGTAACATTTATTTATTTTTCCTTTCTGGATCTACTATTTTTGTAGTATTAGAACTTAAAAAAAAGAAAAAGAAAAAATGTTAATAAGCCAGAATGACTATTTCTGACTTGCATTAATCTGAATCCCAGCCAAGTCTTAATAGCAATTGCAAACCTGTAATACAGTATATTTTCATGCAGACATTGATCTCGGGTTTTAAATTATTTCAGCAGATAATTTTTTTTGTCACATGGGTGATACAGTAGGTTGCCGGCTGCCTTCCCTGGCTGCAGAGCTTTAAGGATCAGATGCATTGAATCAATAGCCCCCTCTTTGCAAATTCTCGTATTGACCTTTCCTTAATTGAAATATCACTCAATGCTCTTTATGTAGGGAGATAAAATATTTTAATGCATTAACTTAATTCTTGCAAGACGGGAATGGTTGTTGAATGGTTTTCTGAGACTTTTCAAGGTAAATTACACTGGTTCCACAAGATGGATGGAATATAGAGATATTTTTTGCAGAGTGGTACAGTATATCTCATGAGCAATCTTACAAGTCTAACATCTAATTGATTAAAGAAATGTATCATCATGAAAGGAATCGAGTATTATTATAACTAGTGTTGAGCGAAGCGAAACATTTGTAGCGGAATTCGGTCTGAAGTTTAGGAAAACTTCGATTCGCAACAAAGCTGAATTTCCTCGCTGTTCGTGGTAAGCAAAGTTTAGAAAAATTGGATTTGACTGCTTCCCCGAATTTCTTTGCAAGTAGTGGGGGAAATGATAGGGAACGACGATTGCACACCGGATAATAGTGGGGGCTTTCAGAGGTTAATACGGTAAAACCCAAATAAATAATACCTTATCCATTTGAGCACGAAGACGCCGCCACAGCATCTTGACTGAAGAAACAGCGTGAAATCTTGCGCAGGGCGTGATGACATCATCACCCTGGCCAACTTGGTGAGGTCACGTGGGATCTTCAATCAAGATTGCCATAGCGGCCTCTTCCCACTCAAATTGATAAGGTGAGCAAGATTTTTTTTTTTAATGCCATTTCAGGGAAAATCAATTAGTTACCGCGAAGAATGAGGAAATTCGGTTTCGCGGCAAATTACATTTTTCCTGAAATTCGTATTGAAGTCCTATTTGGATACTATAATTCACTCAACCTTAGTGGTAACGAATCAGGTTTTCCTAAAATGGCCAGCCAATCTGCAGATAGCTATCTTCTGTGATGTCACAGCCCTATAAAGTCCTCATTCAGCATGGTCTCTGCCATTGTCCTGTGAGCTGAGCATAGGGAGAGACATGGCAAGCGCTCATGTGCTAGGAACACTGCTGCCATCTTGTATTAACCCTAGTAATTTTAAGAGCAAAACCCCACTAGGTTTTCCCACCTCAACAGTGAACATTGAGGTCAGATTTCTCTAGTAGTGAGTGTGACTCATAGAGCTTACATTTCTCCAATAGTGACCCATACAAGTCAGATTTCTCCAGCAGTGAACCATAAAGGTGAGATTTCTCCAGCAGTGACTCATGCAGGTTATATTATTCCAGTAGTGACCCATACAGGTTAGATTTCTCCAGTAGTGACCCATAGAGGTTAGATTTCTCTTGTGGTGACCAATACAGGTGAAATTTCTCCAGTAGTTACCAACATAGCACAGATTTCTCCAGCAGTGACCCATAGAGGTGAGATTTCTCCAGCAGTGACCCATAGAGGTCAGATTCCTCCAGTACTGACCCATACAGGTCAGATTCTTCCAGTACTGACCCATACAGGTTAGATTCTTTCAGTACTGACCCATACAGGTCAGATTCTTCCAGTACTGACCCATACAGGTCAGATTCCTCCAGTACTGAAGCATACAGGTCAGATTCCTCCAGTACTGACCCATACAGGTTAGATTCCTCCAGTAGTGACCCATACAGCATAGATTCCTCCAGTAGTGACCAATACTGGTCAGATTTCTCCAGTAGTGACCCATACAGGTCAGGTTCCTCCAGTACTGATCCATACAGGTCAGATTCTTCCAGTACTGACCCATACAGGTCAGATTCTTTCAGTACTGACCCATACAGGTCAGATTCCTCCAGTACTGACACATACAGGTCAGATTCCTCCAGTACTGACCCATACAGGTCAGATTCTTTCAGTACTGATCCATACAGGTCAGATTCTTCCAGTACTGACACATACAGGTCAGATTCTTTCAGTACTAACCCATACAGGTCAGATTCTTCCAGTACTGACCCATACAGGTCAGATTCTTTCAGTACTGACCCATACAGGTCAGATTCCTCCAGTACTGACCCATACAGGTCAGATTCCTCCAGTACTGACCCATACAGCATAGATTCCTTCAGTAGTGACCCATACAGGTCAAATTTCTCCAGTAGTGACCCATACAGGTCAGATTCTTTTAGTAGTGACCCATACAGGTCAGATTCTTTCAGTATTGACCCATACAGGACACATTCTTCCAGTAGTGACCCATACAGGTCAGATTCCTCCAGTAGTGACCCATACAGGTCATATTTCTCCAGTAGTGACTCATACAGGCCAGCATGGTGGCTCAGTGGTTAGCACCGGTCCCTTACAGCTGGGGTCCTAGGTTTGAATCTGACGAAAGGCAACATCTGCCTGGAGTTTGTATATTCTCCCCGTGTTTGCGTAGGTTTCCTCCCATACTCCAAAGACATACTGATAGGGAACTTAGATTGTGAGCCCCTTTGGGGACAGCGGTGTGCTGATATCTGTAAAGTGCTGCAGAATATATCAGTGCTATATAAGTGCTTAAAACAAATAATAATATATTTCTTCAGTAGTGACCCATAGAGGTCAGATTTCTTCAGTAGTGATCTATAGAGTTCAGATTTATCCATTAGTGATCTATAGAGGTTTCATTTCTCCAGTAGTGACCCATACAGGTCAGATTTCTCCAGTAGTGACCCATACATGTCAGATTTCGCAAGTAGTATTCTATAGAGGTCAGATTTCTCCAGTAGTGATCTATAGAGGTCAGATTTCTCCAATAGATATTAGATTTCTCCAGTAGTGACCCGTATAGGTCAGATTTCTCCAATAGATATTAGATTTCTCCAGTAGTGACCCACACAGGTCAGATTTCTCCAGTAGTGACCCATACAGTTCAGATTTCTCCAGTAGTGACTCATACAGGTCATATTTCTCCAGTAGTGACTCATACGGGTCAGATTTCTCCAGTAGTGACCCATACAGGTCAGATTTCTCCAGTAGTGACCCATACATGTCAGATTTCGCAAGTAGTATTCTATAGAGGTCAGATTTCTCCAGTAGTGATCTATAGAGGTCAGATTTCTCCAATAGATATTAGATTTCTCCAGTAGTGACCCGTATAGGTCAGATTTCTCCAATAGATATTAGATTTCTCCAGTAGTGACCCACACAGGTCAGATTTCTCCAGTAGTGACCCATACAGTTCAGATTTCTCCAGTAGTGACTCATACAGGTCAGATTTCTCCAGTAGACTTTACAAATTAAGGCATAGACCTTGAGTGTTAAAGTCTTGTTATTTCGGAGCTTTCATACATTTAGTATTATGTTGGATGCCACGATGTGGTCAACTGTCGTATCCATATTTCCAAAATCGGACCCTTTTAAGAAGACTTCTCCAGCCGTGTCCTCTCTGTGCCACCTTCCCTTTCCGCTTTCTCTGGATCGATATGAAGTCATACTCCTCGTCAGGCAAATTATTGTAGCACAAATTAATACCATCACTTCACGTCTTGGAGAAGTGTTTTCTTGCTTGCGACTTTGAGACAAGTTTGAAGACGTTTGCGTGATTTGCCCTTGATGAGATGAATATTCCCCGTTGACTTTTCCAACATGCTGACCCTGTGGAGAAAGTCACGTCTTTAAACTCTGAGCATTCTGCAACGCCCCGGGCTCCTGCCTCTCTCTCGCCTGCGGTTTCAAAGCAGCGAAGCCTCCAATTTAATGCAGCACACAGCGATCTGGAACAGACGGCGACCGTAATTTTTTTTGCTGAACATTAATTATTGAATGGACAACTAGTAATTAGGAATTTTATTTTTTATGGTATTTTCTAATATTGTATTTTCTTCCAGTTACAGAACAGCCAAAGTTTTAAAAAATAGCAACAAATCTCGGATTCTGTAATCAGATTTCCAGCTGTAGAAACATTTCTTCTCGTTTCCAATGCAGAGGAGGCTGATACAGTCTGTCACACATCAAGCCGGCATGTCATTGACTGATGTCTTATAAATGTTTCATACTGTAATCTGGGGAACACACAATGTGATGTTATTTATAGTCTTGCTGACCCACCACCGTCCCCTCGCTGGATGAAAAAAACTTAGGCGATTCTGAAGACATCACAATCCGATTTACTGCTCAGATTTCCACTGACAGTAAATATGAAAAATGATAAATAAAAAAAGCCAATCAAAATAGTTGAAAATCAAAAAAGAAAAACAAAAAGCCTCAAATCAACACATTTTTGCAGCAAAATGATCTACTTTTGTACTCTAAAAATAATTTCTACAGGAATTGGGGTTAAATTCACTGTAGATTATACTTAAAGGGGCTGTGTGACCTAATATTTAAACATGAAAAACTAGTTATTTTTATAATTTACGCAAAAATGCTCCAGTTGTAAGATTTTATTTTTACTTCATCATAATGGTGCCCCTTGTGTTTAACCCCTATAGTAATGTGCACGACCAGTTGGTCACACATGGTAAGTTCATGATTCCTGAGAAAAGACACACCCCCTGAGCTGTGATAGGGCTGTAGCAGATAGGACACACCCACTAAGTTGCCAACCTGAATAACGTCTAGTAGAAGAATTGGAGAAAGGAATGGGGAGATCTCTGGATCCATGTGAGGTACAGGGCTGTTTCTAGCTTAGTTGGAAAGAGATTGTCATGTACCATATGATGTCTGATTTATTATTTTTTTACGTCAGTCATGGCATAACCTCTTTAAAGAGGTCTCTGATGTACCTGTGGCCGCTGTTCATTGTATAGGGCCCCCTGTAAATTGGACTATGAATGCAAATAGTACATATGTACAGTATCTTGCCAAGAAGAAGACAATTGTTCTTCAGGTACAGAATGTGTCTCCAGCGTGACCTTGCAAGATAAATATTCATGAGACCATGCTCTTTGGAGATATCAGTACAGGACATTTCATTACTTCAGAGCTGTAACATCTCCCTTATCTCTGAACTTGAAACCCGGAGGACATTGGTTCCCGACTCACAATGATGTGGGGAGGAGGTAGCCTTTATTAATACATATCTATTTGATGGCAAAGGCATGTTGTATTTGGTGATGTCAACTACAGTCACATCTCCAGAAGCTTTGCAAAGTGCACACTTAGAATGGAAGTGGATTAAATATACATCAGTAACAATAAATACACAACCATTATACAAGGAGATACACTCATTCTGTTCCTGAAGGTTTAGTTAATAGTAGGGACTTCAACAGCAGGATAGTGAGTGCAGCTCTGAAGTATAATGCAGGCTGTAACTCAGGATCAGTACAGGATAAGTAATGTATGTACACAGTGACTCCACCAGCAGAATAGTGATTGCAGCTCTGGAGTATAATACAGGATGTAACTCAGGATCAGTACAAGATAAGTAATGTATGTACACAGTGACTGCACCAGCAGAATAGTGAGTGCAGCTCTGGAGTATAATACAGGATATAACTCAGGATCAGTACAGGATAAGTAATGTAATGTGTGTACACAGTGACTGCACCAGCAGAATAGTGAGTGCAGCTCTGGAGTATAATACAGGATGTAACTCAGGATCAGTACAGGATAAGTAATGTAATGTGTGTACACAGTGACTCCACCAGCAGAATAGTGAGTGCAGCTCTGGAGTATAATACAGGATGTAACTCAGGATCAGTACAGGATAAGTAATGTATGTACACAGTGACTGCACCAGCAGAATAGTGAGTGCAGCTCAGGAGTATAATACAGGATATAACTCAGGATCAGTACAGGATAAGTAATGTAATGTGTACACAGTGACTGCACCAGCAGAATAGTGAGTGCAGCTCTGGACTATAATACAGGATGTAACTCAGGATCAGTACAGGATAAGTAATGTATGTACACAGTGACTGCACCAGCAGAATAGTGAGTGCAGCTTTGGAGTATAATACAGCATGTAACTCAGGATCAGTACAGTATACGTAATGTAATGTATGTACACAGTGACTGCACCAGCAGAATAGTGAGTGCAGCTCTGGAGTATAATACAGGATGTAACTCAGGATCAGTACAGGATAAGTAATTAGCGATGAGCGAGCACCAAAGTGTTCGGGTGTTCGGGTACTCGGTCCGAAACACATAGCGATATTTGTGCGCTCGGCCGAGCACCAAAGTATAATGGAAGTTAATGGGAGACAACCACGCACCCCCTGCTCGGATGAGGGGAGGATGCCTGGTCCATTGGAAAAGGTCAGAAAGTGACAGAAACAGCATACGGACCATCTTGGACTCCAATGTCGCTGCTGGGAACCATATTCTCCCAGTTGTCCGCCACTTTTACATAGCGACAAAATCACACCCCCTCAAAAAAACAAAAAACATTTTTAGAGGTAAAATTGTTAGGAAACATTCTTTCCTGTATATTCAATTGTATATACAGTGCAAATGCTGCCAGAAATTACAAGGAAGAAGCACTCCTATACAGCCTGTATATCACATAAAGGAGGGCCTCATTCACATGGTGGTACAATTGTTCATGTAGTGGGACTTCTACACTTATAAAGCCTATGCACTAAGTGAAAGCGCTGCCAAAAATTACAAGGAACCGGCACTCAGATACACCCTTTATTATGCATAAAGGAGGGCATCATACACACCCATGAAAAATTATGATTGATGGCCTGCTGGTGACCCTCAAAAACATTTGGAGAAAGGGCCTGCTGGTTACCCTCTAAAACATTATAGTTGAATGCCTGAAAGTGAGCGGACCCTATAAAACATTGGAAGTGAGAGACTGAAAGTGAGCGAACCACATAAAACATTGCAGTGATGGCCTACGGGGAGCAGACCATATAAAACATTAGAGGTGAGGGCCTGAAGCCGAGCAAACCCCATAAAACATTGCAGTGATGGCCTACAGGTGAGCAGACCATATAAAACATTGGAGGTGAGGGCCTGAAGGTGAACGAACCCCATAAAACATTGCACTGTTACCCTAAAGGGGAGCAGACCATATAAAACATTAGAGGTGAGGGCCTGAAGGTGAACAAACCCTATAAAACATTGCAGTGATGGCCTACGGGGAGCAGACCATATAAAACATTAGAGGTGAGGGTCTGAAGCCGAGCAAACCCCATAAAACATTGCAGTGATGGCCTACAAGTGAGCAGACCATATATAACATTGGAGGTGAGGAACTGAAGGTGAGTGAACCCCATAAAACATTGCAGTGTTAGCCTAAAGGGGAGCAGACCATACAAAACATTAGAGGCGAGGGCCTAAAGGTGAACGAACCCCATAAAACATTGCAGTAATGGCCAACAGGTGAGCAGACCGTATAAAACATTGGAGGTGAGGGCCTGAAGCCGAGCAAACCCTACAAAACATTGTAGTGAGGGCATATATATTCTGTATGGAAGAGGAGGCGGAGAAGGAGGTGGAGGGTGGAGGGGAGAAGTCAGGGGCAATCCAGGCCTTGTTCATTTTTATCTGAGTCAACCTGTCAGCATTGTCAGTGGACAAGAGGATACGCGTATCTGTTATAATGCCACCAGCAGCACTAAATACACGCTCAGACAATACGCTGGCGGCAGGGCAGGCCAGCACCTCCAAGGCGTAGAGCGCAAGTTCGTGCCACGTGTCCAGCTTGGACACCCAGTAGTTGTAAGGCACTGTGGGATCATTTTGGACGCTGACACGGTCTGCAATGTATTCCTTCACCATCTTCCAAAACTTTTCCCTCCTTGTAGCACTAGGCCCCGCTTCAGCGTAAGGTTGCTGGCAGGGTGTCATGAAAGAGTCGCATGCCTTGGAGAGTGTTGCCCTGCCTCTGTTGGAACTACTGTGTGTTCCCCTTGTCTCCCTTCCTCGGTTGCCTAAGTAAGTACGGACTCTGGCAGCCGCATTTTCAGATTGATAATTTTAGAGCTATCTGTCAACAAGGACCTTCTCGTATTGCACTGTTTTACTCGTCCTCTCCACCGCAGGAATGAGAGATGAGAAGTTCTCTTTGTAGCGGGGGTCGAGAAGGGTGAACACCAAGTAATCTGTGTTACCTAAAATGCGTATAACGCGAGGGTCGCGGGAAAGGCAGCCTAACATGAAGTCAGTCATGTGTGCCAGGCAAGACGTCAATGTCAACTTCAGGGTGACTCTCAATACCCTCATCTTCCTCCTCCTCTTCTGCAAATCCACGCTGAAACGATGGAATTAAAGTTCCATGGATACTAGCCTCTGTAGCAGAGGCAAGTGTCTCCAGCTCCTCCTCTTCATGGCCCAATTCGCGCTGAGAAGACGAACTAGGGGAGGTCTGGCTATCACCCTGTGTCATCTCCTCCCCCATTATCTCGTTTGCCACATTCAAAGCATCTTCCTTAATTGTGAGCAGCGATCGTTTGAGTAGACACAGCAGTGGGATGGTTACGCTGATAATAGCGTTATCGCCACTAACCATCTGTGTGAATTCATCAAAGTTTTTTAAAACCTCACATAGGTCTGACATCAATGCCCACTCCTCACTTGTGAATAGTGGCAGTTGACTGTAAAGGTAATGACAATGTTGCAGCTGGTATTCCACAACTGCCCTCTGCTGCTCACAAAGCCTGGCCAACATGTAGAACGTAGAGTTCCACCACTGGAAGCCGCAAACGCTGCTGCAGTCTTGACAGGCCGGTTGATGCTGTGGACGACTTTTGGAAATGGGCACACAAGCGGCGCACCTTCATTAGTAGCTCCTGCAAATTGGGGTAGGTTTTAATAAACCGTTGAACCACTAAGTTTAAGACGTGGGCTAGGCATGGAATGTGTGTCAGGTTGCCGAGCTCCAAAGCCGCCACCAAGTTATGGCCATTATCAGACACAACCATGCCTGTTTCTAGGTTGAGTGGCGAGAGCCACAGCTCTGTCTGGTCCCTTATACCTTGCCACAGTTCTGCGGCAGTGAGCTGTTTGTCCCCTAAGCAGATCAGCTTCAGCACGGCCTGTTGACACTTACCCACAGCAGTGCTACACTTCTTCCAGCTAGCGACTGATGGCTGACTGCTGTTGGAGGTGGAAGTGGAGGAGGAGGTGGTGGTGGAGGAGGAGAAGTGGAGGTTGGACCCAGTAACATAGCTGCTGGAGGAGACCCTGATGGATGTAGGGCCTGCAATCCCAGGGTACGACTCACTCCCAGCCTCCAAAACATTCACCCAGTGTGCGCTCAGGGAAATGTAGAGTCCCTAGCCACCAGCACTTGTCCATGTGTCCATGGTGAGGTGGACCTTCCCAGTAAGTGCGTTGGTCAGGGCATGGGTGATGTTGTGGGACAGATGCTGGTGTAAGGAACGCACAGCACACGGTGAAAAATCGTGGCGGCTGGGGACTGCATACCGAAAGACGGCCGCCGACATCAGGCTGGAAGGCCTTAGTGTCCACAAGCCTAAATGGCAACATTTCAAGGGCCAGTCATTTTGAAAGTTGCGCATTTAGTGCTATGGCCTGTGGGTGGGTATTTACGCTTGTATTCGAATGCCTGTTTTATCGACATTTGGACGCTGCACTGGGACAGGGAAGTGGATGTTTTTTGCTGATGGTTCATGCGAAGGTCCAGGTGCAGGGCTAGGGGCATCCGGGCCTGCGCCTTCGACAGGGCATTATCCAGCAGTGCGTAACACAGGGGAAGAGGAGGCAGTGGTGGGACCCGCAGACCCAGAGTGTGGATGCCATCTGGCGGAGCATGCTGGTGGTGGTGAGGAGCTAGTGTTCACGCCTCGGCTCATTTTGGTACGGCACAGGTAGCAAACTACCACTCTTTTATCGTCTCCGCTTTACTCAAAAAAGCGCCATACTGCAGAACACCTACCCCTTGGCAAGGTAGATTTCCGCATGGGGGTGCTCGGTGTAACGGTTGCGGGCCTGTTTGGTGTGGGCCGACATCTCCCTTTTGCAACCCCACTGCCTTTTCTAGACTGTTGCGGTGCTGCGGATCCCTCCCGCTCTGTACTGCTGTCCTCGCTCAGCTTTTCACCTTCCCCATGTTGGGTCAGTGACCTCATCGTCCACCACCTCCTCTTGCACTTCCTCACCTTGCTAATATTGCTGACTTGACCTAAACACAACCTCAGTGATTGACAACTGTGTCTCATCATCATCCACCTCGTGAACGAATGACTGCCATTCACCACCTTCATCTTCTTGAGACTGTGAAGGCTCAAAAGGTTGGGAATCAGGGCACAAAATCGCAGGTACCTCTTCAAGAGTGCTTGGCGAGAGAGCCAAATCAAGTACTGGTGATAAAAAGAGGTCATGTGAATATCCGAGTGTGGTTTCACTTGTTTGGCCATAAGTGACATGGTGGGAGGAAGGAGTATCAGAGTGAGGATTCGGTTGCCCAGACTCTTGGCTACAGAGACTGGACTTAGTGGAAGAGAGGATGGTGCTTAACCAACTGAAAGCATTATCTTCTGCAATCCAACTGACCACCTGTTCGCACTGGTCCGACTTGGACAGTGTTGTCCTGTGCCGCCCAGCTAAGTTAGACATAAAGCTGGGAAAGGTGGATTTTTTGTTTTTTCTGGTGCACTGGCAGCAGTCACAATTTCACAATTCCCAGGGTACTGGATACAGAAAAATACAGATTTTGGCGACTACACTAGGCCAGAGATAATGTAATTTTGACGATACACACTGTATTCGGATGTAGTTCTATATTGGATATAAATTTGTCCCAAATAAAATGTATTCTCTGCTGGAATACTGTATATACGGTTGCGGTCTAAACGCACACACAGATGTGGCCAAAACTAGTTAACCATGACCAAAATATAAATCACTCTTTGCTGGAGTAATTAATATAACGGGTGCAGATTGAACGCACACACATCATGACTAAGGGTCCGCACTTATAGTGATCCAAAACCAGTCGATTTTTTGCATTGCGGTATGTTGGTTTTTATGTGCACGGGATTTAAATAAAGCCTCAAGATTTTTTTCAGTGAAGCTGGACCGTTTTTCTCTTTATTCTGGGATGTGGCACAAATTAGGTTAATTTCCCCAGAAAAAAATTTCTCTGATGGTGCAGTGTATACTGCACACTGTAGTGAATAAGCCCCTTTTTATAATGTCTGCTCAACACACTGCTTTATGATGGTGCAGTGTATATCTCAGTACCAGGCACACTTTAGTGAATAAGCCCCTTTTTATAATGTCTGCCCAACACACTGCTTTATGATGGTGCAGTGGATATCTCAGTACCAGGCACACTGTAGTGAATAAGCCCCTTTTTATAATGTCTGCCCAACACACTGCTTTATGATGGTGCAGTGGATATCTCAGTACCATGCACACTGTAGTGAATAAGCCCCTTTTTATAATGTCTGCCCAACACACTGCTTTATGATGGTGCAGTGTATATCTCAGTACCATGCACACTGTAGTGAATAATCCCTTTTTTATATTGTCTGCCCAACACACTGCTTTATGATGGTGCAGTGTATATCTCAGTAGCAGGCACACTGTAGTGAATAAGCCCCTTTTTATAATATCACACTGCTTTATGATGGCGTATTGTAGCTGTCACTATCTTTCTGTCTTCTAGAAGTTTGGGTAGTTAAAAAAGCGATTTTCAAGCCCTGCACTATCTGTCCCTTCCTGGTGACGCCTGTCCCTGATTGCTGAAGCAACCCCCTTCTTCTTCTTCAAAAAAAAAAAGGTGCGGCACTGCTGTCAAACACAAACTGTAGTCCTTAAAAGGACTGTTGGGTTTTACAATAAGTTTTTTGGAGTAAAATCAATAAGTTTAAAGCAAAACGCTATTTGTCCCTGCCTACTGTCTGCTCTCCCTGACGCTGAATGAGCCGAGCACCGGACCTCAGCTACTATATGAACTTGTATCACGTGTTCCGGCCAGCCAATCAGTGTAAGGCTTACAGCTTACATGGCTATGGCCTTACATATTTACTTTATTTAAAACAAAGATGTATCTTATAGGCTGAAAAATGCTGTACTTCTCATTAAATTTACAGTTAGAGACAAGGTGGGATTGGGGCAGGCATGTCCAAACTCTGGCCCTCCAGGTGTTGCAGAACTACAACTTCCATCATGCCCATCTGTAGGTTGATAGCTGTAGGTTGTCCAGGAATGATGGGAGTTGTAGTTTTGCAACATCTGGAGGGCCGGAGTTTGGACATGCCTGGATTAGGGCTTCATCACCCATCACATTCTCAGTAGAGTAGGATATTTTCTGAACCCTGATGTTTGTTGTGCAATCCTATAAGCTGAGAAAATGTGGAGATTTGGCTGAGCATGCATGGGGCTGACTTTTAGAGTCTATGGAAGGCTGTCTTTGTAGCTCCAATAAACCTCAGTAGAAAGGGCTACAGGTGGTCAAGGTTCCATAGGTGGGATGGCTAATTGGCCACTCAGTTCTTTATCATGGCTGACCATGACCCCAATGGATCATGACTGTGCTTGGCGGTGTTACCCTAAGGGTTTCTATGTATATTGACAGGCGCCACCTATCTGTCTGTATTGCAGCTTACTCTCCATCCCTATGTGAAAAATCCATTTCACATGCACTAGCCCTGGAAGAGGGCAATATGGATGCCCCATGGTAATTTATAATATTGTAATATTATAGATGGTATCATATATTTATATTTGTATCAAAGAGTAAAATCTCATTGTGATTTAGAAGAGCGGTTTGGCAACCGTGTGCTTCATTCCAGCAATGCCCCTTCTGAAAGTCAAAACCAGCTACGAGAAAACCGCATGAAATATTCATTTTGCCGATGCATTTGCAGGTTTATAGGGGACGCTGTTAAGTACCGAGGGACAAATGGCTCCAAAAAATTGTTTATTGAAATTCACAATTGAAACTTTAATGATTCGGGTGATAAAATGCATTGGAATTCAAGCACATAACAGAATTTACTCCATGGCTTGGTCATTTCACTACATTTTAGAACGGTAAATATGTCGGAAAACACTAATATATATTCCGAAATATCCGGACTCGCAGGACCTCCTCTGTGTTTCCTACTGAACATAATTTGCCTTTAATGAGAATTTTCGGTGTGAAGATTGGATTATTTGAATGCAAGCAATCCATGTGGAAATTCTTTTCTGTAGCGTATTACCAGCCAGCAACTCGAGTACCTGCTATGAACTTTAGAAATGCACAAAATTAATACCGCACCCTGGCTGAAAACATAATTGTCAATATACTTGTTATTAACACCAGACCCTTCAAAAAGTGCATGGATTATTTAGAGGCATATAACGATTTACTGAGCTATTTTATTGTCCTTACCTAAGGACACAGAAAATAATTGACATGCCTTAAAGCCTCCTGCTTTGTGTTCATTGTAGCCCATTCCCACCAGGGTTTCTGTATCCTGGCAGTGCAAACCAGCTTTCCTGTCCCTCCATGAAGGCTGTAGCCTGATTATCGGCAATTCCACTCCTCTTTTATGTCCATATGGCATGAGTGGGTGCCCCCTCTGGCTCCTAAAGGGTCAGCATGTACACTCTAATATAATCCAGCTTGTTAGTGACCACTTCACGGTACTTATGACACCTTCCCCTTTTTGAGGGTGCCTGAGCAATAGGTTCCCTAGCTTGCTAGTATCTGTGAAGGAGTGGTGTTTCTGCTATCTACTGATTTTCAATTTGTTTCTTAAGATTTCGCACATTATCCTCAATGAAGATGGATGCAACAGCCTTTCCGCAAGCAAAATGATGAGGTAAGTATTTTTTTGTTTTCAGGAGTTTTAGGAAAAATTGATTCATTACCACGAAGTGCGAGGAAATTAGGCTTTGTGACAAATCAAATTTTTCCTGAAATTTAGATTGAAGTCCAAATCGTTACTTTGATTTGCTCAACACTAAATATCACAAAATCAAGGTTATTTTTTATTTATTTTTAATGCTGGTCATCTCTCACCAGATTTGTAGGCCGAAGAGAACACACTGCTGTTCAAAATAACTGACATTACAGTAAAAATCCAAATCCCAAGATATTACTTATCTTGAGGAAGCCATATTTGAGTTCTACAATATTCGGCCACTAGGTCACCTTAACTAAATCACATCTGAGTAGTGGTTTCTTGAGATGTGGAGTCTGTAAAAGGAACTTGTTAAGACTGGTGCATCCTGCAGCAGATGGATCATTTCAGGTCATGAAGCCTTGCGAATGGGTGTTTGTGGCGAAAATAACCTCGCCACAGGGTTTTGGAGGGGCCTGTTTGCCAGCCTTTTGCCTCAGGATTATGGCCCATATACAAAAACTTTGTTTCCCCTCAGTAAAAAAAAGGCTTGTTCGAGTCTTTATACTATGTGGGTCAGAAAATGGGATTTACCGGACAAACTGAACAAGACGCTTTCAACAAAAGTATGCACAAACGGATCTGTTCATGCAATTTGTACATTCTTGAAGGAGAAGGTAGACCGGCCGCACAGCCTAAATCTGTGGAACTGTTCTGGGCAGGAAAGCCATGCTTGTGCTAGGTCAAATGTGACTTCCATGGAATTCTGGAGCCCCTGCTCGGATCTGGGTGATTTGTGAATATATTGTTTGCCCAGATCAGAGCTATCCACGGATGTAATATTTATGGGGATATTTGGGGTTTCGAGGTGTTTTCTGTGTTTTGGGAAAAATGTGTGTTTTCTGCCTGTGAGTGATTAAGTTAGCCCCTTGTGTTTGTTAATTTTATCACAGGCAGAGCCCATTGTGTTTATCTATTGTATCCCAGGCAATGGGGGGGGGGGGGTTGTGTACATTTGCTGGGAGTGTTTTCATGCTGTAAATCCATGTGATTGGTTAATGTAAAAGCTATGTCAGTCTGTGACATGTAGCCCCATTAAGGAGGTCCTGTTCTACCCTTCATTAAGTCTGGGCTCATGTTTGGGGGATTGGAGAACTATACTCTGAGGATTGCTATAATCACTATACTCCTCAGAGTATAATAACTAGCTCTTTTAAGAGCTTGTTCCTGCTTTGCTCTCCGGAGGAAGAGAGGTTCACCCACTGGAGCCTGGAGCCTTGTCTTAGGTCTAGGGTGGGTAGGAGATGACAAGACCCCAACCAAGCTGCGGCAGTTTGTGGGGTCTGTAGTGCTCATGGTGTCAAGTGGAGTGATTGGAGTCCTCGGGAAGCTCTAGGAGCATCCATCAACGGAGGTACCTAGTCGGGGTGGCAGGAGATCCGTTACAGTAGTTCTGAAAAATTTTATTCAGCTGCTTCACCAAATTTCACAAAGAAATTCGCATGGTGACAAATTACTTTGTCACAAAGAACATTCTTTTGTATGTAGCGAGCGCAATGATGGGGAACTGTGATTGAGCCACCCTCTGTCATTGAACTCCTCAGATTCAGCGATCATCGCTGATTGCAGTATCTAATCTTACAATTGAGGACTTTCAGGGGTTAATTTGGTTAAAAATATATATATATATATACTCACCCTATCCCATTTGTTTGCGGAGAGGCTGTCGTGGGCATCTTGATTGAAGGCACCATGAGAAATCTGGTGCGGTGGTGTGATGATGTCATCATCCTGACCTGGCATGGTGACGTCATCAAGATGGCCGTGACCTCCTCTCCGTGAGCAAATGGATGAGGTATGGTTTATTTTTGTTTTCTTTTACTGCCGTTTCAGGAAAAATAGATTTTTTACCACGAAGTGCAAGTAAATTTGGCTTCGTGCTGAATCAAATTTTTTTCCTGTTGAGTTTAGAAAGAACCTGGGGTTAAAAACGAATTTTTGAGGTTGAAGAGTGCCATGTCCCCCAGATTACTCAAATGCCTAAACATGAAAATCTTTACCAGTGTTTGCGTCGATAGGATAACAGGGGAATAATTGCATGACTTAGTTGATGAAACGAGTGATTACAATCTGTGTACAGTAAATACATTCCGGAGATGGGGCACTTTCAGAAATTCTATTCCCCATTGATTTTTCCAAACAGACCTCACACTGAGCCTTTGTGAAGCTTCCATCTACAGATATACGTATACATAATAATCTACCATTGTTAAAATGCAGCAGAATGATTTGTATTTACAGAAAAATAGAAATGTTTTAATAATAGGTAGAAATTCTCCTGAATATAATGCTATGTCTATGAAAGATGCCATGGGGTCATAGGAAGCCGTCATTATCTCCAGGATGGCTCAAATGTGGTTCGCTTTGCTGTGTCTGTACTCCATGCACAGGACATAATTAGAGAGTGAAATTATAGTCACAACAGTGGTCCCTCAAGTCACATATAAAAGTCAGAAAGTGTGTCAGAAAATTACTCGACTATAAAGCTAGAGAGAGCAGAGCAGTACATGCAACACCGTGCTGTGCCACAGAGAGGTACAAATGGAAAGTGTCCCCAAATGCAGAGACAGCTATATACCCTGCAGATAGTATCAGAGCTCCGATATATACTGGCAGACACAGAGTCCCCAGATATAGTGGCAGGCATAGAGTCCCCAGATATAGTGCAAGATACAGAGCTCCCAGAGATAGTGCTAGACACAGAGCCCCCAGATATAGTGCAAGATACAGAGCTCCCAGAGATAGTGCCAGACACAGAGCTCCCAGATATAGAGCCAGGCACAGAGCCCCCAGATATAGTGCCAGATACAGAGCTCCCAGTTATAGTGCCAGACACAGAGCTGCAAGATATAGTGCCAGATACAGAGCTCCCAGATATAGTGCCAGACACAGAACTTCAATATATAGTGTTCTCAGATATAGTGCCAAACGGGAGCTCCAAAATATAGTGTCAGACACAGATCTCCCAGATATATTGTCAGATACAGAGCTACCAGATATAGTACCAGACAGAGATATCCAAGATATATTTCCAGATACAGAGCTCCCAGATATAGTGCTAAACAGAACTCCCAAATATAGTGCCAGATACAGAGCTCCCAGATATAGGGCTCCCAGATATATGGTGCTAAACAGAACTCCCAGATACAGAGCTCCCAGATATAGTGCCAGACAGAGATCTCCAAGATATAGTGCTGAACAGAGCTCCCAGATATAGTGCCAGACACAGAGCCACCGGATATAGCGCCAGGCACAGAGCCCCCAGATATAGTGCCAGATACAGAGCTCCAAGACATAGTGCCAGATACAGAGCTCCCAGACATAGTGGCAGACACAGAGCTCCAAGATATAGTGCCAGACACAGAGCTCCAAGATATAGTGCCAGACACAGAGCTCCCAGATATAGTGCCAGACAAAGAGCTCCAAGATATAGTGCCAGATACAGAGCTCCCAGATATAGTGCCAGACAGAGATATCCAAGATATAGTGCTAAACAGAGCTCCCAAATATAGTGCCAGATACAGAGCTCCCAGATATAGGGCCAAACACAGAGCTTCCAGATATAGGGCCAGACACAGAGCTTCCAGATATAGTGCCAGACACAGAGCTACGATATATAGTGGCAGATACTAAGCTCCCAGATATAGTGCCAGACACAGATCTCCAAAATATAGTGCTAAACAGAGCTCCCAGATATAGTGCCCGACACAGAGCCCCCAGATATACTGCCAGACACAGAGCCACCAGATATAGTGCCAGATACAGAGCTCCCAGATATAGTGCCAGATACAGAGCTCCCCGATATAGTGCCAGATACAGAGCTCCCAGTTATAGTGCCAGACACAGAGCCCCCAGATATAGTGCAAGATACAGAGCTCCTAGATATAGTGCTAGACACAGAGCTCCCAGTTATAGTGCCAGACACAGAGCCCACAGATATAGTGCCATATACAGAGCTCCCAGATATAGTGGCAGACACAGAGCTCCAATATATAGTGGCAGACAAAGAGTTCTCAGATATAGTGCCAAACGGGAGCTCAAAATATAGTGCCAGACACAGAGCTCCCAGATATAGTGTCAGACACAGAGCTCCCAGATATAGTGCCAGATACAGAGCTCCCCGATATAGTGCCAGATACAGAGCTCCCAGTTATAGTGCCAGACACAGAGCCCCCAGATATAGTGTCAGACACAGAGCTCCCAGATATAGTGTCAGACACAGAGCTCCCAGATATAGTGCCAGACACAGAGCTCCCAGATATAGTGCCAGATACAGAGCTCCAAGATATAGTGCTCAACACAGAGCTCCAAGATATAGTGCAAGACACAGAGCTTCCAGATATAGTGCCAGACAGAGATATCCAAGATATAGTGCTAAATAGAACTCCCATATATAGTGCCAGACACAGAGCTCCCAAATATAGTGCCAGATACAGAGCTTCCAGATATAGGGCCAAACACAGAGCTTCCAGATATAGGGCCAGACACAGAGCTTCCAGATATAGTGCCAGACACAGAGCTACGATATATAGTGGCAGATACAGAGCTCCCAGATATAGTGCTAGACACAGATCTCCAAAATATAGTGCCCGACACAGAGCTCCCAGATATAGTGCCCGACACAGAGCCCCCAGATATAGTGCCAGACACAGAGCCACCAGATATAGTGCCAGATACAGAGCTCCCAGATATAGTGCCAGATACAGAGCTCCCAGATATAGTGCCAGATACAGAGCTCCCAGATATAATGCCAGACACAGAGCCCCCAGATATAGTGCAAGATACAGAGCTCCCAGATATAGTGCTAAACACAGAGCTCCCAGTTATAGTGCCAGACACAGAGCCCCCAGATATAGTGCCATATACAGAGCTCCAAGATATAGTGCCAGATACAGAGCTCCCAGATATAGTGGCAGACACAGAGCTCCAATATATAGTGGCAGACAAAGAGTTCTCAGATATAGTGCCAAACGGGAGCTCAAAATATAGTGCCAGACACAGAGCTCCCAGATATAGTGTCAGACACAGAGCTCCCAGATATAGTGTCAGACACAGAGCTCCCAGATATAGTGCCAGACACAGAGCTCCCAGATATAGTGCCAGATACAGAGCTCCAAGATATATTGCTCAACACAGAGCTCCAAGATATAGTGCAAGACACAGAGCTTCCAGATATAGTGCCAGACAGAGATATCCAAGATATAGTGCTAAATAGAACTCCCATATATAGTGCCAGACACAGAGCTCCCAAATATAGTGCCAGATACAGAGCTCCCAGATATAGGGCCAAACACAGAGCTTCCAGATATAGGGCCAGACACAGAGCTTCCAGATATAGTGCCAGACACAGAGCTACGATATATAGTGGCAGATACAGAGCTCCCAGATATAGTGCCAGACACAGATCTCCAAAATATAGTGCCCGACACAGAGCTCCCAGATATAGTGCCCGACACAGAGCCCCCAGATATAGTGCCAGACACAGAGCCCCCAGATATAGTGCCAGATACAGAGTTCCCAGATATAGTGCCAGATACAGATCTCCCAGATATAGTGTCAGACACAGAGCCCCCAGATATAGTGCAAGATACAGAGCTCCCAGATATAGTGCCAGACACAGAGCTCCCAGTTATAGTGCCAGACACAGAGCCCCCATATATAGTGCCAGATAAAGAGCTCCAAGATATAGTGCCAGATACAGAGCTCCCAGATATAGTGCCAGACAAAGAGCTCCAAGATATAGTGTCAGATACAGAGCTCCCAGATATAGTGCCAGACACAGAGCTCCCAGATATAGTGCCAGACACAGAGTTCCCAAATATAGTGCCCGACACAGAGCTCCAAGATATAGTGTCAGATACAGAGCTCCAAGATATAGTGCCCAACACAGAGCTCCAAGATATAGTGCCAGACACAGAGTTCCAAGATATAGTGCCAGACACAGAGCTTCCAGATATAGTGCCAGACACAGATCTCTCAGATATAGTGCCCAACACAGAGCTCCCAGATATAGTGACAGACACAGAGTTCCCAAATATAATGCCAGACACAGAGCTCCAAGATATAGTGCCAGATACAGAGCTCCAAGATATAGTGCCCAACACAGAGCTAAAAGATATAGTGCCAGACACAGATCTCCAAAATATAGTGCTAAACTGAGCTCCCAGATATAGTGCCCGACACAGAGCCCCCAGATATACTGCCAGACACAGAGTTCCCAAATATAATGCCAGACACAGAGCTCCAAGATATAGTGCCAGATACAGAGCTCCAAGATATAGTGCCCAACACAGAGCTCCCAGATATAGTGCCAGACACAGAGCCCCCAGATATAGTGCAAGATACAGAGCTCCCAGATATAGTGCTAGACACAGAGCTCCCAGTTATAGTGCCAGACACAGAGCCCCCAGATATAGTGCCATATACAGAGCTCCCAGATATAGTGGCAGACACAGAGCTCCAATATATAGTGGCAGACAAAGAGTTCTCAGATATAGTGCCAAACGGGAGCTCAAAATATAGTGCCAGACACAGAGCTCCCAGATATAGTGTCAGACACAGAGCTCCAAGATATAGTGTCAGACACAGAGCTCCCAGATATAGTGCCAGACACAGAGCTCCCAGATATAGTGCCAGACACAGAGCTCCCAGATATAGTGCTCAACACAGAGCTCCAAGATATAGTGCAAGACACAGAGCTTCCAGATATAGTGCTAGACAGAGATATCCAAGATATAGTGCTAAATAGAACTCCCAGATATAGTGCCAGACACAGAGCTCCCAAATATAGTGCCAGATACAGAGCTCCCAGATATAGGGCCAAACACAGAGCTTCCAGATATAGGGCCAGACACAGAGCTTCCAGATATAGTGCCAGACACAGAGCTACGATATATAGTGGCAGACACAGATCTCCAAAATATAGTGCCCGACACAGAGCTCCCAGATATAGTGCCCGACACAGAGCCCCCAGATATAGTGCCAGACACAGAGCCACCAGATATAGTGCCAGATACAGAGCTCCCAGATATAGTGCCAGATACAGATCTCCCAGATATAGTGCCAGATACAGAGCTCCCAGATATAGTGCCAGACACAGAGCCCCCAGATATAGTGCAAGATACAGAGCTCCCAGATATAGTGCTAAACACAGAGCTCCCAGTTATAGTGCCAGACACAGAGCCCCCAGATATAGTGCCATATACAGAGCTCCAAGATATAGTGCCAGATACAGAGCTCCCAGATATAGTGGCAGACACAGAGCTCCAATATATAGTGGCAGACAAAGAGTTCTCAGATATAGTGCCAAACGGGAGCTCAAAATATAGTGCCAGACACAGAGCTCCCAGATATAGTGGCAGACACAGATCTCCAAAATATAGTGCCCGACACAGAGCTCCCAGATATAGTGCCCGACACAGAGCCCCCAGATATAGTGCCAGACACAGAGCCACCAGATATAGTGCCAGATACAGAGCTCCCAGATATAGTGCCAGATACAGATCTCCCAGATATAGTGCCAGATACAGAGCTCCCAGATATAGTGCCAGACACAGAGCCCCCAGATATAGTGCAAGATACAGAGCTCCCAGATATAGTGCTAAACACAGAGCTCCCAGTTATAGTGCCAGACACAGAGCCCCCAGATATAGTGCCATATACAGAGCTCCAAGATATAGTGCCAGATACAGAGCTCCCAGATATAGTGGCAGACACAGAGCTCCAATATATAGTGGCAGACAAAGAGTTCTCAGATATAGTGCCAAACGGGAGCTCAAAATATAGTGCCAGACACAGAGCTCCCAGATATAGTGTCAGACACAGAGCTCCCAGATAAAGTGTCAGACACAGAGCTCCCAGATATAGTGCCAGACACAGAGCTCCCAGATATAGTGCCAGATACAGAGCTCCAAGATATAGTGCTCAACACAGAGCTCCAAGATATAGTGCAAGACACAGAGCTTCCAGATATAGTGCCAGACAGAGATATCCAAGATATAGTGCTAAATAGAACTCCCATATATAGTGCCAGACACAGAGCTCCCAGATATAGGGCCAAACACAGAGCTTCCAGATATAGGGCCAGACACAGAGCTTCCAGATATAGTGCCAGACACAGAGCTACGATATATAGTGGCAGATACAGAGCTCCCAGATATAGTGCCAGACACAGATCTCCAAAATATAGTGCCCGACACAGAGCTCCCAGATATAGTGCCCGACACAGAGCCCCCAGATATAGTGCCAGACACAGAGCCCCCAGACATAGTGCCAGATACAGAGCTCCCAGATATAGTGCCAGATACAGAGCTCCCAGATATAGTGTCAGACACAGAGCCCCCAGATATAGTGCAAGATACTGAGCTCCCAGATATAGTGCCAGACACAGAGCTCCCAGTTATAGTGCCAGACACAGAGCTCCCAGTTATAGTGCCAGACACAGAGCCCCCATATATAGTGCCAGATAAAGAGCTCCAAGATATAGTGCCAGATACAGAGCTCCCAGATATAGTGCCAGACAAAGAGCTCCAAGATATAGTGTCAGATACAGAGCTCCCAGATATAGTGCCAGACACAGAGCTCCCAGATATAGTGCCAGACACAGAGCTCCCAGATATAGTGCCAGATACAGAGTTCCCAAATATAGTGCCCGACACAGAGCTCCAAGATATAGTGTCAGATACAGAGCTCCAAGATATAGTGCCCAACACAGAGCTCCAAGATATAGTGCCAGACACAGAGTTCCAAGATATAGTGTCAGATACAGAGCTCCAAGATATAGTGCCCAACACAGAGCTCCAAGATATAGTGCCAGACACAGAGTTCCAAGATATAGTGCCAGACACAGAGCTTCCAGATATAGTGCCAGACACAGATCTCTCAGATATAGTGCCCAACACAGAGCTCCCAGATATAGTGACAGACACAGAGTTCCCAAATATAATGCCAGACACAGAGCTCCAAGATATAGTGCCAGATACAGAGCTCCAAGATATAGTGCCCAACACAGAGCTCCAAGATATAGTGCCAGACACAGAGTTCCAAGATATAGTTCCAGACACAGAGCTTCCAGATATAGTGCCAGACACAGATCTCTCAGATATAGTGCCCAACACAGAGCTCCCAGATATAGGGCCAGACACAGAGCTCCAATATATAGTGGCAGACATAGAGTTCTCAGATATAGTGCCAAGCTGGAGCTCCAAAATATAGTGCCAGACACAGAGCTCCCAGATATAGTGCCAGACACAGAGCTCCCAGATATAGTTCGAGACACTGAGCTCCCAGATATAGTGCCAGACACTGAGCTCCCAGATGTAGTTCCAGACACAGAGCTCCCAGATATAGTGTCAGACATAGAGTTCTCAGTTACAGTGCCAAACACAGAGCTCCAAAATATAGTGCTAAACATTACATATATTTTATTCGTGAGTAACGTTAAAACATTTACTTTATAATTTGTCATAGCAATTGTGCCTTAGTTGTATATTTATTAAGTAGGCTTGCTTTGTTGGAGTAAGGTAGAACATAAATATTTTAGCTTAAATTCACTTTGGCTCAATTGAGCCTTTTATGTTCACGGTGTACCTCACTTCCTATTGCACTACCTTATAATCTGTGTATCTCTAATACAGAGAATTGCCTATCTCGGTTTCTTTACTATGCTAATTATCTACACCAAGACCAATGGTTGAAATATTCTTTGCAATTTCTGTATCCTCATTGTAATAATTACATGTTAACTATATAATGTTACCACTACATTGGAGCAGAAAAAACATTAATAGGATATTGATGAATCACTTCTGATTTATTGTACCAACAATTATTCCAACATAAATCTATGTCTATTTATGTTAATACTAACTGATAAAATTCAATAAAAATCATTATTGAACAAAATATAGTGCTAAACAGATCTCCCAGATATAGTGCCAGACACAGATCTCCAATATATAGTGGCAAACACAGAGCTCCCAGATATATTGCTAGACACTAGCACCGCAGAGACTCTATGAGGGTGTTACTGCCATCTAACAGCCAAATCAACTCAGCAAGAGACCTAAACTCCACCATACTAGATTTACTCTGGTTGACATAAAAAAAAAATGCCCAATTTGGTAGAAAGTCAATTCACCTGTCAAACCTGTCTACAAAGTTACAACTGGTATCAATTAAACATGGACACCAAAATATAGTGTATTGAATTTCTTTAATGAAAAATTGGAGCCTTGACCATTCAAGGAAGAGCAAGGATGGAGGTACAGCAAAGGCTCTATGCACCAGACCCCTATTCCAGCTCAGTGCACAACAGAGCCATGATGTGGCCCGAAGCAGAGGTGCATCTAGATGGGTGCTTGGTGTCAATGGGGGTTTGTCCTGGCACTTAGACACAGGGCTAGGGCATAGAACTGAATCTGTTCATCAGTTGAAAGTAAAGCTAAGGTAGCTATGACTATGGTCATGTACATGAGGCTTAAGAGAGGGGATCATTCATGAGGGTTCATTATTGGAGGGGAGGTAGCTATATATATCTCATATTATGGCTACATTATATAGTTTAGTACTCCAGAGGTAAAATACAATATCATCCCCTCCATTAACTCATTTCCAGAGACCTTGCTGTCTACATTATTATACGCTCCTGGTTTATCACTTTTATGGTGACAGCTGATCTCATCACGATTTCCAGACTCCAGCACGTTTCCTCCCAGCTTCTTATTTCTCTTATTTTTAACGTTTTCCACCATTTTTTTCAAGAACATTTATTGGCCGCCATAAAAGAATATCTGCAGTCAGCAATTTAATTATGTTATTGGTTAACGACAATTAATCACATGCATTAAAATGTTTAAACACTTTGGACGCTCTACAAATCTACTTGAGGAAAAATATATGAATGAAAATATATATTGATCTGATGAAGCTGCCGAAGTCTGAAACACTATTAAAACCGCATAAAAACGTTCAGATTGTATAGATTATTCACCACCAGGTTTTTTTACATTATCGGATGAAGCTGACACACTGGCTCTAGTCGGGTATATATTCAAACCTGTAAGATGGTGAACGTTGTAAAACAGCTGCCGTGTTACACTTACATATCATTTACATTTACTTAAAGGGCATCAAACATCGGAAGAGATTCCTTTAAAGTCAAACTGTCAGGTGACAGGTCTCATATCTGAAAGCAACATAGGGAAGATGGAAAGAGGCTAAGATCAGGGATTTGTAATTCTTTAGGATTTGATTATGCATTTTTTAGGTAAAAACAGCCAGGACTCATAGATATGTCCTGTGAGTCCACGGACCATAACGGAATTTGGTATCCATAATGGGATTCTTCGATAACCCAAACTTTGGACGCAGAACTAAAAAAACAAGTTTGCTCAACACTACCTGTGAGTCCTCCTTCATCTGCCCACTACATACATAGTAATATATTTTATAAGGCCCAAAAAAGACACCTGTCCATCTAGTTCCGCCTGTTATCCTCACTCATAGAGATATACTGTGAGTCCTGCTTGCTTTACTCTCTATAGTGGAAGCCTATGAATCCTGCTTCGCTTGCCCACTCATGGAGAAAACCTGAGTCTTGCTTCCCCTGGTCAACCATAGAGGAAGCCTGTTAGTCCTGTGTCTTCTGCTCATCTATAGGAGGAGCCTGTAAACGTTGCTTGCCCTTCTCACTTATAGAGAAAGAATGAGAGTCCTGCCTTTCCTGCTCACTTATAGAGAAAGCCTGTGATCCCTGCCTTTCCTGGTCAACCATAGAGAAATCCTGTGATTCCTGATTTTCCTGCTCACCCATAGAGAAAGCCTGTGAGTCCTGCTTCATATGCCTACTCATAGAGAAAGCCTGTGAGTCCTGCTTCATATGCCTACTCATAGAGAAAGCCTGTGAGTCCTGCCTTTCCTGCTCACTCATAGATAGAGCCTACGAGTCTTGCCTTTCTTTGTCAAACATAGAGAAAGCCTGTGAGTCCTGCTTCTCCTGCTCACCCATAAAGAAAGTCTGTGAGTCCTGCTTCTCCTGCTCACCCACAGAAAAAGTCTGTGAGTCCTGCCTTTCCTGCTCACTCATAGAGAATGCCTGTGAGTCCGCCTGTGAGTCCTGCTGTATATGCCTACTCGTAGAAAAAGCCTGTAAGTCCTTCTTCTCCTGCTCACTCATAGAGATAGCCTGTGAGTCCCGCTGCTCCTGCTCACTCATATAAGCAGTATTTTCTGGTCCTGACAGTAAACAGCATTTTAGCATGAAGATACTGAATTCAATAAAAGTAAACTGCATATCTCTGACCCTAACTTTCAATCCTATACTTACTTCAGTAAGCAGATCTACGACATTTCCTGAGAGTCAAAGTAGATTATATTTTATTGACACTCTAAGACGCAAGCATATTTACACCAACTAAATGAACTGCTAACCGAGTGGCTACAATCAAATAGCCAAAACAGGCAGATAAAACATGCTGAATGAGTTATGGGGTCCTCCAGTATGCAGACTCAAATAGGGCATGAATTAATATGTAAAAATATCCTCCAACATTACACAAAAATGGCACCTTTATGCAGCACCGACAATCATTAAATTTGAAAACAAACGATGTGCTGCTTACAATAAGTAAAGTTAATAGGGGGATGAACAATCATAATAGTGATCATTCATCCCTTTTTCACTTTGCATCAAGCTGTGTAAAAGACAGTGTAAATGGGCGCCAATTAGTAAAATTAGTAAATCTGCTCCACTATCTGCAAATGCAAACCCTAACCGTGGGTACCCAAAGTTTTAACTGATGGCAGATGATGAGGAATAATGATGGCCTTGCAGTTCGCCCTGTGGTCGTTTCGCGTGCGAACATATGGCGATGTCCGCCGGCGCCATATTCTTTTGCATTACGCTGAACTTTGACCCATGACACATCCATCAGGTGCGACAGGAAAGCAATTGAGACATTTCAGCACTAGAGATGTCGCCTACATAAAATTTTCCGTTCGCGAACGCGAGTTTCAGCAAATGTTCGCGAACAGGTGAACCGGCGAATCGCCATAGACTTCAATAGGCAGGCAAATTTTAAAACCCACAGGAACACTTTCTGGCCACAATAGTGATGGAAAAGTTGTTTCAAGGGGACTAACACCTGGGCTGTGGCATGCCGGAGGGGGATCCATGGCAAAACTCCCATGGAAAATTACGTAGTGGACGCTGAGTCGGGTTTTAATCCATAAAGGGCATAAATCACCTAACATTCCTAAATAGTTTGGAATAACATGCTTTAAAACATCCAGTGTGTGTATACGATCAGGTATGATGTTGTATCGATCAGGTAGTGTAAGGGTTATGCCCGCTTCAGAGTGACAGACCAAACTCTGACAGACCAAACTCCCCGTTTAACGCACCGCAAACAACCACAAACAGTCCATTTGCACAACCGCAAACTCCCCAATTGAACAAGGTTGGATAACAAGCTAGCCATGTCCCTTTCCATGTTCTCACTGACGTCATTGAAGGTCTCTTCCTCCACCCAGCCACGTACAGCACCAAGGGTCCCCGAAAGGTGACAACAAGCCCCCTGGGACGCCTGCTGTGGTTGGTCTTCCACCTCCTCAAAGCCACCTTTCTCCTCTGACTCCTCTTCTTCACACTCCTCTCTCTGCGTTGCCGCAGGTCCAGCAATCGACGATGACAAGGCTGCTTCTGGTGGTGATGGTGACCACAACTCTTCCTCTTCATGCTCATCTACTGCCTGATCTGGCACTCTTCGCAGGGCACGCTCCAGAAAAAACGCATATGGGATGAGGTCGATGATGTTGCCTTGAGTTTGACTGACCAGGTTTGTCACCTCCGCAAAAGGATGCATGAGCCTACAGCCATTGTGCATGAGCGTTCAGTAACGCGGCCAAAATATACCCAGCTCCGCAGAGGCTGTCCTCTTTGTTTTAAATTAAAAAAATCTGTTCTTACCAGTTTAATCTCTGTTTTGTCCCCTATCAGGGGCCGGTGTATGGAATAAATTTTAGGAACCGGGAGATGGAAAAAGATGATTGGTCGGTCTTCTTCCTTCTAATTTGGGGCACTGCGCATGAGCTGCGCAATGTACTGTGCCACCCTATATGAGTTGTGTGTTAAGTAGTACTGTTCCTATCAGTTTAATCCCTGTTACGTCACCTGTAGTGTTGAGCGCGAATATTCGAATAGCGAATTTTTTTAGCGAATATCGGCACTTCGCTAATTCGCGAATATTTCGAATATAGCGCTATAAATTCGCTATTTCGAATATTAGTTTTTTTTTTGTTTTTTTTTTAGTTATATTTTTTTCTTTCCCTCTTCCCAACAGTAGTTCTTACCTGTCCTGAGGATTCCTGGCTTCCTGGCTGCTCTAGTCAGTGCCCGTTGCCGCTTCTGCCGACTTCCGTGCTCATGGAGCGTCCCCATCCATGGGAACGTCTCCATATACTAAAATGTACTGTCGGATTTGAGGAATTACGTTGAAATCGCAATGCGATTAATTCAAGTTATATTAATCGCATTGCGATTTCAACTTAGAGCTGGGTTTATAATGGGTCAGCTTGCTAGAATGAACGAAGTTAACGAATATGGAATATAGCAGCAGTGCTAAGTTGAAATCACAATGCGATTAATTTAACTTAAAGTAATCGCATTGCGATTTCAACTTAGCACTGCTAGTGCCACTGCTATATTCCATATTAATTCTAGCCTATGTAAGATAGCAGTGCTAAGTTGAAATCGCAATGCGATTACTTCAAGTTAAATTAATCGCATTGCGAATTCAACTTAGCAGTGCTGCTATATTCCATATTCGTTAACTTCGTTCATTGAATCGTTAACTTCGTTCATTCTAGCAAGCTGACCCATTATAAACCCAGCTCTAAGTTGAAATCGCAATGCGATTAATATAACTTGAATTAATCGCATTGCGATTTCAACGTAATTCCTCAAATCCGACAGTACATTTTAGTATATGGAGATGTTCCCATGGTGATGGGGACGCTCCATGAGCAAGGAACTTTATGGTTGGCTTGGTAGAATTAGCTAATAGCGAATATGACGAATGTATTCGTCATATTCCTCAAAACGAAGATAGCGAGTATTCTACATCTTCGTTTTAGCAACCTATTCGTCAACCTCGCTAATTCTAGCAATCAAATAGGAAGGTTGACTATAGAGACAGCTGTGTTAAATTCGCTATGCGATTTTTTTTTTTTTATAGAATAATTATATTACTTGATATAATTATTATAATTATTCTATTTATTAAAAAAAATATATATAAATAATCGCATAGCGAATTAAACACAGTTGTCTCTATAGTCAACCTTCCTATTTGATTGCTAGAATTAGCGAAGTTGACGAATAGGTTGCTAAAACGAAGATGTAGAATACTTCGTTATCTTCGTTTGGAGGAATATGACGAATACATTCGTCATATTCGTCATCTTCGCTATAATTCTAGATATGAAACCAATAGGAAAGTAGCCTTAAGTTAAAATTGCAATACGCGATTATTTAAATCGCATATTAATCGCGGTAACTAGAATAATGACGAATATTCGATTTCGACGAATATGAAACGAATATTCATTCGAATATTCGCGAATTTCGTCGAAATCGAATATGGCACCTGCCGCTCATCACTAGTCACCTGTATCGAAAAGATTTTAGGAACCGGGAGATGGAAAAAGATGATTGGTCGGTCCTCTTCGCAATGTACTGTGCCACCAATACAAATAGTGTGAACTACTATTCTTACCATTTTAATCTTTGTTAAGTCCCCTATCAGGGGACGTGTATTGAATTGAATCCTTGCATGGGGAGATAGAGAAAAAAGCTTGCTTTGTCCGCTTCCTTCTAATTTTGGGCACTTGCAATAGAATTTGCCACTAATTTGCCACCAATGCAACTAGTGTTAACTAAGTACTATTCCTATCAGATTAATCTCTGTTTTGTCGCTTATCAGGGCCAGGGCTGGTGTAGTGAAAAGATTTTTGGAACCAGGAGATGGAAAAAGAACCATGCTCGGTGCGCTTCGTTTGAATTTTAGGTCACTGCGTGTGCGCCGTGCAATGTACTGTGCCACCCTATATGAGTGGTGGGCGGTGGGCACAGTACAGTCAGTGGGACTGACACACACTGATAGGCAACTGCAAATATATTAAAGGGTAAAAATTAAATGACTTTTTTATCTGCAAGGTACTGTGGCACCCGATATGAGTGGTATGCACACAGTACTGTCTGTGGGCCTGTGGCCTCTCACACATGGGCAGATAACTGCAATATATATAAAAAATATATAGAAGCAGACTGATGTACCAGCCCTAAAAAGGGCTTTTTGGGGTGCTGTCAGAACGCTGTCCTAGTGTTTTCTCATATACTCTATAGATTCATTATACACAGGGATCTCTAATATATTCTATAGATTCATTATACACAGAGTGATCTCATATATTCTATAGATTCATTATACACAGTGATCTCTTATATTCTATAGATTCATTATACACACAGTGATCTCTTATATAATCTATAGATCCATTATACACAGAGTGATCTCTTATATATTCTATAGATTCATTACACACAGAGTGATCTCTTATATAGTCTATAGAATTATTATACACAGTGATCTCTCATATATTCTATAGATCCATTATACACAGTGATCTTTCATAAATTCTATAGATTCATTATACACAGAGCGATCTCTCATATATTCTATAGATTCATTATACACAATGATCTCTCATATATTCTATAGATTCATTATACACAGTGATCTCTTACATATTCTATAGATCCATTACACACACAGTGATCTCTGATATATTCTATAGATTCATTATACACAGAGTGATCTCTCATATATTCTATAGATTCATTATACACAGTGATCTCTCATATATTCTATAGATTCATTATACACAGTGATCTCTCATATATTCTACAAATTCATTATACACAGTGATCTCTCATATATTCTATAGATTCATTATACACAGTGATCTCTCATATATTCTATAGATTCATTATACACAGAGTGATCTCTCATATATTCTATAGATTCATTATACACAGTGATCTCTCATATATTCTATAGATTCATTATACACAGTGATCTCTCATATATTCTATAGATTCATTATACACAGTGATCTCTCATATATTCTATAGATTCATTATACAGAGTGATCTCTCATATATTCTATAGATTTATTATACACCGAGTGATCTCATATATTCTATAGATTCATTATACACCAAGTGATCTCATATATTCTATAGATTTATTATACACAGTGATCTCTCATATATTCTATAGATTCATTATACACAGAGTGATCTCTCATATATTCTATAGATTTATTATACACCGAGTGATCTCATATATTCTATAGATTCATTATACACAGAGCGATCTCTCATATATTCTATAGATTTATTATACACAGAGTGATCTTTCATATATTCTATAGATTCATTATACACAGTGATCTCTCATATATTCTATAGATTCATTATACACAGAGTGATCTCTCATATATTCTATAGATTCATTATACCCAATGATCTCTCATATATTCTATAGATTCATTATACACAGAGCGATCTCATATATTCTATAGATTCATTATACACAGAGCGATCTCTTATATATTCTATAGATTCATTATACACATAGTGATCTCTTATATTCTATAGATTCATTATACACAGAGTGATCTCTAATATATTCTATAGATACATTATACACAGAGTGATCTCTCATATATTCTATAAATTCATTATACACAGAGTGATCTCTAATATATTCTATAGATTCATTATACACAGTGATCTCTCATATATTCTATAGATTCATTATACACAGTGATCTCTTATATATTCTATAGATTCATTATACACAGAGTGATCTCTCATATATTCTATAGATTCATTATACATAGAGAGATCTCTCATATATTCTATAGATTCATTATACACAGTGATCTCTCATATATTCTATAGATACATTATACCCAGAGTGATCTCTCATATATTCTATAGATACATTATACACAGAGTGATCTCTCATATATTCTATAGATCCATTATACACAGAGTGATCTCTCATATATTCTATAGATTCATTATACACAGTGATCTCTCATATATTCTATAGATTCATTATACCCAGATTGATCTCTCATATATTCTATAGATTCATTATACCCAGAGTGATCTCTCATATATTCTATAGATTCATTATACACAGAGTGATCTCTCATATATTCTATAGATTCATTATACACAGTGATCTCTCATATATTCCATAGATTCATTATACACAGTGATCTCTCATATATTCTATAGATTCATTATACACAGTGATCTCTCATATATTCTATAGATTCATTATACACAGTGATCTCATATATTCTATAGATTCATTATACACAGAGTGATCTCTCATATATTCTATAGATTCATTATACACAGAGTGATCTCTCATATATTCTATAGATTCATTATACACAGTGATCTCTTATATATTCTATAGATTCATTATACACAGTGATCTCATATATTCTATAGATTCATTATACACATAGATCTCTTATATATTCTATAGATTCATTATACACAGAGTGATCTCATATATTCTATAGATTCATTATACACAGTGATCTCTCATATATTCTATAGATACATTATACACAGAGTGATCTCTCATATATTCTATAGATTCATTATACACAGTGATCTCTCATATATTCTATAGATTCATTATACACAGAGTGATCTCTCATATATTCTATAGATTCATTTTACACAAAGCGATCTCTCATATATTCTATAGATTCATTATACACAGAGTGATCTCTCATGTATTCTACAGATTCATTATAATCACTTTTTGAATTGAATTACAGAAATAATTTACCTTTCCGATGATATTCTAATTAATTGGAATGCACTAGTAGATTTGTTACAAATGTTTCAGTAGGCCTTGTCCTTTATTTAGTTTAATCTTTGCTGTATCTGGGTTTAGGAGTGGATTGGGTGGTCCTATCAATGACTTACCGTTCTCTCTGTCTGCTGGACCACCTACTCTTGTAGGTTTTTTATCCAGGAAAGGCTATTCTGAGTGCTATGTTCCTATATGTAGGAAGCACCTTGCTGTTAGTAGATGGCGCTGACAAAATTTTGATCACCGATGTGGTCAAAAAGTTTCAGATTGTCATGTATTAAGTATAACAGTAATGCACTTTGGAGTAATCCATGTTCCCAATGATTCTATGTGCCTTTGTACTTGGAGAAGGGTCGTACTACATATATTGTTTGCTTTTGCATGTCAGCCATGGTCGTGTGCATCTGCACCTCATTATGTATTGTTTAGAGGTGCTGGTCTTATTTCATTTCTTGCAAAGGACCACCCACTGGACTCTTTAGTCCAGAATGAGCATATTTTTAAATAAATAAAGAACATGCTTTTTTGAAACATTTGTGTCAAAACTAAATATCAATCCGCTCAGCTCCTCCTGCTCTATAACATGACTGCATGCTAGTTGTCACAGGTTCCCTTTAAACTAAAAAGACACGTCCATGGGTTCTCATTTGGTACATGCGTTGTACAATGCACATGAATCGTCTCAAAGCGAACAACAAGAAGTACATTTTGAAAGTGATTTAATAACGATCCTCATTAGCATTGATGGCAGCAGTCCGTATCACACAACCCGCAGCGTTAATGCATCAGATCACTTCTTACTTCCCCATTGTATCGATCCCCCATTGTTAACCTTTATTTATTGCTTGTTTATGCTCTTCACACATCAATAAGAAGCTTTCATAAAAAAGGAAGAAGCTCTGACGAAAGGTCAGGCATCGAAGGAGGAGGTGACATCTTGCCATGAGCAGTCTGTAATGAAAACCCAGACAGCATGGAAAGGTTACATGTTTACATGGCAGAGGAGGTGAGAATGCTTCCAGCAAAACTCCAAAGAAGAAATTTATCTTCTACTGTATCACAAACCTAATATACAGTATAGACATACATAGCGCCACTATAAATATTAATAATTAAACGTTCATAAGATATCAACCCAATCAACATATAAGCAAATATAGTAATCCTGACAATAGGGGGCTATTATATATTCTTGTACATAGGAGGCAGTATTATAGTAGTTATATTCTTGAATATAGGAGCAGTATTATAATAGTTATATTCTTGTACATAGGAGCAGTATTATAGTACTTATATACTTGTACACAGAAGCAGTATTATAGTAGTTATATTCTTGTACATAGGAGCAGTATTATAGTAGTTATATTCTTGTACATAGGAGGCAGTATTATAGTAGTTATATTCTTATACATAGGAGCAGTATAATAGTAGTTATATTCTTGTACATAGGAGCAGTATTATAGTAGTTATATTCATGTACATAGGAGGCAGTATTATAGTAGTTATATTCTTGTACATAGGAGCAGTATTATAGTAGTTATATTCTTGTACATAGGAGCAGTATTATAGTAGTTATATTCTTGTACATAGGAGCAGTATTATAGTAGTTATATTCTTGTACATAGGAGCAGTATTATAGCAGTTATATTCTTGTACATAGGAGCAGTATTATAGTAGTTATATTCTTGTACATAGGAGCAGTATTATAGTAGTTATATTCTTGTACATAGGAGCAGTATTATAGTAGTTATATTCTTGTACATAGGAGGCAGTATTATAGTAGTTATATTCTTGTACGTAGGAGCCGTATTATAGTAGTTATATTCTTGTACATAGGAGTATTATTATAGTAGTTATATTCTCGTGCATAGGAGCAGTATTATAGTAGTTATATTCTTGTACATAGGAGGCAGCATTATAGTAGTTATATTCTGATACATAGGAACAGTATTATAGTAGTTATATTCTTTAAATAGGGAGCAGCAACTTATCAGCAGTATTTTAGGTATTGTTCTTATGTGCAGTATAATTCTTTTTAATGACTGTACTGATCTTTACTTGCAGCCTGTTTTATATTTCAGAGCTATAGTACGCTGACTTCTTTGCTAGTGTATGTAGTACAGAAATTCATCGCACTACACAAATGTAATGTAATTAAATCATATTTTATTATAAGTGATTAAAGATCTAAATAATGAAAGCAAGCATGTTACTGGTTGTGGCCATTGATTAACCGTTGAGGATTTGGTAAATTATATCTGGTCTAATATACTCAGTGGCTTCAGTACAATTTACAGTGGATTACTTATACCAAGATGACTACTTGGATGTTTAATCACTTTTAATAAAATATTACTAAATAGACAGGATCCATTGTGTGTCTCATGTTTCCATCCCTCTGACAGATCAGAAGAATGGTCAAATGAGATCAGAAGAAGGGTCAAATAAATAGTGATGTCAACAAGGCCAAACAGGGACTACTTCTGCCTGCTTCAGAAATTTTTTGCCCACTGCCCGTTCCCTTAAAAGGGCCTGTCACCTGTCTGTCTGACATACTATAAATTAAAATAAACTGCAACAAGAAAAGAGCAATAGTATCAGACTGCAATTTCAGTACAGAAGCAAGGATGAATACAAATAGTTAGATATTAACTAAATACACACCAAAATTGGTGGTATCAGGCAGCACTTTCACCCCAATAACAAATGCTAGGATTACTGCACAGCATTGTGGCTGCTCCCTCGTTCCTGGGCTTCTTCTTACATTCACTTTCTAACACATGTAGCAGAAATTTTTGAAAAAATCTAGCCAGTGGAACTTGACTAGATTATTTTGGAGGTAATTATCATCATTTTACAGCTCAAATGAAATGCTGGTAACGAGTTCTTCTCAGTATATTGCGTTACAGACATGTATTACCTATAATATTTATCATCCGTTATGGTTTTCCAATTTGTCCGTAAAAATTTTTGGCTGTCTGTGATTTTGGGATGAGTTGTCCAGAAGAAAAGAAAAATTCTGGTTGGCAACCTTGGTCCTGTGTCGTGCCAGCAGTGAAGCATCAAGAAACCATTCATGTGCGAAGTTACTATTCATCCAAGGGAGTGGGCTCACCCACAACTTACACAAGCTTCCAGATATAAAGAATAGAATCAAAGTATCCTCCAAGAGCAACTTCTCCCAACCATCCAGTAGCAAAGCTTTTCCAAGCACGATGGACACCATGTTACAAGGTAGAAGTGAGAACTAAGTAGCTCGGTGAAAAAAGCATTGAAATTTTGGGTCCATGGCGAGGAAACTCCCCAGATCCTAATCCCATCGAGAACCTGTGATTAATCCTCAAAAAGTGGGTGAACAAACAAAAACACAGACATTTTGATAAACTCCAAGCACTGATTAGACCATACTGGGTTGTTATCTGTCAGGATTTGGTCCAGAAGTAGTGTTGAGCGCGAATATTTGAATTGCAAATTTTTATCGTGAATATTGGCACTTTGAAAATTTGCGAATATTTCGAATATAGTGATATATATTTTCTCTTATGCAAAAAATCGGCAATGTAATATGTGCGTATTCTATAGTGCTATATATTCATTTTTTTGAATATTCGGCATGTATTTCCATCTGAAGTCATGATCCCTTTCTGCTTAAGTTGCTTTTGGCACAATGACTGTTTACATTAAATTGGAAAAAAGGACGAATATTCTAAAAAACGAATATATAGCAATGTATTCTATAGTGCTATATATTTGAGTTTTAGAATATTCGCATTACCCAAATATTACATTGACGATTTTTCACAATCAATAGAATATTCTCGAATACGAATATTTGCGAATATATGACGAATATTCAAGAAATATCCGGAATTCGAACATTGCCCCTGCCGCTCATCACTATCCAGAAGCTGATATTCAGCATTCTAGAGCCAACTGCAGAAGTCTTGAAAAATTAAACGCTGGAAATATTGAGTCTGTACATAAACCTGATGGATTTGTCAAGAAAAGTTGAAAATCTATGAAATGCTAATTATTGAAAATCGGTATACCACAGAAACATAGTTACAGTCTATATTTTTTTCCAGAGCTGTGTTTGCAGTTCTACCATTTGTCATCAGAAAATGTCAAGGTGCTTCCCATGTCAAACATACCTACCAACTTAAGAGAGTTCCAATCATCAAGAAGGCACTTACTTTATCAGCTTATTTTTTTTTTTTACTTTTTACATACATACCTTCCGTATGGAGATGTTCACCTTCCTAGCACCAGATGAATCTCTTGTATTCCAACAGAAATTGTGTTTCAAAATTTTTTTTGGGCTGAAACAACAGAAGTAAATTGACTCTAAAAGATTTAATAAATCACTAATTTGCATCAATCATGGATGGCCAAATGTTATCTTTTCCATGTATTTTCACTTAAAGCATCACAGCAACACTTATTTGGATGCAGCACGCTAAAAGTGCAACTGTTTTGAAGCATTCTGCAGCTTTAAGCAAGTGCCAAAATATTAAGATGTTTCCGGAAGACAACTTATCCCATCTGACTCAGAGCCAGAGATGAGGATTCGGAAGATGCTGGTTTCTGTCAGTTACAGCTTCATTTAATGATTGACAGAGCAAGCAATACATCATGTAATATACTGGCTCCTCAAAAGCTCAATCCTTGTCTTCTGACGAACGCAGAACGCTTCTCAAGACAGAAATCATGTCGTCTGACAGAGAACAGTAAGAAAGAGAGCAAACATTTAATCAATGTCACATATAATTATTAAAAAAAGATATTACAAGTCCATAAGAGCAGATTCATAGACTATTAATACATCATCTACAGGACAGTACAGAGAATATTCATTAGAAGGCTTGTGGGGGCTGCCGACTGATGGTCAGCTCCATCACTGCTCTCAAGACAGCTCACGTCATGGTAACTCTGGATTCCTTGGGTGTCTGTCTTGTCCTAGTCTGCATCCCATTTCTAATGCGGCAACCTTTAATGCCATAATAAAAGCACCTATGTTAATGCTTCCTAGGCCAGTGTTCAACATATGCTCAGGTGCTTCAGAAAAGAGCTATTCCTGGCAGTGCAAGCCTGTAAATCTTATAAAAAAGGTGCACAGACCAAGTTATATAAGAGGAGAGCTGACAGATCCTCTATACTACACCACACAGGAGAGCTGACAGATCCTCTATACTACACCACACAGGAGAGCCTACAGATCCTCTATACTACACCACACAGGAGAGCCTACAGATCCTCTATACTACACCACACAGCAGAGCTGACAGATCCTCTATACTACACCACACAGGAGAGCTGACAGATCCTCTATACTACACCACACAGGAGAGCTGACAGATCCTCTATACTACACCACACAGGAGAGCTGACAGATCCTCTATACTACACCACACAGGAGAGCCGACAGATCCTCTATACTACACCACACAGGAGAGCTGACAGATCCTCTATACTACACCACACAGGAGAGCTGACAGATCCTATATACTACACCACACAGGAGAGCTGACAGATCCACTATACTACACCAAACAGAAGAGCCTACAGATCCTCTATACTACACCACACAGGAGAGCTGACAGATCCTCTATACTACACCACACAGGAGAGCCGACAGATCCTCTATACTACACCACACAGTAGAGCCGACAGATCCTCTATACTATACCACACAGGAGCACTGACAGATCCTCTATACTACACAAAACAACAGAGCTGACAGATCCTCTATACTACACCACACAGGAGAGCTGACAGATCCTCTATATTACACCACACAGGAGAGCTGACAGATCCTCTATACTACACCACACAGGAGAGCTGACAGATCCTCTATACTATACCACACAGGAGAGCTGACAGATCCTCTATACTACACTACACAGGAGAACTGACAGATCCTCTATACTACACCAAACAACAGAGCTGACAGATCCTCTATACTACACCACACAGGAGAGCCTACAGATCCTCTATACTACACCACACAGCAGAGCTGACAGATCCTCTATACTACACCACACAGGAGAGCTGACAGATCCTCTATACTACACCACACAGGAGAGCTGACAGATCCTCTATACTACACCACACAGGAGAGCCGACAGATGCTCTATACTACACCACACAGTAGAGCCGACAGATCCTCTATACTATACCACACAGGAGCACTGACAGATCCTCTATACTACACCAAACAACAGAGCTGACAGATCCTCTATACTACACCACACAGGAGAGCTGACAGATCCTCTATACTACACCACACAGGAGAGCTGACAGATCCTCTATACTACACCACACAGGAGAGCTGACAGATCCTCTATACTATACCACACAGGAGAGCTGACAGATCCTCTATACTACACTACACAGGAGAACTGACAGATCCTCTATACTACACCAAACAACAGAGCTGACAGATCCTCTATACTACACCACACAGGAGAGCTGACAGATCCTCTATACTACACCTCACAGGAGAGCTGACAGATCCTCTATACTACACCACACAGGAGAGCTGACAGATCCACTATACTACACCAAACAGGAGAGCCGACAGATCCTCTATACTACACCAAACAGGAGAGCTGACAGATCCACTATACTACACCAAACAGAAGAGCCTACAGATCCTCTATACTACACCACACAGGAGAGCCGACAGATCCTCTATACTACACCACACAGGAGAGCCGACAGATCCTCTATACTACACCACACAGGAGAGCTGACAGATCCGATATACTACACCACACATGAGAGCTCACAGATCCACTATACTACACAACACAGGAGAGCCGACAGAAACCTCTATACTACACCACACAGGAGAGCTGACAGATCCTCTATACTACACCACACAGCAGAGCTGACAGATCCTCTATACTACACCACACAGGAGAGCCGACAGATCCTCTATACTGAACCACACAGGAGAGCTGACAGATCCTGTATATTACACCACACAGGAGAGCAGACAGATCCTCTATACTACACCAAACAGCAGAGCTGACAGATCCTCTATACTACACCACACAGTAGAGCTGACAGATCCTCTATACTACACCACACAGGCGAGCTGACAGATCCTCTATACTACACCACAAAGGAGAGCTGACAGATGCTCTATATTGCACCACACAGGAGAGCTGACAGATCCTCTATACTATACCGCACAGGAGAGCTGACAGATCCTGTATACTTCACCACACAGGAGAGCCGACAGATCCCCTATACTACACCACACAGGAGAGACGACAGATTCTCTATACTACACCACACAGGAGAGCCGACAGATTCTCTATACTACACCACACAGGAGAGCTGACAGATCCTCTATACTACACCACACAGTAGAGCCGACAGATCCTCTATACTACACCACACAGGAGAGCCGACAGATCCTCTGTACTACATCACACAGGAGAGCTGAATGATCCTCTATACTACACCACACAGGAGAGCTAACAGATCCTCTATACTACACCACACAGGAGAGCTGACAGATCCTCTATACTACACCACACAGGAGAGCCGACAAATCCTCTATACTACACCACACAGGAGAGCTGACAGATCATCTATACTACACCACACAGGAGAGCTGACGGATCCGCTCTACTACAATACAGAGCAGAGCTGACAGATCCTCTATACTACACCACACAGCAGAGCTGACAGATCCTCTATACTATACCACACAGGAGAGCTGACAGATCCTCTATACTACACTACACAGGAGAACTGACAGATCCTCTAAACTACACCAAACAACAGAGCTGACAGATCCTCTATACTACACCACACAGGAGAGCCTACAGATCCTCTATACTACACCACACAGCAGAGCTGACAGATCCTCTATACTACACCACACAGGAGAGCTGACAGATCCTCTATACTACACCACACAGGAGAGCTGACAGATCCTCTATACTACACCACACAGGAGAGCCGACAGATCCTCTATACTACACCACACAGTAGAGCCGACAGATCCTCTATACTATACCACACAGGAGCACTGACAGATCCTCTATACTACACCAAACAACAGAGCTGACAGATCCTCTATACTACACCACACAGGAGAGCTGACAGATCCTCTATACTACACCACACAGGAGAGCTGACAGATCCTCTATACTACACCACACAGGAGAGCTGACAGATCCTCTATACTATACCACACAGGAGAGCTGACAGATCCTCTATACTACACTACACAGGAGTACTGACAGATCCTCTATACTACACCAAACAACAGAGCTGACAGATCCTCTATACTACACCACACAGGAGAGCTGACAGATCCTCTATACTACACCACACAGGAGAGCTGACAGATCCTCTATACTACACCACACAGGAGAGCTGACAGATCCACTATACTACACCAAACAGGAGAGCCGACAGATCCTCTATACTACACCAAACAGGACAGCTGACAGATCCACTATACTACACCAAACAGAAGAGCCTACAGATCCTCTATACTACACCACACAGGAGAGCCGACAGATCCTCTATACTACACCACACAGGAGAGCCGACAGATCCTCTATACTACACCACACAGGAGAGCTGACAGATCCGATATACTACACCACACATGAGAGCTCACAGATCCACTATACTACACAACACAGGAGAGCCGACAGAAACCTCTATACTACACCACACAGGAGAGCTGACAGATCCTCTATACTACACCACACAGCAGAGCTGACAGATCCTCTATACTACACCACACAGAAGAGCCGACAGATCCTCTATACTGAACCACACAGGAGAGCTGACAGATCCTGTATATTAAACCACACAGGAGAGCAGACAGATCCTCTATACTACACCAAACAGCAGAGCTGACAGATCCTCTATACTACACCACACAGTAGAGCTGACAGATCCTCTATACTACACCACACAGGCGAGCTGACAGATCCTCTATACTACACCACAAAGGAGAGCTGACAGATCCTCTATATTGCACCACACAGGAGAGCTGACAGATCCTCTATACTATACCGCACAGGAGAGCTGACAGATCCTGTATACTACACCACACAGGAGAGCCGACAGATCCCCTATACTACACCACACAGGAGAGCCGACAGATTCTCTATACTACACCACACAGGAGAGCTGACAGATCCTCTATACTACACCACACAGGAGAGCCGACAGATCCTCTATACTACACCACACAGGAGAGCCGACAGATCCTCTGTACTACATCACACAGGAGAGCTGAATGATCCTCTATACTACACCACACAGGAGAGCTAACAGATCCTCTATACTACACCACACAGGAGAGCTGACAGATCCTCTATACTACACCACACAGGAGAGCCGACAAATCCTCTATACTACACCACACAGGAGAGCTGACAGATCATCTATACTACACCACACAGGAGAGCTGACGGATCCGCTCTACTACAATACAGAGCAGAGCTGACAGATCCTCTATACTACACCACACAGCAGAGCTGACAGATCCTTAATACTACACCACACAGGAGAGCTGACAGATCCTCTATACTACACCACACAGGAGAGCTGACAGATCCTCTATACTATACCGCACAGGAGAGCTGACATATCCTCTATACTACACCACACAGGAGAGCCGACAGATCCCCTATACTACACCACACAGGAGAGCCGACAGATTCTCTATAGTACACCACACAGGAGAACTGACAGATCCTTTATACTACACCACACAGGAGAGCCGACAGAACCTCTATACTACACCATACAGGAGAGCTAAGAGATCCTCTATACTACACCACACAGGAGAGCTAACAGATCCTCTATACTACACCACACAGGAGAGCTGACAGATCATCTATACTATACCACACAGGAGAGCTGACGGATCCTCTATACCAAACCACACAGGAGAGCTGACGGATCCTCTCTACTACAATACACAGCAGAGCTGACATATCCTCTATACTACACCACACAGCAGAGCTGACAGATTTTCTATACTACACCACACAGGAGAGCTGACAGATCCTCTATACTACACCACACAGGAGAGCCGACAGATCCTCTATACTACACCACACAGTAGAGCCGACAGATCCTCTATACTATACCACACAGGAGAGCTGACAGATCCTCTATACTACACCACACAGGAGAACTGACAGATCCTCTATACTACACCAAACAACAGAGCTGACAGATCCTCTATACTACACCACACTGGAGAGCCGACAGATCCTCTATACTACACCAAACAGGAGAGCTGACAGATCCACTATACTACACCAAACAGAAGAGCCTACGTATCCTCTATACTACACCACACAGGAGAGCCGACAGATCCTCTATACTACACCACACAGGAGAGCCAACAGATCCTCTATACTACACCACACAGGAGAGCTATCAGATCCGATATACTACACCACACATGAGAGCTCATAGATCCACTATACTACACAACACAGGAGAGCCGACAGATCCTCTATACTACACCACACAGGAGAGCTGACAGATCCTCTATACTACACCGCACAACAGAGCTGACAGATCCTCTATACCACACCACACAGGAGAGCCGACAGATCCTCTATACTGAACCACACAGGAGAGCTGACAGATCCTGTATATTACACCACACAGGAGAGCAGACAGATCCTCTATACTACACCAAACAGCAGAGCTGACAGATCCTCTATACTACACCACACAGGAGAGCTGACAGATCCTTTATACTACACCACACAGGAGAGCCGACAGAACCTCTATACTACACCATACAGGAGAGCTAACAGATCCTCTATACTACACCACACAGGAGAGCTAACAGATCCTCTATGCTACACCGCAGAGGAGAGCTGAATAATTCTCTATACTACATCACACAGGAGAGCTAACAGATCCTCTATACTACACCACAGAAGAGCGCCGACAGATCCTCTATACTACACCACACCGGAGAGCTGACAGATCCTCTATACAACACCACACAGGAGAGCTGACAGATCCACTATACTACACCAAACAGAAGAGCCTACAGATCCTCTATACTACACCACACAGCAGAGCTGACAGATCCTCTATACTACACCACACAGGAGAGACGACAGATCCTCTATACTACATCACACAGGAAAGCTGACAGATCCTCTATACTACACCACACAGGAGAGCTGACAGATCCTCTATACTACACCACCCAGGAGAGATGACAGATCCTTTATACTACAACTCACAGGAGAGCTGACAGATCCTCTATTCTACACCACACAGGAGAGCTGACAGAGCCTCTATACTACACCACACAGGAGAGCCGTCAGATCCTCTATACTACACCACACAGGAGAGCTGACAGATCCTCTATACTATACCACACAGGAGAGCTGACAGATCCTCTATACTACACCACACAGGAGAGCCGACACATCCTCTATACTACACCCCACAGGAGAGCTGACAGATCTTCTATACTACATCTCACAGGAGTGCTGACAGATCCTCTATACTATACCATACAGGAGAGCTGACAGATCCTATATACTACACCACACAGGATAGCTGACAGATCCTCTACACTACACCACACAGGATAGCCGACAGATCCTCTATACTACACCACACAGGAGAGCTGACAGATCCTCTATACTACACCGCACAGGAGAGCCGACAGATCCTCTATACTACACCACACAGGAGAGCTGACAGATCCTCTAAACTACACCACACAGGAGAGCCGACAGATCCTCTATACTACACCGCACAGGGGAGCTGACAGATCCTCTATACTATACCGCACAGGAGAGCTGACAGATCCTCTGTATTACACCACACAGGAGAGCCGACAGATCCTCTATACTACACCGCACAGCAGAGCTGACAGATCCTCCCTACTACACCACACAGGAGAGCTGACAGATCCTCTATACTACACCACACAGGAGAGCTGACAGATCCTCTATACTACACCACACAGGAGAGCTGACAGATCATCAATACTACACCACACAGGAGAGCCGACAGATCCTCTATACTACACCGCACAGGAGAGCTGACAGATCCTCTATACTACACCACACAGGAGAGCTGACAGATCCTCTATACTACACCCCACAGGAGAGCTGACAGATCCTCTACTACACCACACAGGAGAGCTGACAGATCCTCTATACTACACCACACAGGAGAGCTGACAGATCCTCTATACTACACCACACAGGAGAGTCGACAGATCCTCTATACTACACCCCACAGGAGAGCTGACAGATCCTCTACTACACCACACAGGAGAGCTGACAGATCCTCTATACTACACCACACAGGAGAGCTGACAGATCCTCTATACTACACCACACAGGAGAGCTGACAGATCCTCTATACTACACCACACAGTAGAGCCGACAGATCCTCTGTACTACACTACACAGAAGAGCTGACAGATCTTCAATACTACACTACACAGTAGAGCTGACAGATCCTCTATACTACACCACACAGGAGAGCAGACAGATCCTCTATACTACACCACACAGGAGAGTCGACAGATCCTCTATACTACACCCCACAGGAGAGCTGACAGATCCTCTACTACACCACACAGGAGAGCTGAGAGATCCTCTATACTACACCACACAGGAGAGCTGACAGATCCTCTATACTACACCACACAGGAGAGCCGACAGATCCTCTGTACTACACCACACAGGAGAGCTGACAGATCTTCAATACTACACCACACAGGAGAGCCGACAGATCCTCTATACTACATCACACAGGGGAGCTGACAGATCCTCTATACTACATCACACAAGGGAGCTGACAGATCCTCTATACTACACCACACAGGAGAGCTAACAGATTCTCTATACTACACCACACAGGAGAGCTGACAGATCCTCTATACTACACCACACAGGAGAGCCGACAGATCCTCTATACTACACCACACAGGAGAGCTGACAGATCCTCTATACTACACCACACAGGAGAGCTGACAGATCCTCTACTACACCACACAGGAGAGCTGAGAGATCCTCTATACTACACCACACAGGAGAGCTGACAGATCCTCTATACTACACCACACAGGAGAGCCGACAGATCCTCTGTACTACACCACACAGGAGAGCTGACAGATCTTCAATACTACACCACACAGGAGAGCCGACAGATCCTCTATACTACATCACACAGGGGAGCTGACAGATCCTCTATACTACACCACACAGGAGAGCTGACAGATCCTCTATACTACACCACACAGGAGAGCTGACAGATCCTCTATACTACACCACACAGGAGAGCTGACAGATCCTCTATACTACACCACACAGGAGAGCTGACAGATCCTCTATACTACACCACACAGGAGAGCCGACAGATCCTCTATACTACAGCACACAGGAGAGCTGACAGATCCTCTATACTACACCACACAGGAGAGCTGACAGATCCTCTATACTACACCACACAGGAGAGCTGACAGATCCTCCATACTACACCACACAGGAGAGCTGACAGATCCTCTACTCCACCACACAGGAGAGCCGATAGATCCTCTATACTACACCACACAGGAGAGCCGACAGATCCTCTGTACTACACCACACAGGAGAGCTGACAGATCTTCAATACTATACTATACAAGCTCTATTTTAATACCTATATTTAAAATTTTTAAATTAACTGATCCTTACTTTTTCCTGCTCGAATAATTCTGACCCCTCTGATACAGCCCTTGCACTACTGATAATCTCAGGGGTTTAGCTACCGTACTTATCCAATAAGATTGATATATATAGATATCAGGAAAATTTAAGGGGTTAAGAAAATACTATTATTAATAATATTAGTGTCATAAATTAACTATGGTAATGCATATTTTGACCAGCAATAGAATTGAAATATTGCCTGATAATAGCTTGGAATGTGTTGAAACACATATCGCTCCTACAGGTGGAATGCTAAATTCTTAATGGGATTTTCATGGTTCAATGAACCTAAATATTATTACTTTTCAAACACATTTAAAATTAGCAAATATAAAAATTAAATTGCTTTCCTGAGGCGTGCTGAGAGCTAGGTTGATCTTCTTTAGATTTCGACTCCTCAGGAGGCATCCTGGATGATTGTGAGCTTATGTATGAAGATTTATAGATTTTGTGAATTTCATTCTAAATAATATACATGTATCAATAAAGTCATAATCCATTTGTCCGGATGGGATAGAGTAATAATACACATTACATTATACTTATTACTACCCCTTCTGCGCAACTGAATAATTATGCTACCTAGCAAGTTTTTTTTTATGGGTTTATGCTTTTTCAGCCCCCAAAATGGTTATAACTAGAAAGAATTGAGTCTTCTTTAATTAATGGGGTTCTCTCACTTCAGCAAATAGCATTTATCATCTAGGGATAGTGAATACCAGGCACTTACTAATGTATTGTGATTCTCCATATTGCATCCTATGCTGTCTGGATTCATTTTTCCATCACATTATACACTGCTCATTTCTAGAGTTGAGCAAACCCGAACTGTAAAGTTTGGGTTCATACCGAACATTACGGTTTTTCACACCCGGACCCGAACCCGAACATTTCCGTAAAAGTTCGGGTTCGTTGTTCGGCGATTTCTTGCCACTTTTTGAAAGGCTGCAGGGCAGCCAATTAACAAGTGTTTCACTACATTGCCCTAAGAAGCCATCACAGCCATGCCTACTATTGGCATGGCTGTGATTGACTAAGTGCAGCATGTGACCCAACCTCTATTTAAGATGAGTCACGTAGTGCCGCACGTCACTCTGCTTCTCTTAGTGTAGGGACAGGCTGCTGCTGGTGCTCTCAGGGACAGAATAGAGAAGAAATCTGTTGAACTTCTCGGTGTTAAATCTTCAAACTACAGCGATTATTGAGGGTGCTATTGTACAAATTTGTACCCAGCCCTGAGCCGAGTGATACTGCAAAATAATTTTGAATCCATCTGTTACTGAGGTGGGTTTCGGCGGCCATTTTAGCAACTGCAGTGTCCTTGGAACTACATGTGACCTGCATGTGTGCCAGCCTGCCAGGGACATCAGTCTAATTATTTTTTTGTAGCTCAGTGCAGGAAAAATTCCTTTTTTTCTGGCAGGTCAAGTCCCCCTACATTACCTATTTTATAATTTTGTGGTGACATGGTGTATTTCTGCATTTTCTGCAATAAACCCGTACTGTCGTACCACAGAGCTCGTTTGCATACACCGGTGAAAAACCTAATTGTTTAATTTTGCGGTGACATAGTGCATTTCTGTAGTTGCTGTAATAAACCCGTACTGTCGTGCCACAGAGCCCGTTTGCATACAACGCTGAAAAACCTATTTTAAAATTTTGCCGTGAAAAACTGCATTTCTGTAGTTGGGTTAATAAACCCGTACTGTCGTACCACAGAGCACGTTTGCATACAACTTACAAAAAAGTATTTTAAAATTTAGCAGTGACATACTGCATTCCTGTATTTGGGGGAAATGAACCCGTATTGCTGTTCCACAGAACAGTTTGGTATACAATGTACAAAAACCTATTTTAAAATTTTGCAGTGACATACTGCATTCCTGTAGTTTGTTGCAATAAACACTGGTTTGGTGCTACATAGCAGATCTGAGGCCTACCCTGTATTTCAGTCATTTTAAGTAAACTTTTGAACTCCGCATTTACATAGTTGGTTGCAAACACACAGTTTTGTGGTAGATAGCACAAGCAGGATGTGTTCAACCCAAAAATGCAGTTGTGCATATATATACAGGGGAGCAGATCCTGCACTTGTGGCCCGTTGCTAATGGGGATCCCCAGCAAAAATGTAGGTGCACCTGTGAGTCCTGGGTATCGGTGTAGCTATAGAGGGTGCAGAGGTTACAGTCGCTACCGGGCCCAGGAACCTGAGGGGGCCCAAAGACCCTTGTGCCGCATAAGATGAGACACAAAGCACTGAGGGAAGGGAGGCCCAAGCTGAACTCTTGCACCAGGGCCCATGAGCCGTTGGGCCATATCAGACAGTCTTGGGTGGGGCCCACAGCCCTCTCCCTCCTCCCATTACAGGCATGGTTACATGCTGGTCCCCTGTATATATATGCACAACTGCATTTTTGGGTTGAGCACATCCTGCTTCATGCCACCTTTCAGTTGTTTTGTGTATATATAATTTTTGAAGGTGTATAAACTCCTATGTAAATGTAGCCTGTTTTCCATCCACAGGCTACATTTAGGTGCACCTGTGAGGCCTGGGCCATATCAGCCAGTCTTGGGTGGGGCTCACAGCCTTCTCCCTCCTCCCATTGCAGGCATGGTTAGATGGTGGAGGTAACTAAGGAGTTTGCTGTGAGCCGGCCTATACATTTCTGTAATGCCCACTGGCCCCTGGTATTGCCCATACGGCACAGGTAGGTAAATGTTAGGTCCCAAGCTACATGAGAAACCTTGGCGTGGTGCTCGAGCTTAAGACATGTCCTCCACTGCAGGACATGTATACTAATCTCTCAATTTTAATATCAGTTTGAGGGCTTAGTAAGACTGCAGTGTGCACCTGTTTTGTTATTTGTTATTGCTATATGTGTCGGGGACAATAATATATTTACCGTAATCCATCTGGGAGTTTAGGGGTTGACATATTCCAATTTTTTGCTGTCAAGTAACCCTGCACTGAATAGGTGACAGGGACCGAAAATTTGAAAAATCTTCTTTTTAATTGTTGGGTGAAATATTACCATTTTTGCCGGGTACAACCCCTTGCTCTGCATAGCTTACAGTGACCGAAAATGCGGAAAATATTCCTTTAAATAGTTTAATATTAGTTTAATATTACCATTTTTGCAGTGAATAAACCCGTCCTCTGCCTGGGTGCCAGGGGAAGACATTTTTAAAAATCTTCTGTTCCATTGGTGGGTGACATGAACCCCGTTTTGCCGTGAATTAACCCCTCCTCTGCCTGGGTGCCAGGGGCCTACATTTCTAAAAATCGCCTGTTCCATTGCTGTGGGACATTAACCCCGTTTTGCTGTGAATAAACCCCTCCTCTGCTTGGGTGCCAGGGGCCTGCATTTATAAAAATCGTCTGTTCCATTGGTGGGTGACATTAACCCCATTTTGCCGTGAATAAACCCCTCCTGCCTGGGTGCCAGGGGCCTACATTTTTAAAAATCGTCTGTTCCATTGGTGGGTCATATGAACCCAATTTTGCCACTGAAGAACCCCTGCTGTGCATTGCTGACAGGGAACCAAATTTGGTCAAAATGTCATGTTAATGATCAAAAGATGCGTGACTACAAACACACGCTAGTAGACGCGCTGCTGATGGCATTCCCACCTGACGCCTCCTCAACCTCCTACTCCACATCCATTTCCTCCTCCTAGATCAAGATTTTGATTTATAATTTTATTTATTTATTTTATTTTAAGTCATTTCCCTATCCACATTTGTTTGCAGGGCACGTACCCACATTTTGCTGCCTTTTGCAGCCCTCTAGCCCTTTCCAGGACTTTTTTACCGCCATTTTTGGGCCCAAAAGATCGGGTCCCCATTGACTTCAATAGGGTTCGGGGTCAAGTTCGGGCTAAGTTCGGGCTAATTTCGGATCCCAAACCTGAACTTTTTTGTGAAGTTCGGCCGAACCTGTCGAACCCGAACTTCCAGGTGTCCACTCAACTCTACTCATTTCCATTGTTACGACCACCTTGCAATCCAGCATTGGTGACTGTGCTTGCACACTATAGGAAAAAGCACTGTCCTATGAGCGCTCCCACGGACCCGACCACCAGAACGGCCAGTGCTTTTTCCTATAGTGTGCAAGCACGGTCACAAATGCTGGATTGTAGGGTGTCCATAACCATGGAAACGAACTGTGTTTAATGTGATGGAAAAATGAATTCAGCCAGCAAAGCAGGCAATATGAGCAATCACAATACATTAGTGAGAGGCTTGCATTAACTTTTTCTACATGATAAATGCCTCATGCGGAAGTAAGGCAACCCCTTTAAACTTTGGTTACTTTACTTATTTATTTTACAAAGAGGATATGAACGTTATCTTTCTTTCTAAACAGAAAAGAAATCTGAACCTCTAATGCCACCAGATATTGTAAGGTATCTAGTCTATAAGTCAAAGCTTGACCTTTTAAACAAGCCGTGAGCCATAATTTAGGATTATAGTCCAGCCAGTACCTCATTCGCAGTGCGACCCTATTATAAAAATAATAATTCACCCTCCGGTCTTCTATTTCTCACTCATGCTACCTATTCCAGCAGAAGAGGTCCAAGACTTGTTCACCACCCCCTTTTTGGAAACAAAAAAGGATGTAATCTTGGGTTATTACTCTTGTAAGCAGAGACAGGAGAGCATACAGTATACTCATTGATATTACTCACTAGTAAAGTAAATTGAGACAACCTTACCTGGAGATTCACCACCAGCATCCCCTATAAGGGTCTTCCTCTAGGCAAATAAACACCTAGGGCTTCAAAAGTATCTGACTGTCAGAGCAAATTCTGCATTTAAACCAAACTATGCGAGTTCTGCCTAAAGACTTATTGTCACAATGCACTCTGTGCATGGTTCCAGGAGGCGGCCGAGGTGCGCTCGCGTCGTCAGTGCACCAGGAGTAAGGACCGACGTCCGAAACACGTCAACTGTACAGGAGCACAACAATTATGGAGATCCACCATTTGTAAAAATGATTTTGTACCACCACAATAAATTACTGGCTTGCAACATAAGTGAAGTGCTGGAACCCTTTTTGTTTCTTCCTTGGTCATATATTACTATGATACTTTTTCAACAATATTTTCTAAATTCACAAATTTCCTTTTAGCAAATGATTATAGTAACTACCACTGTGAAAAGACAAGGACCTTAGAGGAGGTGATAGACAGGTGATAATTGTTTGATTGGAGGGGGCCCCAGTGATCACTAGGATGGGGGACCTTTTGTCCCTGCCACCACTTCACCCCAGCCACACGATCACAGCAAGGAGGATTTTGAATGGAGCACAACGCCTGACCCATAAAGTGGTTGTCCCATGAAAAACAATCCACATTTTTTAAACCAGCACCTGGTTCTAAACACTTTTGTAATTGCATGCAAATAAAAATGTATTATAGCCACTGATTTATTCAATTACATTAATCTGTATAGCGCCATCTACTGTTTGTACTTTTTGTAATTTTTCTGTCCACCTCCTGGAGATGGTCGAAGATGTTTAGTTCCATCCTTCAACTGCCACCAGCTGCAGCAGACGGGACTCACCCCCTGAGGCAGGACATGCTTCCTGGGCTGGCTGCTTGAGATACATATAGCAGAACAATCGGAGCAATAAATCCTTGTCAGGTACATGGCTGTTTCCAGCTTTGTTAGAAATAGATTTTCATGTCCTTTATGATGCCAAATTTTTATTTATTTTACATTAATTATGGGATAAGGCTTAAAGGACATGACTGGGCACATGTTCCACACTGGCTTCATTAACCCTCGCTATCATGGCTGCGTGATTGGAGAGGAGGGGTGCCCAGTTGGGTGAGACCCACACCAATCTAAGATTGGTCACCAGCTAGTATTTTAGTCCATGATGTCCCTTTAAATGTTTAAAACTGGAGCAGGTGCCGCACGGTTAAATGGTAGATGAATAATATCTACAGTAGAGCGATATGAAATCGCCATGTACAATGCTTTAATAGCTGCATAAGAAAATATATAAGAGAGCAGTTCAAGGCTAATGATCCATTTTAGCTGGCACATTCATTGCAAGTTCTGAATATGAATTACAATCATATTAGGACTGCAGCAAAGACCTTGTAAGAATGAAGAATGTGACTTCTTATGGAATAAAACAAGGTTCCATTACTTAAAGTGTTCTTTAGTCATCTCTTACAATCACAGGTATTACAGGGGAGCGCCATTACACCCCGACACCAGAAACAAACAATATTTTTTCTTTATTAGCCGAATATTACCTTGAATTGTGTTCTTTCCAGTAAAAACTCCCAATGCTGGAACATATTTAGGTTCGCTTTACAAACGGCCGTGGCTTTATTATCCACTACAAGAACAAATGTGGAGTTGTAATGATAGAAAATAACAGGCAGTGTTAAAAGGGGGCATAATAAGATAGTGTCACTGAGGTCATGCTTCTATGTGTGTGAATAGAGAATAAAGAAGGAGCTCCTCCCCATCCCCACCAGAAAATACATATGTCATCATGCAGCCGATCGTGGCCCAGGTTTTTAAGAATGCCAAGTCGTGATGCATCCTTAGTAGTTTGTGTGTCACGGTTCTCCTACCTGGATACCGTCACAAAAAAAGGGAGAGTTGTAGCTGGTGGAGAATATTCCTAGTCCAGACTTGATAAAGTTTAACAGCCTTACTTGAATAAACTTGATCTTTTTCTTGGCTCCAGCAGTCTTTGTGGTAAACTGGCAGGTGAACTTATCTTGCTTTCTCTCTCTGCTGTACTAATCTCTGACTTCAGTCTGGTTACAGAACTTTAGGACAGTTCTGGTACCATTGAGCAGGGTGCCTTTGGTCATTGACCCCTTTGTAATATTCAGTCTCTAAACTGCTAGGAAACATGGTGCTCTATGAGCTGCTTTCCTTAGAATACTCCTACTGCAGGAAGGGAGAGGTCCCCTCACTGCACCATGACTCTCCTTTCCAGCTCTCAACTTCACTCTCTATTCAGCTTCCTGCAACCCCTCCCTTGGTAGGAAGTACTAGCCCACCTCTGCCCAAAAGGGGGGAGAATGGAATAGTCAGTTCCATTTTATCTAAAGGTACTCTCTACCAGATTCTTTGCGACCCGCTGGACAACCAGGCACAGTTTATGTAATACATTACATAACAATATTATCAAGGCACAATAGCAAAGGACCTGGAATAAATACAGAGATGACATTATTGGTTAGCCTATTAGAGACATTAGGAGGTGTTAAAATGGTAGTGCCCACTCTGGGGGTACTACAATTATTCTTATTGGTTCCAGTCCTAAGTCAGCCACACCCAACTTTTGCAACCTCAAATCTTCTTCCTAAGACCTGCCTCTTCTGGCCAGGTATACATCCACCACCCAGCGCCTCTAACCTATTGGTTTGGTAGGCTTGAGGATTGCACAGTGCACAAATTCCATAACTAGAGGAGGAGCATTATAGATAGGGTACCCCAGGCTTGTGGCCACTAGTATTCTTAAAAGGGCTTTCTGTGAGTAAAATCCTGATCTTCAGGATATCTGATCAGTGGGGATCTGACTACTGGCACCCTTGGGGCTGTTTTCACACGAGCAAGTCCATTATGGGAATCACGCTCTGTGTGTAAACATGATCCTACATTTTGGACTTGCAGGAGCTCACAGCATTTATAATGCTATGTGCCTCTGCTTGACCTTACTTCTACAGTATCATAGTGGTATAAAGCTGTCACTATGATTCTGTAGAAGCTTTATAAATCAGTATAATGCCATGCAAGTCAGAATGAAGGATCATGTTCACACACGGAGCATGATTGCCGCAGTGGACTCGCTGTTGCACAACAGCCCTTGCTGATCAGCTCCGTGAAGAGGCCACGTCATTCCGGTGATCACTGCAGCCTCTTCCTAGGCCATGTGACATCATGTTCATTGGTTACATGGCCTGTGTGCATTTCAATCCCATTCAAGTGAATGGACCTGGGCTGCAATACCAAGCACAACCACTATACCATGTATGACACTTTACTTGGTTGAACTATTGATCTATATATGGAGGGTACTATGGCATTGGACTTAGTACATGATTATCAAGAATTTGCCTGTCAAGTAACTACCTTAAGAAGCCATAATCTAATAAGAAGATTACCATTGAATCTATTTTGGAGTCATTATTTATGGTATACGAAAGCTCCTTACTGAAGCATTGTAACAGTGGTACTGAGACAAGTGATTCTAGTAAAGTTCACCTCTGTTTTACAACAAAAGACTCCTCTTTATTACTGTTACTCTCAACATTTACACCTGACGGTGCTGGATTGCTGGCGTCACGAACACAGGGGCCCAGCCGCCAAAGCACCTTAAACACCAAATACCATCAAGGGCACCTCAACCAACATCTGGCTGGTGTTCCCTGCAACCGAGAGTGCCCCGGAGGATTTCGTGCTGGCTTCCCATCCACTACACGCCCCAAGGGACAACTCAACTGTGAGTACTACTATCCTCGGCACCTCATCACTAGTACGCTCACACACATCATCCCCTAGGGTGTCCGGTCATCACACAGGCACTCGCTCCTAATGTTTAAGAGGGTCAGCTAAGCAGCAGACCATCACGCTAATGTTTTAGATGATCAGCTCAGCAGTAGGCACTCATCCCTAATGTTTTAGATGGTCAGCTCGGCAGCAGGCCCTCACCCCTAATGTTTTAGAGGGTCAGCTCAGCATCAGACCCTCACCCCTAATGTTTTAGAGGATCAATTCAGCAGCAGACCCTCACCCCTAATGTTTTAGATGGTCAGCTTGGCAGCAGCCCCTCGCCCATAATGTTTTAGATGGTCAGCTCAGCAGCAGGCCCTCATCCCTAATGTTTTAAAGGGTCAGCTCAGCAGCAGGCCCTCACCCCTATTGTTTTAGATGGTCAGATAAGCAGCAGGCCTGCACCCCTAATGTGTTAGAGAGTCACAAGCAGGCCATCAATCATAATTTCAAGGGTGTGTATGATGCCCTCCTTTATGTGTAATAAAGGGTGTATTTTAGTACCGGTTCTTTGCAATTTTTGGCAGCCCTTTCACTTTGTACATAGGCTTTATGAGTGTAGGAGTCCCACTACCTGAACAATTGTACCACAATGTGAATGAGGCCCTCCTTTATTTGATATACAGGCTGTATCGGAGTGCCTCTTCCTTGTAATTTTTGGCAGCACTTGCACTTTATATTCAAGTAAATATACAAGAAAGAATAGTTCTTTACAATCTTTCCTCTAAAAGGGATTTTATCTTTGGCTTTGTGCGTATTACTGTCAGTCTGTGAAAGTGGCGTACTACTTGGACAACATCGTTCCCAGCAGTGATCTGGGAGTCCAAGATGCATCCAGACATTCTCCCCATGCTGTTCCCGAACCATTTCAATGGTGTTTCCATCAATTTCTGACCTTTTCCTGTGAAACAGGCACCCTCCCCTCTTCAGAGCAGGTGTGCCTGGTTTAATGCTCGGGTTCTCCCTTTGACTTCCATTGTGCTTGGGTGCTCGTTAGAGCACCCGAGCATCCCGAGGTGCTCTACTCGAGCATCCAAGCACTTTTGTGCTCAACCAACACTATCCGCAATATTTATGTTGAACAGGGTTCAGTCGAGGAGGTTACAGTCTGGGTAATGGGAACAATCCTATTACACCTTGCTGCACTGACTGGGGACCCAAATTGCCATTATACAGCTCTTTAATTCCAGCAAGCCGTTCATGTTATTGGGGTGCAAGTGCTGTTTGATGCAAGCATTAACAGGGTTTATTACAAGCAAGGAAATATTTATACGTCTTATTTGCACTTGTGCGGTGCAGTTATATGTTCTAAAGCATTCTTTGGCTTGTATTAGTGGGAGAAAAGGGCTTATTAGCCATTGTGTGGTGAAGTGAGACAATTACAGCCCTTTTTGGCATGTATTAGTAGAAAAAGAAAAAATATATTTGCCATTCAGCAGTGCAGTTATATGTTCTAAAGCCGTTTGTTGCCTGTATTAGGGGAAAAAGAAAAAAAATATTTGCAGTTCAGCAGTGCAGTTATATGTTCTTAAGCCGTTTGTGGCGTGTATTAGTGACAAAAGAAAAATATATTTGCCGTTCAGCGGGGCAGTTATATGTTCTAAAGCCCTTTTTTGTGTGTATTAGTGGGGGTAAAAAAAAAAGGGCTTATTAGCCATTGTGTGGTGAAGTGAGAAAATTACAGACTTTTTTGGGGTGTTTTAATTTCCATTTTATTTATTTATTTGATCTCACAGTATGTCAGACAGAGAAGTGCCAGGCACTCCACAGGGGAGTGGCAGAGGCCTAAATGTTTCTGTCGCAGGCACAGGTCGCAGCAGAGTAAGGGGCTGTGGCAGCAGGGGTCACTTCGGGAGGCCTGAGCTCCCAGTGTCAACTAGCGGTCTTGTCGTGACCAGCAACTCAGCGGTTCTTGTATGGTTGACTAGATCTTCGACTTTGTCGCAAGTGACATCAGACACCTCCAGCCAAGAGTCGGGTCAGACACAATCCTTAGTTGGCATGGCCCGGGAAAAGTCCCTGTGCCCTCACCTGTCCTCAACCTGCCTCTGTCCTTTTCTGTTCCCTCAGCCAGAGAAGTATTATATGCTGTGGGCTCAGCTCCACTATACAGTGAGGATGAGCTACTAGAAGACAGTCAGCAGCTACTGGCCAGCCAAGATCTGGAGGAGATATTCGTCGCTTCCTTCACTAGACGGGAAAGTAGTGATGAGAAGAGTAGCGTGGGAGCTGGTGTTGCGGAGGACATCAGTGACGTGCAGACAATACTCGATGATGATGATGTAGCTGATCGCACTTGGGAGCCGGGTGACGAAGGGGCTTCATCATCATCGGGAGAAGAGGGTGGCAGCTTGCCTCTGAGGCAGCGGCGGAGCCAGCAGGTCGCTAGTGTGGCCGGGAGTCAGCAAGGTGGCAGCAGTGGAAGGTTGGGAGCCAAATGTGCCTATAGCAATAACAAATGACAAAACAGGTGCACACTGCAGTCTTACTAAGCCCTAAAACTGATGTTAAAATTGAGAGATTAGTCAACATGTCCTGCAGTGGAGGACATGTCTTAAGCCCGAGCACCACGCCAAGGTTTCTCAAGTAGCTCGGGACCTAACACTCACCTACCTGTGCCATATGGGCAATACCAGGAGCCAGTGTGCATTAAAGGAATGTATAGGATGGCTCACAGCAAACTCCTCAGTTACCTCCAACATGAAACCATGCCTGCAATGGGAGGAGGGAGAAGGCTGTGAGCCCCACCCAAGACTGGCTGATATGGCCCAGGCCTCACAGGTGCACCTAAATGTAGCCTGTGGATGGAAAACAGGCTACATTTACATAGGAGTTTCTACACCTCCAAAAATTACTAGCTCACCAGCTCACCCACCTTTTCTTGCTAGGTGCACGGATGTAAAGAGTGAAGCATTGTTGTAATGGATTGAAAGGAAATAAATCCGGCACTCAAAATTGATGAAGTCGTAGGTTCCTTTATTTGGTCATGCGATATATCAGGTACAGAAGTACAGAATAATTCATAACCAGTGATGCCCTTGTCAGTCTACGCGTTTCAAATGACAACGTTCTTATTCATGACTGAGGAGTGTTCTGAAGTTACCACCAGAACACTCCTCAGTCATGAATAAGAACGTTGTCGTTTGAAACGCGTAGACTGACAAGGGCATCTCTGGTTATGAATTATTCTGTACCTCTGTACCATATATATCGCATGACCAGATAAAGGAACCTAAGACTTCATCAATTTTGAGTGCCGGATTTCTTTCCTTTCAACCTCCAAAAATTATATATACACAAAACAACTGAAAGGTGGCATGAAGCAGGATGTGTTCAACGCAAAAATGCAGTTGTGCATATACAGGGAGTGCAGAATTATTAGGCAAGTTGTATTTTTGAGGATTCATTTTATTATTGAACAACAACCATGTTCTCAATGAACCCAAAAAAACTCATTAATATCAAAGCTGAATATTTTTGGAAGTAGTTTTTAGTTTGTTTTTAGTTTTAGCTATTTTAGGGGGATATCTGTGTGTGCAGGTGACTATTACTGTGCATAATTATTAGGCAACTTAACAGAAAACAAATATATACCCATTTCAATTATTTATTTTTACCAGTGAAACCAATATGACATCTCAACATTCACAAATATACATTTCTGACATTCAAAAACAAAGCAAAAACAAATCAGTGACCAATATAGCCACCTTTCTTTGCAAGGACACTCAAAAGCCTGCCATCCATGGATTCTGTCAGTGTTTTGATCTGTTCACCATCAACATTGCGTGCAGCAGCAACCACAGCCTCCCCGACACTGTTCAGAGAGGTGGACTGTTTTCCCTCCTTGTAAATCTCACATTTGATGATGGACCACAGGTTCTCAATGGGGTTCAGATCAGGTGAACAAGGAGGCCATGTCATTAGATTTTCTTCATTTATACCCTTTCTTGCCAGCCACGCTGTGGAGTACTTGGACGCGTGTGATGGAGCATTGTCCTGCATGAATATCATGTTTTTCTTGAAGGATGCAGACTTCTTCCTGTACCACTGCTTGAAGAAGGTGTCTTCCAGAAACTGGCAGTAGGACTGGGAGTTGAGCTTGACTCCATCCTCAACCCGAAAAGGCCCCACAAGCTCATCTTTGATGATACCAGCCCAAACCAGTACTCCACCTCCACCTTGCTGGCGTCTGAGTCGGACTGGAGCTCTCTGCCCTTTACCAATCCAGCCATGGGCCCATCCATCTGGCCTATCAAGACTCATTCTCATTTCATCAGTCCATAAAACCTTAGAAAAATCAGTCTTGAAATATTTCTTGGCCCAGTCTTGACGTTTCAGCTTGTGTGTCTTGTTCAGTGGTGGTCGTCTTTCAGCCTTTCTTACTTTGGCCATGTCTCTGAGTATTGCACACCTTGTGCTTTTGGGCACTCCAGTGATGTTGCAGCTCTGAAATATGGCCAAACTGGTGGCAAGTGGCATCTTGGCAGCTGCACGCTTGACTTTTCTCAGTTTATGGGCAGTTATTTTGCTCCTTGGTTTTTCCACACGCTTCTTGCGACCCTGTTGACTATTTTGAATGAAACGCTTGATTGTTCGATGATCACGCTTCAGAAGCTTTGCAATTTTAAGAGTGCTGCATCCCTCTACAAGATATCTCACTATTTTTGACTTTTCTGAGCCTGTCAAGTCCTTCTTTTGACCCATTTTGCCAAAGGAAGTTGCCTAATAATTATGCACACCTGATATAGGGTGTTGATGTCATTAGACCACACCCCTTCTCATTACAGAGATGCACATCACCTAATATGCTTAATTGGTAGTAGGTTTTCAAGCCTATACAGCTTGGAGTAAGACAACATGCATAAAGAGGATGATGTGGTCAAAATACTCATTTGCCTAATAATTCTGCACTCCCTGTATATACAGGGGAGCAGATCCTGCACTTGTGGCCCATTGCTAATGGCGATCCCCAGCAAAAATGCATACGGTGGAGGATGCCCTCAGCGGACCACAAGTACCACAATAGACATACTACACAAGATGGCAGTTGTATGGATGTGATAAGTAATATAACAATATAGCAATAACAAATGACAAGACAGGTGCACACTGCGACTGCGGTCTTACTAAGCCATCAAACTGATGTTAAAATTGAGAGATTAGTCAACATGTCCTGAGCCTACCTGCCCAGGAATTAGCAGTGCACAGGTTCACGGAAGCAGCGGCGGTAGCAGTCCGTCAATGCGGAGTGTTGGGGGTATAATCACCTACTCTGCGGTGTGGCAGATTTTTGTTAAGCAGCCGGAGGAGGTGAACATGGCCATATGTAGAATCTGTGGGCAGAAGGTAAAGTGTGGCCAGGATGCCAATGTTGGCACCACGGCCCTGCGTCAACATATCCAGGGTCACCATAAAGTGGCCTGGGAGAACTGTGGCTCAGATCTGGTGGTCCAGCCTGCCGCAGCAACCACTGCATCACACAGTGGCATGCACCCGGTTTCAGTCAGTAAAGGCTCCACCATCTCAGCAGAAGGGAGCTGTCTGTCCTTCCCATCATCTGATGGGCCTGATGCTCCTGCTCCTCCTACTCCTCGTCAGTCACTCCGTCAGAAATTGATCACCGAAGCGATTGCCAAGAGACAACAGTATGCGTGCACTCATCCAACGGCGCAAAAGTTGAATGTGCTCCTGTCCAAGTTGCTGGTGCTGCAGTCCCTCCCTTTCCAAGTGGTGGACTCTGCACCTTTCAGAGAACTGATGGCTTGTGACGAGCCGAGGTGGAGAGCAGTGATGAGCGGGAGGTGCCATGTAATGATGAGCGGGAGGTGCCATATTCGATTTTGTGATATTTCACGAATATTCAATTGAATATTTGTCATATATTCGTTAAAATCGAATATACGTCATTATTCTAATTATTGTGAATAATATGCGATTTAATTATTCGCGTATTGCGAGATGATCTTTGAACAGTGTATAAAGGCAACTTTCCGATTGGTTGGCTATCTAGAATTAACGAAGATAACGAACATAGTGCTATATTCTCTATATTCTTTAAGTCTAGCAAGCCAGCCAATAGGAAAGTTGACTGTACCCAGCTGTAAGTTGGATGCTTTGCCTATTTTTTGCAATAAATAGAATAATGACTCAGTATTCTATTTATTGCAAAAAATAGGTAAAGTAATATTCTTGCATTGCGCATCCAACTTAGAGCTGTCTATAGGCAACTTTCCTATTGGGTTGTCTTGCTAGAATTAGCGAATATAGCGCTATATTCGTATTCGTCATATTCGTTAATTCTACCTAGCCAAACAATAGTAAAGTAACATATACCCGCTCTAAGTTGGATGCGCAATGCGAGTAATATTACATCATGTAATATTCGCGTATTGCGAGTGGAACTTTGAACAGGGTATACCTTTTCTATTGGTTGGCTTGCTAGAATTAACGAAGATAGAGAACATAGAGCTATATTCTCAATCTTCGTTAACAGTATCTTGGGTTCAGATTTAAAAAAAAAAATAAAACGAATATTCGTTTTTTACGAATTTATGGCACTATATTCTAAATATTCTCGAATTAGCGAAGTGCTGATATTCGTTAAAAAAAAAATTCTCTATTTGAATATTCACGCTCAACACTAGCGGAGAGTCCCAAGCCATCATTTATTTGTCAAAAAGGCAGTACCAGCCCTGCACAAATATGTAAAACAGAAGGTGGGCCAGTCCTTGAGCCTGTCGGTGTCTGCCATAGTGCACGTCAGTGCTGACGTGTGGAGCTGTAACTACGGTCAGGGACAATACATGTCCTTTAAGGCCCACTGGGTGAATGTGGTTCCTGCACAGCCACACCAGCAACTTGGCCAGGTCAAGCCACTTCCGCCTCCACATTCTCACGCCGTTGGTCCTGCGTCAATTTCCGCCTCTGCCTCCTCATCCTCCACCATATCCTCAGCCTCCACAGCACAATTCACAGTGCCCCTACAGCATACCACATGTGCAGGGCATGGCGGTGTCATACTGTTCTGCAGTGATGAGCAGCATAGTCAATATTCGTTTTTGCATTATTTCGCTAATTTTTTGCATAATATTCGCAATTAATTTGCAAATTCTAGAATTCGTGATCTCCAGTCATTATTATCCCGATTGCGCAAATCGACACTAATGATGCACATATTTTTTGTACAATGCATGCAACTTCACATTTTATCAGGTCTGAGTAGATATTACTGATTGGTGCACTTTGTATTGTGACATCACAGCACTATGTCTGTAGCATGTATGTATGGACAGCAGAACCTATCACACTACCTAACACCCTGCACTGGAACCTATCAGCTCCATTATATCACTATCTAACCTCCACTGACTATCTCCCACTAACTATCTGTATTATATACATATATGAGCTAACTAACTAACAATCTAATGTAATTGGATAAGGAATAGGATCCAGATGAAAGCACAGAACACAGCAATGACACTGCTCTTTCTTTTAGAACTGCAAAAAAACTGTAGTAAATGGCTGCTGGGGAGTTTCTTATATAGTAAGGGGTAGGCAACTTTCCTATTGGTTGCTAGGGATGTTGCTAAGCTCTGACAAAGATGTTGCAGCCTTCTCATTGGCCCACAAGCAAGATGGGAGGTTACTAATGAAAAAAAAAAATCTAGAATATATAGCACTATATTCTACATCTTCGCAAATTCTTGAAGTGGCGATATTCGCAATAAAAATTTGAGATTAGAACTACGATCAACACTACTGTTCTGCACCTCATTTGACTGGGCAAACGAAATCACACAGGAGAGGAACTGCTCAGTGTCCTTCATCAAGAAATCAAATCCTGGCTTTCTCTGCGAAAACTGAAAATTGGAACCATGGTGACCGACAACCGGAAGAACAAGGTGTCGGCGCTGTGTCAAGGAAGGCTGAGCCATGCGCCCTGCATGGCACAGGTGTTCAATCTGGTTTTAAAGCCTTCTACCCATCTGCAAGACAGCCAGGAAACTTTGCATGCACTTTAGCCACTCGAACCCCACAAAGCACACCCTTCTTGAGCTGCAGAGGCAGAACGGCATTCCCAACATAGGCTGATATGCGACGTTTCCACCCGTTGGAATCCCCCCCTCCATATGTTAGACTGACTATACGAACAGAGAAAGGCCATAAAGGATTTCTTGATGATCCAAGCGGACAGGAGTTTTCCTCTGTGTAACTTTGATGTCAGCCAGTGGCAGCTCAGACGTGACACCTGCCGTCTGCTCAGGCCTTTTGAGGAGGCCACGTTATTTCTCAGTCGCCAGGACTACGGAATGAACAATGTCATTCCACTGATTTATGTCCTGGTACAGATGCTGGTGTATCTGGCTGGTCAGGGGACAGGTGACATGACGCCTGGATCTCATGGCCACATGAGCCCTGTGGGGTCTTAACTGGAGGAAGAGGACATTGGAGCACAAGCAATGTGTAGCGAAACGGGTGGTTTGTCTACACAGGTAACAGGAGAGCAGGACCAACCAGAGGAGCTAAAGAGGCGATGAGGAAGATGAGGCAGAGGACCCAGACACAAAGTGGCAGTATGCAGTGGACATGGAGGCAGGGAGTCCCTCCGAGTCACTTGCACAAATGGCCTGATGCATGCTCACTTGCTTGTGTAGTCACAGCCAAATTGTGACCATTCGTCAGAGGGATGACTTTTGGCTCTCCACCTTGTTGGACCCTCGCTACTGGTCCAAAATGGGGGCCTTTTTTACACCCTCTGAGAAGGAGGACAAACTGAACTACTATATAGGCATACTATGTAGTGAGTTGACCGCTGCCTATCTGCGCCATCGTCCATCCTCTCGCAGGTCTGAACGGGGGGTCCTCTGCGCAGACGTTCTTCTGCCTTGGCTGCTGTGGTAGGGTGGGGGGGTAGGAGCAGTTCCATCTCCATCAGCAGCAACTTGAGTCTAGAATCGCTGATGAGCAGCTTTCTTCACCTGCCTAGTGAAGAAACTACTCGCCAGAAGCAGCAGCTAGACCTGGAGCAGGACCTGAACCAGCAGGTGGTGGCATACTTGGACAGCACCCTGCCACCTCACATTGAAAATCTGCTGGACTACTGGGCAGCCAAATTGGATTTGTGGTCGAAACTAGCAGAGTTTGCCTTGGAAAAGCTGTCCTGCCCATCCAATAGTGTGGCATCAGAGCGGGTGTTTAGTGCAGCAGGGGCCATAGTTACCCCAAGAAGAACTCGTCTGTCCACCCAAAATGTGGAGAGACTGACCTTTGTCAAGATGAATCAGGCGTGGATCAGCCAGGATTTCCACCCACCAATGCCTGATGCATCAGATTAGATCATCCATGCTGCCTCACCCAGACCTTGACAAAAGAGACCTATTTCTTCTGGCTACCTGCCTCAGCTGCTATATTGTTGCTGCCATCCGCCTGATGCCACACATCTGATGCTAAGTGCTCCTTCTTACACCCACCATCGTCAGCGGGTACTGTTATTGCCACCCATCTCCCCAGTCTGTCCTCGGGTCACTCTGTGGTCTCCTGACGCTGCTGCCACATCACCACTGTCACTTTGCCACACTGTGGCCTCAGATTCTGCTGCCACCTCCACACTATGTCATCTTGCCACTCTGTGGCCTTCTGATGCTGATGCCACCTTCACACTCTGTCAGCAGGTCACTCTGTGGTCTCCTCATGCTGCTGCCATCTCCACACCATGTCACTTTGCCACTCTGTGGTCTCCTCATGCTGCTGCCACCTCGACACTGTGTGACCTTGCCACTCTGTGGTCTCCTCATGCTGCCGCCACCTCCCCATTGTCATTGTGCCACTCTGTGGCTTTCTGATGCTGCTGCTTCCACCTCCACACTGTCATTGTGCTGTTCTGTGGCCTCCTCATGCTGCTTCCTAGTCATCACTATATCATAGGGCCACTCTGTGGACTTCTCATGCTGTTCCCACCCTCCCCACTTCATGACTCGGACACTATTTTGCCTTTCGGCCTGGCTGACATCATCATTTATTTGACCCTTCTTATAATCTGTCAGAAGCAAGGAAAAATGAGACACACAACCTGTCTGTTTAGCAGCTGTAAACAGGGCCATCTTTAACGTGGGGCAAAAGGGGCAGCTGCCCTGGGCCCAGTTGCTGCTAGGGGGACCAAGGAGGCTACCTCCTGAGCCCTGTATTTTTATTTCACTACCAAAGCAGATTCCTATGTGTGTTACTGCAAGGCACAGTGTTCTACACCACTATAAAGGCTCTCTGCAGCCAGGAATTAACCGCTCTTTACCGAAATTCGCCGCAAATAATTTCGGATCAAACCAAATTTTTTCCCAAAAATTTGGCGAACCCGCAAATAGAATTTTTTGAGAACCACAGCTACTAGTAACATAGTAACATAGGCCATAGGGATAGGCATAAGGCCATCATTCATATAAGATAGGGCCAGGGGCTATTCATAGTATTCAGTATATTGGGCAGACTAGATGGGCCAAATGGTTCTTATCTGCCGACACATTCTATGTTTCTATGTTTCTATAGTAACATACTATATAAGACCGAAAAAAGACATTTGTCCATCCAGTTCGGCCTGTTTCCTACAAGCTGATCCAGAGGAAGGCAAAAAACCCCTGTGAGGCAGAGGCCAATTTTCCCCAAGGGGAAAAAATTCCTTCCCGACTCCAATCAGGCAATCAGAATAACTCCCTGGATCAACGACCCCTCTCTAGTAGCTGTAGCCTGTAATATTATTACACTCCAGAAATACATCCAGGCCCCTCTTGAATTCCTTTATTGTACTCACCATCACCACCTCCTCAGGCAGAGAGCTCCATAGTCTCACTGCTCTTACCGTAAAGAGTCCATAGTCTCACTGCTCTTACAGTAAAGAGTCCATAGTCTCACTGCTCTTACAGTATAGAGTCCATAGTCTCCCTGCTCTTACCGTAAAGAGTCCATAGTCTCACTGCTCTTACAGTGAAGAATCCTCTTCTATGTTTGTGTACAAACCTTCTTTCCTCCAGACGCAGAGGATGTCCCCTCGTCACAGTCACAGTCCTGGGGATAAATACTGATGCTAAGATCCACTGTTATCAGATGTTATTGGCCAGGGAAGACATACTTTGCCTTATAAAGTCAATGGGATGGGTATAACATGTGGACACACCAAGGCCGAGGCTTGAAGCTCCAGGACTACAATGCAAAATTTGGGAAAGAACTAGGGAAGTCCTTTTGCAGATTTTGCATTGGAGTCCTGAAGCTACTTACCATGGTGTATTTGTAGTGGTAAATTAGACTTTTGCCACCTCAGGCCCAGACCTGAGGGGACCCAGGACCCCAGTGATGCAAAGTACCAATGCTAACCTATGTGCTGCTCTGACCTCTGCTCCTTCTATAGCTTCTTCCTTTGCAGTGTCTCTCCATTTTGGCTGATAAGGGGAAGGGGCTATTATTAATAGGGCCTCCATCTTGCAGAACTCAGAATGCCCTAATAGAGCTTTTAAATTGAACTTTCTGAAGCCGTCAACCCTTTAAGAGTTTGATACTTGATTTAACCCGGCATCTCGGAATAGATGAGACGTACGTTTAAGAACTTCACTGGCGATCAAAGCGAGCTGAAAAAGTTTTGTCTACAGAAAACTTTGCTCCTGATACAGTAAAACTATAACAGGCGGTTGATTCGGGCAAGATTTCTGCCGCCAGCTGATGCATATTAAAGCAAAGAGGGAAAAAAAAAAAAAAACACTTTGACATAAGAAGTTTCAGACAAATTCTGATCTGGAAAAAAAAAAGCTAAATTGGATGCTGTGGATTCCGTTCCCTGGTACAGATGCTCTGCTCAAAGCGTTACCTATTTGATGTTCATGGTCTGTCAGAGAGGGATCACTATACTGTACGCTGGAAATGAAGACTTTCAGAGGGATAACATGGTTTAAAAGAAGCACTAAAACACTGCGCTGACAAAGAAAAAAGTCTTCTCGTGGTAAAGGCTATTTTAAGGTCTTTCTGTATGAGGCAGTGTGCCTGGGAAAATTCCAGATTTCAGAGATGCAGCAGAGCTGAGACTGTCAGAGTCACTAATATCAGTGTGTTAGTGGTGGTTCAGAGAATTCTGCAGCTAGCCATCAAGAAGACCTGCACCACCATTGAGTGGGCTTTGATGCAGATTTTAAGCGTCGACTTGACCCTTTCAATGGCAAGGGTGGACTAAAAGGTTCCTTAATGATCAAGCAGCAAATCCTCATGTGTTACAATGCACGGTAAAAGCTGAAGTCCGGTGAGAAAATGCACGAGAAAGTGGACATGCATTTTTTTTCCTGCTGTGTGTTGATCAGGTTTTTGAAAACTCCATCCACATGTACTGCGCTGTAGCTCGTCGCAGATTTCCTGTTGGTGCGGTCCAGTGCGGTAAATCCACCCCGTGTGAACATTTCCTTACCAAACCTTACCATGATTGCATTGCACTATTGCAACATTGTATCACAGTGCAACAAATTTTGTTTATAATAAAATGTAAGAAAAATATTATGCTGAAAATAGTGATAAACTGTGTGCAACAACAGCTGCTCCATAGCTACTGAATACACATAAACTCTTTGTGTGGTCAGAACCTGCAGTCACATGCTATACCATTGCTTCTTGCCAACCAAACACAACAGGCTATATATACAGTAGTATTACTGGGGGACTTCTGAAATACATTTTCCTTTCACAAATCACAGCAATGTCAGTGTAAGAAAAGGGATAGCAAAATCAAAGGCAACACCCACTGAGCTCTGAACCTGCAGCTCTTTAAGCTAGGAACACCCACTAAGCTTTGAACCTCCACTGAGCTCTAAACATGCTGGTCCACAAGCAAGCAACACCAACTGAGCTCTAAACTTGCAGCGCCATAAGTAGGGAACACTTACTGAGCACTGAACCTGTAGTCTCACAGGCAGGGAACATCCACTGAGCTTTGAATCTGTGGTTTTGCAGGCAGGGGACACCAACTGAGCTCTGATTCTGCAGTTCCATAACTAGGGAACACTTACTGAGCTCTGAACCTGTAGTCTCACAAGCAGGGGACGCCCACTGAGCTCTGAACCTGCAGCTCTTTAAGCTAGGAACACCCACTAAGCTTTGAACCTCCACTGAGCTTTAAACATGCTGGTCCACAAGCAAGCAACACTAACTGAGCTCTGAACCTGCAACTCCGTAACTAGGGAACACTTAGTGAGCTCTGAACCTGTAGTCTCACAAGCAGGGAACATCACTGAGCTCTGAATCTGTGCTTTTGCAGGCAGGGGACACTAACTGAGCTCTGAACCTGCAGCTTCATAACTAGGGAACACTTACTGAGCTCTGAACCTGTAGTCTCACAAGTAGGGAACATCCACTGAGCTCTGAATCTGCGCCTCCAAAAGCAAAGAATATAACAAACACTCTCTCTCCCTCTCTATCTGTAGAAAAATTCTGATTCTAACCAATCATAAAAAATATAAAAATCTGTTACAATTAATTTTTAATCTTTAGTATAAATAGTATCATTATTTTTTTCTAACAATATATATTACACCTACAGGTGGACCAGACCATGTGATCTAGACCGTGCAATACTAATGTTTTGCATTGCATTATGGGGGTTATTTATGAAATCAGATACAGTATGCCCGGGCTACTTTTACACCTAATGGTGCAAACCACGTTACACTCACACCACATATATTATTAAGGTGCACCAGTTCATAAATTTGGCACAGGCACACAAAGCAAAGACTGACTTAAAACTGACATGCAGTAAATGATAAATGTATTCCTATGTCTGTAAGTATGATCACATCAGTGGCAGACCTGGAGGCCTGTATATGCCCTTAGCTGCCATAGCAATCCATTGGCACCTTACAATCATGTCTTCAGAGCACAGATGGGCTTACAAAGGGAACACCCACTTTTTGAAAAATAATTAGGTATTGTGGTCCCTATTGGTCATGGCATGTAAGGGGCTAAATGACCAGGATCAGAGCTTGTTCCAATATTAAACAGCCGAGCACCGCCTTCAGCCACCACAGTACACGTATGAAGCATTAGACTGAAGGTTCTCTTCTTAGGGCCCCTCAGTGGTCACCATAAAAAGATGTACTGGTGGTCACTAAGGGGTTAGTCCTTAGTCCCACCACCTGGATCCACGGACCATAACGCAATTCTTTGACGGAATGCATAACGAATGCCTTTAGAGGCATTCCGTTATTCATTCCGTCATAATAGAAGTCGATAGGCTGCAAAATGGAGTCCTCTCCTGCATAGTGGAAACGGGACGGATCCGTTATGCAGGCCATAGACTTCTATAATGGCGGAATGAATAATGGAATGCCTCTAAAGGCATTCCGTTATAGAATTGCGTTATGGTCTGTGGTAACGGAATCCATAAGGCAATTCTGCTTTTACCACCAAACGAAGCGTGAACGAATTTCAAAATATGAAATTCTCTCATCTCTACTTGTTTCCTGTAAACCCACCAACTAATCTCTGCTTACAACAAGTCCTGGCGCTTGTACAACAATTACCGAGTGCCTGTCTTCCCTAAATCTAGCCCCGCTCTATAGCTGCCAGATGTATTTCTTGCGCATACGGGATTGATTTGTGCAGCCAAGCGAATAATTGTTGGTAGAAAACTTATAATCAGTATTCTAACACACACTGTATCCAATTACTTACAACCTTCACGAAATGCGCTTTTTTTTTCTCCGTCGCCGAATGTAAGTCTATAATGTTCTCAGCATTCGATTTAACTCAACGTGAGAATAAATACGCAGTAAATCAACACCAGTGGTTAATATGGCGGCCGATATGTTTCTATCAATAAGGGCGTAAAATATATTGTGATTTAGTTTAACGTCTCCGTAGCGGAGTGGCTCGTAAAAACTGCAATTCATTAGAGAACAAACTCTGTCACCACTTTCGGTCTAGTTATGATGACTTAGACTACAATAAAACAATACAATTCACCGACCATAGACGAGAAGTTTATGGGAATTTGTTTTTTATGATGTTTAAACTAACAGGAGTTTTTGAAATCTTCTCAGAGAATATTTTGCCTTAAAGCGTACTTACCCTTCTAGATAACTTTTCAGAATAAGCTACCATGTGTGCATAAGACTTTTCTGGCCGGTATATGACTTTCATCCTGGTTTCTAGCTCCCTGAGCTAGAGGGTGGGTGCTAGAAATGTAGCAGGTGATAAAGTAATGCCTAGCGCGTTAACACACAAGCTTACCGCTCTGGCTTAGTTTAACCATGTGCAAAGATTGTAAAGCATCAAGTTGCGATCAAGTTACACTGTTGGGATAAAGCATGAATCTCCCGATGTTGGCGGTTGCTACATCTGTATCTGCCGTGATAGCTTCCATAAAAACCATAAAGCAGTCTTGATTTTGTTCCCTATCACTACCTGTCCTTTACAGAGAAGAAAAAGGGGATGAAAGACATTATTATTATTATGAAAGACATGTGAAGCCAGTAGCTTTGAGGCAATAAAACACTTACTAATAGCTGAAGAATCCCACCTGTGTTGTGTCTATCTCTCTCTGGGACACGTGCAGATACTACTGTTGGACAGTGTATGTGCCTACTCCCAATGCTAAATAGATGGGCGTTCATGGGTGAGCACAGCACAAAGAAGGCCTGGCTGCAAACAAACGGACATGACAACAGAGAGAGGAGAGTGGATGGGGGTCACAGAGGTACATTCTAGGTTGGGCGATAGGGCCAGAAATGGTACATTACAAACTCAAAAATGGCTGCACATTAGAGTTGATGCCAGTTGGTTAATGCTTCCCAGAAGACCTCTTTAGGCCTAGTTCACAGTTCATTAATTTGGTCAGTGATTTCCATCAGTGACTGTGAGACAAAACCAGGTGCGGGTCAAAAACACAGAATGGAAGAAGATCATTCCCTTATACCTTATCTCTGTGTAGGCTCCACTCCTGGTTTTGGCTCACAATCACTTGATGTCAATAGTGGATTGATGCACTAAGACATAGCCACAGTGGGGAGTGGGGGAAACTCCCCACCGTATAACATGGGAAAATTGGGAAGCAACTGAGCCAGGATACCAGGATAAGGGGAGCAGGTCACCTCCTAATACCACCCTCATCCGGTCCCTGACTTCCTAACTGTATGAGCCGGCCTCGATGGTAGAGGGGATCATACTCTGGAACCTGGATCCCTGCAATATGGAATAAGAGACAACTGGTTCATCCAGCACATGGATGAACCAGAGTCTCACACAGGCCTAGCAACAGGAAAAGCAGACAGTAGCAAAACCCAGCTAACCCAGCGCAAACAACACACACTGGAACAACAGCACTTACCTGCCAAGATGACTGGGTGGAACAAAAACTTCTACTGGCTAGTGGTACACCCCTCCGGGAAACCATGGAGTCCCCTTCCAGAGGATCAACATACAGGGAAACGTCTTGCATACATGCTCAGACAAACAACACCAACAGACCAGACATGTAACTACAAACAAGACGTACACCACACCCTGAACGCAAACCCACACCAAACATAGAACAAGTGAGGTAGGGTACATGAAGGATACAAAAGGAAGACAATTTATGTCCAACAAGGTGGCCCTCAAGAACTGGGCAGCAGCACCAAGGAAAAGAGCAAAGCTCCAACACCAAACAAGGCTGGAGTACCACTGACTCCAGCCTGGAAGTAACAGGTAATATAAACCCAGTGGCCACACTCAGAGCACACATAAATTACCACCGGCTAGATAATTAACCCCTCCAGCACCAGGCAAAGAAGGCTCCAGGAGAAAGGAGGGAGCACCTGCATGCTGCCGCCACAACATGTTGCCGCTGGCCACAGCATGCACGGCAACCGTTTCACGGCACACGCCAAAGGCCGTGACAGACATGATGCTTTGACACTTTGTGGAAGGATCCCTGGCTCAAATTTTGGTTTAATCATGTTTTTTTTCTGGAAATAACAGCAACTACCATGTCAAAGCTGCTTTGTGCATTAATCTTAAAGACCTCCAGAAGGACCTGCACATGTTCACTAGACCTCTGCAGATCCTCAAGCCAGATTCGAGAGTAGCAAGAAGGTAGGGACTTATCTGGGGTCTGTATTAGTCTGAATTTAAGGAGTCTTGGAACTAAATGTATCCAGTGTTTGCCTTAGGTCTTTTTTAGGGGGCCTGGGTCTGACTTTAATTTGGGTGTCTAACCTGTGTTTCTACTGATTGGGTTTGCTTGGGGGGGGTCGGGGGTTCTGTATTTATTTAAGGGGTTAAATATAGGTTTATATTTGGGGGGTCTGGTTTTGAAGTTTGTAATTATTTAGGGGATCTGCTATCTGTTCTGGGGTCATTATTTGTTTAGGGGGTTCTGCTCTGGGCACTATTGTTGTTTGGGGGTATGGGGTCCTAAATTTCGGGAACAGCCCAGGTTCTATCGTCTATTTAATCTGCCCCCCGGGTAAATTTTGCATTTAAGCGGATTAGTTAACATCGCGAAGTGATGCAATTTGTCCATCTAATTTTAGAAATCCACAGCGCCTAGCACATCATGGGGGTGTAACTCAATGTAAAATCAATTGGACTTACTTTGAAAGGGGTGTAGTCGATGGTGCCCCATTTTGAGCCAAAACCGCACCACAATTTTTTCAAAAATTCTGCTGCAAAGCAAGCCAAGCAATAGTTGGTATAGAGCTAGACAAAAGTGTCTGTACCTGAAGCACATTTATCATCCAGCCTGAGCCCCTGGGATAAATCTGGTGCAGGTCTAGACAGCCGATCTATGCATACACCATCTGAACAATTAGTAGATCTGTCCCTGTGTGTGAACCTTTGTTCTTCTAGCTTTGTGCACCATATTTGTGCTCTGCAGAATGGTTTGATTTAAGTTTCACCAGTCTAATAAAGGAGTTGCTCATCGATAGTCCCACCTTTCAGCAGTTTGATTCTTTAAAACCACCTTATTCAGGTTGGCTTTCTCAGACAGTGCTTTTCAGTCTTGCTCTAAGGCTACAGCACCCTTGAGGGCTTTCTATTCTAGACATAGAAGTTGTACACCCAAACTCTGGTACATAACCTACCTTTGGACACCAAACTATACCTTTTTTACAGCATATATTGATCTCTAGATCCTCCCATAAAATAGCATGGCACAAGACCTATGCACCAATAGGTTCCATAATGGGTCATGTGGATGTCGAAGACCTCCTTTTGGATAGTAGCCAGGTCCTCATAGTTCATACCAATTGTCAATAAATCGGATATGGATTGGAGGTTCTACCCTAACTATTTACCTTGGCAAACCCTTGATTCTAGGACAAGAACCGCCACATACCGGTACATAGCCAAACAATAGCATAATAAAGCACAAGAACAAAATACAAAACACAGTTTAAAGAGTGCAGAACAATCACATGCCCACCATATAGAATATTCTCAACGTATACTCTGGTGTGGTCACTAATGGCAAACAGTAGCGTTCAGTGATGACAGCACGTTCTGTGTTGGTACTAATAATGGCCAAATCTGAGTCCTCAGGAGGGTTGGAGAGAACCCACTGCCATCATGTATAGGGTAAAGACAAACAGGACCAGCACCAAGTGCTATAGTGTTGGGCGCCATTAGCTCACATGGCTGTTCCTGTCTGGTATTCATGGAAAACACATTGACCAGCCATCAGTTTGTTAAGAACATCACAGATCCAGTCCTACTGGTTTTATTCAATTCAGGAGATTTGGTGTCCCAACAACATGATGCCACCACACGCTGCCTACACTACATAACATGCTCTTCATGGTCTTCAGCAACTCCCCTGGCTAGCTCCATCACCAGATTTCTCCTCCGTCGAGAATGTCTGTGACTGTACTGCAGCCGAAAAACAACTTGTCTGAACTCTGGCTCCAAGATGAAAGAGCTTGGAATGCCCACAAACGGATATGCAACATCTATATGACTGATACCATGCCAGAGTGGCAGCCTGTATCGCAGCAAGGGGACATGCCACCCAGTATTAATGGGCCTTCCACATATACCCTGCTGCAGAACCCAAGATAAAGGGTGAACCACCTTGTGTAACCAATGACCGAGCACCACCTCATTAGCTCAATCTCATTAGGTTTTTCAGGTGTTCTTTCCTTATTTTCCTGTCGTGTATTTTATTTATTCATTTACTTTTTTGTTTGCTTATTTTAATTTTTTATATATTTGTCCGTTTGTCAGTCTCTCTTCACATACTGTACATTGTTAGATTGTTACATTGTTTACTTACTAAAGTCTGTTAGTTTTTTATACTTTTTTATATACCATAGGTTAGATAAAGGATATGTCTTACGAAGAATGGAAGAACTTCCAGTGAGAACGTTCATGTAGACAGATGTTGCCTCTAAGGTCATAATTCTGGATAAATAAAATAAAAACGAGTTGCATTTTCCCTGGACGCGACAATCACAATCTGACATTGAACACTTCCGAAAGACACAGAGTTCCTGTTTTTGTAGCAAAGTGTCCTGAAACTTTGTGCGCCGGTGTCATTAATTAACTGTCACTTTGAGTGACTCTGTGAAATGACCAAAAGTGTTTCAGACCCGAGTCCACTCCCTGGTGTAGAGCCGAGGGCACTGAGCTGTGTGCCCTGAACTTTCAATACCACAAAAATACTTCCAGGAATCCCCGTGGCACGCGTCGGTCAGCAGACCGTGGAAGGATATTAAACAAGCAGTGTAGCACTTAAGATGAAGGAATCAAGATGTATTAGGGACCTGAAGTGCATCAAAATGTTACATTATCACAAGGGGAATGAGGAACACAACAGTAAATAGTTCTGAAACTCTACAAATAGGACAACGAGTCACATCTCTTCAGTGCTATAAGAGGAGGTTAGCCACTTTTAAAGGGAAGTTCTGAATTGGGGCCACGTTAAAGGAGGTGCCTGGTTTAAAAAAAAAAAAAGTTTTCAAATGCCCTATTTTTTTTTGTAGTTGGAAAGCAATTACTAAATGTGCCTCTCTCTCTCTGGAGGACCCAGGATGTCGTTGAATTACATGAACAGTCCTTAGATTTAAACAAAATCCATGTAATGCTTAGTTTCCCCTGTGGAGGCACTGCAGGGAAATTTAACGCTTCCTTTGAAGATTATAGCTGATACTGGTGGTCACAACGGCTAGATAGCGTAAATGTACCTAATGAACATGGGACCTCGTGCATATGAAAGGATTGTACAAAGCAGCAGCAATATATTAAGGAATTTCTGAGGAGGGTACAGCTTGCTTTACACCTCATACACCCGATGTGCAGTAAATACGCTGTGAAGCAAGGTGGACCATCCTCAGCATCACTGGTGCAGTGAAAATGTGCTCAATCACACTTATTGTTACCTCTGGGGATGCATGGGTTTGCTACAGGAAGGTTTAGGATAGAGATGAGCAAATTTCTTAAAAGTTCGATTCGGCTGATTGGCCAAATTTCACCCAAAAATTTGCTTCTTGACGGGTGCAATGACAGGGAGCTACAAAAACACCACCCCTGTCATTGTACCCCTCAGATACCACGTTCATACATGATTGCGGCATCTGAGTGTAAAATTAACAATAAAAAAAAAATTAAATAAAACTTACCGCCTCCATTTGCTCGCGACGGACCGGCCCCCGCCATCTTGCTTGAAGATCTCGTCAGAAATCCTGTGCGGTGCGAGATTACGTCATTACACCAGCTGACGTGACGACCTATGATGTCCGGCCGGCCTGATGATGTAATTTCGCGCCGCAAGGGATTTCGGACGAGAACTTCAAGCAAGATGGAGGCTGGCGGCCCGTCGCGAGCAAATGGAGGTAAGTTTTAATTTTTTTTGTTTTTTATACTATTTCGGGTTAAATCAATTCGCTGACACAAAGCACGGGGAAATATGGCTTCTAAGCAAATCGATCCAGAATCCGCTTAGAAACGAATTTTACTTTGTGGGATTCAATTTGCTCATCTCTAGTTTGGGACCCTAAACTCAGTCCCTTGGCCCCACCAGAGGAAATTATTCTGAGGGCCCACAATCTGTGTATATAGGATCTTTTTTATTTGGGGTCCATTATTGCCGGAGCTTGGCCCACCGGAGGATCCTCTGGTAAGTCCAACCCTGCCTTAACCCCAGCTACATTATGGCATTAAGGTGGTTTAGTGGCCCCAACCATGGTAGCAGGTTCCCATTGACTGCAGCCCAGTGGACACACCACTACGTTTCTTCTACCTGTTAGCATCATTACATTAAAGAATTGCAAGTTTTGCAAATTCCTTAAAAATCTTTACTGTGGGATCTACAGTATATAAGGCTTTACTTCAACTGGATAAGTATGGTACATCTTGTTAGGACCCTGCAATTTGACAGTCCATTTCTTAAGATCTGTAATCTATGGTTTTAAGGGGGACATTTATTAACTCATACACACCAGAATAGTGGTATATTAAAGTTGCATATTTTGTTGCATACCATTTTTTGACAAAACCTGCGACTTTTCCACAAAAACAGCAAGTAAAGGGGGCGTGATGTGAGTAGGCCAGCTCATTTATCATTTTACATGCTGGTTTTGGCATGGAGAATGGCTTAAATCTATGCCAGAAAGGGAGCTGGCATAGAGTTAAGACTTTCGCGCGACCAACAACTTATGTAAAGGCCTGCGCCTCTAAATAACGTTGGCTTTTCTGGCAGCGCAGGGGGACTTGCGTCCTGTTAATAAATGAGGGACATTAAGGCCCCTTTCACACGGGCGAGTTTTCTGCGCGGGTGCAATGCGTGAGGAGGACTCATTGCACCCGCACTGAATCCGGACCCATTCATTTCTATGGGGCTGTGCACATGAGCGGTGATTTTCACGCATCACTTCTGCGTTGCGTGAAAATCGCAGCATGTTCTATATTCTGCGTTTTTCACGCAACGCAGGCCCCATAGAAGTGAATGGGGCTGCGGGAAAATCGCAAGCATCCGCAACCAAGTGCGGATGCGTTGCGATTTTCCCGCATTGTTGCTTAGCAACGGGACCCAATCTCTATTATTTCCCCTTATAACATGGTTATAAGGGAAATAATAGCATTCTTAATAAAGAATGCATTGTTAAATGAAGAGGAAGGGTTAAAAATAATAAAAGTTAACTTACCTTAGCCACTTGATCGCGTAGTTGCGATCTGTCCTCTCTTTCCCTGCAGCATCTATGATCTAAAGGACCTGTGATGATGTCACATCACATGGCCCAATCACATGCTCCATCACTATGGTGATGGAGCATGTGATTGGGCCATGTGATGCTGTGACATCATCACCGGTCCTTTTCCTACCCGCAAGCTAACGGAGAGGATGCCGGGCTTCGCGATCAAATGGACTAGGTAAGTTATGATTAGTTTATTATTTTTAACCCATTCAGCACCGGGTTCAACATTGGGAAGATGGCCAAGGGTATTATTTCACATTATAACTATGTTATAATGTGAAATAATACCAGCGGGACAATTTCTGACCCGAACATGCACTTCTGTGAAGAAGTGCAGGTTCGGGTCTGGGTACTGTGGTAAGGTGCAAGGTACCGTTATCGACGGGAGGTACGTGTCACCGAGGTTCCTGGCCTCGGTGAGGTGAGAGCCGGGTTTTATGTGTCAGCAGCAGCTAGTGCTGCTTGACATTTATAGTTAGTTTGGCTGCAAAGCCAATCCGGGCCGGCTCTTACTGGGAGTAGGCAAAGAGTTGGGTGGGTGCCTACTCCCCACGGTCCAGGCCGGACTTTGCCGGGCTTTAAAACACAGCCAGCACCAGCAGGTGGGGGTGATTGTCCTGGAGCTGCTGTTAGGCTGTGGAGTCACTTGTGTTTGGAAGTTCTCTGGGCTGGACGCAAGAGCCAAGCAAGGAGGAGTGCAGACGACCTGGAAGCCTGACGGCGACTGTCTTGCGGCTGGACTGACAGCCAGGTGTGAACCTGCACCTAAAACCTCCCAGGTGACTAGAACCTGATTTGGACTGTTTTGTTTTGCCTCATGATTTCTGGTATGTGTGAACAAACACCAAGATACTGTTTATATCGTTTGTTTTTGTGCAAGTGTGAATAAAACACTGTTCATTGCACCTTCTGGACTCCCTGTTTTGCCTCTGTACTGCACCCGCACCGCTATCTACCAGAGCGACTCCCCACATTTGGTGGAGGATGCACGCATGCGCAGTGAGGCTGGCGTGAACGCCGAAGTTTGTTTGTTTTGCTGGGCACGAGTGCATGGAATATATTAAACCAGCAAAGCTACAAGTAGGAATTGCTGGCAACATGGAGGCGGCTGTGAAAGCTCTCATAGAGGCTAACATGCAGCAGCGGGAGACCAACCAGCTACTATTACAGCACGTGATGGCTTTACAAGCTGCAGGAGCGTCCCACCATGTCCATGATGCCCGGAAAGCGGTCCGTGCGGCGATCCCAAAAATGACTCCCTCGGACGACGTTGAGACGTATCTGGCGGTCTTTGAGAAGGTAGCCGTGAGGGAGAAGTTACCCCGTGACCAGTGGGCCGAGGTGGTCGCTCCGTTCCTGGCATCCAGACCCCAGCAGGTTTTTTTTGACCTAGCAGATGTCCAGGCTGCTGATTACCCCATGGTGAAGGGGGAGATCCTGGCCAGACTGGGGGTAAATGTGTTGGTCCGGGCTCAGCGGGTCCACCAGTGGGACTTTAAATCGGCTGAACCCGCCAGGCCGCAGTACTATGAGTTGCTGCACAGGTTGCAAAAGTGGCTGCAGCCTGAGGTTCTAAGTCCGATGGCTATACTGGACCGTTTGCTGGCTGACATGTTCTGGAGGGCCCTACCTTACCCCCTTCAGCACTGGATCGGCCAGGTATCCCCCACTAATGCCCTTGAAATGGTTGATCTGGTGGAGCGTTACGATGCCACCAGAAACCTGCAGGGGAGTCTTGCTGGGAAGGGGCCAGTCAAACCCCGGAGGCCTCCACCCCAGTTCCGGCGACAGAGAGACCTGCACGGAATTTGCCCCCTGCGGTTCCGCCTCCCGTGGTATGCTGGAGGTGTCAGGAGCCAGGCCACCTCAGGGTCGACTGTCCGCATCAGGGTGAGCCGATGGAAGTGAACTACGGCTATCGCCACTCCCTGTATGCACGGAAGCTGTGTGCAACTGGCACCCGTGAGGTGCAGGACAATAACCACCTGTGTCAGGTAGAGGTGGAAGATTCTCTGGCGGTGGCCCTGCTGGACTCCGGGAGTCTAGTCTCCCTGGTAAGGGCTGCCCTGGTACGGCCTGTGGAGTATACCGGCTGTAAAATCGGGGTCCTGTGCATCCACGGAGACCTAAAAGACTACCCCACTGAACTAGTGACTTTGTCCACAGCGGCTGGTAAGTGGACCCACGAGGTGGCGGTCGCTACTAAACTCCCACATGAACTGATACTTGGGAGGGACTTCCCAGGTTTCCCGGCGCTGTGGCCGGCAATAAAAGTATCTGATGGGCCCGAGACAGGGGTAACCCTAGTAGAGTGGCCTGATACCACTGGAAGGCCAGAACCCTGGGAGCCCGAATCTGAAGGGCCACCGGTAGGGGTGACCACTGCTCCAGCGGTAGAGGGGGAGGCAACCCCACTGAGGGTAATGGTGGGAAACACGGAGGACTTGCCACCGGGACCTGAGTTGGCAGACCTCAATGTCTCCGGGGAAAATTTTGGGACCGCACAACACCGGGACCAAACCCTAACCAGGGCCTGGGAAAGTGTTGTAATGATTGATGGTAAACCCCAGAAACCTGGGGCTGAATTAATGTTTCCGCGATTTATTGTTCTTCAGGATATGTTGTATCGGGTGAACCAAATCCGAGGTGAGCCAGTTGAACAGTTGGTGGTGCCCACCGCATACCGCAAGCTTGTTATGGAGCTTGCCCACCAACATGTTCTTGGGGGACACATGGGGTGGCAGAAAACGCAGGACCGCGTACTACAGCGATTTTACTGGCCCGGTTTGTTTAAGGAAGTAGAGGAGTTCTGTAAGTCCTGTCCGACCTGTCAGGTAAATAGCCCCCAGCCACATTACAGAAGTCCCCTGGTCCCTCTCCCAATAATTGAGGTCCCATTCGAGCGTATTGCCATGGATCTGGTCGGACCCGCACCGAAGTCTGCTAGGGGTCACCAACATATCCTGGTGGTTCTGGACTATGCTACTCGGTATCCAGAGGCGGTGCCTCTGCGACATACCTCGGCTAAGCTCATTGCCAAAGAGTTAATGGAAATGTTTTCCCGTGTGGGCCTGCCAAAAGAGATTCTGACCGACCAAGGGACCCCTTTTATGTCCAAAGTTATGAGGGAACTGTGTAAATTGTTGCGTATAAAGCAGTTACGGACGTCCGTTTACCATCCGCAAACAGACGGTCTTGTCGAAAGGTTCAACCAAACTCTAAAAATATGTTAAAAAGGGTGGTGTCCAGAGATGGGAAGGACTGGGACCTGCTTCTGCCCTATCTCATGTTCGCCGTGCGAGAGGTGCCCCAGGCCTCTACTGGGTTCTCGCCCTTCGAACTGCTTTATGGCAGACACCCTCGGGGCCTGTTGGATATCGCCAAGGAAGCGTGGGAACAACAGCCTGTCCCCCACAAAAGTGTCATTGAGTATGTCACCCAGATGCAGGACCGGATGGAAAGGGTGTTGCCGCTGGTCCGGGAGCATATGGAGGCAGCGCAACAAGCCCAGAGTAGGGTGTATAATCGTCAGGCTCGGGTACGGAACTTCAACCCGGGAGATCGGGTTTTGGCCCTGGTGCCCACCCTGACAGCAAGTTCCTAGCCAGGTGGCAGGGCCCCTATGAGGTTATCGAGAAGGTAGGGGAAGTAAATTACAAAGTACACCAGCCAGGGCGGCGCAAGCCGGAGCAGGTGTACCACGTGAATTTACTGAAGCCGTGGAAAGACAGGGACACGGCCGACGACCACAGCCCCCTGCCAGGGCTTCTAGGTGACAAGGGTCCAGCCCCACAGTTCGAGGCCTGCGAAGCGGTAGCCACGGTAAAAATTGCAGACAGCCTGTCTTCCAAACAAGTTCAGGAAGTCAGGGAGTTCATCAGTCGGAACACGGATGTGTTCTCGGACCTCCCTGGCCGCACGTCTCTCATCCAACATGATATCGTCACTGAGCCTCAGGCCAAAATCCGGTTAAAACCATACCGGGTACCCGAGGCTCGGCGACGGGCCATCGCGGAGGAAGTGCAATTAATGTTGAAGCTTGATGTCATTGAGGAATCGAAAAGTGAGTGGGCCAGTCCCATAGTTCTAATACCCAAGCCGGATGGGACGTTGCGGTTCTGCAACGATTTTCGCAAATTAAATGAAGTGTCCAAGTTCGATGCGTATCTCATGCCCCGGGTAGACGAGCTTGTTGAGAATTTAGGGCAAGCCCGTTATTTTTCTGTGCTAGACCTCACTAAAGGATACTGGCAAGTACCCTTAACGGAGGCGGCCAAGGAAAAAAACGCTTTTGTTACTCCGCAGGGCCTGTATCATTACAAGGTGTTACCCTTTGGCCTGCATGGCGCCCCCGCCACCTTCCAAAGGTTAATGGATATTGTGCTGCGATCTCATCGTCGGTACGCCTCGGCCTACTTAGATGATGTAATCATCCACAGCACCGACTGGGAAAGCCATTTGCCCAAAGTGCAGGCGGTAGTAGATGCCCTGAGGAAAGCTGGTCTAACCGCCAATCCAAAGAAGTGTGCGATTGGGTTGGAAGAGACCAAATATCTGGGATATGTTATTGGGCGCGGAGTCATCAAGCCGCAGGTAACTAAGGTAGAGGCCATTCGTAACTGGCCCCGACCGGTCACCACCAGGCAGGTAAAGTCCTTCCTGGGAATTGTAGGGTACTACATGCGGTTTGTGCCCCACTTTGCCACAATAGCAGCGCCGTTGACAGACCTGTTGAAGGGGCGAAAGTCGGGGAAGGTTAGCTGGAATGAGAAGGCGGAGGAGGCTTTCTCCGCGTTGAAGTCGGTCCTGTGTGGGTCCCCGGTTTTGGTGACACCCGACTTCAACAGGGAGTTCGTCGCTCAGACGGATGCCTCGGAGGTAGGTCTCGGTGCAGTACTGTCTCAGGAGGTCAATGGGGAAGAACATCCCGTTGTCTTCCTGAGCCGTAAACTCACCCCAGCCGAGACCAGGTATAGTATAGTGGAGAGGGAGTGCCTGGCTATCAAGTGGGCACTCGAATCTCTCCGCTACTACCTGTTAGGGAGGAGGTTCCGTCTGGTGACCGACCATTCCCCTCTCAAGTGGATGAGCCAGGCCAAGGAGAGGAATGCTCGGGTCACCAAGTGGTTCCTATCCTTGCAAAATTTCAAATTTTCGGTAGAACACAAGGCAGGCCGCTTGCAGGGTAATGCAGATGCCCTGTCCCGCGTCCACTGCCTCAAATGTGTTCACCCCCTCAGGGTTGAACAAAGGGGGGGGGGTATGTGGTAAGGTGCAAGGTACCGTTATCGACGGGAGGTATGTGTCACCGAGGTTCCTGGCCTCGGTGAGGTGAGAGCCGGGTTTTATGTGTCAGCAGCAGCTAGTGCTGCTTGACATTTATAGTTAGTTTGGCTGCAAAGCCAATCCGGGCCGGCTCTTACTGGGAGTAGGCAAAGAGTTGGGTGGGTGCCTACTCCCCACGGTCCAGGCCGGACTTTGCCGGGCTTTAAAACACAGCCAGCACCAGCAGGTGGGGGTGATTGTCCTGGAGCTGCTGTTAGGCTGTGGAGTCACTTGTGTTTGGAAGTTCTCTGGGCTGGACGCAAGAGCCCAGCAAGGAGGAGTGCAGACGACCTGGAAGCCTGACGGCGACTGTCTTGCGGCTGGACTGACAGCCAGGTGTGAACCTGCACCTAAAACCTCCCAGGTGACTAGAACCTGATTTAGACTGTTTTGTTTTGCCTCATGATTTCTGGTATGTGTGAACAAACACCAAGAGACTGTTTATATCCCTGTTTTGCCTCTGTACTGCACCCGCACCGCTATCTACCAGAGCGACTCCCCACAGTACCAAAAGTGCCGATTTTTCTCCCGCGCGTGCAAAACGCATGACAGCGCTTTGCACTCGCAGGGAAAAATCGCGGCGATTCCCACAACGCACCCGCACTGTTTGACGGAGTGCACCCGCAACGCCCGTGTGAAAGAGGCCTAAGAGCTATATAATCATTTGTCTTATTCTTCTAGATAGAGAATTACAAGTACGTTGTATATTCTAATGAAATATGAAGATTTGTTTATTGAACATTTGTAGATATTAATACAATTTTTTATTTATAAAAGTGAATGCCAAAAAAAAACACGTAAAGTGACCTTGTGTGTCATTTTAATAGCATTTCATTCAATGCATGGGAAAGCACCTTCATAACAAAGGAACAAGGACATTGTTATAATTAAGTAATTTTATTTTAAGTAATGGTGACAAATTCAATGGGGTTTGGGTCCTCTGTCTTGTCTTCCTCACCATCCTGTAGCTCCTCCGGCTGCTCCTGAAACCTCCTCTCCTGTCAGCTAAGTAGAAAAACCACCCATTTTGCTACACATTGCCTGTGCTCCAATGTCCTCCTCCTCTTCCAGTTCAGCCCCCACAGGGCTCATGTGGCCATGGCATCTAGGCTCCACGTCTCCTGTCCACTGACCAGCAAGATTTACCAGTATCTGTTCCAGGACATGAAGCAGTGGAATTATGCTGTTCATCCCACAGTCCTGGTGACTGACAAATAACGTGGCGTCCTCAAAGGTCCTGAGAAAATGGCAGGTGTCACGCATGAGCTGCCACTGGCTGACATCGAAATTACACAGGGAAGTCCTCCTGTCCGCTTGCATCATAAATAAATCGTTGATGACCTTTCTCTGTTCGTATAGTCGGTCCAACATATGGAGGGTGTAATTTCAACGGGTGGAAACGTTGCATATAAGCTTACGTTGGGGGACCCCGTTCTGCCGCTGCAGCTCAAGGATGGTGTGCTTTGCGGTGTATGAGTGGCTGAAGTGCATGCAAAGTTTCCTGGCCATTTTCAGGATGTCTTGCAGATGGGTGGAAGACTTCAGGAACCGCTTGACAACCAGATTGAACACGTGTGCCATGCAGGGTGCATAGCTCATCCTTCCTTGACGCAGCGCCAACACCATGTTCTTCCCGTTTTTGGTCACCACGGTTCCGATTTTCATTTGTCGCGGAGAAAGCCAAGGTTAGACTTCTTGATGAATCACACGGAGCAGTTCCTCCCATGTGTGACTCTGTTCACTAAGGTAAACCAGTTGCAGAAAAGCTTGACAACGCCGTGCCCTGCACATGTGGTATGCTGGAGGGGCTCTGTGACTTGTCCCTGCAGTGGAGGCTGAGGACATAGTGGAGGATGAGGAGGCAGAGGCGGACATTGTCACTGGACCAACTGTGTGGGAACGGGAAGGCGGAAGCGGCGTGACCTGGCCAAGTTGCTGGTGTGGCTCTGCAGGAACCACATTAACCCAGTTGTATAAAGGACATGTATTGTCCCTGGCCGTAGTTACAGCTCCACACGTCGGCGCTGCCGTGCACTTTGGCAGACACAGACAGGCTCAAGGACTGGCCCACCTTCTGTTCTACATATTTGTGCAGGGCTGGTACTGCCTTTTCGGCAAAGAAATGATGGGTTGAGACTCTCCACCTCGGCTCGGCACAAGCGATCAGTTCTCTGAAATATGCAGAGTCCACCACTTGGAAAGGGAGGGACTGCAGCACCAGCAATTTGGACAGGAGCACGATCAGCTTCTGCTCCGTTGGATGTGTGCACACATACTGCTGTCTCTTGGCAATCGCTTCAGTGATTGCTGACGGAATGACTGACGAGGAGTAGGAGTAGGAGGAGAAGGAGCAGGAGCATCAGGACCAGCAGATGATGGGAAGGACAGACAGCTCCCTTCGGCTGAGGTGGTGGAGCTTTGACTGCCTGAAACCCGATGCGTGCCACTGGGTGATGCAGCGGTTGCTGCGACAGGCTGGACCACCACATCGGAGCCATGGTTCTCACAGGCCACTATATGGCGACACTGCATATGTTGACGCAGGGCCGTAGTGCCAACGTTTGCACCTTGGCCACTCTTCACCTTCTGCCCACAGATTCGACATATGGCCACGTTCACCTCCTCTGGCGCTTTAAACAAAAAAACAGCCACAACTCCGATTTTCCCCCCAACAGTCCACACTGATTGACTGCTACCACCACTGCCTCTGTGAACCGCTGCTCCACTACTTCCCCAGGCAGGTAGGCTGCTGCGAAGCAGGTGGTCTACCCCAGGCACATTTGTTTCCCGACCTCCCACTGCTGCCACTCTGCTGACTCCCAGCCATGCTACCAACTTGCCGACTCCGCCGCTGCCTCACGGGCAAGCTGTCACCCTCTTCTCCTGATGATGATAAAGTCCCTTCTGCACCCGGCTCCCAAGTGCGATCGGCTTCATCATCATCTAGTAGTGTCTGCACTTCACTGATGTCCTTCTCAACGGCCTCTGGGTCAGGAGCCTGACCACTCACAACACCACCACCCACGCCACTTCCCTCATCTCTACTTGTCCGCCTAGCGGAGGAAACAAATCTTGGCTGGGCAGTAGCTGCTGACTGTCCTCTAGTAGCTCTTCCTCGCTGAAAAGTGGGGCCGAGCTCACAGCATATACTACTTCTCGTGGTGAGGGAACAGAAAAGGACAGAGGCAGGTTAAGGACAGGTGAGGGCACAAGGCCTGCTCCCGGGCCATGCCAACTTAGGGTTGTGTCTGACAAACCCACCGACTGTTGGCTGGGTGTGTCTGATGTCACTTGGGATGAAGTGGATGACCAAATTAACCAATCAAGACCCGCTGGTTTGCTGGTCAAGACACGACACTAGATGACACTGGGAGCTCAGGCCTCTCGCTGCGACTCCTACTGCCACACCCCCTTACTCTGCTGCGACCTCTGCCTGCGGCAGAAACATTTAGGCCTCTGCCACTACTCTGTGCATGGCTTGGCACTTCTCTGTCAGACATACTTTTAGCTGAACAAAGTAAATTGAATGCAAATTAAAACACCCCAAAAAGCAACGAATATATTTTTCTTTTTGTACTGAAATAGGCCACTAAACGCTTTCACCACAAATGCCCCTTTAATAGTGGCCCTTGCTGCCTTAACAGTAACCTCCACAGCGGCTTGCCCCCTTAACAGTAACATCCACAGTGAATGCCTCTTTAACAGTGACCTCCACAGCGTCCTGCCCCTTTAATGCTAGGGCTACATGATGACATATGTCGCGCGACATTTTGTCTTAACAATTTTTATAATAATAGGCTAGGGTGTCGAACTGGGACATGTGTGATACCGTCTGCTGAGCTGTGTATCTAATTATATCCTGTGCGATACTGTCTGCTGAGCTGTGTATCTAATCTTATGTTGTGTCATACTGTCTGCAGAGCTGTGTATTTAATCCTATCCTGTGTGATACCGTCTGCTGAGCTGTGTATCTAATCCTTTCCTGTGTGATACTGTCTGCTGAGCTGTGTATCTAATCCTACCTCGTGTTATACTGTCTGCTGAGCTGTGTATCTAATCCTATCTCGTGTGATACTGTCTGCTGAGCTGTGTATCTAATCCTTTTATGTGTGAAACTGTCTGCTGATATGTGTATCTAATCCTACCCTGTGTGATACTGTCTGCTGAGCTGTGTATCTAATCCTATCCTGTGTGATACTGTCTGCTGAGCTGTGTATCTAATCCTATCCTGTGTGATACTGTCTGCTGAGCTGTGTATCTAATCCTCTCCTGTGTGATACTGCATGCTGAGCTGTGTATCTAATCCTATCCTGTGTGATACTGCATGCTGAGCTGTGTATCTAATCCTATGCTGTGTGATACTGTCTAATCCTTTTATGTGTGAAACTGTCTGCTGATATGTGTATCTAATCCTACCCTGTGTGATACTGTCTGCTGAGCTGTGTATCTAATCCTATCCTGTGTGATACTGTCTGCTGAGCTGTGTATCTAATCCTATCCTGTGTGATACTGTCTGCTGAGCTGTGTATCTAATCCTCTCCTGTGTAATACTGCATGCTGAGCTGTGTATCTAATCCTATCCTGTGTGATACTGCATGCTGAGCTGTGTATCTAATCCTATCCTGTGTGATACTGTCTGCTGAGCTGTGTATCTAATCCTATCCTGTATGATACTGTCTGCTGAGCTGTGTATCTAATCCTATCCTGTGTGATACTGTCTGCTGAGCTGTGTATCTAATCCTATCCTGTGTGATACTGTCTGCCGAGCTGTGTATCTAATCCTATCCTGTGTGATACTACTGAGCTGTGTATTTAATCCTATCCTGTGTGATACTGTCTGCTGAGCTGTGTATCTAATCCTATCCTGTGTGATACCGCATGCTGAGCTGTGTATCTAATCTTATCCTGTGTGATACTGTCTGCTGAGCGGTGTATCTAATCCTATCCTGTGGGATACTGTCTGCTGAGCTGTGTATCTAATCCTATCCTGTGTGATACTGTCTGCTGAGCTGTGTATCTAATCCTATCCTGTGTGATACTGCATGCTGAGCTGTGTATCTAATCCTATCCTGTGTGATACTGTCTGCTGAGCTGTGTATCTAATCCTATCCTGTATGATACTGTCTGCTGAGCTGTGTATCTAATCCTATCCTGTGTGATACTGTCTGCTGAGCTGTGTATCTAATCCTATCCTGTGTGATACTGTCTGCTGAGCTGTGTATCTTATCCTATCCTGTGCGATACTGTCTGCTGAGCTGTGTATCTAATCCTATCCTTTGTGATACTGTATGCTGAGCTGTGTATCTAATCCTAACCTGTGTGATACTGCCTGCTGATCTGTGTATCTAATCCTGTCATGTGTGATACTGTGCTGAGCCCTCGTATCTAATCCTATCCTGTGCGATACTGTCTGCTGAGCTGTGTATCTAATCCTATCCTGTGTGATACTGTCTGCTGAGCTATGTATCTAATCCTATCCTGTGCGATACTGTCTGCTGAGCTGTGTATCTAATCCTATCCTGTGTGATACTGTCTGCTGAGCAGTTTTTTCTGTTCATGTAGGGGGGAATCGTCGGCGTGCTGATCTCTCGGGTCTGGAAGGAGTTAAGGCTTTCTGTATGCGCAGCGCTCACACACGACTTCTCCCTATCTCCCCGGGGATCATCCTACAATCTCGGAGATGAGGCTGACAGCAGTTCCCGCACCACTAGGCATTGACTGTTGGTGTTGGACTTTTGCAGCTGCAGCAAATGAGTCATCCTGACAGATTAAAAGATCGAGGACTTTGAACAACCAGAAACGAATGAGTAAAAAAACTGCAGACAGGACAGAAGACGGGTGTGAACTGCAACTAATTGTTATTGTTAATTACTGTCCATCTTTAGAACTGAAATAACTGACGCAGTGGGATCCTGGTGTAAAAGTGGAATGAGGGCGCACGCAAGGGCCGGAGGTGCCGAGCTCATCTCATGTCTGAACCGTGAAATGTTATTTCAGAAGAGAAATTGTCGGAAACCGTCCATTATCATATATGGGGGACGCCCCCTGTTCTGGTTACATCATACTCTGAAGGGTCTGAATGGGGGAAGCGTTTACATCCAAAAGTCATGCATTACAGGAAGCTGAGCTATGCTCTCGCGGGGTCGCCACTGCTCTCTGCTTCCTGTTGCCTTTTGACACCCCGGAAATTGTAGAACAAAATAACTTTAAAGCGGATGGGCACATAAGCAAGGCCAGTGAGGCGCGTGATCACTTCAGTCCTGTATACATTTCGGAGTTAATCCACCTGTTATGCCTCATTCACACATCAGTGTTTGGTCAGTGATTTCTAGAGATGAGCCAATCCCACAAATTGGAATTCGATTCGAATTTCAGGATAAATTCAATTCGCCTAGAAGCCGAATTTCCTCGTGCTTCGTGTCAGCGAATCTATTTAACCTGAAATAGTATAAAATACAAAAAAATTTAAACTTACCTCCTCCGTTTGCTCACGACGGGCCAGCCGCCAGCCTGCATTTGCTTAAAGATCTCGGCCGAAATCCCGTGCGGTGCGAGATTACATCATCACACCGGCTGGCGTGATGACATCATCACTCTTATGTCGCACAGGATTCCGGCCGAGATCTTCAAGCAAGATGGCGGCGGCTGGCCCGTCGTGAGCAAATGGAGGCGATAAGTTTTATTGAATTTTTTTTATTGTTAATTTTACACTCAGATTCCGCGATCATGCATCTGAGGGGTACATTGAGGGGGTGGCGCTATCGCAGCTCCCTGTCATTGCACCCGCTACTTGCAAAACAATGCGCTTCGTGACGAAGGAATTCGTCACAAAGCAAATTGTTTTGTGAAATTCGGCGAATCAGCCAAATTGAACTTTTAAGAAATTCGCTCATCTCTAGTGATTTCCTTCACGGATTGTGAGCCAAAACCAGGATAGGAGCCTCCACAGACATAAGGAATAACGGAAAGATTTGCTCCTGTTCTGTGTTTGGAGCCGCACTCAAAATCATTGATCAAACACTGAATGTGTCAATCTGGCGTCATGCACACAACCGTATGTATTTTGCAGTGTGCAAAAAACGGATCCACAAAAAATGCGTCTGTGTGCATTCTGAATTTTTGTATTTTGCGGCATGGAACAGCTGTCCATAATGTGGACAATAATAGGACATGTTCTATTTTTTTGCGGAACGGAAATAAGGACATACGGAACGCGCACAGGGTAACCCGTTTTTTTGTGGACCTATTGGACTGAATGGTTCTGCATATGGCAAAGAAAAACGGAACGGACACGGAAAGAAAATACATTCGTGTGCATGAGTCCTAAGGCACAACTTGCCTACTGCAGTTTACGAGCCAAAACCAGGAGTGAATTGAAAAAAAAGACGAGAGGCAGTACCTGCCCTGTATACTTACCTGCGCTGTATATTTACCTGTCGTTAATACTTACCTGTTCTTTCTATTTACTCTCCCCTCACTCTTGGCTTCAAAACTTGCATTGGAAAAAACGTGGAAGCCCAGCCAGTTTTCAAAGTCCTGAATGTGCTCTAAGCTGCGGCTGCTTTTCTCATCTGGTGGGAGGCTCAGCTTTACTCTGCCTGTTTGTAACCCTGGACAAGCTGGAATGTCGCATTGTTCTGTCCAGCAGAGTTAGGGAAAATGATTTCAGATGACGTCTGCCAGAGTTTTGGTATTTCTGTAGTGATAAGTGTGGTTATAGCACCATCTAGCGGTGTTAAATTGTATTATTCTTTGTTTTTCTTGTTACAAAGACTGCTGCATTGGGGGTGGCACAAAGCATTATGGTAGTGCAAAGCATCCTGGGAAAGAGAAGGCTTCAGTCTCCAGGACACATCATCAGAGCTGCCCTTCTGCATATCTCCTTATATTCCACCACCCTTGTAAAACATATGTGGTGAGAAATCTACCTTTATTTCAGGGATATTGTGTGTTGCAGAGCTGTTCAGCTAGTTATAACTGTTACTCAGGAAAGTTGTTATTACTGCTAGCTAGCCACGCAATCTTATGTACAGGCAGCCATTTTACCATGTGCTTCAGTGTTATGCAAATGTTATAGTACATGCTATCTATACTTTATACTTATACATGTTATTGGTATTCTTGTAGTTTTACCAAATATTTCTGTTTTGCCAATCAAATACACTCGTTTTACCAATAAACAAGTTAGACTACAAAGAACAGTCCTCTTATTTGTAAGAAAGGAATGGTTCATGCTGAATGTCAGACTGCTCACTGTGTGAACGTGTATGAAGACAGAACACGCATGAACAGGATCTCATCATTCACAGACTGTAGTTGTGTCTAGAATTGAGCGGACACCTGGAAGTTCGGCTTTAACAGGTTCGGCCGAACTTCACAAAAAAGTTTGGGTTCGGGATCTGAACTTAATACTAACTTGACCCCAAACCTGAACCCCATTGAAGTCAATGGGGACCCAATCTTTTGGGCACTAAAATGGCTTTAAAAAGTCCTGGAAAGGGCTAGAGGGCTGCAAAAGGCAGCAAAATGTGCCCTGCAAACAAATGTGGATAGGGAAATGACTTTAAATAAAATAAATAAACATTAAAAATCAAAATCTTGATATATGCAGAGCAGGGGTTTATTCACGGCAAAACAGGGTTCATATCACCCACCAATGGAACAGGCGATTTTTAGAAATGTAGGCCCCTGGCACCCAGGCAGAGGAGGGTTTTATTCATGGCAAAAATGGTAATATCGCACCCAACAATTTAAAAGAAGATTTTCCGCATTTTCGGTCACTGCTACCTATGCAGAGCAAGGGCTTGTACCTGGCAAAAATGGTAATATTTCACCCAACAATTTAAAAGAAGATTTTCCGCATTTCCGTTACTGTTACCTATGCAGAGCAGGGGTTTGTAGCTGGCAAAAATGGTCATTTTGCACCCAACAATTTAAAAGAAGGTTTTTCAAATTTTCAGTCCCTGTTACTCGACAGCAAAAAATTGGAATATGTCAACCCCTGAACTCCCAGACGGATTAACTATATTATTGTCCCCGGCACATAAGCAGCGCAGGCCGCAAAGGTAATTCCTGGCCTTAAAGAATATGATTTTTCCACCACCCATGAATAACATGGATTTAAGTGGTATATTTTAGGTGTAGGACCTCATCGTTCTCCACATCATCTTCCACCCAGTTTTCACCCCTGCATTCTTTGTCGGTCTGCACACCGCAGAAAGCCGCAGCAGTTTGCACCTGTGTTCATCAGAGACGTGCTGCGGTGGTCTTCCCATGTCCTCATCCTCAAACCTAAGTGGTTGGGCATTCGTACACTCAATGTCTTCCACTTCTGGGGCAGGACTATGGTTATGGCCCTGGGAAACCCTTCCAGCAGAGTCATCAAAAAACATAAGAGACTGCTGCATGACTTGGGGCTCAGACTGCTTGGCTGATTTTCAATGGGTTGAGGTGAAAGACTGATGGGCATGGGCTGCAGGTGCCAACTCTGATCTTTCAGCAGGGGATGGGGTGGGAGACAATGTGAAGGAACAGAAGGCAATGTCAGCTACCCGATCTACTATCGCCTGTACTTGTTCTGGCCTCACCATTCGTAGAGCGGCATTCGGGCCTACAAAATAACGCTGCAGGTTCTGTCGCCTACTTGCACCCGGGGAAGGTGTTTCACTTGGACCTGTAGCTGGCGCAGAACGGCCACGTCCTCTCCCAGCAACAGGAGCTCCACCAACACCACCACGACCAGGGCCACGTCCCTTATTTGATGTTCTCCTCATTATTTGCGTTCACCCACCAAACTAACAGATGGTTTATCTCCGGTGTCAATTAACTGCCAATAGTCAGCAATTAAGTTCACTAACAGTACGGCAGTGCCCGTGTCATAAACAGAATACATTTCTTTAGGTCACACATCAGTGTAACGGAGAAATTCAATACAATTACTTTAATATTACCAAAAATTTGATTTTTCAAACCAACAATGTAACAGCAGAAGTTAACGGTTTAATTTGACTGTAAGAAATGCAGCGTACACCGCAAATGTGCTATCTACCACAAAACCGGTGTGATTGCAACCAACTATGTAAATGCGGAGTTCCACAGGTTACTTAAAATGACTGAAATACAGGGTAGGCCTCAGATCTGCTATGTAGCACAAAACCAGTGTTTATTGCAACAAACTACAGAAATGCAGTATCTCACCCCAAAAATTATAAAACAGGTTTTTCAGCGGTGTGTGCAAATGTGCTCTGTGGTACGACAGTACGGGTTTATTACAGCAACTACAGAAATGCACTATGTCTCCCCAAAATTATCAAATAGGTAATGTAGGGGGACTTGACCTGCCAGAAAAAAGGAATTTTTCCTCCACTGAGCTACCAAAAAATATTTAGACTGATGTCCCTGGCAGGCTGGCACACATGCAGGTCATACAAACCATTAGAAAACGTGATGTGGTGTTAAACAGGCAGGATATGCTCAAACCCATATGCAGTTGTGCATATATATAGGGGAGCATATCCTGCACTTGTAGTCAATTGCTGATGGCAATCAACAGCAAAAAAATGCATACAATGGAAGATGCCAGCAACGGACTACAAGTACCACAATAACCATCCTACATAAGGTAACAATTATGTGGATGTGGAGAACAATCAAAAACTTAACAATAGCAAAGACAGCTGCCCTCTGCAGTAATACTAAACCCTCACACTGATGTTAAAATTGAGAGGTTAGTTCGACATATCCTACTAGGAGGACATGTCTTAAGCTCGGGCACCGCGCCAAGGTCTCTCATGTAGCCCGAGGTCTTTGCTATTGTTAAGTTTTTGATTGTTCTCCACATCCACATAATTGTTACCTTATGTAGGATGGTTATTGTGGTACTTGTAGTCCGTTGCTGGCATCTTCCATTGTATGCATTTTTTTGCTGTTGATTGCCATCAGCAACGGACTACAAGTGCAGGATATGCTCCCCTATATACATGCACAACTGCATATGGGTTTGAGCATATCCTAACTGTTTAACACCACATCAAGTTTTCTAATGGTGTGTATATTCTTATATTTGGAGGTGTATAAACTCCAATTCAAATGTGCCTGCTTTTCATCTACAGACTACATTTAGGTGCACCTGTGAGGCCCTGGGCCATATTAGCCAGTCTCGGGTGGGGCTCACAGGCACCTCCCGCCTCCCATTGCAAGCATGGCTGCATGCTGGAGGTTACTGGTAAGCTGTTTGTGAGTCAGGCCCTATGCTACCGTAATTCGCCCACTGGCCCCTGGTATCACCCATACGGCACAGGTAGGTGAGTGGTAGGGCCTCGGGCTACTTGAGAGACCTTGGCGCGGTGCCCGAGCTTTAGACATGTCCTCCTAGTAGGATATGTTGAGCTAACCTCTCAATTTTATATCAGTGTGAGGGTTTAGTATTATCGCAGAGTGCAGCTGTCTTTGCTATTGTTAAGTCACACATGCAGGTCACGTGCAGTTCCAAGGACACTGAAGTTGCTAAAATGGCCGCCGACCCCCACTTCAGTAACAGATGGATAAAAAATTATTTTGCAGTATCACTGGGCTCAGGGCTTGGTACAAATATGTAGCATAGCACCCTCAATAATTTCTGTAGTTGGAAGAGTTAACACCACCAAGTTCAACAGATTTCTTCCCTAATCTCTCCCAATAGTAGGTATGGCTGTGATGGCTTCTTAGGGAAAAGCAGTGAAACGCTTGTTGATTGGCTGCCCTGCAGCCTTTTAAAAAGCGGAAAGAAATCGCCGAACAACGAACCCGAACCCGAACTTTTACGAAAATGTTCGGGTTCGGGTCCGGTTGGGAAAAAACGTAGTGTTCAGTACGAGTCCGAACTTTACAGTTCAGGTTTGCTCAACCCTAGTTGTGTCCTCTCCGAATAGTTTACAAAGAGAGAAAATTATTCTGTAAGATGCCTCAACACAGGACATGCAGGTCCAGGAGCAGATTGTTAACCCCTTCCTGTTCTGCAGACATATTGAAGTTTTGGTGCATGCTTTATTGTTGCCGACCCTTGGACTTCTCTCTGACCTTTTCTCCATTTTGTTCCTTGGATTGCTGACACCTGTGGTTCCACTGTTTGCTGTGAATTTCACTATCTTTGACCATGGTACATCTGCTGACCTCTGGTTGCTGACCCCAGCCTTTTATGTTTGCTACTGCTGCATAGCAGCCATCAATCGGAGACTACCATGGGTGGGTGTAGCCTGTGGACTGACAGCAAGAAAGTCCATCCCTGCTTGTGGGGAGCTTAGTAGGAAGAATCCACAATGTCTTACACCCCATGGTCCAGTTTAGCCTGCACAAATCAGATCCACCATCTCACCCTGCGGCATAACAGGCATATTTCGTATCATTATACTTGAGGATCATTTTCTATGATGAAATAATCAAAGAAAGTAGTTTTTTTGTTTTTTGTTTTTCAAATTTTGTCAATTTTTCCTTAAATAATGCCAACAAACCAAAATGTTAGTGGTCCCATTTGATGTTGTAAGAAAGATTAATGCGTGCTGCAAAAAAGGAGTAAACTTGTTCTGGTAAACTTAGAAATAAGAAAAATATTTATTGTTGGGATGAATTATTCCACCTGGTACCAAATGGGTTAAGACACAAAGTGATGGAGCATGAACAGTGTATACGGAGAAGAGCTGTGGAAATGAATCTAGGCATGGACACGCCGCACAGTTCTATAGGTCACTGGTCACCAGCATCGGCTGAGTAATGAAAAGCAAAAGTGGTGCAAATCAATATGGAGGGAAGATTAGACGGGCGAGGTGGGCAATATTTGAGATGGCATTTGCATTGCCTGGAAATGGCCTTATAGCATATCAAGTATGTACCCTTCAGTTTTAGAAGCCAACCTTTTGATAATATACATATAATTGTGACATTTCATCAAGCTGGCTTTGACTGGTGACTCTAAGGTGTTTCTGTTTAGCTGAATTGTCTACTTTCCCAGTGACATCCTGATTATATCTCATGGTGGTTAAGAAACCTTTCTGCTCTGCCATCCCCCATAATGTACATCTTAACAAGCAGATCTTTAACTTCGAAGAACGGAGTAGTGATCAAATGTAGAGGAGACGTTCAAAGCCTGGAAAATAGTTTGCCTTTGAAGCCCCTTTGGGGTTGTTCCTACCCTATCTGAAGCATGAAGAACCTACTGCTCCTTAACCCATCCAACTTCTCCTTGGCATGAAGAGCAGCGTGGCCCTCTGCCTGTTTTTTCACTTTAGTTGCTAATATTCCAGTGCCCTTAGAGAGCCTTCTTTTTAAAAATAAAAAACAGCACCACACCCCTCCACAGGTATACAGATGTGCCCTTCTTCACCTTTACTGTTTGTTCAACATATCCCAAGATGTGTGGCACAAGATGAGCAGTTTTCCGAAAATGTATTAGTTTTCATGATACTCTGTCGGGAGTTGTTTATGCTGCAGGTGTCTATATGTGGCCCCCCAGTGGTTATGATGTGAGTTGCAGACTGTCAAGATGTTGAATTGAACTTCTTGTTAAGACTAGTGTTGAGCAAATTCAAGTTCACAAAGTAGACTTTGATCCGAATTTCAGGAAACATTTGATTTTCCAATTTCCTCGTGCTTCATTGTAACAAATTAATTTTCCCTGAAATGGTGTTGAAAAAATAAATAAAAAATCATACTTACCTGCGCAAAATCTCATGCGCGGTGACGTATGACACCACCGCGCTGGCCGATGTGATGACTTCATCACACGTCTGGATCTTCAAGCAAGATGGCTGCGGCGGCCTCTTCGCGATCAAATGGATGAGGTAAGTACATTTTTTATTTTTTTGTAGCAAATACTAAAATGCTTTAATTTGGATCTCAGATGCCGCCTTCAGAGATGAACGTGGCGGCATCTGAGGAGTTCAATGACGCACCCGCTATTTACAAAGAAATGCGCTTCGTGACGAACTAACTCATAATGAAGCAAAATTTTTTTGGTAAAATTTGGCAAAGCATCCAAATCGATTTTTTTAGAACTTTGCTCATCTCTAGTTGGGACATTGGACATTGGAGAGGTCGCAGCTGTGTCACGTTTAATGCCAGTGATTGGCTCAGCTGGAAAGATCCTCAAACCAGTGATTCTCTGAAGCATAGAGAAGATACCAGGACCACACAGAGGAGAAGGGGAGCTGCTACAGACGGGACCAGGGCCAGGTGAGCATAATGTTTTTTACACAACATTAATGGTGGGGTGACATGGGAGGGGGGGGGGGTGATGTGACATGAGGGGGGGGATGTGACATGAAGGTGATGTGCCATGGGGGGAATGTGACACGAAGGGGTGATGTAAAAGGAAGGGGGTGATGTGACATGGAGGGGAGAAATGTGACATTGAGGGGGGAGAAATGTGACATTGAGGGGGAGAAATGTGACATGGAGGGGGAGAAATGTGACATGCAGGGGGAGAAATGTGACATTGAGGGGGGAGAAATGTGACATTGAGGGGGGAGAAATGTGACATGGAGGGGGAGAAATGTGACATGCAGGGGAGAAATGTGACATTGAGGGGAGAAATGTGACATACAGGGGAAATGTGACATTGAGGGGAGAAATGCGAAATTGAGCGGGTGAAATCTGACATGGAGGGGAGAAATGTGACATGGGGGTGATGTGACATGGGGGGGAGAAATCTGACATAGAGGGGGAGAAATATGACATGGAGGAGGAGAAATTTGACATGGGGGGTGAAATCTGACATGGAGGGGAGAAATGTGACATTGAGGGGGAAGAAATGTGACATTGAGGGGGTGAAATGTGACATGGAGGGGGAGAAAAGTGACATGGGGGGAATGTGACATGGGGGGTGATGTGACATGGGGGTGATATGAGATGGAGGGGAGAAATCTGACATAGAGGGGGAGAAATGTGACATGGAGGAGAGAAATGTGACATTGAGGGGGTGAAATGTGACATGGAGGGGGAGAAATGTGACATTGAGGGGGGAGAAATGTGACATTGAGGGGGGAAATGTGACATTGAGGGGGAGAAATGTGACAGTGAGGGGGTGAAATGTGACATTGAGGGGGAGAAATTTGACATTAAGAGGGTGAAATGTGACATTGAGGGGGAGAAATTTGACATTAAGAGGGTGAAATGTGACATTGAGGGGGAGAAATGTGACATTGAGGGGGTGAAATGTGACATGGAGGGGGAGAAATGTGACATTGAGGGGGGGAAATGTAACATGGAGGGGGAGAAATGTGACATGGAGGAGGAGAAATGTGACATGGAGGAGGAGAAATGTGACATTGAGGGGGAGAAATGTGACATGGAGGTCGAGAAATGTGACATTGAGGGGGGAGAAATGTGACATGGAGGAGGAGAAATGTGACATGGAGGGGGAGAAATGTGACATGGAGGGGGAGAAATGTGACATGGAGGGGGAGAAATGTGACATGGAGAAGGAGAAATGTAACATGGAGGGGGAGAAATGTAACATGGAGGAGGAGAAATATGACATGGAGGAGAAGAAATGTGACATGGAGGAGGAGAAATGTGACATGGAGGAGGAGAAATGTGACATGGAGGTGGAGAAATGTGACATGGAGGAGGAGAAATGTGACATGGAGGAGGAGAAATGTGACATGGAGGGGGAGAAATGTGACATGGAGGAGGAGAAATGTGACATTGAGGGGGAGAAATGTGACATGGAGGAGGAGAAATATGACATGGAGGAGGAGAAATGTGACATGGAGGGGGAGAAATGTGACATGGAGGAGGAGAAATGTGACATTGAGGGGGAGAAATGTTACATGGAGGGGGATAAATGTGACATGGAGGGGGATAAATGTGACATGGAGGAGAAGAAATGTGACATTGAGGGGGAGAAATGTGACATGGAGGAGGAGAAATGTGATATTGAGGGGGAGAAATGTGACATGGAGGAGGAGAAATGTGACATGCAGGGGGAGAAATGTGACATGCAGGGGGCGAAATGTGACATGCAGGGGGAGAAATGTGACATTGAGGGGGGGGGAAATGTGACATTGTGGGGGAGAAATGCGAAATTGAGCAGGTGAAATCTGACATGGAGGGGGAGAAATGTGACATGGAGGAGGAGAAATGTGACATGGAGGAGGAGAAATATGACATGGAGGAGGAGAAATGTGACATGGAGGAGGAGAAATGTGACATTGAGGGGGAGAAATGTGACATGGAGGAGGAGAAATGTGACATTGAGGGGGGAGAAATGTGACATTGAGGGGAGGAATGTGACATGTAGTTTGTTTTTTACATAAAAGGAAAATAAGTAAAAGAAACATATGCACAGGAGGTGGGTGCGGTAGGTGGACTGCAGGGTTTTGCAAGGCAGGCATTCAGGCGATTGGAGCTTGGTTCAGGTGGGATGCTGGTTTTAGGTGGAGTTCTGGGGGGAGGTGAAGGCGCCAAAATGTAGATTCTCTTGTGTTGGCAAAAATCCTTGCACCGGCCCTGATGTACAGTATTCCTCTATGTTTGTGGTAAACTACACTTTATCCTGTCCTTTAATAAATATATATCTGCAGTTCAGGAAGTGGATCGTTGGCCTGCTTATCGGCATCAAGCTTTACTATCAGCTGCAGTACAGGACTGAGAGACAGAGAGAAGCCCACGTGTTTACGGTGACATTGGCAGTGATGACTCCCCACTCTGATAATCTCAACAGTTTAACAAGGGAATAGAACATTTCCAAGACCAGAAGTCAGAAGTAATTTAACAAGGAGATTAACACAGCTGGAACAACAGTGGATTAAAAAAGTTGAGATTCCTGAAGAAGATGAAGTGAAGGGATTTACTTCTAGAACTTAAGGCTAAAACCATTTTAATTAAGGAGAACGAAAAACAGAAGAAGAAAATTCATCCCTTTAGGGAATCTAAAAGTTTGAAAGGAACATCTCTTTTGTGAGTAAAATAAGTCACACACTCAAGATGCTCGACTGCAGTATGGCTTTCTTGGTGCATGTTCTTCGTTGTCTTCTCTCCTACAATCTTCTTGCTAGAATGTGGCTCCATGGCATCTTATTGTGACAACCTGAGCCTCATCAAATATATTGGTATTGATCTTGATATTGGAGTTGTCACATGATTTTGTTCCTCAAAGAGAAGCCATAATGTTCAGTAATGATTATACAACCAAAAGTGGCCATGGAGGCCTCCTCTAATAGTTGGAATGTGGAGTTATTTTCATAACAAGAGGATAGATACTAAAGTTTTACTCAGTTTTTGTGTATTAGTTAAAGGGATTGTCTAACCTGAAACCTTCGAGGTATATCACTATGATATGCCACCAATGTCAGATCTATCTCTAGAACAGAGTGCCCAAAGTTCAGGAGAGCACACCCCGTATAAGTTGCTGTCCTCCATTCATTTCTATAGGAGTGCCGAAAATAGCTGAGTGCTGGCTCGGCTATGTCCATCAGTTTCAAGAAGTGAACGGAGCGGTGCCCAAACTGGCATGGTTTGCTCTCCATTTCTAAGTGACTTATAAAAATAGTCACACGCACCACAAGGCTATTTTCAGCATTCCCATAGAGATGAATCGAGGACAGACGCACATACGTGGGGATGTCCTGAACTTTGGGCACTCTGTTCTAGAGATAGGTACAAGTCCCATAGGTGGGACCAGTGCCTATCTGACATTGGTGGCATATTACATTGATATACTTCCAAAGTTCCAGGTGAGACAACACGTGCGCAGTGTGCATTCCCAGACTTTGGGCGCTCTGTTCTACTATCCCAGAAGTGGGACCCACACCTACTGCATCTGATATTGGTGACATATCCTAGGAATATGCCACCAATGTTCCAGATGAGACAACCCCTTTAAGTCTAGTTGAATGGAAGAATTTGTTAGGGACTACTGGCCAAGAAGATGAACTGAAAAGTCAGCGATGTATATAAATCCTGAGAAGTATCGCTCCCGCTCCCATAGAAGAAAAGTATTGTAGTAGCTTCTTAAAGGAAATGAATCTCCTGTCATACGTTCAGAGAGATTTGCTTTACAGCAGCTAGATTGAAACAGAAAGCTGTTGTCTGGAGATGATGCATTGGCCACTAGGGGAAAGAGTTGTGGGCATGCTCTATGACCTGATCAAAAGTCATTGTGCAGGGAGGGAGGAGATGAGCTGTTCCCACTACCTATTGTCAATAGTAGAGATATCCGCATCCATCTTTACATTAGAGGTATTACCAGTGGCGTACATAGAGAAGTAAGGGCCCAATAGCAAGGATCAAACCAGGCCCCCACACAGGACAGAAGGGTTTCTGCCTAAACCCCTTTCAATGACCCTTGGGCCATTTTCCACTGCTTCATTTGCTAAAAGTTGTTCCATTACAGGGTAGAGTCCTGACCAAGTGTTCACCTCCAGTAAAGGAGGAGATAATCCCAACTAAGACTGGGCCCCCTCTGGTTCTGGGCCCCATAGCAGTCGCATGGTCTGCTGCTATGATAGTTACGCCCCTGGGTCTTACCTGTTATTGTGATTAGAGTTGAGTGGATCAAATCCAACGAAGTGGAATTTGATCCAAATTTAGAGGTAGCGAATTGATTTAACCTGAAATAATGTAAGAAAACAAAAAAAAATCATACTTACCTCCTCCATTACCTCCTCGCGACGGGCCGGCCGCTGCCATTTTGATTGAAGATCTCGGCGGAAATCCTGTGAGTGGTGGTGCATAACGTCACCACGCCAGCCAGCGTGATGACGTCACCTCGGGCCGGGCGATATTTTGCGCCAGATCTTCAAGCAAGATTGCGCGGCCGGCCCATCACGAGCGAATGTTAACTTTACACAGTTTTTACACTCAGATGCCACGATCATATGTGAACCAGGAACGCGTGGAAGAAGACCCCAAGTCTGCAGGTTACATGAGTTTTAGGCCACGCTACATGCAATATACATCTGCAGAATGCACATAATATGTGCTCAATGTCTATTTTTAAAGATAGGAATTCTGTAAAGAAATATTGTGGCAAAAGAATGAAAAATATACAGCCATGTAAAACATAGCAAGGCATATGATGTTGTATCTGTGGCTCATGCAGTACATCGCTTTACAGAACGAAATGTACGGAAAATAATGGAATCAATTATCCTGCCAAGGCTCCCTGTGAGAACTTGCTATTTAGGTTCCAGCACAAAAGAACATTTACAGAACATGCAAGGTTGTACGATGCCCATTCAGAGGATGCAAATGCCGCAGGAAACCCAGAGATTATAGTAAATGGTTATCAAATTTCCCCTAATTCATGCTCTATTCAGAGTGCATTTGTAGAATCCACTTGATGCATACTGTACGTTGGGAAATATCTCCAAGCAAATGCCTCCGATGTTTACAACTGAACGCCACAGAAGTTACTGGCAGAAGTACAGAACTGTGGGGCTCTTTTTTTATATACAAAATTAGGGGACAAGTACTTTTGAACTATGACAATATGTTATGACTCTAATCAGATGTTATGCAGCTCCGACACGCCTCTTCTTGAAGTCCGGGACAGCCCTCTGATGCGACGCTTGCTGTAATGTGACGTACGGGCCGGCGCCTGTGCACTGGATACTCCGATGCTTCTGCCAGTAATGGGTAAACCAGTGCGCAGGCGCAGAACTCCCGTTCGTCGCTGCAGGCGTGGGATTTGGCTACGGACGAAGGAGATGAAGATCCCGGGCCTGGGCACCGGCCGTTTGAATGCCGCCCCTGGGCACCTTCAATCACTGATTTGCACATAGAATAAAAGTGTTTTTTAGACGACCTATAGAACGGACAACAATATGGTAAGATTCATTTTAATGCAGGGGCTGTATTGGACACAATGGTGTAAATGTTAGATATTGCAATTTTGGGGTGAAAGACTCCCTTTAAGTCCTATAGAGGCATGTGGACTCTGCTGCAGGGGAACCACCAGGCCACTACCTCTTAAGGCAGTCTCTTTTCAGTGGCTGCTGAGCCATGGGTGTCAAGAGACACCAGTGGGAAACACCATGGGGGTTAGGCAAAAGCTGTTGTCATAGAAACAAACCAAGGTCAGGGCAGGTAGTGTATTTTAACCAATGTAGTCGGACCACAGGTCAGGATAGGCTGCACAGTTTAAATCCGGGGATCAAGCAGAAGTCCAGTCAGGCAGCAGAGGGTTCAAATCCAGTAGTCAGGCTGAAGAGATACATGAGTAGTCAGACAGGTACTAGAAAACGTATTGCTCAGGCACACTCCCACAGAGAAAGGGGCCGTAAATAAAATGAACAGTTCAGGATGTGGTCGCTGGTCCTCCAAGAACCAGAATAAGAGTAGACACCCTACAGGTAGGCAGAGGCAGTGCAGGCCCAGAGCGCACACACACCAGCATGGAGTGGATGGAGTAGTGAGCCGACTACAGGCAGTGGCTGCCGGAACACAGGAGCGGTGGATATGTCAATCACTCTGGAGGCCATGTCCTCCAGGAGCAGGGAGATGATGTTGGCCACAGACCGCCAGCTTCACCTTAGGGCCTCCACAGAGCTGGACAATCTCTCCTGGTGCTCTGGGGAGGGGTTTCAAAATTCCTACGGTACTTAATCCCATGTTACATTTGGCACGTCACCAGTACACTAGGCATACGTTACACCCAACACCAAAAGCATTTTCCGCTTGGATACTATGTCCAAGTGGTTGTGCAAAAAAAATTTGAAGACAGAGCAAATTGTATCTAAATTATAATCCATAAACTGCTCCCGATGGAGGTCTACTAGTCCGTATGTGGAGAGCATTTTCTATGGACACCTCCGACCCATCCCATAGAGACCCAATGTTTACTCCAGCCGTGACTCCATACACTGATATAGTAAAGCATATAAAAACCATAAATATTCATTGCTTCCATTCATAGAGGTTCCCGGTAAGGAAACATGTTCTTTACATCTTATTAACACAAATGCACTCACCAAACTTAATGACATGTTAATTGGTCGTCTTCCTGGTCCATGCAGCAGATACAGACAAGTCACTGGTTAAAACATTGAAGTAATGCGCTGTTTATTGGGCTGACATTCCCAGACAATGGCTGCTAATTAGGACAAATTATTCTAAGAAGCACTTTTATGCCTTGTATATTGTAAAGTTCACCAAATCATTGTAATAGTCTGTAAAAACGTTCTCTCTTTGTTACCGCTGGCCTTTCATTTAGTCATCCATGCATGACGGCTCAATCCTTTCTACAGCCTCACAATCGGAGTGCGGCTTTGTACTATGCTGCGTGTATTACTGAGTGACCTTTTTAACGCCAAGAATTCATCTCATCTGGAGACCTGCATGGGCAGCGGGGAATTAAGTAATTGGAGCAGTTAGATATCGCTGCCTATTAATCAGCAGTAAAAGGAACATTTGCTGATATGCTTCTGTTTCCGTGGATCAGACGGCCCGTGACATGGCGGACTGGCAAAAACAAAAGACGATTGCCAGGATGCGGCTTCAGCCATGGAGTTCAAGTAGAAATGGCGACTGCACAAAGTCTTAATGATGTTTTTAGCAGTTGGGTTGCAATGAAGGGAAGACAATTCATATTTAAGAATTATTGTAATTGCTATTTACTAGTTTTCAAACAAACCTGTAAAGAGATTTGTCAAATTTTAAGGGTCCTTCCGGGTTACATGTTATCGGCCATCTGCTGGGCCTCTACTGATGTAAAAACAAGAGTAAAGTGTACGGTAAAGTCGTGGAAGTTCCTCAGCTGGATGAGGTAAGTTAAATCCAAAAAGATGACACTGGCTTCAGCAAATGTAGTTGCTGGAGCTATTATTGTTCAAGGGCTGGATTTTATTTGGACTGAGAAGGTAGGTTTGGTAGTGGGACCACCCCAGTCCACCCCCCTTCCAGGGCATGTTTTCCCGTAGCCTAAGGGATCCCCAGGTGTAGTCCAGCTGGGATTGTTAGTGGGAAATAAAGAGAGTTATGCCTGGAAAAGCCTAGAAGCTGGCTGGCTATTGAAGTCTGATTCCCCATGTGTGACCTACTCTCAATAGGTGAGCTACAGAGAAAAATCTGTGTTAGTTAGAGCCCAGACATGTTTTGCTTATGTTTTGGTGGTGCTGGAACCTCACCTGACCCAGTGAGATATAACTGGGAAGGAATGACCTGTATTTGTTGAAGTGCCCAAAAAATGCACAGTTTGGACTTTACATCCGTTGTCTGATGAGAAGTCTGTCATTGCCGCCCTGATTGAGAGAGCGATTCCTTCACAGCAGTGATGACCAACCTGCGGCCCTCCAGCTGTTGCAAAACTACAACTCCCACCATGCCCTGTTGTAGGCTGATAGCTGAAGACTGTCCAGGCATGCTGGGAGTTTTAGTTTTGCAACAGCTGGAGGGCCGCAGGTTGGACATCCCTGCCTTACAGCATGTGCACTGCAGCTCTATTTATTTTGATGGGCAAGCGCGCTGCAGCTCTATTCATTCTTATGAGCATGCGCGCTGCAGCTCTATTCATTCTTATGAGCATGCGCACTGCAGCTCTATTCATTCTTATGGGCATGCACACTGCAGCTCTATTCATTCTTATGGGCATGCACACTGCAGCTCTATTCATTCTTATGAGCATGCGCACTGCAGCTCTATTCATTCTTATGGGCATGTGCACTGCAGCTCTATTCATTCTTATGGGCATGCACACTGCAGCTCTATTCATTCTTATGGGCATGTGCACTGCAGCTCTATTCATTCTTATGAGCATGCGCACTGCAGCTCTATTCATTCTTATGGGCATGTGCACTGCAGCTCTATTCATTCTTATGGGCATGCACACTGCAGCTCTATTCATTCTTATGGGCATGCACACTGCAGCTCTATTCATTCTTATGGGCATGCACACTGCAGCTCTATTCATTCTTATGGGCATGCACACTGCAGCTCTATTCATTCTTATGGGCATGTGCACTGCAGCTCTATTTATTCTTATGGGCATGTGCACTGCAGCTCTATTCATTCTTATGGGCATGCGCGCTGGAGCTCTATTCATTCTTATGGGCATGCACACTGCAGCTCTATTCATTATTTATGGGCATGTGCACTGCAGCTCTATTCATACTAGGGGGACACAGCAGGGGGATCAGAAATTACTCCAATTCTGACATTTAACCCCTGAGATACCATGATGACTACACCTTCTGAGTAGTTTGACAAAGTGGGATTACTCTCTCTATCTCCCGATCGTACCAATAAAAAGTAGAGTTACCCTTGAATGAAACCTCACTCACTCAATAAAAGAATAAAAAGGGTATAAGCATTAGAATATGGTGACAAAACACTATTATTATTACTATTACTATTATTATTTATTTATTTTTAAAAGGTTTTTACGTTTTTAAAAGTAGCAAAATATAACAGAAACTATCATATCTGGTATCACTGTTATCATACTGACCCCCAGAATAGGATTGCCATGACATTTTTCTGTTCTGAAGACCCTGCTCCATATTGCCCATGCACGTTAATCTGGCACACTGTAGGTCCAGGGGTTCTCTTGATCTTGAGACAAATTTTCTACTATATATATATATAATTTATTTATTATTTTTTTGTTAATATCTTCTATAGATGTAGCAGTGCTGAATCAGCCATTTGGCTCTGCTCGTTATGATGTGATGATTTAGTTGACATATGGTCACAATGCACCTTTAAAATGACAAATACAGCTCTACTACATCTCTTTGGATCTATTTCCCAAAATATCTGCTCTTTGAGTTTTTCTTTTCTTTTTTTCATTTTTTTTTATATATATATGTATATACATATATTCTAACTCGGCAGCTCACCGCCTGGCCCTACGGATGACTATATCAGACTATGATGTGTATAGGAGATGACAGGCTGGTGCATACATGAATCCGTTTGGGGCCCGGATGCTGCTGCGAGACGACTTTTTAAAGTATTATTCAAACAAGTGACACTTAGATTGGAGCTGATTCCTGTTTACTGATGCCACGGGGGATTTGTATTCCATTAATAAAGCGCAGAAGTGTTCCCAGCATCCTGCAGAACACTTTCCAGCTCTGTGACTGTGTACGGGGAGGGGGGAATATATCTGTTTTCTTCTCTGACAATAAGACTTCTGAAATCAGTCGGTGCTGGAGATCAGAGATTCTTGTTGCGAGCTCGGTGTGACTTTTCTGTCCTTATAAAATATAAGAAATTAGTATATAACCAGTACACAGGAGGGAATCTGCTAATAATGAAAATGCTTACTTGGTAGGGGGGGGGGGGGGATGGAGGGGTAACATTCAATCACAGAACCCCATATCTGCCCCACTCAGGTTCACCGTCCCACTGGACGTTCCTCCAAAGCCATGATAATATGGCCGATGAGACGTAGCTCATTAGAAAGCTGAGGCTGACAGGGTCTATCGCTTGTTCTGGGTTATTTCATTGGTAGCACATGGTATTAGCCCCTATTGAAGTTATGCTTATGCAGTGTCCAACTGCTATGGCAGTGGTCCACTGCTTAAGGGGTTAAAGTGTTTTTTTGTTTTTGTTTTTTTTACAAAGCCTATATGTATGATGGAAAGTGAGTTCACAGGTCTTAGTTACCATTGCTAGTAGGGGCTGCTATACCCTCCTCATCGGGAAATTTAACAAAATTGGTGTAAAGGAAAACTGGCGTAGTTTACCACAACAACCAAACCACTAATTTTTCTGAGCTCCTTTGGGAAATGAAAGGTGGAATCTGGAAACAATGTCATTGCATGTAATAAAAAATGTACTAAAGCCACTGATTTATTCAATGAAATATACTTGTACAGCGCCACCTGCTGTTTGTTCTTTTCCCTATTTCTTGTCCTCCTCACTGAGGTGGTCGCACACGCTCAGTTTAAATTCTCAACTGCCACCAGCCATATCTCCTGTTAGAAGCTGTGACAGTTACAGGAAAAGTGCTACAGCAGAAAGGACATGCCTCCTGAGCAAAAACACTTCTCCTGGGATGCCAGTCTGAAGAGAATCTAGCAGAACATTTGGAGCATTTCATTGGAAGATATCTGGACCCATGTGAGGTATAGGGCTGGTTCTAGCTTTGTTAGAAAGAGATTGTCATGTCCTATATAATGTGTGATCATCATTTTTTATATCAATCATGGGCAACCCCTTTAGGAGAAATCTTTAAGCCAATTTAGTGGAGAAAAAGGGAAAAGTGGCATCTTGTGGAGCATATCAGTGTTAAGAGGAGGTGTGGGCAAAATGCAGACTGTGGAGATCACTTGTCTGAGAGATTTTGGGCCCCACAGCCAAGTTGTCCAGAAGATAAAGAGCTTTGGAAGCCTGGACATGCTTTGAAGGCAGAATGGGGATCTGCTAAGGTCCCCATCCCGCAGAGGACATTGTGGATCTTTTTGTGCTATCACTGCTTAGTCTTAGTGATAGAGAAAGCTTGTGAGTCATGCTCCATATATATACTTATAGAGAAAGACTGTAAGTCCTGCTTCTCTTGCTTACTCATAGAGAAATCATGTGCATCCTGTTCTCTCTGCTTGCTCATAGAAAAAGCCTGTGAGTCTTGCTTCTTTTACTCACTTATAGAGAAAGCCTGTGAGTCCTGCCTCCCCTGACTACTCATAAAGAAAAACTAAGTCTTTCTTCTCCTGCCTACTCATAGCGAAAGCCTGTGAGTCTTGTTTCCTTCCCCTACTTATAGAGAAAGTTTGTGAGTCCCGCTTACCCTACCTACTCATAAAGAAAGCCTGTGATTCCTGCTTCCCTTGCCAATTTATAGAGAAAACCTGTGAGTCCTGTTTCCCCTGACTACTCATTAAGAAAGACTAAGTCTTTCTTCCCCTGCCTACTCATAGCGAAAGCCTGTGAGTCTTGTTACCTTCTCCTACTTATAGAGAAAGTTTGTGAGTCCCGCTTACCCTACCTACTCATAAAGAGAACCTGAGAGTCCTGCTTCCCTTGCCTATTTATAGAGAAAGCCTGTGAGTCCTGCTTCCCCTGCCTACTCATAAAGAAAGCCTGTGAGTCCTGCTTCCCCTGCCTACTCATAAAGAAAGCCTGTGAGTCCTGCTTCCCCTGCCTACTCATAAAGAAAGCCTGTGAGTCCTGCTTCCCCTGCCTACTCATAAAGAAAGCCTGTGAGTCCTGCTTCCCCTGCCTACTCATAAAGAAAGCCTCTGAGTCCTGCTTCCCCTGCCTACTCATAAAGAAAGCCTGTGAGTCCTGCTTCCCCTGCCTACTCATAAAGAAAGCCTCTGAGTCCTGCTTCCCCTGCCTACTCATAAAGAAAGCCTGTGAGTCCTGCTTCCCTTGCCTACTCATAAAGAAAGCCTGTGAGTCCTGCTTCCCTTGCCTACTCCTAAAAAGAACTGTGAGTCTTCTTCCCGTCTACTTATAGAGAAAGCCTGTTACTCACAGACTTTCACATGCCTCACAAGCATGAAGGACTCACAGGCTTTCTCTATGAGTGGGCAGAGTAACAGATGTTACAGTATACAGAGGAAGCAGGATTCACAGGCGGATTTTATGAGTCGGAGGGTAGGGGTTCCTGGCAACTGTTAAGCAGCTTTTTATATGACAATATTGAACCAAACTCTAGAAATCTACCGTACATGTGCTGAAGCTGCTCCATATTCTGCCCCAGGAGAACCTGACAGAGCCACTTAAAAAAATGAATGTCCAGCTTTTAATACAAGGTCCTTATTAAGTCCAAAATTCTGTAGAATTCATTTCTAAATATACTTTTATTGGTTGGAGCGTGTTTTTTGAATACAGAGCTATTCTCTGCTTAGTCATGAAAACAAACGATGACATCCTAGCTGCTTGCAAAATGTGGCTGTGACCATTTAAAAAAATGATAAATGAATATCAGGTAATTTTGGAATAATGTTCTACTGTGGACATTCAGTTTAACCTGGATATGTCCATTAGCTGCAAATTATGTAAAATCGTGCACAGTATTTATTTAATTTGGTGAATTCATATATACCTTTTCCCCTAATTTGTCATGTAACAAACTCAGCTCTACTACTTCTGCACATTCCAATCATATCTGTTATTCATTCAGTGATACATAGGCAAAACACTGTCTCCTTCAGCTGTCACTCCCAGCTGTCTAATGTGCAATCTTGCCAGAGACGATCAGTCAGTGTCACGCAAATCTTCTAAAGATGTGCATTTCCACTGATATATGTCTGGAGATTAGCATATAAATATGAACATGTGCAGAAATTTACAGTTCAAAAGGAAAATTGTCGATTTTAAAGGCACAGTGAACCTAAAGTCTGGCAGAGTTATGAGTAGCAGAACGTAATCGTTCTCTGTTATCAGCCGTCTCTGGCTGGAGGGACAATGGAGCTCGGGTGGCTTAAATGGCGTCTCTGGTGCTATACTACTGATGGCACCCATGTCATAAATGTGTACTATCATAGATTGCCCTATAAGAGGCTCCATGATCTACAGTCACAGATGTGTTCAGCTTTACCTTACTCCACACCAAGAGGGTCAAATGTAAAATAAAAACAACTTGACCTTAGCTCAAATCTGGTAAAGGACTTTGGTAAAGGACCTTTGACAGGACCCAATTTACATCACAGCCATTGGGGGACATAGTCCCAACAGAGGACTTTAACATGTGATCCTTTGACCTCTTACATAAAACACTGCACTACTTATGTGCTTCTAGTAAACAAAGAAGGCATACCTGGAGGCCTTGATTAGAACCCCAGATGGGGGACAGAGTAAGCACCCCTCCCTCTGAAACCACTTAGGTGCCACAGTCAGTGTTGGCCATAGCATCTAATGGGTAAAACAGGTTGGTGGTTTTGCTGATCTGGGCCTTTAGATGTCATAAGACAGCTGAGCACCTGTTCTTCCCAACATGGGAGATCAGCTCAACGTATAGACTAAGATCTCATAGAAAAGTGGACCTAGCCTAAGGCCTTTTAGGGGCCACCATAAAAAGGTGCATTGGTGGTCACTGAGTGGGGATCATCTGTCATTAGAACAGATTGTCTATAAGAATAATCAGTGGGCTTCTCTTCTTGGAGTGGACTGATGGCTGCTCATGGTGCTCATAAAGAAGACCAGCTTCAGGGTTTGAACCCCATAGGTCCAACCTGCTTTGGACCCTGGGACTAAGCACTGTTTTTTAGTTTTCCAATACTAAGTGGTTAAAAATGATAAGTTAAAGGGGTTGTCACCTCCTTTACTGTTGAAGGCCCATCCTTCAGATAACAGGTTATTGATAAGCTGGTTGCTCTAAACCTGCTTCCATTATTGAAATCATCACATACATGGGACAATTCCAAAGCATTATCACTAGAGATGAGTGAATCGAATCCGACGAACTGGATTTAGATCCAAATTTCAGGATTAATTTCGATTCACCGTGAAGCCGAATTTCCTCATGCATTGTGGTAGCGAATCGATTTAACCTAAAATAGTGTAAAAAAACGATTTGGGCTGAAATCCTGTGCGTGGTGACGTCATCTCGGGCTGCGCAAAATTTCACGGCAGATCTTCAAGCACGATGGTGCGGCTGGCCCGTTGCGAGCAAATGGAGGAGGAAAGTATGATTCCATTTGTTTCTGTTAATTTGACACTGTTTTTACTCTCAGATGCCGCGATGCCGGAATCGCAAGATCACCCATAATACCGTGCAGCTAGGCAATCCGCAGATAGCCCTCCCCTGTGATGTCACAGCCCAAGAATATTGGAGGTGGAGGGTGGAGGGAGATTGCATGGAGACATATTCTGCATTAGGGGGGCCAGGGCCAGGTCTTAATGATGACCATCCTCATTTTTTTGTTGGCTTTACAGCTTTCAAATCTTCCTTCAAAGTCTCCAGGTCCTAGAAAAGTCAGCAAGATGCAGAGAGAGGAGGAGCTGGGTGTTCCTGATGACATATTCTCATCGATATTGGATGATGTGGAAAAGGAGGAAAAGCAGATGGCAGAAGAAGGGCTCCCACCTGTAGGGCAGGAGAGCGCTGGGGTTGGAGAAGTGGGTATGCCAGAGCTGATTAATATTCTGTGCTTACTGTCAAATAACCTGCAGGATATGGCCGGCCAGAACAGCAATAATCTGCATTTTGTCCCCCTCCTAGCCAGCCAAACCCCATACCATCAACAGACCTTGTTTAAAGGGCATTAAAGGTGCCGCACGGTCCTTGACAAGACTTTACAGTGCGGTTTTCATTATTTATTGGACACGTGGTTCTTCACAGCAGCATGGCCACAAACTGCCCGCTGCATGGTTGCTCCGTGTGACCATACCCTAAGGCAGAGCGGCCTGTATATACATGATTTATAGTGATTCATGACTAATTAATTTGCAACTAATTAAATTTCTTGGCGGACTTTGACGTAGTTGCCCAATAAATTTTTTAAAAACATCTCTATTTTGAAGAAAGATCATAATTTGATGTCTCTCCTGTTTAATGCTTCCTTGTGCCATGTCTTACTATAATATTTAGGGTGAATACCGAAGCACTAAGTGATATGTGAGGGTCAGAGGTCATGGCCTCGGATGAAACGGAAATGTCAGACTTATAATAATTGCATGAAGATTTCATGTCCCCTTGTTCAGCCTCCTGCTTCCTCCTCGACTCAGCGCTGCAATGTTTAAACACCATAAAACATGAAGAAATTCCCGATCCCGCAGTTTAGCCGGCGTAACTAGTGTAAATATTGACCACATCTTCATTATTACAGTAAATTAGATCCTTCCAGACCATTTGGCGCGGTGTTCAGCAGACCCGAGGAGCGCCTCGGCATTTGTATGCGTCTGTAGCTTAGAGTGGCCGGAAAGTGTTTACAAGGATGGAATTGGAATTGATGAAATGTGGTAATTTAATTTCTGACCGAGGCTCATGGCCGTGACCCGAGACAGAGGTTAGACAGCAGATAGAGAAAAGACTAAATTGTGTGGTGGACGGGGTGAAAGAAATATTCTCTGATGGATAGTTGAAAGTTTGGAAGCAAAGAGTTTTTTTTATTATTATTCTTCCAACAAATAATATAATTGACACAAAATATCAGGGGTGTGAAAACTTTTGCAACCATATTATATTATATTGCTCCATCAAAAATAAAAAATAAATCTTCAACTTATGGCTCTCCAGTTATTGTAAAACCACAATTCCCAACATGGATTACAGATATCTGCTCTTATATACTTAAAATAAGAAAGTAGATAATTGGTTTGATTAACTACTGTTCACAGATCCTATGCAGCTCATGTGTCTCCATGGTTACAGAATGCAGTAAAGCCCAACTGTCTGACCTTGTGTAGCTTGATTCAGCTTCTCCTCATCTATTTTATCAACATAGGACTGCAGAACCAGACTGCACAGGGGTTCATTGTAGTCTGTAACCATGACAGCAAATAGCTCTGCATGAGAGCTGTATACACAAAATGGTAGTAGATTTTTAAAGTTAGTTAAGTTGCTTCAAAGTTTATTGTTAATGAAGCGGAGCATTTAAAGGGATGGCAAAAGTGTACACACCTTTATGCCAGTAGAAATAAATCAAAGCAACTGGACTTTTTTTTTCTTAAAGACGTTTCTCTAGTCGTCCGACTGGCTTTCTCAATTAGAAAGACTCTGCTGCATTACATACAGGTGACTCATGCTTCAGTTGGCATTATCTGTTTATGATAATCAACACGAGGCTAAGGACTTCATGGAAGTGATATGCTGATTGCATTTTGAATGACTAAAGCTATTAAGTCTGATTAACTTGCCTTGGAAGAGGTGTTAGAACAGCATGGTAAGTGGCAGATGATAGATGGAGAAATCAAGCTAGAATACAAACAGCAGCTGTAAAAGGCAACCACAGATCCACTTTCCTAGTGCGTGGCATAAAATCGAAACTGGAATTTCTATTTTTCAGCATTTGTTTTCTAGAATATTCCAAACATTGCATATTTTTACTTCATATACCATTTTTCAAGTCAGCGTTTTCCTTCCCCTGTTCTCGATCTGACTACATCCGGGCCAGATGTTTACATTCATAACTTCCAGTTTTGATCGGCTTCCTGATGGGGTTTTTAACCAATCCCAGGGGGGGTGACAACTGTGGAGAGAATAGTGTGTAAGGTGGAGCAAGCTCTGTAAAACATAACATAGCAAAGCATGCTGGGATTAGTAAAAAAAAAAATCCAGCAGGAAGTTGAGGAAAACAGGAAGTTCTGCATGTAAACCTCCTGCCATGGTGCAGGAAAGTGCAGACATGACAAATAGATATATGAGGCAGAGATATGCAGTTTAAAGGGTTATTCCTTTTATCCACAGGATAGGGGATAACTATTAGATTGGCAGGGGCCCTACCACTGGGACCCCGATCAATCCTAAGAACTGTAACCTCGTACCCCCTGCAGCCTCACTAAAATGAACAGAGTGGTCGGTCGACCATGTGCATGGCTCCTCCATTCAGTTCTATGGAAGTACCGGACATAGCAGAGTACAGTGCTCAGCTATCTGCAGAATTCCCATAAAAATTTATGGAGCGGCCACATGCACACTCTGTTCATTTCAGGGGGCAGAAAGGGGTACAGGGCATCCATTCCTATGATCGTGGTAGGATCCCCACCAATCTAATTGATATCCCCTATACTGTATACTCCTTTAAGGTAAGTTCGGCAGATCAAAAAAATGCATTCTGACGAATAAAGATGATGATAATCTCCTATTCATTCTAATAAAAACAATATTTTTTTTCAAATGCATTTAAATTAAATATTAATATGAAAAGAAAAGCCTGTAGATATTTATCTTGCATATTTCTATCACTAAATCTTTCTCATTTGCCATACTGTTGATGCGAATCCATTTACAGTCTTACATTAGCACTTATAATGAATAGTTTTAATGACTATAATTTTTTGTAATATTTGCATGTTATCGAATTTGGGCTAAATTTCTTTATAAAAAATCTTCAGCCTTTTCGGAGAAACATGGGTTAAAAATCAGTCTGCTTTCTTTGAATCCTGTCATCTGACGACTCATGTGCAGCTCTTATCTGTGATCTCCTGACCTGATAAACACTCATTAGAGTCTAAATTCTGATCAGAATGCTAAAAATATGGCTTATGAGATGAAGAGATCAGAGATAAGAGCTACACATGAGCCGCCAGTCTAAGAAATCAGACTGTGACAGCTTTAACACAGACTGATTTTTTAACCCCTTTCTCAGAAACGGCTGAACATTTTTAATAAGCACCAATTGAAAAGAGGATTTTTGCCCAAAATGATTAAAATGCAATCATAAAAAAAGCCTCTGAAGGTATCCATAGCCTTTAGGTTTCTATAAAACCTACTGACCGGTTCTGTGGTTTTGCTGTTTTTGACCCTGTAATAAATGCAGTACGCACCTCCAAAATGTTGGCTTTTAACTAAACCAATATTTATAGGGAAGGCAGTGCTTCTTTCTGAAACATATTTACGAAGGAATTGTCCCGCGGACATCTGCTCATTACATTTTGCTTTACTGCTTGTGAATTAAATTAGAGAAGACTTTTTCCTTTGGAATAAGCCTGCTGATGCTGCCGGCATCTCCATTGGAATAGGCTCAGCAGAAAGCAGGAAGGACGGGAGACAAGAGCCTCTAAAGGCAGAAAAGAGCATTTTTAACATGTTTAATTGTTCAGACAAAGGACAAATACTTTATTTCTAACAAAAGGTCAGGACTCACATCTCATGAATCCCGGTAGAAAACATAAAGAGATTGGACAGATGAAGCCGATGATGGAATTTATTACACTTTTTAATAGAAACAGAAATTTTTAAAGCGTCTCATGAAGAAATTTTAAGAGGAAGCCGCAAATCCATTATAACATAAGACTGTGGGGAAATGAATGTTGATTCTCATATTTATATTTGGTGTCACCCACCAATAATACCCATTGCTATATATATGGATATCTAAAATTTAATTTCTTGCATAAATCAGTGATACGTGTAATACAGATTTGTCTACTCTTTCCTTAGCTTAAAAGAGTTTTCAGAGATTTTTTTTGCTTATGACCGACACCCGTCCTGGGTGTCGGTCATAAGTAAAAAAAAATCTCTGAAAAGGCCCCGGTGATCAGCTGTTTGGGAAGCTTACCAAGCACAGTACTGTACATTGTAGTGAAAAGGGGCTGAGCAGCTCCTAGGTCACGTGACAGATAAATATGTCATTACTGGCCTAGGAAAAGCAGAGAGAAGGCTGTGGCGCTCACAGGAGCACCGCTGCCTTTTCAAACAGCTGTTCTGCGATGGTCCCGGGTGTCAGACCTTAACCAATCAGATACTGATGACCTATCCAGAGGATAGGTCATCAGTAAAAAAAATCTCTGAAAACCCCTTCAAATTCGGTGATTTCCAACATGACCACTGGGTGGCCACACATAGATGTATAGAATAATAGACATGTCGTGACAGAGTATCAGAAAATCATGTTTTTTTTTTGTTTTTTGTTTTGAAAAAAGTTGGTTATCTTGTACCATTCAGCCAATTGTAAAATTGAGTTGGAAACAGCAGTTTAAAACCTAATAATATATCATCCAGCAACCAGTAGAGGTGCTTTTGGGCTGCTGGGTCATTCCCTCTGCAAGTGCTGTGTGCTCTGACGTGGCAAATGTGCTTGTACAGTTTAATCAAAATAGATATTGAGGACCACATAGTCATGTTTTACATTTCTCTTATGAGCAATGGATCAATCTACAGTATAGATCTGTAATTACCTTATAATAACAGCTTTCATTAATGTCCTCTGTCCCTTTCTACTGCTCCCTTAAAAGACCGTTGCTAGGGCTTGTCTGTCTTTCTTTTAGTGTAAACAGAAGACAGAGGGGCGGTCCTTCACACTACATGGCAGCATTAGGCTTCAGAGTGAGGAGGCGTGTCTCTCAGTAATCCAATCTGATTGGCTGGCAGGGAGCTGCTGGCTACAGCGAGTGTGTATGTGAAGTGAGGGAAAGCAGTTTTGGCCTCAGAGAACTGGCAGAGGAGCCATCTTGAGAAGATCCTCATATTGAAAATGTTTAAACAGCCGTAACTAAGGGAAAAACTCAAGTAAAACAGTGGTATGTGAAGAAACTAAAGATTGCTTTATGTATAATGCTGCTGCAGCAGTAACATGTGCTAAAATCGATTTTTTGATGAAAACATGACAATTACCCTTTCAGTATCATTTATGAGGTCATGACTGGACAGTCACTTTAAGGTACATTTCAATACATTTGGCCACTGTAGACTCATCAGTTTCTAGCATGAGTAGTAATTACCAATGCAATTGTGTTTTTATTTTTTATTTTTTATGAGCATGTGAGACAATTTCTCAAAAAGCCTAATGAAGCTAAATGCAAATTATTATTTTTGTAAAATAATGAAAAAAATGATGTAATGGAGTTATATGTGCTGTCTTATAAATGGACTAATGGTATGCATTATTGCATCTTTTATCTTTATACTGCTCCATAATTTGTTTTTACTAGAAAGGGGGTTGCGTGTTTTTTTAATAACAGGAAGTCAGTTTGAGATGCTGAATAATACATTAAAAAGCTACATGCGAAAAATGTAATATTTGCTTGGAAATGACAGATTTGTTAGATTATATTAATTAAACTTTGAGTTTTACTGTACATAAGAAACAAAGAAGGCAATCACTGGCTCTTAATGAAAAACAGCCACGCGCTCCCCGTGTCCTGCTCCTTCAGCGCCCATGACTGATTTTAATAAAAATTTCCAGTTTGACGAATAGTTTCCTTCAGGGCCAATGAAACCTCGGATCTGTAAAACCCTGTTAGAAATGTCACGATCCATCACAGGGCTCCTTAAAGACATAGGGTGAGATTAAGAGAGTGAGGACCTACAGATGTACTGATGATGGTACATGGGACTTGAGTGATTGTCAATGTCAATGTGGTGGAGCAAAGCCAAGATTGACTTCACAGACCAAAATTCTAAGCTAATTCCATACAATTTGTCCACGTTGACCTACAATACTTCCCATAGGTAATGTTCTTACAGTCTGTTAGAGGGTCTGTTGAGGTTTAGAAAAGCATGGATTAGGATTTTTTCAATTCAGTTCTTCACCTGCAGAAGAGGTGATCGCTGAGGGCCTGACCACTGTTTAGGTCAGCAGTATAGAAGTGAATAGAGATGAGCAAATTTTTCCAAACTTCGATTCACCAGTTCGCCAAATTTTTGGGGAAAAATTTGGTTCGGTACGAAAACTGCTATTTCCTGGCTGCAGAGAGCCTGTATAGTGGTGTAGAACAGTGTGCCTTGCAGTAACATGCATAGGGAGTCTGCTCTGGTAGAGAAACAATACTGTGAGTCCGTATGACATGCAGATGACAGGCGTCACTCTTAGAATCTCTGCACACTTCACTTATATGGGCAGTCACGGGACCAAAACTGACCAAATAACTCAAGTATGAACTCAGCCTTACAGGATGTTAGCTCCAAGAAGAAGCACACTCCCTTTACACCGTCATCAGCTGATTCCACATAGATGTCTACAGAACCTGTTCTATTAAACGATTATACAAGTAGAGCCTCCCCCCCCCCGCCCGACAGAGTGGAGAGGGTGTCAGCAGTAAGTTTGTGTTGACGTCACTGATTATTTTGCCCTTCCTCTGATCCGTCAGAACAATAACCCCAAAAAAACAGATCCTGTCTGTTGAGCATCCGCCTTCACTCGGTCAGCATTTGGTCAATAATCCATCAGTATTGCTAATGCCCAAAAAAACAGATGAGTTGACACGTGAATATTTGCATGTCTTCTGTGTGGAGGTGGCTGCAGCATCAGGAGGCCACAGAGTGGCACAATGACAGAGTGTGGAGGTGGTGGTAGCATCAGGAGACCAGAGTGGCAAGGTGACATAGTGTGGAGGTGGTGGCAGCATCAGGAGGCCGCAGAGTGGCAAGGTGACATATTGTGGAGGTACCATCAGCATCAGGAGGCCACAGTGTGGCAAGGTGACATAGTGTAGAAGTGGCAGCAGCATCAGGAGGCTACAGAGTGGCAAGGTGACATAGTGTGGAGGTGAGTGGCAGTACCAGTACCAGCTGAAGATAGTGGGTGAAAGAAGGAGCACTTGGCATCAGATGTGTGGCATCAGACGGGTCGCAACATCAGAATAGTAGCTGAGGCAGGTGGCCAGAAGAAACATGTCTCTTTTGTAAAAGTGTAGGTGTGGCACCATGGATGATCTAGTTTAAAGCATCAAGCACTGGTGTTTGAAAATCCTGGCTGATCCATGCCTGAATTACCTTAAAAAAGGTCAGTCTCTCCACATTTAGGGGGGACATGCAAGTTCTCCTTGGGGTAACTATGGCCCCTGCCACACTAAACACCCGCTCTGATGCCACACTACTGGCTAGGCAGGACAGCTTTTCCAGGGCAAACTCGGCCAGTTGAGGCCACAGATCCAATTTGGCTGTCTAGTAGTCCAGCGGATCTTCAACTTGGGGTGGCAGGGTGCACTCCAAGTAAACCACCACCTGCTGGTTCAGGTTCTGCTCTAAGTCTAGCTGCTGGTGAGCTGCTTCACAAGGCTGGTGAAGAAAGCTGCTCATCAGCGACTGTAGACTCAGGCTCTTGCTGATGGAGCTGGTACTGCTCCTGCCATACCACCCTGTCCCCAGAAGCCATGGCAGTGGAACGTGAGCACAGAGGGCTTCCTCCGTGAGAACTGAGAGGGGATGGATGATGGCGCAGATAGGCAGCTGACTAACTGATTACATAGGATGTCTCTATAGTAGTTCAGTATGTCCTCCCTCTCAGTGGGTGTAAAAAAGGCCCCCACTTGGGACTGGTAGTGAGGGTCCAACAAGGTGGAGAGCCAGAACTCATCCCTTTGCCAAATGGTGACAATTCGGCTGTCACTACGCAAGCAAGTGAGCATGCATCAGGCCATTTGCACAAGTGACTTGGAGGGATGCCCTGCTTCCATCTCCACTGCATACTGCTACGGTGTGCCTGGGTCCTCTGCCTCATCTTCCTCATCTCCCTCTTGCTCCTCCACCTGCTCCTCCTCTCCTGTCAACTGTGTGTCAAAACCACCCATTTCGCTACACATTGCCTGTGGTCCAATGTCCTTCTCCTCCTCCTTCTCCAGTTCAGCGCCCACAGGGCTCATGTGGCCATAAGATCTAGGCACCACATCTCCAGTCCCCTGACCAGCCAGATTTACCAGAATCTGTTCCAGGATATAAAGCATTGGAATGATGTTGTTCATACAGTAGTCCTGGTGACTGACAAAAAAAGTGGCCTCCTCAAAGGGCCTGAGCAAACGGCAGGTGTCACGCATGAGCTGCCATAGGCTGCCATCGAAGTTACACAGGGGAGTACTCCTGTCCGCTTGGATCACGAAGAAATAGTTTCTGGTCTTTCTCTGTTCGTATAGTCGGTCCAACATAAGGAGGTAGGATTTCCAATGGGTGGCTAAAGTGCATGCAAAGTTTCCTGGCCTTTTTTAGGATGTCTTGCAAATGTGTGTAAGACTTCAGGAACCGCAACCAGACTGAACACATGCGCCATGCAGGGCGCATGGCTCAGCCCTCCTTGACGCAGTGCCAACACCATGTTCTTCCCGTTGTTGGTCACCATAGTTCCGATTTTGAGTTGTCTCGGGGAAAGCCAAGATTCGATTTCTTGATTAAGGACACGGAGCAGTTCCTCCCTGTGTGACTTCGTTCGCCCAGGCAAATGAGGTGCAGAACAACCTGACACTGCCATGCCCTGCACATGTGGTACGCTGGAGGGCCACTGTGAATTGTCCCTGCAGTGGAGGCTGAGGACACAGTGGAGGATGAGGATGCAGAGGCGTTGTCGCAGGACCAACGGCGTGAGAACATGAGGCAGAAGCGGTGTGACCTGGCCAAGTTGCTGGTGTGGCTATGCAGGAACAAAATTCACCCAGTGGGCCATAAAGGACATGTATTGTCCCTGGTCAAAGTTAAAGCTCCACAAATCGGCGCTGCTGTGTACTTTGGCAGACACGACAGGCTCAAGGACTGGCCCACCTTCTGTTCATCATGTGTGTGCAGGGCTTTTACTGCCTTTTTCGCAAAGAAATGATGGTTTGGGACTCTCCACCTCGGCTCGGCACAAGCCATCAGTTCTCTCAAAAGGTGCAGAGTCCACCACTTGGAAAGGGAGGTACTGCAGCTCCAACAACTTGGCCAGGAGCACATTCAGCTTCTGCGCCTCTGGATGCGTGCACACATACTGAGGTCTCTTGGCAATCGCTTCAGTGATCGATTGCTGACAGAATGACTGATGAGGAGAAGGAGTAGGAGGAGAAGGAGCAGGAGCATCAGGACCAGCATATGATGGGAAGGACAGACAACTCCCTTCATCTGAGGTGGTGGAGCCTTGACTGTCTAAAACACCCCAGAAAGGGCTTCACAACAGATAACTGCACCGCACAAGGGCAAATAAGATGTAGAAATATTTCCTTGTAGTAAATCCTGTTAATGGCTGTATCACACAGCAATTGCACCCCAATAACAAGAATGGTTTGCTGGAATTACAGAGCTGTATAATGGCAATTAGGATCCCTTGTTCCTATTACCCAGGCTGTAACCTCCCCTACTGAACCCTGTTCAACATAAATGCTGTGTTATGATTCCTCCCTATCCTTTCCCTACACCTTGAATAATCTTATCCTGAACTTGTAAATCGTTTTTTCGCACAAATATAGTTTTTTTTAACACTGTCCCTAGCGCCTGCTGACGTCTCTCCCTGCACTAAGTACACTGGAAAATGGCAGAATCTAAGATGGCTGAGGCTATTTATAGGGCTGTGACATCACAGGGCTGGCTGGCTGCTGATTGGCTGCATGCATGGCATTATGGGTGATCCCGCCTTCCCAGAGTTCCTTGCTCCATGTTCTCACACGTGCAGCAGCCATTTTTGGAAAAAATGCGATTCATTACCACGAAGAGCGAGCAATTCACATTTGGTGCGAATCAAAATTTTCCTGAAATTCGGCTACAATTCCACTTCGTCAGCTTAGATTCGCTCATCTTTAGAAGTGAATGATTGTGTGGACCAACATGTGCACTACTGCTCTATTCAGAGAGGAGAATCAAGGACCGTCTAATTATTGTGATCAGAGTTTTGATATGTATCACGTCCCCTGAGGAGAGGTGATATTTTTCATTGAATAACCCCCTTAAGGGCGTTATATCATAGTTAACATTAAAAAAACTAAGAAAATTAAACATCATATAATACATGACAATCTCTTTCTAATTAAGCCAGAACCAGCCCTGTATCTCACATCAATCCAGAGATCTCCACATTCATTGCTCTGCTAGATTTATATCAAGCTGAAAGCTCAAGGGGAGTGTCTTTTCTGCTGCACTTAAGGGAGCGTTTCTTCTCTGCTGCACCTTTCTCCCTATCACAGCTCAGGGGGCAGTTGAAGGATGAAACTGAGCATGTGTGACCATCTCAGTGGGCCGGACAAAGAAATAAGAAAAAGAACAAACAGCAGGTGGCGCTATACAGGTACATTTTATCGAATAACTCAGTGGTTATGCTACATTTTTTTAATGACATGCAATTACAAAAGTATTCAGATCCTGGTGCTGGTTTGAAAACGGTAGAATATTTTTCTACAACTCCTTTAAATACCAGAAAACTTCACCATGAACCTCAGGTGGTAAAGAGTGTCTAGATTGGCACCAAGTCAGATACATTTTACAATACATTGGATATGCAACATGGATAGAATTTATTGTTGAAATGTTTCACATTGTTTTGTACTGGGCGTTTTATTTATGATAAAATTCACCTTGGTTTAGCACGAGATATTGATGTCTGTATACAGATGTAGCAAATGTTAATGTTAGGCTTATCACATTGGATACAATGCTGCAGCAGACTTAAAGGGGTATTTCTCTCTTGGATATTGATGGCATACCACTAGCATGTCCCCTCAGAATCATATAGGTGTGGGTCCAACCTCCTGTCTCTAGAATGGATCCTCCGAAGCAAAAGGAAAGCACACTACACAAGTGTGGCCATACTCACTTCACCGCAATGGATGTTCTGAAAATACAGCACACTGGCTCGCTTTTAACTTGACATTTTCAATGACGGTGTCAATTTCGAGATTGCTGCCAAAGAGAATTTAACATGTTAAGTATCAGGTTAACATTTGCTACATCTACATACTTCAATAATGTTGCCACTTCCTTTGTAGGATATATATTGTCATGGTGCGGTTCACTGTGACAGTTTGGGCCGTGGCTGGCTGCATGCTGACTCCTGTGTATGCTGGTTGCTTGGGGCTGCGTGCTGGATGCGGTGTAGTGTGTGAACTGTGGCCTGTGTTTGTGACTTCTGTGTTTGCATCTCTGTGGCTCCTGTCTCTGGTGCCGTGCAGGCTGGCTGCATGGGCTTTGTGTACTGGCTGTGTGTGTTCCCATGCATGCTGGTTCTGCAATGCGTGCTGGCTGCGGCCTTGAGTGTGAACAGGGACGGTGTTTGGATTCACTTGTGATTGTATGTTCTGTGCTTCTTGTTAATCATGGTTCTCATGGGGTTAACATTCCCTGGTCTGGGCCTGGGTGTGGCTTATCAGGTGCCTTCTTTATCCAGCTATAACCATCTGTGAGCTGTGGGGTCTGGGGTCAGTCTCTTGGGCCTTGCTGGGTGTAGCACCTTGCTGCTGACCCAGTGAGTTTTGCCATCTGCCCTTGTTTGCAGTGTCACCTGGTAATGCATACTGTCACGTTCCGGAAGCCCAAGGCAGACCTCCGGGACGTAATGCAAACAGGACATAGGCAGATACAGACCAGGCACCAACTGAATACTTTATTGCACATGTAATAAAAGAACATGACAATACAGCATGATAAGCAAACGTGGTAGTACTACCACAGAACCAAGTGCACCGGCAGACCAGAGGCAAAATCCAGAGGGTAGAGACAAGCGCGCAGCCCCAAGCAACCAGCCTGCACAGGAGTCAGCCTGCAGCCAGTATGCGAGAAGGCATACAGCCAGCCTACACGGTCACAACTGTCACATTGAACCGCACTGTGAAATATATATACATATCTATCTATCTATATATATATATATATATATATATATATTTCCCCAGTCGTCTGCTCACACTCGGAGATTGACTTCCTCTGATAGGACCGGAAAAAACACAGAGAGGTTAAAAACCCTACCCCTACCCCTCATTGCCAGTGTTTTTTCCTGTCCTGCCAGGGAAGAAAGATCCAGAGAGGTGCTGGGATCTCTTTGGAGTTCCTGGCAGTATCGTTCTTCAGGATGTGTTCTTTACAGACTGTAGGTCGGTTCCGGTGGGTTTAGCTCTCCCTCCTCCAGTGGGGTCAGTGCCAGGGTCCCTGGTGAACGATGGTGGCCCCGACGAAGTTCCCTACTGCGGCGGTCCAGGAGGACCAGATGCGTAGTGGTAATGGCAGCTGGAGCGACGTTAAGACGCACTTCCCTCCAGCCGCCGGGTGATGACGTCAGACGCATGGGAGGCATGGCTTGCGTTGACGTCACGCTGGTGCTCGTCCGGCGCATGCCCAGTGGATAAAAAGAGGCAATGCCGGCTGTAAGTTGGCGCCCAGCGGATCTTCACATCCTGTTGTGCCACTGGCTTTCCTTGTGGACGGGACCTGTTCAGCATGAGTGCCCCTACCACACCTGGCTCAGGATCGGAGCCCCCCACTATCCAGGGTCCAGTGAGTAGCCTGTGTCAGGAACCCTTCATGTGATATCTTACCCTGTAGTGGTTGACCCTTCTTTCCCTTATATATTTTCAGGGAGAAAAGGAGTCTTCCTTTTCTGTTAAAGTAAAGGCCAGTAAGTGCAGCTTGTGTTTAAAGGGCCTGCCCGCTTCTGGGTCTAAACCACTCTGCAAGGAGTGTACTACATCAGTTGTGAAATCTGAGTCCTCTAGCCTGTTGGAAGACATCAAGTCTATGGTTAGGAAGGAGGTTCAATCAGCCCTGGCCTCACAAAAAAGGGAAGCTTCCCCGCCCCCAGGTGGGAATTTCTACAGATCTTATTAGTGTGGGAAGTGATTCCGATTCAGTAAATCCTGATCTTTCAGATCCTGAGATCTTAGATATGACCCAGGAGTCCGATGAAGATAATGAATACAGGAGGTTTTTATTTAACCCTGCAGACATTGAAGAGTTAATTAGAGCTATCAGAGCCACGATCAGGATGGAAATTCCCAGGAAGCCCAGAACAGTTCAGGTGGAGATATTCGGGGGTCTTGGGGAAAGACAGAGGTATGTGTTTCCAGCGCCGGATAATGTACAGGAGCTGATTAAAGCAGAATGGGATAAACCTGAAAATTTTTCCTTCATTCCCCGGGGCATTAAGAGGCGGTATCCCTTTGGCGAAGCAGATTGCACAGACTGGGAGTCCCTAGAGTCGATGCTCCTGTGGCCAAGGTCGCGAAATGCACGGTCCTTCCTTTTGAGGATGCCGCGCAGCTGAAGGACCCTATAGACAGGAAGGCAGAGAGCCATCTTAAGAAGACATGGGAAGCCACAGCAGCCCTTTTAAAACTGAGGGTAGCCGCGACATGTGTGGCCCGTACCTTAAAGGTATGGCTGGAGCAGTTAGAGGTACACTTAGTTAATAAAACTCAGAGGGAACAGATCTTGGACAGCCTTCCACTACTAAAGATGGCCACTAGCTTCCTAGCAGATGCCTCAGCAGAGTCCGTAAGACTATCTGCACGTACGGCGATTCTGTCTAATACAATCAAAAGAGTTATTTGGCTGAAGGCCTGGTCGGGGGATATGATGTCCAAGAACAAGTTGATCTCTCGTCTGTTCCATGGCCAGTATGTATTCGGTCCTGACTTGGATAGAATCCTAGAAAACGCCAACGACCGCAAAAAAGTTTTTCTGAAGCTAGATCTAAAAACAGAAGGCAATTTTTTTGTAACAAAACACAACCTCAGGATACCAAAACAGATAGAGGAAAATCAGGGAAGTGGAGCTATACAAAAGGGGGGAAAGGAAGAAATTTCCTCTTCCATCCCAATAAAGGCTAACCTTCCCCTTCCTCCTCCAAGCAATGACACCAGCAGGGTGGGGGGAAGACTCAGCTACTTCATAGACACCTGGGAGCGTGTCATTGCAGACCCTTTTATTGTCAACATTATAAGAGATAGTTATGCGATAGAACTAGAATCTCTTCCCCCTCAAACATTCACCTTAACCCGGCTCCCCTTATCTCAAATGTCCTTTCTGTCCAACGACATAAGAGAGTTATTATGCCTAGGGGCAATAGAATGTGTTCCCAGCTGGGAAGTAGGAAGGGGTTACTATTCCCCTTTATTTTTAGTTCAAAAACCAAGGGGCAAGTTCAAGACTATAATAAATTTGAAGCCACTAAACAAACATATCACTTATCGCAGATCCAAAATGGAAACAGTGAGGTCTGCAGTGAGACTCATCAAGAAGGGGGCTATGATGACCACGATAGACCTCAAGGATGCCTACTTCCCGATCCATCCTCAATCCAAGAAGTATCTAAGATTCGCTGTACAGCTGGAAGGAAGGGTTCACCATTTTCCGTTCAACTACCTTCCTTTCGAATTATCTTCTGCCCCTTGCATCTTCTCCAAAGTCATGGCAGAAGTAGTGGCCTCCTTAAGCCAGAAGGTGAATACTAATAGTTCCATTTCTGGACGATATGTTAGTCATAGCGGAAAGTACAGATCTGCTTCAGTCACATATTCAGGTGGTCCTTTCTCATCTTCAGGATCTTGGCTGGATAGTCAATTGGGAGAAGACCAGCCTTCTTCCAGCCAATCGGAGAGTTTTTCTGGGCATCCTTCTAGATTCCATCCTCCAGAAATCTTTCCTACCCTCCCCAAAGGTCCAGGATCTAAAGGTCAGAATCCAGCAATTCCTGAGGGGTCCGGTTTGCTCCGTCAGAGAAGGCATGAAAATGCTGGGTCGTCTCTCGTCCTACATCCCTGGGGTTGCCTGGGCTCAATACCACATGAGGCCCATGCAAGATCCTTAGGAAATGGAACAGGTCTCAGCTAACTCTGTACCAGAACATATAGTTACCCAGGGACGTAAAACTCTCTTTACACTGGTGGCTCAGAGACAAGAATCTACAGACGTGGGTCTGTTGGAATCAGGCGCCCTTTCAGCCAGAAATTCCTTCCAGGGGACTTGGTCGGAATCTCAGAGGGGGATGTCATCCAATTACAAGGAGCTTCGCGCAATATGGAAGGACCAAAAGCAACATAGTCCCAGTCAAGAAACCGGCATGTATTGGTCCACTCGGACAACTTGGCTTTCATTCGTCATCAAGGGGGTACAATGCACGTCATCTAAAGAGTCTCTTAAGACAGATATTCTCGTGGGCAGAGAAGAATCTAAAATCCCTTACAGCGGTACACCTAAAGGGCTGCCTCAATCTAAGGGCAGATTTTCTCAGTCGGCAGAGACTAGATCCAGGCGAATGGTCTTTTTCTCAGACAGCCTTTCAGAAGATCCAGGTTCAGTGGGGCAGTCCGAGTCTGGATCTGTTCACCTCACAGAAAAACCCCAAGGTTCCTCATTACTTCTCCCTCAATCCAAGGGATCCCTGCGTGGCGGGCGGTAGACGCCTTCACTGAGGATTGGACATTGGGTCTCGTCTATGTCTTTCCACCAATCCCGATGATCCTGAAGGTCCTGCAGAAATTCCAGACCGAGAAGTGTACCCTAATCCTGGTGGTCCCCTTTTGGCCAAGAAGGGGCTGGTTCGGTCTTCTGAGATCCCTCAGCCAGGAGGATCCAATCCTGTTTGCCCCGATGGAGGACCTCCTAATGCAGGGCCCAATCAGCCATCTGAACCTCAGGCTTCTCAAACTATCAGCCTGGTTACTGAACAGTCCATCCTCCTAGATCTGGGTTTATCTCAGAGGGTGGTAGGTACCCTAATGCTCAGCAGAAAGTCCAATACCTCCAGAACATATCTTAAGCTATGGAAAAAGTTTGCCTCTTGGGGGGGAAAGGTTTAACCAGTCCTCTCCCAATATCTCTCTAATTCTGGATTTCCTCCAGGATGCGTTGGATATGGGTCTCTCCCCAAACACTCTAAGAGTGCAGATGTCCGCCCTGGGTGCCCTCTACAACATTAGTCATTATGATGTCCCCTGGGTTCCTAGGTTTTTGAAAGCTGCAGATATGCTAATGCCTATAATTAAGAATTTGGTAGCACCATGGAACCTGAATACAGTTCTTTTAGGCTTGTCAGATTCCCCGTTTGAGCCTATAGATGCCTTGTCTATCAAATGGCTTACTCTTGAGATGGTTTTCCTGGTAGCAATATCTTCTACTAGCTTCATACCCTATCCATCCTTAGGGTCCTAGAGGATAAGTTAATACTTAAACTGGACCCGAATTTCCTCCCAAAGGTAGTATCCACCTTTCACAGGTACCAAGATATCTTCATTCCCTCATTCTGTGCCAATCCCAGGAATGAGCAGGAAGCGAAATTCCATAACTTAGATGTAAGAAGGGCAGTTCTTTGCAATATAGACGCTACCAGTGAATGGAGGATAGACAAAAAATTATTTGTGCAGTTTTTTTGGCCCTAATAGAGGTAGGAAAGCAGCTAAGAGCTCCATATCCCGGCAGATAAGGAGTGCTATTACAGAAGCATATACAGCCTCTGGTAAAGAGCCTCCTCCATCTCTCAGAGCCCATTCAGTGAGAGCAGTTTCTACCTCCTGGGCCGAAAGGGCCTCTGCTTCCCTAGAGCAGATTTGCTGGGCGGCCACTTGGAAGAGGGCCCATACTTTTACCAAACATTATAAGCTTGATGTATTTGCCAATGAGGACATGGCCTTTGGATGCAAGGTCCTGGTTGCTGTAGTCCCTCCCTGAGTTGTTTCACTTTGTTAGTTCTCCGAGTGTGCTGTCATGGAGACGACTGGGGAAATGAGTGTTACACTCACTGGTAATCCGGTTTCTTGGAAGTCTCCATGACAACACATATATTCCCGCGCTTTTATTTTTTATAATTTTCTTTGGTTCTACCCTGTATCCTGGTCTCAATAATACACTGGCGACGAGGGGTAGGGGTCAGGTTTTTAACCTATCTGTGTTTTTTCCTGTCCTATCAGAGAAAGTCAATCTCTGAGTGTGCTGTCATGGAGACTTCCAGGAAACCAGATTACTGGTGAGTGTAATGCTCATATATATACTGTATATATAGTTTTTGAATATTGATTTATTATGTTACAAACTCATCATTGTTGATGTCAACTGTATTATTTGAACTTAGTAAAAAAAAAATTCCCGATTAAAAATAGGAGGACTAGGAGCATGACAACCTATTATTTGCTTTTGATAGACTCATATATATATATATTTAAAAAAAAAATAGTTTGACCAAGTTTTTAAAGAACAGCAGCAAAGTAGATTAATGCTAAGAATAAATCTAATCATAACATTTTCAATTTTCTTCTCCTACTCCGAGACTGGATCCTCATTTACCCTCATTTCGAGGATCACATCATGTAAACAAGTGATTTCTTTGTGTCAGTTGGTTTAAGACGTTTTCTATGTACTGCAAGAATGATGAGTGGCGCGCTTTAAGTATTCATCTACATGTCATTACCAGAATCCCCAGGCAGTGCAGGAAGAAGCTGAAACTGCGTGAGGACAGCAGCACGGGAGATGCTTCCTTGGCCGGGACATGTCAATGTTGCCTCTAATTACCGTATCCTGCAGAAGATTGTTGTCACTTTTCACTCCCTCATAATTTACTAAAAAGTCATTGTGTCTGCTGAGATACAATCCCGAATTTCATAGCACTGAGGGAAACCGCAGATACAGTATTAACCTCTTAGAGACACTAAGTTAATTGGCCCTAAGCAAAGACACTGACTTTATAATTCTTCTAGATAACTTTTTAAAGGTACTTTCACACTTGCGTCTACGTTTTCTGGTATTCAGTTCCGACATAGGGGCTCAATACAGTAAAAAAACACTTCAGTTTTATCCTAATGCATTCTGAATGGAAAGTATTCCATTCAGTATGCATCAGGATGTCTTCAGTTCAGTCACTCTTACGGTATTTTCTCCATCCAAAATTCTGGAACACTTGCCTGAATGCCAGATCCGGCATTAATTTCCATTGAAATGTATAAATGCCGTATCCGGTACCAAGTGTTCCGAAAAACCCGATCTGGTTTCCTGATCTGCGCATGCGCAGACCTTTAAAAATGTAAAAAAAAAAATACCGGATCTGTTTTTCTGGATGACACTGGAGAGACGGATCCGGTGTTTCAATGCATTTTTCAGCCGGATCCGCATCCACATCGGATGCAAATGCAATCTGTTTGCATATGTATTTCCGGATCTGGCAGGCAGTTCCGGCAACGGTACTGCCTGCCAGAATCCAACAACGCAAGTGTGAAAGTAACCTAACAGTTTTCAATCAGTTTTATTTTTATTAGGACTCGATATTGTGTAACTAGTTATTACTAAAGTATCTTCTAAAATGTTACATATTTTCACCAAGTGCTAAAAGCAACAATAAAATTGTTATCTGGTGCCTTGGAAATCTCTATTGACTTACATTGAGGTAATGGGTGGAACCTTCTGACTTGCACAAACATGCTGTATTATTTGAGAATTTCACTGAAGAAATATGTGGAAGCTATATGGCAGCATTATGTGTGCTCCTTATTTGATGCTGCACATTAATTGGGCACTACATTATATGTGGGTTTCATATGTTATATGTTGGCACTATTTGGTAGTGCATTAATATTCGACCACTCCATGGCACTATTTGATCCTTTATATGCTTTATATAATATGTGAACTGTATATGGCACAAAATATCTTGGCACTACATGGTACTATTAGTTGGCCTCCTTGAGGGGGTATTATTTGGTCGGTGCACATTAATTGGCCACTAAACAGTAGCACACTCTTATTCTACCACATTGTGGCTCTATTATATGTGCTCTGTGTAAGAATTACTTGATGCTTCATATAATATGTGTACTGTATATGGTAATAATACCTTGGCATTACAGGGTACAATTATGTGCGCTCCTTGGGGGAGTATTATTGGTTGTTGTACATTAACTTTTTTGTGAACTGTTTATTTTATTAATATCTTGGAAATATATGGCAGCATTACTTGGTATGAAATTATAAGAAAATGACATGGCTGGGTGCACAGTTTGTTTGAATGACAAAGGTCGAGGTGTGGAGTCTTAGGGATTCATGGTTTTTATTTGTAACACCCCAGAGTGGCATTACCACTTCTGCACCCTGCTACTATCTTTAATGGGTTAATATACTGTAGTTGTTCTGTCCTCCTTATGTGTGAAAGTACATAGCTCGAGAGACAGCTAAACCTTATTCTGGCAATGAATCGATAATGGAGTATCGTCCAACTCTATCTTTATTGCAAGGATCTAATTGCACGGTGAAACTAGGGAACAGAAAAATAGTGCATTTACTAAAGGGGTCTGACATATAGCAATGCATATAATACATTTAACCATGAGCACGCTATGCTATTTAAATGCACAGACATGGTCCCTAACTATTACCTGCAGCTGCTATAAAAGAGCAGGAAAAAAAACATGCAAATATATGCAAACAGATGATAATGTGGCTATGTGACATACCAGCGATGCTACCGTGAGATTAGATGTGGAGGATGACTCCAAAGGTTTCCAGACCATGTGCTAACCTCTGCAAAGATGGCTGTAAATGAGGAAGATGGCTGCTATGTGCAGGGCTGATGATGTCACTGAGGTATGGAATCTGAAGCAGACAAAACTTTTAGTGTGAATAGCTGAAATTGTATGAACGGCCACTAGAGGGTGGTGTTACACAATAAACAGAGAATTATAAAGAAAGCAAATCGACTATGTATGAAAACTATGAATAAATTAACAATAAACTCGCTGAAGGCGTGACAATAGTGTCATCCTATGTATTTATTTCCAGGCCCTGAAATAGGCATTTCCTATTTTGCAACTGTTGTATTCAAATATAATGTGCCTGGTTCGCCAGTAGGTGGCAGCAAACATGGCAGAGCTACAGGTACATAGAATGGAGCTTTCCGTTGCATTCTAACCCCCCCCCCCCCTTCTGTGGAGAAGTTGGTAAGTCCCACTTTTTGCAGCAAGGGTGGAGTTCAGTTTCTAGTCCGGTTCAGCTTACCCCTCCTAGGGTTCAGGTGTGCAGCAGGTTCACGACCCTGTTGGACGAGCCCTGCCTAGGCCAGCAAGAGGAACTTCAGCTCTGCTGGATATGGAGGCCACAGCAAAAAATCCTCTGAAGCCAGGAGTTAAGTTCCCTGGATCAGTTGAGAGTCAGACTACAGACAGAAGTTGCAGCAACCAGATGAAGCTAAATTATATAGCTACCCTGTCAGCACAGCAGAGTCAGAGAGCAACAAATGTAGTAGAGAGGAGTTTGCCTGCCACAGTTAATTCTAACACCTGCTGGAACTGAGATCAAGTCTGTAAACCATTTGGAGAAACGTTTATTTAAGTAAAGCTGTTTTCAACTTCCTCACAAGATCTGGACTCAGTTATTTCTTTAAATTTCTCAATTATTCCCCCTATTTTTCTGCTTTCGGAGGGCAATGTCTGGGGTCCAGCGTATTAAGGTAGGAGCACCATAACACATGCACAACACCTTAAGGGACATTATAGGCTACTCTACACCACTCTGGCATTCCTACATCTCGGTACCATCCACAGTATCAGTAAAAGGGGCCCTGTGCCCTTGTTGCTTCACTGCAACTGGAGTCACGAAAAACATGTACTTTAAGGGACCCCTTGCTGTGCGCCTGACGGCTGCGCATTATTATTTCCCACAGGAGCGTATGAACTTTGATGCAGGAGGATCCCCAGGTTGTCACCAGGAGAGAAGTCAAAATGTGACCGTTAAGAGGATGAATCAGGAATATTCAGGAACAAAGCCAGCAGTCAAAACCAGGAGGAGGCCAACAAGTACGAGGTGATTTGGGTCCAATAAGTGTAAATCACGCTGGTGATTGGGTTCAGGTATGAATAATTTATAATAACTAGAGATGAGCGAACACCTGGAAGTTCGGGTTCGGGAAGTTCAGCCGAACTTCCCGAAAATGTTAGGTTTCGGGATCCGAACTGGACCCGAACTTTATCCCGAACCCGAACCCCATTGAAGTCAATGGGGACCCAAACTTTTAGGCACTAAAAAGGCTGTAAAATAGTCCAGGAACGGTCTAGAGGGCTGCAAAAGGCAGCAAAATGTAGGTAAATCCACTGCAAACATATGTGGATAGGGAAATGAATTAAAATAAAATAAAATAAATAAAATTTAACCAATATCAATTGGAGAGAGGTCCCATAGCAAGGAATCATGCGTCATATCACCCACCACCGGAGAAGGCCACTCTCAGTTATTTCGGCCCAGCACCCAGACAGAGGAGAGAGGTCCCACAGCAAGGAATCATGCGTCATATCAACCACCACCGGAGAAGGCCACTCTTAGTTATTTCGGCCCAGCACCCAGACAGAGGAGAGAGGTCCCACAGCAAGGAATCATGCGTCATATCAACCACCACCGGAGAAGGCCACTCTCAGTTATTTCGGCCCAGCACCCAGACCGAGGAGAGAGGTCCCACAGCAAGGAATCATGCGTCATATCACCCACCACCGGAGAAGGCCACTCTCAGTTATTTCGGCCCAGCACCCAGACAGAGGAGAGAGGTCCCACAGCAAGGAATCATGCGTCATATCACCCACCACTGGAGAAGGCCACTCAATTATTTAGGCCCAGCACCCAGACAGAGGAGAGAGGTCCCACAGCAAAGAATAAGGCGTCATATCACCCACCACTGGAGAAGGCCACTTTCAGTTATTTCGGCCCAGCACCCAGACCGAGGAGAGAGGTCCCACAGCAAGGAATCATGCGTCATATCACCCACCACTGGAGAAGGCAACTTTCAGTTATTTCGGCCCCAGCACCCAGACAGAGGAGAGAGGTCCCACAGCAAGGAATCATGCGTCATATCACCCACCACCGGAGAAGGCCACTTTCAGTTATTTCGGCCCAGCACCCAGACAGAGGAGAGAGGTCCCACAGCAAGGAATCATGCGTCATATCACCCACCACTGGAGAAGGCCACTCAATTATTTAGGCCCAGCACCCAGACAGAGGAGAGAGGTCCCACAGCAAAGAATAAGGCGTCATATCACCCACCACTGGAGAAGGCCACTTTTAGTTATTTCGGCCCAGCACCCAGACCGAGGAGAGAGGTCCCACAGCAAGGAATCATGCGTCATATCACCCACCACTGGAGAAGGCAACTTTCAGTTATTTCGGCCCAGCACCCAGACAGAGGAGAGAGGTCCCACAGCAAGGAATCATGCGTCATATCAACCACCACCGGAGAAGGCCACTCTCAGTTATTTCGGCCCCACCACCCAGACAGAGGAGAGGTTTATTCAACTTTGGGTTGCACCGCAAGATCATGGTAAAGTTAAAAAAATGAGGATTTAATAAAGAAGTGCCCCGGAGTACAAGAATACATGGTTGAGGGGGAGGCAGTTATAAATGTCTATTCTGCACAAGGGAGGCACAGGTCCTGTGGGATTCATGCCTGGTTCATTTTTATGAACGTCAGCTTGTCCACGTTGGCTGTGGACAGGCGGCTGCGTTTGTCAGTAATGACGCCCCCTGCCGTGCTGAATACACGTTCAGACAAAACGCTGGCCGCCGGGCAGGCCAGCACCTCCAAGGCATAAAATACTAACTCTGGCCACGTGGACAATTTGGAGACCCAGAAGTTGAATGGGGCCGAACCATCAGTCAGTACGTGGAGGGTGTGCAGACGTACTGTTCAACCATGTTAGTGAAATGCTGCCTCCTGCTAACACGTTCCGTATCAGGTGGTGGTGCAGTTAGCTGTGGCGTGGAGACAAAACTTTTCCACATTTCTGCCATGCTAACCCTGCCCTCAGAGGAGCTGGCCATGACACAGCTGCGTTGGCGACCTCTTGCTCCTCCTCTGCCTTCGCCTTGGGCTTCCACCTGTTCCCCTGTGACATTTGGGAATGCTCTCAGGAGCGCCTCTACCAGCGTGCGCTTGTACTCGCGCATCTTCCTATCACGCTCCAGTGCAGGAAGTAAGGTGGGCACATTGTCTTTGTACCGGGGATCCAGCAGGGTGGCAACCCAGTAGTCCGCACACGTTAAAATGTGGGCAACTCTGCTGTCATTGCGCAGGCACTGCAGCATGTAGTCGCTCATGTTTGCCAGGCTCCCCAGAGGTAAGGACAAGCTGTCCTCTGTGGGACGCATATCGTCATCGTCCTCCGTATCCCCCCAGCCACGCACCAGTGATGGGCCTGAGCTGTGTCGGGTGCCACCCCGCTGTGAACCTGCTTCATCCTCATCCTCCTCCACCTCCTCCTCATCCTCCTCGTCCTCCAGTAGTGGGCCCTGGCTGGCCACATTTGTACCTGGCCTCTGCTGTTGCAAAAAACCTCCCTCTGAGCCACTTCTAACAGACTGGCCTAAAATTGGTAAAAATGACCCCTCCTCCTCCTCCTCCTGGGCCACCTCCTATTCCATCATCGCCCTAAGCGTTTTCTCAAGGAGACATAGAAGTGGTATTGTAACGCTGATAACGGTGTCATCGCCACTGGCCATGTTGGTGGAGTACTCAAAACAGCGCAACAGGGCACACAGGTCTCGCATGGAGGCCCAATCATTGGTGGTGAAGTGGTGCTGTTCCGCAGTGCGACTGACGCGTGCGTGCTGCAGCTGAAACTCCACTATGGCCTGCTGCTGCTCGCACAGTCTCTCCAGCATGTGCAAGGTGGAGTTCCACCTGGTGGGCACGTCGCATATGAGGCGGTAAGCGTGAAGGCCGAAGTTCCGCTGTAGCGCAGACAGGCGAGCAGCGGCTGGATGTGAACGCCGGAAGCGCTCACAGACGGCCCTCACTTTATGCAGTAGCTCTGACATGTCGGGGTAGTTGTGAATGAACTTCTGCACCACCAAATTCAGCACATGCGCCAGGCAAGGGATGTGCGTCAAACCGGCTAGTCCCAGAGCTGCGGCAGTGTGGGGCCTGTCCCCCAAACATATGAGTTTCAGAATGGCCTGCTGACGTTTACCCCGGGCTGTGCTGAAGTTGGTGGTGAAGGTGTGTGGCTGACTGGAGGAGCTGGTGAAAGCAGAGGAGGAGGAAGCCGAGTAGGAGGAGGAGGCTACAGGAGGCAAAGAATGATGCCCTGCGATCCTTGGCGGCGGAAGGATGTGAGCCAAGGAACTCTCCGCCTGCAGCCCAGCCGCCACTACATTTACCCAGTGTGAAGTTAGGGAGGTATAGCGTCCCTGGCCGTGCTTACTGGTCCACGTATCTGTGGTTAGGTGGACCTTGCCACAGATGGCGTTGCGCAGTGCACACTTGATTTTATCGGATACTTGGTTGTGCAGGGAAGGCACGGCTGTCTTGGAGAAGTAGTGGCGGCTGGGAACAACATACTGTGGGACAGCCATGGACATCAGCTGTTTGAAGCTGTCTGTGTCCACCAGCCTGAATCACAGCATTTCAAAGGCCAGTAGTTTAGAAATGCTGGCATTCAGGCCCAGGGCTCGAGGGTGGCTAGGTGGGAATTTACGCTTTCTCTCCAAGGTTTGTGAGATGGAGAGCTGAATGCTGCCGTGTGACATGGTGGAGATGCTTGGTGACGCAGGTGGTGTTGTCGGTGGCACATCCTCTGTTTGGTGGGCGGCAGGTGCCAACATTCCTCCCGAGGCAGGGGAAGAGGCCGAGGCAGCAGCAGAAGAGGGAGCAGGGGGAGCCAGAGTGAGTTCCTTGCTTTTAAGGTGTTTACTCCACTGCAGTTCATGCTTTGCATGTAGATGCCTGGTCATGCAGGTTGTGCTAAGGTTCAGAACGTTAATGCCTCGCTTCAGGCTCTGATGGCACAGCGTGCAAACCACTCAGGTCTTGTCGTCAGCACATTGTTTAAAGAAGTGCCATGCCAGGGAACTCCTTGAAGCTGCCTTTGGGGTGCTCGGTCCCTGGTGGCGGTGGCCAGTAGCAGGCGAACTCTCTTGGCGGCGGCTGTTCTGCTTTTGCCCCCTGCTCTCTCTTTTGCTACGCTGTTGGCTCGGTCTCACCACTGCCTCTTCCTCTGAACTATGAAAGTCAGTGGCACGACCTTCATTCCATGTGGGGTCTAGGACCTCATCGTCCCCTGCATCGTCTTCCACACAGTCTTCCTCCCTGACCTCCTGTTCGGTCTGCACACTGCAGAAAGACACAGCAGTTGGCACCTGTGTTTCGTCATCATCAGAGACGTGCGGACTCCGATGAGGTGGTATTCCCATGTCCTCATCATCAGGAAACATCAGTGGTTGTGCATCAGTGCATTCTATGTCTTGCACCACTGGGGAAGGGCTAGGTGGATTCCCTTGGGAAACTCTGCCAGCAGAGTCTTTAAACAGAATAAGAGACTGCTGCATAACTTGAGGCTCAGACAGTTTCCCTGATATGCATGGGGGTGATGTGACAGACTGATGGGCTTGGTTTTCAGGTGCCACCTGTGCGCTTTCTGCAGAAGACTGGGTGGGAGATAATGTTGTGAATGTGCTGGATCCACTGTCGGCCACCCAATTGACTAGCGCCTGTACCTGCTCAGACCTTACCATCCTTAGAACGGCATTGGGCCCCACCAAATATCGCGGTAAATTCTGGCGGGTACTGGAACCTGAGGTAGTTGGTTCACTAGGAGGTGTGGCTGTGGCAGAATGGCCACGTCCTCTCCCAGCACAAGAGAGTACACTAACACCACCACGACCGCGTCCGCGTTCCTTACTAGATGTTTTCCTCATTGTTACCATTCACCAAGCACCACAATAAGAAAAAAAATATTTGGCCCAATGTATTGATTTCAAATTAAGGCCTTTTTTTACAGGCACTTAACACTATCTGCCTATTTATTTATGTAGCATATTACACTAATCCAGGCACAGCAGTAACCACTGATTTAGGGGAATATCTCTTTTAGGGCTAGTATTTAGGCCCTGGATGAAAGGTATCCTTTTATGGACAGATTTACAATTGGCCTGCAACAGCTCGAACACCAGATTCAGGGTATTGCTATTTTGGCAATTGAATTTCACCCCAGAACAAAATATATGTTTTGGTGGACACTCTGAATCTTGGCCTGCAACAGCTGGGACACCAGATTTAGGGTATTGCTATTTTGGCAATTGAATTTCACCCCAGAACAAAATATATGTTTTTGCGGACACTATGAATCTTGGCCTGCAACAGCTGGGACACCAGATTCAGGGTATTGCTATTTTGGCAATTGAATTTCACCCCAGAACAAAATATATGTTTTGGCGGACACTATTATACTTTGCCAGCCACAGCTGAAACCACTGATTTATGGTATTGCTATTTTGGCAATTGAATTTCACACCAGAACAAAATATATGTTTTTGCGGACACTATGAATCTTGGCCTGCAACAGCTGGGACACTAGATTCAGGGTATTGCTATTTTGGCAATTGAATTCACCCCAGAACAAAATATATGTTTTGGCGGACACTATTATACTTTGCCAGCCACAGCTGAAACCACTGATTTATGGTATTGCTATTTTGGCAATTGAATTTCACCACATAAAATAATCTATCCTTTGCCAGACAGCAGACAGTATTATACTTGGCTAGCCAAAGCTGGAACACCAGATTTAGGGGATTGGTATTTAGGCAATTGTATTTAACCCCTTAATAAAATATAGAAATTGCTATCCTGAGTTTCTAGGGGTGACAATTAGCACAGCCAAGCCCCTGATGTAGGATATAGCAAAAAAAAAACTAGTATTGATGGATTGATGGACTTGGTGGCAGCTTGTTCTGGTGCACCACAAGTCACAAAATGGCCGCAGATCACCCCAGAAAATAAGTGACAGAAAACGCTCTGTGCAGCCTAAAAACCAGTGAGCAAGTAACTAGAAGAAGTTCAATGATTCTCAGCTGTAAATTGATCCGTTCATTAGGTGCTGTTGCTGACTTTTCCCTGCCTAATCTCGCCCTCACAGCAGCTGTGTCCTCTCCCTACACTAATCAGAGCAGTGTGACGAGCGGCGCTACGTGACTCCAGCTTAAATAGAGGCTGGGTCACATGCTGCACTTGGCCAATCACAGCCATGCCATTAGTAGGCATGGCTGTGATGGGCTCTTAGGGTGAGAAGTAAAACGCTAGCTGATTGGCTGCTGTGCAGCCCTTCAGAAAGCGGGAAGTAATCGCCGAACCCGAACTTTTTTGAAAATGTCCGGGTTCGGGTCCGTGTCCCGGACACCCCAAAATTCGGTACGAACCCGAACTATGCTCGAACTGTTCGCTCAACACTAATAATAACCAATTCAAAAGTGCTTAGATTGACTGGAAATAGTCTTTCTCCTTCCTATCTCACTTTCTTTGATTTTTCTGAACAGAATCACACAAAATTCGAATTCAGCAGTTCTACAGTACTAAACTCAAAGAGATTGTTCCTAATGATCAGAGACAATCCTGGCATGTTCAGGGATGAAAATGGGGGAGGTCCTGCTCAGAAATGGGTGTTCCCGATTGAGTTTTGGGCATTATCGGGGGTGAGGTTTAAATGCCCTGAATTTACCAACAAGAATATTGGTAAATATGCTTATGTGTTGCTGATGGCCCCTTTAGATAGGATGCCAGGGTCTGACATCATCTATGCTAGGCAACCTGTTGCTGTGCATACAAAGAAGGAGAGCTGTGGCCCAATTCAGCATGGATGTGGCCAAAGACATAAGAAATCATAAGAGGGATAATGGGAGTATCCAGGTGCAACTGGACATGTCTGAAAGCAGAAGCCATGGCTGGTAACAGAGACCTATTGAAACAACAGCTCTGATGCTGGAGACCACAGGTTTAGGCCTCATGCACACGACCGTTGTTTTTTTCCGCGTCCGTTCCGTTTTTTTTTTATGGATAGGATGCTTTCCCATTTACTTCAATGGGTCCGTCAAAAAATGCGGATGGTCAACCGTTTTTGTTCCGCATCCGTGGTCCGTGTTTACATTCCGTCAAAAAAATAGAGCATGTCCTATTTTTTTCACGTTTGCTGACAAGGATAGGCATTACAATGGATCTGCAAAAAAAAGTGGTCCGTCATCCGTTTTTTTGGGCGGACTCAAAACACATACGGTCGTGTGCATGAGGCCTTAAAATTTGCAAAAATTTAAAGGAAGCATTTTAAGGAAAAGTTCTGGCAAAATGGATCCATTGTGTAATGTCTAGTGCAGGAATGATGATTGTATTTCTTAAAATTCAATTCAGGTCCAAATCGGCCAAACTGGTTGTCTGAGTCAATTTGGGCCTGAATAAATTTGACCCAAATCGTATGTGCCCTGATGGGAAAATACATATCGTCTCTCAATTCTCCCAAAATTAATCTCAAACATTTTGAATTCTTTCAAATACAAACTTTTTGGGAAAATTCGGGATCGAATGCCATACATTTTGAATCCACTCATCTTAAGAAGACACCAATATCTTTAAGCACACATCGTCGGTGGGGGCCCTGATACAGATTTTTACTGAGACTCAGTAGATTCTCACTTTAACTTGATAGGTGCACAGCCTAGGAATAACTAAGGTCATTCTCACTCTATTGAAATAGTGTGTGAATGACCTGCTCTAACACATGGCCATCTCACGCTGTAGTAATTGTATGAGTAGGAGTGATTCTGCATCCGACTGCAAGAGATCTGGTAACGTACAGATGTAGCATGGTTGACACTAAAAACCCTTAACTCTAACTTTATCTTGAAACAAAAGCCATTGAAAAGCAATTGCTTAACGCGTTTAGTTGCATTTAGTTTAGATAAACCGTCTCATAAGGCATGAGTGTTAACCCTACTACATCCGTGATACTACTAGATTACAGAGAGAGTAATTAAAAAAAAAAAAAGGCAATCGGATATTACAGATTTTTTCAGTACTTATTTATGGCCTACAGTATCCTCAGGTTAGGTTAATTTTAGGTGCCAGCAGCTTCCCCTAAAAAGCTGATCAGTGATGGGTGTCGGACCCCTACAAATATGATGACCTATACTGAGAATATCCAAATACCAGCCCTTATGTGGTAAAGTGGTCTCTGGGTCCCTCTGGCACCACTTTTTGGGTAGGACCAGGGGCGTAGCTAAAGGTTCATGGGCCCTGCTGTAAGAGTTCAGCTTGGGCCCCCCATTCTCTCAGCGCTTTGTGGCCAGGAGCAGGGGTGCACATAACCTTCATGCTACCTGAGGCAAAAATTGAAAAGCCCCCCCCCCCCCATGCTAATTTATTGACCTAACCCCCTCCTTCCAGCCAGAGGTGTAACTTGACCAGCATGCACTTTATATAATACCGGTGTTTTCTTATGCGGCACAAGCGTCTTTGGTCCCCCTTGGGCTCCCGGGCCTGGTAGCAACTGCTACCTCTGCACCCCCTATAACTACGCCCCTGGGTAGGACTGTTATGTCTGCATACCTTGTGGTAGCCCCAATGCTACTTATGGCAAAAATGGATATGGGGCTGAGAATTTGGCTGCTGGTAATGGCCTGACCACTATGACTCAGCAGAAGAAGAGAATGCATCTATATCCACTTGAAGAAAAGTTCTCTCTATCCTAATCCACTCATTTTAATTTGAAGGATTCACTAAGAATTATGGCTCCCAAATGGAAATTGTGAAGTCACTTAGAGGATGGCTTTTCTCTCCCATGTCTATTAAGAGACTTAATGGAAAGCCAGTTTGTTCTGTTGTTCCTTTATTAGGTATTTTTTGGCATAAAATCTGCAGAAGTGGCTGTTCCCCGTCAATATGCTAGCAAAAGGAATCATTTAATAAGAGCGGACATAAAAGAGATGCATGGATGCATAAACTACTAATGTCTACAAATGCTATTTCTGTTCTAGAACATTAACGTTACACCCGTCGTACATACAGAGATGCAGAAGGTTTTATGGGTGGCACCTGGAATTACACAGCACAAAGCCATAAAGTGGTCTTTAACGGATTTGTACAGTAAAGATTCTGACCACCGGGAACTTTCGGGATCCACAAAGTATTAGATTACCAGACGCTCCAGACCCCAGACAGTTTAAAGGGACAAATGGGCAAATCTGGTTCTGTTCTGCATAGCACATGGCCTGGGAGGTGGAATGTCTTTATTAAGTATTCTTAGAAATTTTACATGAATGCTCCACCACATTAGCGCTATGGTCAGGCCATTACAGCAGCCAAATTCTCAGCCCCATATCTATTTTTGCCATAAGTAGTGTTTGGGCTAAACTACAAGGGGTGCAGACATAACAGTCCTATCTACACTATGGTGCCAGAGGGGACCCAAGGACTAAGAGCTGGTATTTAGATATCCTAAGTATAGGTCATTAAATCGGTGGAGGGTCCGACACCCAACACCACCACCCATCAGCTGTTTTGTCAGCTGCCGGTGTTCTGTTAATTTTCCCTACCCGTGAAATTTCTCTACCTTTGTCATCTCCGGTTCCGTCAGAAGTGACATATGCGGGTAAGGCAGGAGAGCGGCGCTAACTGTGAACGCGCATAGGGTAGGGAAAATTTACGGCCAATTGGGCATGCACCGCGGGTAGTGAAAAGTTACAGCCCAGTGCGCAGGCGCGAACGCGCACTGGGCTGTAAGTCTTCACTAACTTCGGCACATGCGCACTAAGTTTTTCCTACCCTAGGCACTAGACTAGAAGCAGCAAGCTTTCGCGCCTGCGCACTGGGCTGTAACTTTTCACTACCCGCGGCGCATGCGCAATTGACCGTCAATTTTACCTACCCTATGCGCGTTCACAGTTAGCGGTGCTCTCCTGTGCCGGAACCGGAAATGACGAGGGTAGGGAAATTTCACGGGTAGGGAAAATTAACGGAACACCGGCACCAGAAATTACCTAACCTGAGGATACTGTAGACCATGAATATCTATGTACTGAAAAAATCTGTTATAGCTGATTGCCTTATTATCTATATTTTATTACTCACTCTGTAATCTTGTACTATTACGTTTGCAGTTGGATGCAGAATCACTCCTACTCATACAATTTTACTACAGCGTGAGATGGCCATCTGCAGGTCATTCACACACTAGTTCCATAGAGTGAGAGTGACCTTAGTTATTCCTAGGCCATGCACCTATCAAGGTAAAGTGTGAATCTACTGGGTCTCAACAAAAATCTGTATCAGGGCCCCCACCGACGATGTGTCCTTTATGATATTGGTGTCTTCTAGGGACGAGCAGGTTCAAAAGTTAGAGAATTCTATCCCAAATTTTCCAAAAAAAAGTTGGCGTTTGAAAGAATTCAAAATGTATAAAATTCATTTTGGGAGAATTGAGAGATGGTATGTATTTTCCCATCAGGACACATGTGATTTGGGGAAAATTTATTCAGGTCTAAATTAAATCAGACAAAAATTTTAGGAAATACAGTCGCTTCTAATGTCTTCCTATTTTACTTACATTAACAGTTAAACCATTAAAGTTAAGACAGATATAAAACAGTAGCGCAACGTTTCGGTTGCAATTGACCATTTTCAAGTCATATCCCGACGGCAGTGGAGGCGATGTGCAGATAGCAGATAAATAGTAGTCCTATAAAAAGATAAACGGCCATACAGTGGTATATATTATTACATTCTAATGATAATGTTATATAAATATTATATAATTGTATCTTAATCTGGGTATTTCCCGGGATAGTCATGCAATAGGCCTGGCTTATAATGTTCCTTTATCTGGATTTATTCAGCATATCCTCCAGGCATTATTGACCTTGCAGCTGACAAGTGTTTGCAGAGGGTTCCAGGCTTTCCTGCTGCTTCTGATTACAGACGTCCTGTGGGTATTTAGTAAACTATTTCAACTCCAGCTGAGTGTTTGACTAACAGGAGTGGGGTTCGAGAGGAACAAAACACTAAGGATATAATAATGATGAGTTAAACAAGCATCTACTGCTGTAGGACTGAAAGAAAGTAGGACAGCAGTTCCAGGCCTATGCAAATGCTACCCTGAAAAGTACCTACTGTATCACTTTAATAGTTGTGTAAAGCAATAGCAGAAAATAGCAAACTAAACATTATAATAACTCCTTTTTGGTGGCATCTTTCTCGTCCAGCAGCCTATAGCTAAAAAAAAATCCATCTGGTGTAAAACAGCAAATGCAAAACTGGCAGGAAGTGGAGGAGGGGGTGCAGCTGCAGATTATATCCTGCTTTGTGTCTGTGAGACTGCATGTTTTGAGAGGGGAGGGGTGGCGCAGAAAAAAGAGATAATCAGCTCAAAGCAATGACATCACACCAGTAAGAGTTCATTTATTCAACAAGCTAGACCAAAAAACTATGTATCATAATTTTCGATCTATAAGACACTCCTGACCATAAGAGGCACCTAAGTTTTAGAGGAAGATCCGATTTCTTTTTTTCATCAGACCTCAGATCAGACCCTCATTCAGACCACCAATCTTAATCAGACCTCAGATCAGGCACTAGTGTTTGTCAGACATAAGATCTGATCCCCAATATTCATCAGACCTCAAATCATACCCCAATCTTCATCAGGCCTCAGATCAGACCCCCAATGTTAATCAAATTTTAGAGCAGACCCTCAACCAGACTCCAATGTTAATCAGAATACAGATTTGATCCCCAATTTTTATTGGACCTCAAATCAGACCCCAGCCTTCATCAGACCTTCTATCAGACCACCAGACCTCAGACCTCCAATCTTCATCCGACCTCAAATCAGGCCTTATATTAGATGCCCAATGTTAATCAAATGTTAGAGCAGACCCTCAACCAACTCCATTGGACCTCAGATCAGACCCCAATCTTCCTCAGACCTCAGATCAGCCCCCCAGCCTTCATCAGACCTCAAATCAGACCCCTAATCCTCATTACACCTCAGATCAGACCTTCAATCTTCATAATACCTCCAAATCAGAACCCAATCTCGATCAGAACTCAGATAAGACCTGTAGTCTTTATCAGACCTCAGATCAGACCCCCCCAATCAGTAATTTGCCCCTCGCGTCTTATGGAGCAAAAAAATAGTGTATATTGTATTTTTCACCTAATACACATCTGTAATGGTTTAAACCTATAATAACGTGGTGTGTGCTCCATAGAACTGGCCAATGTATCTAAGCCTTTGGTGTGTGATACATTGTCTGGGTACCACACATCTCTCCATGTAAAAACAGATAGTTCACATGGCATAAACTTAATAATAGGAAGTTTTTGTGCTGATCATGATCAAATCTCTGACTATGGAAATGAAAGAATTTATTAAAACAGTGATTGAAAATATCATTTTTCAATGGAAAACATCCACATTTTGTGCACAGTGACTCATGCAGTGGAGAATGGTAGATCATTCATTATCTTCTCCATGACCTTGCGGCCTGACTTTCTAATAAAGGATTAATATAGAACAGCTATAATGTATCAATTACCATCCATACAGCCTTACACGCGTGAACATGCAACCTCTATTAGGTTCAGATTTATGGTCTGCTCAGTACTGTTTGGCAGCACAAATTCACAGTTGACAATGCTTGGAGGGGCTCATGCATCAAGCTGTCTATGGGAGAAGAGTAGCGCATTGACAGAAGACGTGGCACTCTCATATACTCCCAGTAAAACCATTTTAGAACATAATTACTTTAGTCTTTATGGGTAGAATCACTGGTATCACTTTTAAGACATTAGTGGCTTTACCGCGTTTGGCCACCATGGGCAGTATAAGTGCACGGTGCCCAATAGTTCACCCACCATTGGCAGAAGGAGGCAGAAGTTAGTTGTGATGTCATTAGTTGGGGGGGGGGCATGGACACTGGTGATTATGGACGCTACTTATGAAGGAAAAGGGTGGCACTATTATGACTTGCATGAAGACAATATAGCATTCTATGGAAGCTGACTCTATGTGGACACATGTATGGTAACTATATAACTGTTTAGAAAATTATGACAGCTAAAAGAAATGTGGCTCTATGTAGACAAGCATTCTAAGCTTTATTTGGAACTTTGTGTATGGCAGCATGTGGGGACTATAAGGTCAGGCACAATGGGGTCTTCTATGAGAAAAATACTAAAAGAGGCCTTGAAAATAGAAGAGCGCACATATGCTACTCGTATTGGTTGTTATGTGGCTTACAGATGTGTCAACTCTTGGTTAAATTTGGTTAAAGGGGTTCTTACCCTTCTAGATATTGATGACCGATCCTCCGAATAAGTCATCAACATCAAATTGACGGTAGACCAACACCTCGCATCCGCACCGATAAGCTGTTCTCAGCAACCACCAGGACAGAAAGGTCCATCCACTTCGTAGTGACCATTCTCATGTACTGCAGTGTTCATGTGAGGGAGCTGGGGAGCTAAGCCAGGTAAGTCGGCACAGGCCCTATACAGTGCATGGAACTTTCCACTTCTGGATCCATCCATTGTGTTGTTTCAGGTGCTGACCTTGGGCATGCCAGGTGTTGGACCACCACCAATCTGATATTGATGATCCATCTTGAGGATTGGACTTCAGTATCTCAGGGCCTCCTTTTAACCCATTCAGGACACTTGACATACGGGTACGGCATGTTTCCCGAATCCTTAAGGACACATGACGTACGGGTACGCCATGTGAATAAAAGAAGATCACGGCGCTGAAGGGGTTAATGGGGACAGGATGCCTGCTGAAATCATTCAGCAGGCATCCTGTCACAACACCGAGGGGGGTCATGTGACCCCCTCGTATCGGCGATAGCAGCAAATCGCAGGTCAATTTAGACCCGATTAACAGGAAAAGGACGGTGATCGGTGGTGTGATAACACACGACCAATCACAATCCGAGCATCGGGGGGCGGCAGTGCTGTCCTTGGTGCTGATTCGCGGCCCCGATGCTCTCCAAGGGTCTGATTAGTGCGGGGAGAGAGGCGGGAGATTCAAACTCCCGGCGCTCATCTCTCCCCTCCTCTTCCTGCTCCTGCTGCTGTGAGGACGTCCAGAGAACTGCTGTGACCCCCCCGTCCGCACCCATCACCCTCCTGCACCCATCACCCTCAAGGTTGGTCAGGGTTAGTGAGGGAAAGGCGCGATTTAGGCAGGGATAGAAGGGACAGAATAGTTTAGGTAAAAAAAAAAGAAAACTTAACTGTTTGTGTGCAGCACCCATCTGGTGGTTGGGGTTCACAGCACTTAGCTGTGAGACCCTAGACCCACCTAGGGGGGCTGCTGCTAGGCCCCCCCCACCCCCCATTTTTGGGCGGTTCCTTATTTTTTTTTTTTTGCATGTGCTTACTGTGACCGGCACTCTTAGTGTCCGGCCACTGTTTGCGCATCGTTTGCTCCACCGCTGATCAGCATCGTACCGCTGATCAGCGAGTTAGAACTTTTTCTTTTTTTACACTTGTCAATTTTTTATTATTTTTAGAGTACGCGAACACCCGTGCCCCCCCACACGCGCACATATAATAAAGTTTTACACACATGCACATACACACGCACACACACATACCCATGGCCCGCCAAATAAGCGCACCTGAGCCCCCTACCGGTGAACTTAGCTGGTGTCCCCCAGTGGACTACGAGCCTGTGATTCCGGATTTTGTTGGCAATCCTGGAATCCAGATTCACACAGTGGGGTTCACAGTGACTCATTGGTGAATCTGATGGTGGAGCAGACGAACCTGTACGCCCAACAGTTTGTTGCTCAGCACCCAGGCTCCTTTTTGGCTAGACACGGTGGCTGGACCTCGGCCAGTGCAGCCGAGAATAGGACGTTTTGTTGCATATGGGTCTAGTGCAAAAACCGAGCGTCAGGCAATACTGGAGTTGGGACGTCCTCTACCAGACCCCACTGTACAGTATGGCCATGACGTGCTCACAGTTTGAGGCCATCTGGAAATGCCTGCATTATGCAAATAATGCAGCATGTCCCGCCCCCCCCCCCCCCGCAGTGATCCTGCCTATGACCGTGTGTATAAGATACGGCCGATCATCGATCATTTTGGGGCCAAATTTGCGCAGGCCTATGAACCTGAAAGGGAGGTCGTGGTTGATGAGTCTCTCATTGCTTTCAAGGGGAGATTCAGTTTCCACCAATATATTCCTAAGTGAGCGAGGTATGGTGTGAAAATGTACAAAATTTGTGAGAGTACCTCAGAGTACAATTACTTTTTTCGTGAACGAGGGGCGAGATTCCCGTATTGAACCCCCAGAATGTCCCCCCACTCTAGATGTTAGCAGGAAAATCGTGTGGGACCTTATGTACCCACTACTGGATAAGGGTTACCACTTGTACGTGGATAACTTTTACACTAGTATTCCCTTGTATCAGGCCCTCTACGCCAGATCCACGTTCGCTTGTGGGACCGTGCGAAAAAATCATCGTGGCCTCCCTACCCACCCCCTCCAGGTACCTATCTCCAGGGGTGAGACCCGTGCACTTACCAGTGGAAACCTGTTGCTGGTCATATATAAGGACAAGAGGGATTTCCTTATGCTGTCCACAATCCACAGTAACAGCGCCACCCCCGTCTCTGTGCGAGGTAACACGGCAACGGTCCTTAAGCCCGATTGTATCGTCGGCTACAATCGGTATATGGATGGAGTTAATCTATCTGATCAAGTCCTCCAACCATATAATGCCATGCGGAAAACCCGGTCATGGTACAAAAAGGTTGCTGTCTACATAGTGCAGGTTGCCATGTACAACGCTTCTGTACTATCCCGAAGCGCTGGCAGCACAGGGACGTTCCTCCAATTCTATGAGGCAGTCCTCAGGGACCTGATCTTTTCAGACCGGGAAAGAGCAGGTCGGAGTACCTTGTGAATTGGAGGCGTCTGGATCTTCCCTGGCCAACATTTTCCAGGTGTGGTCCCCCATACTGGAAAGAAGGAATGAACCCAAAAAAGATGCAGAGTGTGTCACAGGAGGGGGATACGGAAGGACACCACCACTCAGTGTGACACGTGCCCCGATCATCCGGGCCTCTGCGTTATCGGTTGCTTCAGGGAGTATCACACTTCCATGGAGTACTAAATTTTTATAATTCCTGACAGTCCCCTAGAAAATATATTAAAAAAACTATGGCGCTCAGACTTTGGAGACACAGGAACATTTTTCCAAAAATGATATTAGTTTTAGTGCAGGCATGCTCAAACTGCGGCCTTCCAGATGTTGTAAAACTACAGCTCCCAGCATGCCCAGCTACAGCTATCAGCAGGGCATGGTGGGAATTGTAGTTTTACAACATCTGGAGGGCCGCAGTTTGAGGATGCCTGTTTTAGTGTCTCCTAAGTCTGAGAGCCATACATATTGGGCATTGCCACGTCCGTAAAAATCTGCTGTATAAAAATACCCCATAAACTAGCCCCTCGGATAAACGACTTCAAAAAATTAAAATAAAAACTATGTAAAAAAAAGCAATTTTTATTGCCACCTAACATCACAAAAAGTGTAATAGCGAGCGATCCAAAAGTAACATGCACCCCCTTATAGTGCCAATAAATCCGCCATCTCATCCAGCAAAAAACTGATAATATAGTGTAAAATCTAAATAAATCAAAAAAGGTAGACATGTTAGGTATCGGCGCGTCCGTTATAATCTGCCCTATAAAAATAACATTTGACCCAACCCCTAGGATGAACGGCGTTAAAAATAAAAACCGTGTTAAAAAAAAGCCATTTATGTCACCTAACACTACAAAAAGTGTAATAGCGAGCAATCAAAAAGTCATATGCACCCCCAAATAGTTCCAATAAAACCGCCATCTCATCCCGCAAAAAATGAGCCCCTACATTAGATAGTCCCGAACAAAAAAAAACTGTAGCTCCCAGGCTATGGAGATAGTAAAATTATTTATTTTTTGTTCCTAAAATGATAATATAGTGTAAAATCTAAATAAATCAACAAAGTAGACATATTAGGTATCAGCCCATCCATAATAATATGCCCTATAACAATAACATTTGACCAAACCCCTCGGATGAACAGCGTTAAAAAAATTAAATAAAAACGGTGCCAAAACACCAATTTTTGGCATAATTTCCGTTTTAATCCATATTGTCCGGTAATAAAGCAAGGGTTAACAGTCAAACAAAACTAAATATTTATTGCCCTGATTCTGTAGTGCAGAAACACCCCATATGTGGTCGTAAAGGGCTATATAGCCACACGGCAGGGCGCAGAAGGAAACGCCATATGGTTTCTGGAAAGTAAATTTTGATTTTTACACCATGTCCCATTAGAAGCCCCCACTGATGTAGCCTAGACTAGGAACTCCAAAAAAGTGACCCCATCTAAGAAACTACACCCCTCAAGGTATTCAAAAATTACTTTACAAACTTAACTGTTAACCCTTTAGGTGTTCCACAAAACTTAATGGCGAATGTAGAAACAATTTTAGAATTAAAATTTTTTGTTAGCTTGCCTCAAAAAAGTGTAATATAGAGCAACCAAAAATCATATTTACCCTAAAATAGTCTCAAAACAGCAACCACCTCATCCCATAGTTTCCTAGATTGGGTCACTTTTATGGAGTTTTTACTCAAGGGGTGCAGCAGGGGGCTTGAAAGGGTACATGGTGTAAATAAACCAGTCCAGCAAAATCTACCTTCCAAAACCCATATGGCGTTCCCCTAACAGTAGTTTACGACCACATATGGGGTGTTTCTGCAAACGACACAATTTGGGCAACCCATATTGAGTTTTGTTTTGCTGTTAACCCATTTTTCCAGTAATAAAGTAAGGGTTAAAATGGAAAATTTTCCCAAAAATCTAAATTCCAAAATTGTTTCACCATCTTCCATGAACTCTTGTGGAACACCTAAATGGTTAACAAAGTTTGTAAATCCAGTTTTGAATACCTTGAGGGGTGTACTTTCTTAGATGGAGTCACTTTTTAATTTCTATTCTTGGGTCCATCAGGGGGGCTTGAAATAGGACATGGTGTAAAAAAAAAAACAGTCCTGCAAAATCTGCCTTCAAAACCTTCAAAACCCATATGGCGTTCCCCTCCTTCTATGTCCTCCCATTTGGCCAAACAGTAGTTTAGGACCACATATGGGATGTTTTTGTAAACTATAGGATAAGTGCAACCCATATTAAGTTTTGTTTGGCAGTTAACCCTTACTTTATTACTGGAAAAAATGGCGTAAAATTGAATATTTTCCAAAAAATTTAAATTCTAAAATTGTTTCTCCATCTTCCATGAACTCTTGTGGAACACCTAAAGGGTTAACAACGTTTGTAAACCCAGCTTTGAATACCTTGAGGGGTGTACTTTCTTAGATGGAGTCACATTTTTGGATTTTCCATTCTTGTGTGCATCAGGGGGGCTTTAAATAGGACATGGTGTTAAAAAAAACAGTCCTGCAAAATCTGCCATTCAAAACCCGTATGTCGTTCCCCTCCTTCTATGTTCTCCCGTTTGGCTAAACATTATTTTAGGACCACATTTGGGGTGTTTCTGTAAACTAGAGAATCAGGGCAACCCATATTGAGTTTTGTTTGTCAGTTAACCCTTACTTTATTACTGGAAAAATGGATTATAAAGGAAAATTTACCAAAAAATCGAAATTCTGAAATTTTATCTTCATTTTCCATGAACTCTTGTGGAACACCTAAAGGGTTAACAAAGTTTGTACAATCAGTTTTGAATACATTGATGGATGTAGTTTCTAAAATGTGGTCATTTTTTGTGGTTTGTATTATGTAAGCCTCACAAAGTCACTTCAGACCTGGACTGGTCCATAAAAAGTGGGATTTGGCAAATTTCTGAAAAATTTCAAAATTTGCTTCTAAACTTCTAAGCTATGTAGCACCCCCAAAAAATAAAATGGCATTCCCAAAATTATTGAAACATAAAGCAGACATATGGGGAATGTAAAGTAATAACAATTTTTTGGGGTATTACTATGTATTAGAGAAGTAGAGAAACTTTTTTGACCCCATATCAGCAGTGTCATGAAGTACAATATGTGACGAGAAAAAAATCTCAGAACGGCCAGGGTAAGTAAAATCGTTTTAAAGTTATCGCCACATAAAGTGACACTGGTCAGATTTAAAAAAAATGGTCTGGTCCTTAAGGTGAAATAGGGCCGTGTCCTTAAGGGGTTAAGGACTTCTTACTGAACTAAATCAATATCACACTGTGTTAGTATAGGCTGGAATACACATCACAACCATTATAGGGCCACACATAGTAGAAGCTAAACATCTTGTGACTAGAGTTGAGCAAACAACTGGAAGTTCGGGTTCGACTGGTTCGCCCCAACTTCACAAAAAAGTTCGGGTTCGGGATCCGAACTTAACCTGAACTTGACCCCGAACCCGAACCCTATTGAAGTAGAGGGCTGCAAAAGGCAACAAAATGTGCTTAAGAGCATGGGAAAATGATTAACCTGCAACTCGGAGGTAGATGTGGAGTCGGAGGTTGAGGAGGCGGTGAATGTGGTGTTGTATGTGGAAGCAGCGATGGAGGAGGAGGAGAAGTTAACCAGCGAACAATGTTTTTTTTTTTTTTTTTAATTGGGTAGCCCCAAAAATAATGGGACAAAAAAAAAAAAAAAAAAGAAATCAAAGAATAAGTGCACTTGAGTACAAGAAGGTATGGTTGAGGCTGGTATAAATGTCTATTCTGCACAGGGTAAAGACAAGTCTTGTGGGATTCAGGCCTGGTTCATTTTAATGAACGTGAGCTTGTCCACGTTGGCTGTAGTTAGGCTGCTGTGTTTGTAAGTAATGACGCCCCCTGCCGTGCTGAATACACGTTCGGACAATACACTGGCTGCAGAGCAGGTCAGCACCCCCAAGGCATAAAGGGCAAGCTCAGGCCATGTGTACAATTTGGAGACCCAGAAGTTGAATGGGGCAGAACCATCAGTCAGTACATGTAGGCGTGTGCACACATTCTGTTCCACCTTGTTGTTCAAATGCTGCCTCCTGCTAAGACATTCCATATCAGCTGGTGGTGCTGGTTGTTGTGGCGTGTTGACAAAGCTTTTCCACATTTCGGCCATGCTAACCCTGCCTTGTGAGGTTCTGGCCGTGACCCAGCTGCGTTGGCAACCTCTTCCTCCTCCACCTCTGCCTTGGCCTTGTGTTTCCACTTGTCCCCCAGTGTCAGTTGGGGGGCAGCAACGTCTACCACCATGCACTTGTAGTCGCGCATCTTCCTATCACGCTCCAGTGAGGAAATTAAGGATGGCACATTGTCTTTGTAAAGGGGATCCAGCAGGGTTGCAACCCAGAGTTCAGTTCAAGTTAAAATGTGGGCAATTCTGCGGTTTTGCGCAGGCACTGCAGCATGTAGTCGCTCATGTGTGCCAGGCTGCCCAGAGGTAAGGATAAGCTGTCCTCTGTAGGTGGTGTATCGTCTGTGTCCTCTGTATCCCCCCAGCCACGCTCCAGTGATGGCCATGAGCTGCGTTGGGTGCCAGCCTGCTGTGAACCCGGTTCCTCATCCTCTACCTCCTCCTCCTCATGCTCCAGAACTGTGCACTGGCTGGCCACACAGCAGCGGCAGGATGTGAACGCCGAAAGCACGCACAGACGGACCACACTTTCTGCAGCAGCTCTGACATGTCTGGGTAGTTTTAAGCAATTTCTGCACCACCAAATTTAGCACATGCGCCAGGCAAGGGATGTGCATCAAACCGACTAGTCCCAGAGCTGCTACCAGATTTCGCCCATTATCACACACCACCAGGCCGGGCTTGAGGCTCAGCGGCACCAACCACTTATCGGTCTGTTCTTCTATGCCCCTCTACAGCTTCTGTACGGTGTGGGGTTTGTCCCCCAAACACATGAGTTTTAAAACCACCTGCTGACGTTTACCCCGGGCTGTGCTGAAGTTGGTGGTGAAGGTGTGTGGCTGACTGGATGAGCTGGTGGAAGCAGAGGAGGAGGAGGAGGAAGCCGAGTAGGAGGAGGAGGCTACAGGAGGCAAAGAATAATGCCCTGCAATCCTCGGTGGTGGAAGGACATGCGCCAAACCGCTATCCACCTCGGGCCCAGCCGCCACTGCATTTACCCAGTGTGCAGTTAGCGAGATATAGCGTCCCTGGCCGTGCTTACTGGTCCATGTATCTGTGGTTATGTGGACCTTGCCACAGATGGCGTTGCGCAGTGCACACTTGATTTTATCCTCCACTTGGTTGTGCAGGGAAGGGACGGCTCACCTGGAAAAGTAGTGGCGGCTGGGAACGACGTAATGTGGGACAGCCACTGCAATAAGATTTTTAAAACAGTCCGTCTCCACCATGAATGACAGCATTTCAAAGGCCAGTAATTTTGAAATGCTGGCATTCAGGACCAGGGATCGAGGGTGGGTAGGTGGGTATTTCCTCTTTCTCTGCAGTGTTTAGGAGATGGAAAGCTGAACGCTTGCGACATGGTGGAGATGCTTGGTGATGATGACGGAGGTGGTGGTGTTGGTGGCACATCCTCTGTTTGCTGGGTGGCAGGTGCCACTGTGACTCCAGAGGTGGAGGAAGAGGCAGAGACAGCAGCAGAAGAGGAAGCAGGAGGAGCCTTAGATTTTTCTTGGTTTTTAAGCTGTTTACTCCACTGCAGCTCGTGCTTTGCATGTAGATGCCTGGTCATGCTGGTTGTGCTCAGGTTCAGAACGTTAATGCCTCGCCTCAGGGTCTGATGGCACAGCGTGCAAACCACTCGGGTCTTGTCGTCAGGACATTGTCTGAAGAAGTGCCATGCCAGGGAACTCCTTGGAGCTGGCTTTGGTGTGCTAGGTCCCTAGGTGTGGTGGGCAGTAGCAGGTGTACTGTCTCGGGGACGGCCGCTCCGCTTTTGCAGCCTACTTCCTCTTTTGCTGTGCTGTTGCCTCTGTGCGACCACTGTCTCTTCCTCAGAACTGCACACCTCACTAGCATGAACTTGAATCAAGTCGGGGTCTAGGACCTCATCGTCCTCTGCATCGTCTTCCACACAGTCTTCCTCCCTGACCTCCTGTTCGGTCTGCACACTGCAGAAAGCCGCAGCAGTTTGCACCTGTGTTTCGTCATCATCAGAGACGTGCTGTGGTGGTTCTGCCATATCCTCATCCTGCAACATAAGTGGTTGGGCATCCGTGCACTCAATGTCTTCCACTTCTGGGGCAGGGCTATGTGGATGGCATGGGACATGGGGAAACCCTGCCAGCAGAGTTATCAAAAAGCATAAGAGACTGCTGCATGACTTGGATCTCAGGCTGCTTGGCTGATTTGCAAGGGGGTGAGGTGAAAGACTGATGGGCATGGGCTGCAGGTGCCAACCCTGAGCATTCTGCAAAGGACTGGGTGGGAGACACTGTGAAGGAACTGGAGCCACTGTCAGTCACCCAATCTACTATCGCCTGTACTTGTTCTGGCCTCACCATCCATAGAGTGGCATTAGGGCCTACCAAATAACGCTGCAGATTTTGTCGCCTATTGAGGAAGGTGCTTTACTTGGACCTGTAGTTGGCGCTTAACGGCCACGTCCTCTCCCAGCAACAGGAGCTCCACCAACACCACCACGACCATGCCCACGTCCATTACTTGATGTTCTCCTTATTATTTGCGTTCACCCACCAAACTTACAGATGGTTTATCTCTGGTGTCAATTTAACTGCCAATAGTCAACAATTAAGTTCACTAACAGTAAGGCAGCGCCCGTGTCATAAACAGAATACATTTCTTTAGGTCACACAACAGTGTAACGGAGCAATTCAATACAATTACTTCACTATCAACAAAAATTGGATTTTTCAAACCAACAATGTAAAAGCAGTTAACAGTTTAATTTGACTGTCAGAAATGCAGCGTACACCGCAAATGTGCTATCTACCACAAAACCGGTGTGTTTGCAACCAACTATGTAAATGCGGAGTTCAAAAGGTTACTTAAAATGACTGAAATACAGGGTAGGCCTCAGATCTGCTATGTAGCAAACATGCTCTGTGGTACGACAGTACGAGTTTATTTCCCAAAAATACACAAATATAAATACACTGCTGAAATATAATAAAGGTATTTGTACATTCTGTGGACCAACAATAAACAGTTTGTTTCCTAAAAAAACAGGAATGCAGTACGTCACTGCAGAAATGTAAAATAGGTATTTGTGTGGTGTATGTAAAACTGCTCTGTGGACCAACAATACGGGTTTCTTTCCCCAAAGTACACCTATGCAGTATTTTCCTGCTGAAATTTAAAATAGGTATTTGTGCGTTGTATGCAAAACTGGTCTGTGGACCAACAATAACGGTTTATTTCCCTAAAATACAGAAATGCAGTATGTCACTGCTAAATTTTAAAATAGTTTTTTTTAGCGTTCTATGCAAACATGCTCTGTGGTACGACAGTACGGGTTCATTTCCCAAAAATACACAAATATAAATACACTGCTGAAATATAAAAAAGGTATTTGTACGTTTTGTGGACCAACAATAACAGTTTGTTTCCTAAAAATACAGGAATGCAGTACGTCACTGCTGAAATGTAAAATAGGTATTTGTGCGTTGTATGTAAAAACTACTCTGTGGACCAACAATACGGGTTTCTTTCCACAAAGTACACCTATGCAGTATTTTCCTGCTAAAATTTAAAATAGGTATTTGTACGTTGTATGCAAAACTGTTCTGTGGACCAATAATAACGGTTTATTTCCCTAAAATACAGGAATGCAGTATGTCACTGCTAAATTTTAAAATATGTTTTTGAGCATTGTATGCACAAGTTCCAATGACACTGCATTTGCTAAAATGGCCGCCGACCCCCACCTCAGTAACAGATGGATTAAAAAAAAAATATTTTGCAGTATCACTGGGCTCAGGGCTGGGTACAAAAATGTAGGATAGCAGTAGCACGCTCCCTCAATAATTGCTGTAGCTTGAAAATTTCACACTACCAAGTTCAACAGATTTCTTCCCTAAACTCTCCCTGAGAGCTCCAGCAGCAGCCGGTCCCTACACTTAGACCTCTTTCACACTGGCGTTTTTCCTTTCCGTTCTAGAGTTCCGTCCTCGGGGCTCTAGGACGGAAAGATACTGATCAGGATTATCCCAATGCATTCTGAATGGAGAGAAATCCATTCAGGATGCATCAGGATGTCTTCAGTTCAGTACTGAGACTTTTTTTGGCCGTAGCAAAATCCGCAGCATGCTGCAGATTTTGTTCCGGCCAAAAATCCTGAAGGCAATAGGCATGCCGGAAGGACGGATCCGGAATTAATGCCCATTGAAAAGCATTAATCCAGATCTGGCTTTAAGCTAAACGTCGTTTCGGCGCATCACCGGATCCGACTTTTAGCTTTTGCGAATGGTTACCATGGCAGCCAGGACGCTAAAGTCCCGGATGCCATGGTAAAGTGTAGTGGGGAGGCAGGGGAGAAGTATATTTACTGTCCGTGCGGCTCCCCACTGCACGCCGGATCCTCACAACGCAAGTGTGAAAGATCCTCACAACGCAAGTGTGAAAGAGGCCTAAGATCAGCAGAGTAACGTGCGACACTACATGACTACAGCTTATCTAGAGGCTGGGTCACGTGCTGCACTCACACAATCACAGCCATGCCATTAGTAGGCATGGCTGTGATGGCTTCTTAGGGCAAAGTAGTGAAACGCTTGCTGATTTGCTGCCCTGCAGTCTTTCAAAAAGCGGGAAGAAATCGCTGAACAACGAACCCGAACCCGAACTTTCACGTAAATGTTTGGGTTCGGGTGTGAAAAATTGTAAAGTTCGATACGTAAAGTTGTAAAGTTCGGGTTCGCTCAACTCTACTTCTGACCCAATATTACACAATCATCTGATCCTCTTGTCTCATGTTGATCCAGGAACAACAGTTTGCTCGCTTCGTACAGTATTGAAACAAATTTTTATGCTATTCGTCCTCAGATGTTTTATCCGAAGTCGATTCACTCATCCCTGGTTGTAAAATACAGCAGTAACTGTAACATGCAGCAAAAGTTGTTTGTAACTAGAGATGAGCAATGTTTCGAAAAATTTGATTTGGCTGCTTCGCCGAATTTCACTTCGTAACAAACTACTTCATCATGAGGCACATTTTTTTGTAAGTAGCGGGTGCAATGACAAGAAGCTGCGATAGCACTGCTCCCCCCCCATCACTGTACCCCTCAGATGCCGCATTTATACATGATCGCTGCATCTGAGAGTAAGAACTGTGTAAAATTAACGTTAAAAAAAAATATCATACTTTCTGCCTCCATTTGCTCGCGACGGGCCGACAGCCCCATCCTGCTTGAAGATCTGGTGCAAAATTTTGCGAGATCCTCAATCAAGATGGCGGCGGCAGGCTTGTCGCGAGCAAATGAAGGAGGTAAGTATGATTTTATTTTTTTTTTTACACTATTTCAGGTACCAGGAAGCATGAGGAAATTCGGCTTCGCGGTGAATCTAATTTTTCCTGAAATTCGGATCGAATTCTACTTTGTTGGATTCGATTCACTCAACTCTAATTGTAACATGTAGCAGTAGCTGTATTTGCCTCTTGTGTTCACGACCTGTACTGTACAGAGATAATTGGAAGTTTGAATTTAAGATGCCATAGAGTTAAGTTGAATGGCACTGGAATGGTACAGTACATCGACCGCAGTAGCTCCTTCATACCAAATAGGAATGTCTGCCTGGAGTTTCATTTTCAGTCATTTTCAGACATTAGATTCACCTTTAAGGAAAAAATTACTAAAGTCTGTTCACTACTTTAATAATATATCACTTTGTTATGTCTATTCCACAGCCCCCCAAAAAAACTTTTGTATTTCATTATTCAAAAAGATGCAAAAATAATTGAAAGCGGCTTGTGTCTCTTGGTTTCTGTCGCGTGAGAGAGGCAGCCTGTGGCCATTAATATGTAAGAAGCTGAGACTTATTGCACTAAAAAAATGAGCGTGAAATAACTGATGTGTTTATACCTTGACAAATGTGTTCAGCATGCTGTTGTATCAAACGGTTTGCCGAGAAAAGGCATTTAAAAAGCTATTTAATGGGCAAATCTTCATGCATCCTGGCTAAATGCTCGAATGGGGAAGGAAATGAGGGACAGCTCTGAAGTCTGTGGAGAAAATCCAATTATTCTGTTTATATTTTTCCTAGATGTTCCTTTTCATAAGAAAATGTTCTCTTACAGAGCCACACCATGCATATATTCCCTCATCAGGAAGGTCCTATGTGGGTTAGTTCTTATGTAGATCAATAAAATTACATTTTCCTACACATAAAGAGTTGATTGATTGATTAATTAATTGATTGCGTTCTGTATCAGATGAAAGATTCTGAAGATCATATTTTAAGCAAATTGTAGGTCAATGTAGAGAATAGAGATGAACGAATTTCTCAAAAATTAGATTCGGCCGGTTCGCCGAATTTTGAGAATTTTTTTTCGGTCCGATCCGAATTTTTTTTGTGGCGAATTGCGCTAAAAAACGGCTATTTCCTGGCTGCACAGAGCCTTTATAGTGGTGTAGAACACTGTGCCTTGCAGTAACATGCATAGGGAGTCTGCTGTCATAGTGAAACCAATACTGTGAGTCAGTATGACAAGTAGATGACAGACATCACTCTTAGAATCTCTGCACACTTCACATATCTGGGCAGTCACGGGGCAAAAACTGACCAAATAACTCAAGTATGAACTCAGCCTTAGGATAAAAAAAGTGTATATGTTGGTGGCTCACCTAAATGTATATCAGGACCTAACGGTGCTCACCTACCTGTTATTTTCATTATATGAACTCAACCTTACAGGTCAATCTTAGCGCCAAGAAGCGCACTACTTTTACACCGTTGTCAGCTGATTCCACATAGATGTCTACAGAACCTGTTCTAATAAACGCTTATACAAGTAGAGCCCCCCCCGCCCGACAGAATGGAGAGGGTGTCAGCAGTAAGTTTGTGTTGACGTCACTGATTATTTTGCCCTTCCTCTGATCCGTCAGAACAATAACCCACAAAAAATGGATCCTGGCTGTGGAGCCTTCACTCGGTCAGCATTTGGTCAGTAATCCATCAGTATTGCTAAAGCCCCAAAAAACAGGAGTGGATAAAAAATAGAATAGAATATTTGCATGTCTTCTGTGTTTTGTACCCACTCCTGCTTTTCGCTACCAAATCATAAGCCATTTCTGATGGGACCATACAGGCCTTACAGTTGCTACACAGACAGGATCCGCTGTGCATCTCATTTTTCCTTCCTTCTGACAGATCAGAAGAAGGGTCAAATAAATGACGATGTCAGCCAGGTAGAAAGGCAAAAAAGTGGCTCAGTCATAAAGTGGGGAGGGTGGTAACAGCATGAGAAGTCCACAGAGTGGCTCTACGATATAGTGGTGAGGTAAAAGCAGCATGAGGAGACCACATAGTGGACCAATTACAGAGTCTGGAGGTGGCAGCAGCATGAGGAGGAGGCTACAGAGTGGCACAATGACAGAGTGTGGAGGTGGCAGCAGCAGCAGCATCAGGACGAGGCTACAGGGTGGCACAATGACAGTGTGGAGGTGACAGCAGCATTAGGAGGCCACAGAGTGGCACAATGACAGATTGTGGAGGTGGCTGCAGCAGTTTCAGGAGGAGGCCACAGTGTAGCACAATGAGGCGTGCAAAGTGCCGTGCACTTTGGCAGACACCGACAGGCTCAAGGACTGGCCCACCTTCTGTTCTACATATGTGTGCAGGGCTGGTACTGCCTTTTTAGCAAAGAAATTATGGCTTGGGACTCTCCACCTCAGCTCGGAACAAGCCATCAGATCTTTGAAGGGTGCAGAGTCCACCACTTGGAACGGGAGGGACTGCAGCACCAGCAATTTGGCCAGGAGCACATTCAGCTTCTGCGCGGTTGGATGAGTGCACACATACTGCTGTCTCTTGGCAATTGCTTTGGTGATCGATTGCTGACAGAATGACTGATGAGGAGTAGGAGTAGGAGGAGAAGGAGCATCAGGAGCGGTAGATGATGGGAAGGACAGACAGCTCCCTTTGTCTGAGGTGGTGGAGCCTTGACTGCCATCATGAAAGCAGGTGATTGGACCATGTGACCCAGTGACGTCACTGAAGGTCCTTTATCCCCCTCCTGCTGAACAGAACAGAACACCGGCAGCTACGCGATCAAATGGAAGAGGTGAGTTTATTTTTTAATTATTTTTAACCCTCTATTGCCCTTTTTACTTTGCATTCTCTATTGAGAATGCTATTATTTTCCTATATAACTGTTATAAGGGAAAATAATAAAGATCGGGTCCCCATCCCGATCGTCTCTTAGCAACCATGCGGGAAAATCGCACCGCATCCGCACTTGCTTGCGGATGCTTGCGATTTTCCCGCAGCCCCATTCACTTCTTTGGGGCCAGCGCTGTGTGAAAAACGCTGAATATAGAACATGCTGCGATTTTCACGCAACGCAAATGTGAAGCGGGAAAATCACCGCTCATGTGCACAGCCCCATAGAAATGAATGGGTCCAGATTCAGTGCGGGTGCAATGCGTCCTCCTCATGCATTGCACCTGTGCGGAAATCACGCCCTTGTGAAAGGGGCCTTAAGCTACATGATAGGAATTTTTATTGTGACTTTGAATTTTTAAAGACTGTTGAAGGTGTGCTATCGATAAGTGTGACATACTGAGGGGTGTGATATGCTTATAATATACTTTCTAATATAGAAAGTATATTATAGTGCATTTGTATTGCGCAGCAGTTGTGTGCGGTTTCTCCTGCAATACCGCAGGTATATTGAGGGACAAACGCTATTGGAATAAATAATTGCAACTGGTGTGATATACCTGTTGCCCCCCAAAAGAGTGATTGAGGGGTGTGATACACCTATAATATACTTTCTAACATAGAAAGTATATAGTGCATTTGTATTGTGCAGCAGTTGTGTGCGGTTCTGCTGCGATACCACAGGTATACAGAGGGACAGGGACTATTGGAACAACTATTTGCAACAGGTGTGATATACCTGTTGCCCCCAAAAAAACTGATTGAGGGGTGTGATATACCTGTTTCCACAAAATACTGATTGAGAGATGTGACATACCTGCTTTCACCAAATATTGATTAAGGGGTTCTATATACCTGCTTCCACAAAATACTGATTGAGGCTTGTGATACACCTGCTTCCGCAAAATACTGATTGAGGGTTGCGATATCCCTGCTTTCACAAAAAACTGATTGAGGGGTGTGATATACCTGCTTCCACCAAATATTGATTCAGGGTTCTATATAACTGTTTCCAAAAAAACTGGAACTATGGATCACCTGCAAGTCATCCTTGGATTCGATGTATCTGGATTGATGGTAGCCAACTTGTGTATTCATTCTCTGGGGGATACCAAACGCGTTTTGGGGTAGTGTGTGACTACTAGTCTGAGGAAGGGGTCTGGGGAACGCGTTTGGTATCCCCCAGAGAATAAATACACAAGTTCGCTACCATCAATCCAGATACATCGAATCCAAGGACGACTTGCAGGTGATCCACAGTGCCCCCATAAAAGAAAGTTTGTCTGCCGCGCGAAATGGCGCTTCCAAGGAAGTAAACACCACTTGGAGACGCCGGCGTGGTTTGCTCAGATTACATCGACTTCGGGGACGAGTGGAGACATCATCTTACCTGCCTGCACTGGTAAGATCGTAGCCATTCTCTACACATAGCCGCCTATTATATGAAGAAATACAGCGGGACGCCGCTCCATTCCACTGAGACCTTGTGTAATTTTTGCGGATAACACTACAGGCAATTTGGGTTGGTTTCAAGACTGACAATACCCTTACCAACACAAATTATACAGCGAAGTGTGAAGTTATGGGTGATTGAATTTTAAGGTTATCGTTAACCCATAGCCTTACTCTATGGGCTATATCCTTAATGGCATTTGAACAATATTTTACGCTATTACTGCTGCTATTTTGTATTGTTGAAACATTACTATATCACTGCCTTTAACCATCCACTGTTTATTTAGGTTTATTTGCGGTTAGACATCATACGCAGCTACTGTTGCTATTGTGTGTGGTTGAAACATTGTCATATTATTGTCTTTCAACTATCCACTGTTTCATATAGGTCAATTTGTAGTGTAACCTCCCTGTATACGTTGAAGGTTATGGTTTTAATACATACTTTTAATAAATTGAATGATTTTGATATATCCCCAGATAAAAGAGAGTGCCCAGTCTTTTTGTTTATATAATCAGTGCATGTGGAGCAGGTGGATCTATTGACTGTGAACACCTCTGTTCCGTATTGCTACTACTCTGGTGCGACACTTATAGTTTCCAAATATTGATTGAGGCCTGCGATGCACCTGTTTCCACAAAATACTGATTGAGGGGTGTGATATACCTGCCTCTACCAAATTTTGATTTAGGGGTTCTATACACAGCTGTTTCCACAAAATACTGATTGAGGGGTCCGATATACCTGCTTCCTCCAAATATTGATTAAGGTGATTCTATATATAGAGATGAGCGAACACCTGGATGTTCGGGTTCGAGAGGTTCGGCCGAACTTCCGGAAAATGTCCGGGTTCGTGATCCGAACTCAACCCGAACTTCATCCCGAACCCGAACCCCATAGAAGTCAATGGGGACCCGAATTTTTGGGCACTAAAAAGCCTGTAAAAGACTCCCGGAAAGGGCTAGAGGGCTGCAAAAGGCAGCAAAATGTAGGTAAATCCCCTGCAAACAAATGTAGATAGGGAAATGAATTAAAATAAAATAAAATAAATACAAATTAACCAATATCAATTGGAGAGAGGTCCCACAGCAAGGAATCATGCGTCATATCATCCACCACTGGAGAAGGCCACTCTCATTTATTTCGGCCCAGCACCCAGACAGAGGATACAGGTCCCACAGCAAGGAATCATGCGTCATATCAACCACCACCGGAGAAGGCCACTCTCATGTATTTTGGACCAGCACCCAGACAGAGGATACAGGTCCCACAGCAAGGAATAAGGCGTCATATCAACCACCACCGGAGAAGGCCACTCTCATGTATTTTGGACCAGCACCCAGACAGAGGAGAGAGGTCCCACATCAAGGAATAAGGCGTCATATCAACCCCCCACTGGAGAAGGCCACTCTCATTTATTTCAGCCCAGCACCCAGACAGAGGATACAGGTCCCACAGCAAGGAATCATGCGTCATATCAACCACCACCGGAGAAGGCCACTCTCATGTATTTTGGACCAGCACCCAGACAGAGGAGAGGTCCCACATCAAGGAATCATGCGTCATATCAACTCCCACCGGAGAAGGCCACTCTCATTTATTTTGGACCAGCACCCAGACAGAGGATACAGGTCCCACAGCAAGGAATCATGCGTCATATCAACCACCACCGGAGAAGGCCACTCTCATGTATTTTGGACCAGCACCCAGACAGAGGAGAGAGGTTTTCACAGCAGAGAATCATGCATTTAGATCACCCACCACAGGAGTAGGCCACCATTTAATGGGACCCCGGCAACCATGTCAGATGGCACAAACATCAGCTTCACATCACCCAGCACAAGCGAAGGCCACTTTGAGAGACTTTGACCCCTGCACCCAGACGGAGGAGAGAGGTTTTCACAGCAGAGAATCATGCATTTAGATCACCCACCACAGGAGTAGGCCACCATTTAATGGGACCCCGGCAACCATGTCAGATGGCACAAACATCAGCTTCACATCACCCAGCACAAGAGAAGGCCACTTTGAGAGACTTTGACCCCTGCACCCAGACGGAGGAGAGAGGTTTTCACAGCAGAGAATCATGCATTTAGATCACCCACCACAGGAGTAGGCCACCATTTAATGGGACCCCGGTAACCATGTCAGATGGCACAAACATCAGCTTCACATCACCCAGCACAAGCGAAGGCCACTTTGAGAGACTTTGACCCCTGCACCCAGACGGAGGAGAGAGGTTTTCACAGCAGAGAATCATGCATTTAGATCACCCACCACAGGAGTAGGCCACCATTTAATGGGACCCCGGTAACCATGTCAGATGGCACAACCATCAGCTTCACATCACCCAGCACAAGAGAAGGCCACTTTGAGAGACTTTTACCCCTGCACCCAGACGGAGGAGAGAGGTCCCACAGCAGAGATTCAGGCATTTATATCAGCCAGAACAGGAGAAGGCCGCTTTCAGTGACTTAGGCCTTAGCACCGACACAGAGGAGACAGGTCAGATAGCACAAGCATCAGTTTCACATCAACCACCACAGGAGAAGGGCACTTTTAGAGACTTTGACCCCTGCACCCAGAAAGAGGAGAGAGGTCCCACAGCAGAGATTCAGGCATTTATATCAGCCACCACAGGAGAAGGCCACTTTCAGTGACTTTGGCCCCCTGCACCCACACAAAGGAGACATGTCAGACAGCACAAGTATAACATTCATATCACCCAGCACAGGAGAAGGACACTTTCATGAACTTTGGCCCCGGCACCCAGACAGAGGGAAGGTTCATTCAACTCTGGGTTGCACCTCAAGATCCTACTTAATTTCAAAAATTGATTTTTCAATGAAGAAGTGGCCAGGAGTACAAGACAACATGGTTTAAGGCAGTTATTAAGGACTACTCTGCACAAAGGAGGGTCAGGTCTTGTGGGATCCATGCCTGGTTCATTTTTATAAACGTCAGCTTGTCCACGTTGGCTGCGGACAGGCGGCTGCGTTTGTCAGTAATGACGCCCCTGCCGTGCTGAATACACGTTCAGATAAAGCGCTGGCCGCCGGGCAGGCCAGCACCTCCAAGGCATAACATGCTAATTCTGGCCACGTGGACAATTTGGAAACCCAGAAGTTGAATGGGGCCGAACCATCCGTCAGTACGTGGAGTTGTGTGCAGATGTACTGTTCAACCATGTTAGTGAAATGTTGCCTCCTGCTAACACGTTCCGTATCAGGTGGTGGGGCAGTTAGCTGTGGCGTGGAGACAAAACTTTTCCACATTTCTGCCATGCTAACCCTGCCCTCAGAGGAGCTGGCCGTGACACTGCTGCGTGGGCGACCTCTAGCTCCTCCTCTGCCTTGGCCTTGGCCTTCCACCTGTTCCCCTGTGACAGTTGGGAATGCTCTCAGGAGCGCGTCTACCAGTGTGCGCTTGTACTCGCGCATCTTCCTATCACGCTCCAGTGCAGGAAGTAAAGTGGGCACATTGTCTTTGTACCGTGGATCCAGCAGGGTGGCCACCCAGTAGTCAGCACACGTTAAAATGTGGGCAACTCTGCTGTCGTTGCGCAGGCACTGCAGCATGTAATCGCTCATGTGTGCCAGGCTCCCCAGAGGTAAGGACAAGCTGTCCTCTGTGGGAGGCGTATCGTCATCATCCTCTGTATCCCCCCAGCTATGCACCAGGGATGTGCCTGCACTGTGCTGGGTGCCACCCGCTATGAACCTGCTTCATCCTCATCCTCCTCCACCTCCTCCTCATCCTCCTCATCCTCCAGTAGTGGTCCCTGGCTGGCCACATTTGTACCTGCCCTCTGCTGTTGCAAAAACCTCCCTCTGAGCCACTTCTAACAGACTGGCCTGAAAGTGCTAAAACGACCCGTCATCCTCCTCCTCCTCCTCCTGGCCCTGGCCCACCTCCTCTTCCATCATCGCCCTAAGCGTTTTCTCTAGGAGACATAGAATTGGTATCGTCACGCTGATAACAGTGGCATCGCCACTGGCCATGTTAGTGGCGTACTCTAAACAGCGCAACAGGGCACACAGGTCTCGCATGGAGGCCCAATCATTGGTGGTGAAGTGGTGCTGTTCCGCAGTGCGACTGACCCGTGCGTGCTGCAGCTGAAACTCCACTATGGCCTGCTGCTGCTCGCACAGTCTCTCCAGCATGTGCAAGGTGGAGTTCCACCGGGTGGGCACGTCGCATATTAGGCGGTGAGCGGGAAGGCCGAAGTTCCGCTGTAGCGCTGACAGGCGAGCAGCGGCAGGATGTGAACGCCGGAGCGCACAGACGGCCCGCACTTTATGCAGCAGCTCTGACATGTCTGGGTAGTTGTGAATGAACTTTTGCACCACCAAATTCAGCACATGCGCCAGGCAAGGGATGTGCATCAAACCGGCTAGTCCCAGAGCTGCCACGAGATTTCGCCCATTATCGCACAACACCAGGCCGGGCTTGAGGCCCACCGGCAGCAACCACTGGTCGGTCTGTTGTTCAATACCCCGCCACAACTCCTGCGCGGTGTGGGGCCTGTCCCCCAAACATATGAGTTTCAGAATGGCCTGCTGACGTTTACCCGGGCTGTGCTGAAGTTGGTGGTGAAGGTGTGTGGCTGACTGGATGAGCTGGTGGAAGCAGAGGAGGAGGAGGAGGAGCCGAGTAGGAGGAGGAGGCTACAGGAGGCAAGAATGATGCCCTGTGATCCTTGGCGGCGGAAGGACGTGCGCCAAGGAACTCTCCGCCTGGGGCCCAGCCGCCACTACATTTACCCAGTGTGCAGTTAGGGAGATATAGTGTCCCTGGCCGTGCTTACTGGTCCACGTATCTGTGGTTAGGTGGACCTTGCCACAAATGGCGTTGCGCAGTGCACACTTGATTTTATCGGACACTTGCATGTGCAGGAAGGCACGGCTGTCTTGGAGAAGTAGTGGCGGCTGAGAACCACATACTGGGGGACAGCCATGGCCATCAGCTGTTTGAAGCTGTCTGTGTCCACCAGCCGGAATGACAGCATTTCAAAGGCCAGTAGTTTAGAAATGCTGGCATTCAGGCCAATGGCTCAAGGGTGACTAGGTGGGAATTTGCGCTTCCTCTCAAAGGTTTGAGAGATGGAGAGCTGAACGCTGCTGTGTGAAATAGTGGAGACGCTAGGTGACGGTGGCGGTGGTGGTGGTGGTGTCGGTGGCACATCCTCTGTTTGCTGCTCGGCAGGTGGCAACATTTCTCTCGAGGCGGAAGCCGAGGCAGCAGCGGTAGAGGGAGCAGGGGGAGCCTGAGCGGGTTCCTTGTTTTTAAGGTGTGTACTCCACTGCAGTTCATGCTTTGCATGTAGATGCCTGATCATGCAGGTGGTGCTCAGGTTAAGAACGTTAATGCCTCGCCTCAGGGTCTGATGGCACAGCGTGCAAACCACTCTGGTCTTGTCCTCAGCACATTGTTTGAAGAAGTGCCATGCCAGGAATCTCCTTGAAGATGCCTTTGGGGTGCTGGGTCCCTGTTGGCGCTGGCCAATAGCAGGCGAACTCTCTGGACGGCGGCTGTTCTGCTTTTGCCCCCTGCTCCCTCTTTGGCTTCGCTGTTGTCTCGGTCTCACCACTGCCTCTTCCTCTGAACTATTTAAGTCAGCGGCAAGACCTTCAGTCCATGTGGGGTCTAAGACCTCATCGTCCTCTGCATCGTCTTCCACCCAGTCTTCCTCCCTGACCTCCTCCTGTTCAGTCTGCACACTGCAATAAGACGCGGCAGTGGGCACCTGTGTTTCGTCATCATCAGACACTCGGTCACTCTGCTGTGGTGGTATTCCCATGTCCTCATCATCTGGATACATAAGTGGTTGTGCGTCAGTGCATGGAATGTCTTCCACCGCTGGGGAAGGGATAGGTGGACGCCCATGGAAAGCCGTGGGAGCAGAGTCTTCAAACAGAAGAAGAGACTGCTGCATAACTTGAGGCTCAGCCAGTTTCCCTGATATGCATAGGGGTGATGTGACAGACTGATGGGCTTGGTTTTCAGGTGCCATCTGTGCGCTTTCCGCAGAAGACTGGGCGGAAGACAATGTGGTGAACGTGCTGGAAGCACTGTCGGCCACCCAATCGACTAATGCCTGTACCTGCTCAGGCCTTACCATCCTCATAACGGCATTGGGCCCCACCAAATATCGCTGTAAATTCTGCCGGCTACTTGAGGGAGTTGTTTCACTACTTTGTGCGCCTGAGGCCGAACGGCCACGTCCTCTGCCAGCAACAGAGGCTCCACGGACACCACCACGACCGCGTCCTCATCCCTTAATAGAATGTTTCCTCATTGTTGCGATTCAACTCGCACCACAATAAAATATATTATTTTTTAGCCCCAAAATTCCCACACTGGAAGATATAATTCCTTTTCCGGTATTAATTACAAGAACACTGCTGCTAATTGGACACCAGATTTTTATAATGCTAGTTTTGGTACATAGATCCCCATACGGGAAATATAATTGCTTTTAGAGGAGTGAAAACGTGAGGCCTAGTTTTTCTGGTCTAACAAACACCAGATTGATTAAATTGGCCTTTTTTTCACCAAAATTAAAACACTGGACAATAATGCCTTTTGGCGGTATTAATTACAAGAACACTGCTGCTAATTGGACACCAGATTTTTTATAATGCTAGTTTTGGTACATAGATCCCCACACGGGGAAATATAATTCCTTTTTAGAGGAGTGAAAACGTGAAGCCTAGTTTTTCTGGTCTAACAAACACCAGATTGATTAAATTGGCCTTTTTTTCACCAAAATTACAACACTGGACGATATCATGCCTTTTGGCAGTATTAATTACAAGAACACTGCTGCTAATTGGACACCAGATTTTTTATAATGCTAGTTTTGGTACATAGATTCCCACACGGGGAGATATAATTCCTTTTTACAGGAGTAAAAACGTGAGGCCTAGTTTTTCTGGTCTAACACACACCAGATTGATTAAATTGGCCTTTTTTTCACCAAAATTACAACACTGGACAATAATGCCTTTTGGCGGTATTAATTACAAGAACACTGCTGCTAATTGGACACCAGATTTTTTATAATGCTAGTTTTGGTACATAGATCCCCACACGGGGGAAATATAATTCCTTTTTAGAGGAGTGAAAACGTGAGGCCGAGTTTTTCTGGTCTAACAAACACCAGATTGATTAAATTGGCCTTTTTTTTACCACAATTACAACACTGGACGATATAATGCCTTTTGGCGGTATTAATTACAAGAACACTGCTGCTAATTGGACACCAGATTTTTTATAATGCTAGTTTTGGTACATAGATCCCCACACGGGGAAATATAATTGCTTTTAGAGGAGTGAAAACGTGAGGCCTAGTTTTCTGGTCTAACAAACACCAGATTGATTAAATTGGCCTTTTTTTCACCAAAATTACAACACTGGACAATAATGCCTTTTGGCGGTATTAATTACAAGAACACTGCTGCTAATTGGACACCAGATTTTTTATAATGCTAGTTTTGGTACATAGATTCCACACGGGGAGATATAATTCCTTTTTACATGAGTAAAAACGTGAGGCATAGTTTTTCTGGTCTAACAAACACCAGATTGATTAAATTGGCCTTTTTTTCACCAAAATTACAACACTGGACGATATAATGCCTTTTGGCGGTATTAATTACAAGAACACTGCTGCTAATTGGACACCAGATTTTTTATAATGCTAGTTTTGGTACATAGATTCCACACGGGGAGATATAATTCCTTTTTACATGAGTAAAAACGTGAGGCCTAGTTTTTCTGGTCTAACACACACCAGATTGATTAAATTTGCCTTTTTTTTACCAAAATTACAACACTGGACAATAATGCCTTTTGGCGGTATTAATTACAAGAACACTGCTGCTAATTGGACACCAGATTTTTTATAATGCTAGTTTTGGTACATAGATCCCCACACGGGGAAATATAATTCCTTTTTAGAGGAGTAAAAACGTGAGGCCGAGTTTTTCTGGTCTAACAAACACCAGATTGATTAAATTGGCCTTTTTTTCACCAAAATTACAACACTGGACAATAATGCCTTTTGGCGGTATTAATTACAAGAACACTGCTGCTAATTGGACACCAGATTTTTATAATGCTAGTTTTGGTACATAGATTCCACAGGGGAGATATAATTCCTTTTACAGGAGTAAAAACGTGAGGCCTAGTTTTTCTGGTCTAACAAACACCAGATTGAATAAATTGGCCTTTTTTTCAGCAAAATTACAACACTGGACAATAATGCCTTTTGGCGGTATTAATTACAAGAACACTGCTGCTAATTGGACACCAGATTTTTATAATGCTAGTTTTGGTACATAGATTCCAAACGGGGAGATATAATTCCTTTTACAGGAGTAAAACGTGAGGCCTAGTTTTCTGGTCTAACAAACACCAGATTGATTAAATTGGCCTTTTTTCAGCAAAATTACAACACTGGACAATAATGCCTTTTGGCGGTATTAATTACAAGAACACTGCTGCTAATTGAACACCAGATTTTTATAATGCTAGTTTTGGTACATAGATCCCCACACGGGGAAATATAATTCCTTTTAGAGGAGTGAAAACGTGAGGCCGAGTTTTTCTGGTCTAACAAACACCAGATTGATTAAATTGGCCTTTTTCAGCAAAATTTCAACACTGGACAATAATGCCTTTTGGCGGTATTAATTACAAGAACACTGCTGCTAATTGGACACCAGATTTTTTATAATGCTAGTTTTGGTACATAGATTCCACACGGGGAGATATAATTCCTTTTACAGGAGTAAAAACGTGAGGCCTAGTTTTTCTGGTCTAACAAACACCAGATTGATTAAATTGGCCTTTTTTCAGCAAAATTACAACACTGGACAATAATGCCTTTTGGCGGTATTAATTACAAGAACACTGCTGCTAATTGGACACCAGATTTTTATAATGCTAGTTTTGGTACATAGATCCCCACACGGGAAATATAATTCCTTTTAGAGGAGTGAAAACGTGAGGTCTAGTTTTTCTGGTCTAACAAACACCAGATTGATTAAATTGGCCTTTTTTCACCAAAATTACAACACTGGACAATAATGCCTTTTGGCGGTATTAATTACAAGAACACTGCTGCTAATTGGACACCAGATTTTTATAATGCTAGTTTTGGTACATAGATCCCCACACGGGGAAATATAATTGCTTTTAGAGGAGTGAAAACGTGAGGCCGAGTTTTCTGGTCTAACAAACACCAGATTGATTAAATTGGCCTTTTTCAGCAAAATTACAACACTGGACAATAATGCCTTTTGGCGGTATTAATTACAAGAACACTGCTGCTAATTGGACACCAGATTTTTATAATGCTAGTTTTGGTACATAGATCCCCACACGGGAAATATAATTACCTTTTAGAGGAGTAAAACGTGAGGCCTAGTTTTTCTGGTCTAACAAACACCAGATTGATTAAATTGGCCTTTTTCAGCAAAATTACAACACTGGACAATAATGCCTTTTGGCGGTATTAATTACAAGAACACTGCTGCTAATTGGACACCAGATTTTTTATAATGCTAGTTTTGGTACATAGATCCCCACACGGGAAATATAATTCCTTTTAGAGGAGTGAAAACGTGAGGCCGAGTTTTTCTGGTCTAACAAACACCAGATTGATTAAATCGTCCTTTTTTCAGCAAAATTACAACACTGGACAATAATGCCTTTTGGCGGTATTAATTACAAGAACACTGCTGCTAATTGGACACCAGATTTTTTATAATGCTAGTTTTGGTAGATAGATCCCCACACGGGGAAATATAATTCCTTTTTAGAGGAGTGAAAACGTGAGGCCTAGTTTTTCTGGTCTAACAAACACCAGATTGATTAAATTGGCCTTTTTTCACCAAAATTACAACACTGGACGATATAATGCCTTTTGGCGGTATTAATTACAAGAGGACTGCTGGTATTTTAGAACACCGGATTGTTAAAATGCTAGTTTTGCTAGATAAATTTCCCACACTGGGAGAAATATTGCCTAAGCCTTTTTACAGTATTAATTACAACAGGAGTGCTTCTTCTGGTCTAACACCAGAATAATTTTATTATTACGGTGAAAGCTTTTTCTAATTTATATTTCTGGCACATAAAAAAAAAATATTTCTGGCTGACAGTATTGGACTTGGCTGTAGTGGCACTGGCTAGCCTAGCTGGAACAGCACATTCATGGGATTTGCTATCCAAGTGGGTTACTTTCAGTTTCACCACTGATATATTAAATATCTTTGCAGTTAGTATGGGTGACACAAGCACAGCCAAACCCCTGATGTAGTATATCTATGAAAAAATCGACTATTACATTAGATTAATGGACGTTGTGGCAGCTTTTGCTGTAGCACCACAAGTCCCAAAATGTCCGCCGCCTATCAGCCCAGTAACATGTGCCAGAAAATGGTCTGCCCAGCCAGAAAAAAAATTGACTTTGACTGAGCAGCTGAATCGCTGTTGTTCTGATTCACAGGTGTAGATTTTTAACTTCTTTGGAGCTTTGGTTTACACTCTGTGGCAGCAAGTGCTGGCGCACCACAAGTCCCAAAATGGCCACCGCCGGTCAGCCCAGTTACATGTGCCAGTAAAAATCGCTCTGGCCAGTCTCAACAAAATAGTGACTTTCAGTGAACAGCTCAGCTGAGTTGTTCTGATGCACAGGTGTAGAAAGGTAGATGATTCAATCGCTTCTTTATCCCTGCCTATCTCGCCCTGACATAAGCTGCGTCCTCTCCCTACACTAATCAGAGCAGTGTGACATGCGACGCTACGTGACTCCAGCTTAAATAGAGGCTGGGTCACATGCTGCACTTGGCCAATCACAGCCATGCCATTAGTAGGCATGGCTGTGATGGGCTCTTAGGGCAAGAAGTAAAACGCTAGCTGATTGGCTGCTGTGCAGCCCTTCAGAAAGCGGGAAGTAATCGCCGAACACCGGACCCGAACCCGAACTTTTTTGAAAATGTCCGGGTTCGGGTCCGTGTCACGGACACCCCAAAATTCGGTACGGACCCGAGCGATTCTCGAACTGTTCGCTCAACACTATCTATATACCTTCTTCCACAAAATACTGATTAAGGGGTTTGATATACCTGCTTCCACCAAATATTGATTGAGTCCAGCGATACACCTGCTTCCACCAAATACTGATTGAGGGGTGTGATATACCTGCTTCCACCAAATACTGATTGAGGCCTGCGATATACTTGCTTCCACAAATCTTCTTCATGGACTTTGGCACAGGGTCATTTTGAAAATGACAGGCAGGCCGTTCTGCAAGGGTGGTAGGGGTCGGGCAGGTGCACCAGGCCGCAGCCTAAGTGGGAAGTTGGAGAAGGTGCGTGCGATTACGTCAAAGTACGCACCAGAGTTGGTTGAGTGGCTCACTCAGCCTTCCGTATCTGCACCCTCCTCACTCTCTGCTGTGTGCACCCCCAAAGACACCACCACCATAGCCCCTCCACTCGAGTCAGAGGACTTATTTTCCCTTCCATTCCCAGACCTTACTGATGCTCAGCCATTCTTGGCATCGGATGAGGAAGAGGAGGTAGCAATGGTCGCCACCCAGGGGTCTAATGACAGTACCCAGATCAGCCCAAGGAGGGACGTCCCTGCTGTTGCTGCCTACTGTACTCCGAGATCTCTAATGTCAGTGGTGGTGAAGGTGACAATGATGACATGTCGATCAGTGGCGTAACTACTGGGGAAGCAGGGGAAGCGGCTGCTTCGGGGCCCGGGCTGTCAAGGGGCCCGGCGCCCAGCAGCATGTGTGACAGTTTACTGTTTATTAATTCAGTTCATTTGCAATGGCAAGTTAAGTTAATCAATCATGATCAATTCAGGGCCCCTGGCCCCTTCACAGCAGGCGCAGTAGCGGCAGCGCCGGGGGACCGGGCCCCCCCCCCCCCCCCCCCTCCCCTTCAATCTGCAGTCCTCCCTAACCTGATTTGTTCTGTGTCTCCCGACCCTAACTGTGAGTACAGCGCGCAGGCTGTATTAAGCCCGCCCACATACACTCTCATTCAGAGCAGGAGGACGTGACAGGCAGGAGGAGGGACAAAACAGCCAAGACCAGGAGGACAGGAGGAGCTGCAGGCAGGTGGCAGCAGAGTGAGTAGAAAAGAGGCAGAGCAGTGAGAGCAGCACGTCAGGTCCAGCTTGTGAGGTACTAATGAAAACTATGATGTCTACTCTGTGTGGCAATAAAGGGGCATAGAGAGCTCTCACTCACTGCTACATGTGTACATAGTGTACAGAGCTGGCACTGCTACATGTGTACATAGTGTACAGAGCTGGCACTGCTACATGTGTACATAGTGTACAGAGCTGGCACTGCTACATGTGTACATAGTGTACAGAGCTGGCACTGCTACATGTGTACATAGTGTACAGAGCTGGCACTGCTACATGTGTACATAGTGTACAGAGCTGGCACTGCTACATGTGTACATAGTGTACAGAGCTGGCACTGCTACATGTGTACATAAGGTACAGAGCTGGCACTGCTACATGTGTACATAGTGTACAGAGCTGGCACTGCTATATGTGTACATAAGGTACAGAGCTGGCACTGCTACATGTGTACATAGTGTACAGAGCTGGCACTGCTACATGTGTACATAGTGTACAGAGCTGGCACTGCTACATGTGTACATAGTGTACAGAGCTGGCACTGCTACATGTGTACATAGTGTACAGAGCTGGCACTGCTACATGTGTACATAGTGTACAGAGCTGGCACTGCTACATGTGTACATAGTGTACAGAGCTGGCACTGCTACATGTGTACATAAGGTACAGAGCTGGCACTGCTACATGTGTACATAGTGTACAGAGCTGGCACTGCTATATGTGTACATAAGGTACAGAGCTGGCACTGCTACATGTGTACATAGTGTACAGAGCTGGCACTGCTACATGTGTACATAGTGTACAGAGCTGGCACTGCTACATGTGTATAGTGTACAGAGCTGGCACTGCTACATGTGTATAGTGTACAGAGCTGGCACTGCTACATATGTATAGTGTGACTTGTGAGGTACTAATGAAAAATGTGATGTCTACTCTGTGGGGCAATAAAGGGACAGAACTAGTGTGTGGACACTAATGGGGAAAGGGGAATAATTACTCTGGAGCACTAACAACATTTTACTGTGTGGGTGTGGGGGCAATAAGGGGCATAACTACTGTTTGGGGGCACTAAGGGGCATACCTAAACTGAGTGAATGGGATGTCCGACGTTGTGTCGTGAGTGTAGGCGTCTTACAACCTGCTGCTGTATATATATATATATATATATATATATATATTATATAGGAAAAGAATGGAGTGGCAGTCAGCTCTGGTCTACATCGTGACTTGCCAAGCCAAAGGAGTGGGGTTTACACAGGAGGAGGGAGGTGCGAAGCGCGCTGGGAGGGGGCCCTTACAAAAATTTGCTGTGGGGCCCAGTCACTTCTAGTTACGCCCCTGATGTCGATGGACGTGACGTCGGTGCCCACTAGTTTTGGGCGTGAATATTCGAATCGCAAATATTAATCGTGAATATCGGAACTTTGACAATTTGTGAATATTTATAATATAGTGATATATATTAGTAATTTCGAATATTCTAGATTTTTTTTCCTTTAAACCCATGATCCCTCCCTGCTTCTTGCTTGTGGGCCAATGAGAAGGCTGCAATGTCTTTGTCTGAGCTTAGCAACATCCCTAGGAACCAATAGGAAAGTTGCCGACTCCTTACTATATAAGAACCTCCCCAGCAGCCATTTTCTGCAGTATTTGGCAGATCTGAGAGAGACAGCAGTGCCATTGCTGTGCTCTGTGCTTTCCTGTATCATGACATTAGGTAGGTAGTTAGTTAGTTAGCATATATATATAATACAGATAGTTAGTGGGAGATAGTCAGTGTAGGTTAGATAGTGATATAGTGTAACTCTGCTGTCCATACATACATGCTACAGACATAGTGCTGTGATGTCACAAGTTCACAACAATACTTTGTGCACCAATCACTAATATGTAGTCAGACCTGTTAATATTTGAAGTTGCACGTATTGCGCCAAAATATTCGCATAATTAGTGCTGATTTTGCAATCGCGAATATATTGGTGCACTCTATCTGCATATAAAGCTATTGTAATGTTCTGCCATGCCAACCATTTTCTCCAGTCTCAGGAAACTTCTAGCAGCTTGAACAATATAGCTGTAGTGACCCATGCCTGTATTTTGCGTGCATTAAGCGAATATAACATTGCCGATATTTCACAATCAAGAAAATAATCTCAAATTCACGAATATATGACGAATATTCTACCAAATATTTGCGAAATATCGCAAATTCGAATATTGCCCCTGCTGCTCACCACTAGTGTCCACAAGAGAGGAAGAGGAGGGGAGTTCAGAGGTAGAGACAGGGCAGCAGAGAAGAGGAGAAGGAGTGAGAAGCAGGCAGAACTCGCAGTGCACAGGAGGCAAAAAGCAGACTGCAAATGCATCTGGAGCGAGCCATCCACCATGCATGGTCACATCTGGCGCTCCCAGGACGCTGGCACATGGCTCCGCAGTGTGGACTTTTTTAAACATGTCAGCTGCCATCTGTAGCCTGTGCTGTCAATGCATAAGTCGTGGTAGCCCCAACACTCACCTATGGATGACCGCCTTAAGAAGGCACCTGGCCTCCTATCACTGAGCCAGTTGGAGCAACGCCGTCAGAACCCCCAAAGCCACACTCCCGGCGCTCCACGTCCTGCCTGTTCTCCTTCTACTCTCTCCTCCCATTTGTCCTCCACTGCACCTTCCACCATGCCATTGTCGCGTTCTTCTGGCAGAAGGCAGGCTTCAGTGGCCCAAATGTTCGAGCGTAAAAAGTTGATGACGCCGGATAACCCTCTTGCCCAATGGCTGACTGCTGGCTTGTCGGAACTGCTAGCCTGACTCAAGAGGCCTTTAGAAAATGTGTGGCCATTGGCACACCGCAATGAGAAATATTTCTCCCAGAATGGCATCCCAGAGCTATATGGACACGTTCAGCGGCAAGTGAATATATCTCTGGCACACAGTGCCAAGATAAATATGACCACAGACACGTGGTCTAGCGAACACGGGCAGGGAAGGTACATACTGTAACTTTTACTGCCCACTGGGTGATCCTTCTGACGGCCGTCAAGCATGTAACCGGTGGCTCCCTTGTGGATTTGGTGTTACGCCACGGACTGCATGCAGGCCTGCTACCGTCTCCTCCGCTGCGCCCCCCAAGTTCCCCAGAACATATTTGACGTGCCAGATGAGACACTGCCATGCTGTTCTGCGGCTGTTGTGCCTGGAAGCCAAGAGCAACACCGGTCCTGCACTGCTTTCAGCTCTGCGGTCACATGCCGATCAGTGGCTAACCCCGCTCAATTTGACAGCTGGTAAAGTGGTGTGCGACAACTGTTCCAATATGCTAAGCACGCTGAAACAGGGCAAAATGACACACGTGCCATGCAAAGCACAGGTCCTGAACTTAGTCATGCAGCGATTCGTTGCCAAATACCCTGGGGTCCAGGATGTCTTGCGGCAGGCCAGGAAAATCTCTGGCCATTTTAGAAGATCTTACATGGCTATGGCTCACCTTGCTGATGTTCAGCGGTGACACCACCTGGCTGTCAGACATCTGATTTGAGACAGCCCGACGCGCTGGAACTCCACCTTTTATATGCTTGATAGGCTGCTCCAGCAGAAACGTGCCGTTAATGACTACCTGTACGAACTCTGTGGCAGGACAGGTTCTGGGAGCTTGGTTTCTTTTCACCGCGCAAGTGGCTGCTCATGCAGATTTCTGTGGCCAATTGATGAGATCATCAAACTGGTCAGTCGCAGCCAGGGCGCCATCAGTCACATCGTACCTTACGCCTTCTATCTGGAGTGTGCATTGCATTGTGTCATTGATCAAGTCGTCAAAGAGCAGGAGCTAGAAGATGAGGAAGTCGCAATGCTGAATAATTGGGGCTACTCCATCTGAGACAAGTCAGCAGGAGTCTGAAGGGGAGTCAGAGGAGGATGGTGGCTGGGAGGAGAAGGAGAAGGGGCAAAAATAGCAGGCTTTAAGGGGGACTTTTCGGGGATCCCTGGTGTTATCTGTGGCTGGGGTAGGAGACCGAGGACGACATTCTTCTGGGCAATGAGCAGGAGCCAGGGCGCTCCTTTCTTCCAATTTAGTGCAAATGGGGGCCTTCATTCTCCAGTGTTTGAAGAGGGACCCCAGTATAAAAATCATAAAGGGCAAGGACCAGTACTGGGTGGCACTGTACTTAGACCCCCGATACAAACACAAAATGGCGGGCATGTTAACAGCATCACTGAGGACTGGCAGAATGCAGCATTTCCAGGCCTTGCTGCGAGAGATGCTGCATTCTGCTGTTGCGGGCACTGGCAGAGGAATTTTCACCCACAGCGAAACAGGTGCGAGTACCAATCCTACCGCGCCTGCAAGAAGAGGGTGGTTTGAAGATGTGTTGGTCACTTCAGATATGAAATCATTCTTGCAGCCAACCCATTGACAGCCGCCCTCCAGATCCAGCCTCAGGGAATGCCTAGATCGACAGATGTCCAACTACATCAGGTTAACGGCCAATGTGTACGCTCTGAGAAGCGAATAACCCCTGGACTACTGAGTGTGCAGGCTTGACCTGTGGCCAGAGCTGGCACAATTTGCCATGGAACTCTTGGCTTGCCCCTCGTCGAGTGTCCTGTCTGAAAGGACGTTCAGCACAGTAGGGGGGAGCGTGACCGATAAGCGCACTCACCTAGCTCACGACAGTGTGGACTACCTCACATTTCTAAAAATGAATGAGGCATGGATCTCGGAGGAATTCAACACCTGTAACGACCATGTTTAATTTAATTTCCTCGTAATAAACCCTGTTAATGGCTGTATCTAACAGCACTTGCACCCCAATAACCCGTTTTCTGGAATTACAGAGCTGTATAATGGCAATTTGGATCCGCAGTCAGTGCAGCAAGGTGTAATAGGATTGTTCCGATGTACTGTGGAATGATTCCTCCCTATCCTTACCCTGAACTTCTATTCAGCAAATCAAAAGTTTTCAACTCTTTCCTAGCACTGTCCCTAGTGCCTGATGATGTCTCTCCCTGCACTAAGTACACTGGAAAATGTCTGAATCCAAGATGGCTGCGGCTTGGCTGCTGATTGGCTGCATGCATGGCATTGTGGGTGATCCCTCATTCCCAGAATTCCTAGCTCCATGTCCTAACATGTGCAGCAGCGATTTTAGGAAAAAATGCAATTCATTACCACAAAGCATAAGGAAATTCGGGTTCGGTGCGAATCAAATTTCTCCTGAAATTCGGATCGAACTCCACTTTGTCAACTTCGATTCGCTCATCTCTAGTAGAGACCATCCGACAGAAGAGTGTGATGAGCCATCAGTTTAGATGTGATCTAAACTTTTTGGATACGCTCAGACCTTGAATCAAAGATAAGATGATAAATGGTGGCTAATAGTTCAGAGTTTGCCCATATCATTACAAGAAAAGGAAAGTCCCATCTGCTAATGGAGCAGATCACTTTCTTTTAGGGTATTTCACTTTTGTGTTAAGTCTGATGGTATGACCCAAGGTTTCAATAGTGTCCATCTATCATGTCCTTAATGACCCCTAATGTTTGGTCCTCTCTAATCTTTTTAGTAAAAAATGTACCTTGTGGCCTTAAAACATGAGAATCTATATCTGTATCCCATTAATAATGTGAGTAAATCAGCAGAGATATGAAAAAGCCTTAGATACATTATCATAAATATCGGATGTGTTTGTCATTATTACAATTGCAATATAAGTGACACATCTTCAATTTGATTGACCAAAGCTATCAGTCAAGAAGATATAACTCTTCACATGGATTGACCAAAGGTGTCAGCCAAGAGGAGATACCTCTTCAATTGGATTGACCAAAGCTGTAAGGCAAGAGGAGATACCTCTTCAATTGGATTGACCAAAACTGACAGCTAATAAGAGATATCTCTTCAATTGGATTGACCAAAGCTGACAGCCAACAGGAGATATCTCTTCAATTGGATTGACCAAAGCTGTAAGGCAAGAGGAGATACCTCTTCAATTGTATTGACCAAAGCTGACAGCCAACAGGAGATAAATCTTTAATTGAATTGACCAAAGTGGTCAATCAAGAAGATATAACTCTTCACATGTATTGACCAAAGGTGTCAGCCAAGAGGAGATACCTCTTCAATAGGATTAACCAAAGCTGTAAGGCAAGAGCAGATACCTCTTCAATTGGATAGACCGAAGCTGACAGCCAACAGGAGATATCTCTTCAATTGGATTTACCAAAGCTGTCAGCCAAGAGGAGATACCTCTTCAATTGGATTTACCAAAGCTGTCAGCCAACAGGAGATACCTCTTCAATTGGATTGACCAAAGCTGTAAGCCAAGAGGAGATTGCTCTACAATTGGATTGACCAAAGCTGGCAGCCAAGATAAGATTGATCTTCAATGGGATTGGCCAAAGCTGTCAGTCAAGAGGAGATACATTTTCAAATGGATTGACTAAAGCTGTTGGTCAGTCTGGCAGCAGCTATGGTATGAGTAAGAACCAATTGTCACCTTCCCCCCTACTCAACCAAGGCCATTGGTGACTCCAAGACTTATTTCTGGCCTGATCTTCCATAAATTTGCAGAAACTGCATTGTTTTATCTGTGTTTATTTCTGCATCTTCCAATAAAATGTCCACAAAAATGACTATAAACCCTCATTGTAGCTTTAAAACGTTGAATCTATTGCCTAAGTAGCATTTCATTCCCTTTTTCTTTTTACAGCTGGAATTATGTCTGGATAGTATTTTGCCAAAACCACAATACTACAGTTTGAGTTTGACAAATGTACGAGTATTGTTGAATTCATGGCTGAGGACAACGGGTTCAATCGACTTCTCTTCCCGGGTCAATTTAATTGCAGAATCATCAAATGCTGAATATTATTTGCGTTAAGTCCAGCTTGTGAACTCTGAGGACTGAGGCTGCTCCATCCAAATTTATTATTCTAATTTTTTTTAGTGATAATTGCCCAGAGCTTTGTATAGATAAGTTAGGATTTGTATGTTGAAGATAAATTCCTTGTTATAGACAGTTCATGTTGCTAAGAAACTCATCAAGAATTTACAAGACAGAGGTCTATTTTTATTTTTGTTATGTTTTACCTGCAATTAAAACTGGAGCTCAATGTCAAGAAAAAATATTTTGCTCATGATAATTAGTGGTAAAAGCTAACCATCTACTTCTTATGATTGGTTTTGATGACTAGTTTATCATGTACGGGCAAAAGCGCAAGCTTTCACACATCTAATTATACTAGACTGAATGCCTCAGCTTCGAGATTCATGGAAAGGCTTCTGGCGCACTGTATTTACTTGTGGTCAGCCATTATCTGTCTCAAGATAATGCCAAAGTCTATCACCAGCATCTAACTCCGTAATGAACATCTTAAAGAGGGTTTTCCAAGACCCTCAAAAAATGTAGGTAAATAAAAAAAGAAACCTTACTCACCTATCTGATAACCCACCATACCAGTGCTGTCCTTGGCCCTGCAACAATAACATCCCTTAATATGCCACATGATCCCTGAAGGCAATCACTGTGGTAAGTGGTCATGTGGGGTAGAAATAAAGACTGGAGGGGAACACTGGTGCTGGAACAGTGGGGGACTGAACAAGTGTGGACGGTTTCTTCTGTTATTCTATAGCACACCCTGCAGTCACCTAAATTGTTGGGGTCTCAGAAAACCTCTTTCAAGGGTGTATTGACACTGAGCAGATTTATTGCAGTGTCGGCAACTGTTGTATTCATGCCTCAAGATGTAATGCATTTCAGGGTACTGTGGGCCCATTTTTTAGAAACAAGACACCTGCTATCTACCCCCCTTGATTTTTTGGAAATTTGGAATTTCTTGTGTTCGATGCAGTTATGCAGCAGAAAATGACTTTCGGAGGATGGAAACTCAATGGAAATTCCCTCCCTTATCACACAAGTTGGATTACATGTTAAGGGAGGGAGGCCCAGAACCTGTATAGTGGCTCACACAGGCGGTACTGAGCTGTAGACATTCAGCTGTGGATTTATTATCTGACTTGCGTCTGAAAAGTGGTGTTAAAAAGTCACAAACTACGGGGGTCATTTACTAAATGATATACAACAGTTTTCTGACATATATCTGTTGCAGATTGCAGCACAAAGGTTATTTGCGCCGCAATCTGTGACTTTTCCCTGCTTACTGTAGGTCTAAAAAAAAGGGGCGTGGTGTGGGCGGGGAAGCAGGCCAGTCTCATTTATAATTTCCTATGCCTGGCGTGGAAAATGGTCTAAATTTAAGCCAGCTGGCTTACATTTAGACCGACGGTGGATTTGCTGACTTTTTTACTTCTACTTTTAGTTGTGACTTTTAGTTTGGATTTTTCAACACCCTCGCCACTTTTTCTAACCGGATGTGGCAAGGGCAGGAAGTTGGCGTGACCAGCTGCCCCGACAAATTTATTTTAATTTACTCCAGTTTTATGGCACAAACGAAGCCATAAATCTACAGTTCTGAGCAGTGGCTTGGTCTGGGGGGTCCCCAACGCTACACTGGGGTCCCCGGACACCGTCGAGGTGTCACTACGAGTTGATACTCTGCGGAAGGGATAGTAAGTCGTGGTGCATCCCTACAGGAAAAAAGTCCAGAAAGTCAGGGTCTGCAGTAAACCAGTGTGCTTCTTTACTGGAGGAACTCAGGTGCTGAATAATACAAGTGAGGCATTGGGCTAGCTTCTCCAGTCTTCTCCCTGGCAGAAGAAGTTTCTGTGCTGAGGAAAGGCCTGAGCTAGCTTTCCCTGTCTTCCTATCAGAAGGCTGGTACCCTGGCCAAATCTTGGAGGTCCACAGTCCATAGCTCAGTAGTCAGGGTTGCTCTTTGGTCACAGGGCTGGTGACCCATGGTATGTAGCAGCATATCCCTGTCTCAACGTCTTCTTCTGGTCACTCATGCAGACTGGCAGAGTCTCCCCTCCAAGCACTGTTCCCTAACTGCAGAACACTAGGGCCTCTGACTGCTCTCCTTATATACAGTTTTAGCTGGACTGGAACCTTCTAGTGGGAGGTATGGAGTGGAGAAGCTCTGCACAAACAGATACATTGTAACACTTTCTGTCCCTCATAGACTTACATTACAGCTTCAATGATACTCAATGGCAAGGACACAGCAGGTTTTTCCAGACAAAAACAAGTTTCCAGACATAACAACAGAGCTAAACCAAACAGTCAAAAGGTCAGTCTGTCTGGGTTTGGTGGTAAACAAGTCTGGCTTTGTCCCTCCAAAACAGGTTCTTCTTCAAACTCTATGGCAGATGTGAAAAATTACCAGCTTCTCATTCAAAGTCTCTCAATGTTCATTAACCCTTTCCACAGAGCCTCACAAATACAGTGCAAATTAACAGGATATATATCACAACATACATATAAAATGCAGTAGCACAGTAATAAACAGTATAAGTTAACCCCTTCAAGAGAAATAAAGTAAGACGTGTTAACTTTACTGTACATAGGGGAAATAGGCAAATGTCCACAAATGTCCAGTTTTTACAGTACCCTTTGCTCCAGGGCACCACACCTCATTATAAGTTAGGTGCATCCTCCGGTGGCACAGGGGATATCAAGACGTGGAAAGCACTGGTCCTAATAAATCATCCCCTCAGCCCGCTGCTGTATGGGGCATTATTAGGAAAATGCTTCTAGGACGGAATGCCCTGGTTATTTGGCATCTTTTGTAGTATTTCATGGATTTGTAGGGTGTCTAACTCTGTATGCTTCCATGTTGAATAGGAGACACATAGAGCTACAGTGGGCCGCCATAAGGAGCCATACACATTGGAAGCACCGTAATAGAGTCACATGCACAGGAGTGGACTGAGATGTTTACAGTGGCCATGGCAAAAATTAAAAGTGGCCCTATTTTGTAGTGGGTCCCAAATTGATAGAAGGCAGGGTCAAAACAAGTAGGCAGAGCCAATAATACCATAGTGCAGCACATTATACCACCCCAGCAGAGCCACATACCACAGTGCATCACACAATACTGCCCCAGCAGCACAAAATACCTCCCCAAAAAATGCCCCTCTGGGGTGGCCAGCGCCCCCTACTCTAGTTGCCTTAGGATGACCATACATTTAAAGTCCGAAGGGGAGCATCAGATCATTACTTACCATGGCTTGTGGCTGTGAGGAGAGCTCAGGTGGCCCCCTGGGCATCGGCCCGCTGGGAAGTTTTCCTGTAGGGTCTATGGCCAGTCCGCCCCTGCACATGCATGATTCAGAGGTCATCCCATGAAATGTATTACTATGCAATGAATAGGCCATTTCAAATGAAATAATATTGTAATATATGTACATTCAATAAAATATTGTTAGTTTTTTTATGTACATTACATTTATTCTCCTTTAGCTACCCCTTGTGCTTCTCCTGTGGCCTCAATTCTGGTCCGCCTTCTGTTGAATTAAGTGGTGGACCGACTCTTTGCCCCCTCAGAGAGGGCACAGTGATCTCTTAGAGAAAGATGCCCATCTTTCATTCATTTGTTTTACTTCTAAATTCATAGACATACAGTACATACTGTAGTTATATCTCTAGACAGTGTAAGTGGATATGGGTAGTGGCGTATGGGGGGGCGTTGACGCGGGCGCAAAATTGCAGGGGGCGCCAGGCAGCCGGCACTTCAATGAGGGCTACAGGAGCCTATGGCTCCCGTCCCCTCCGTTCTTCCTCGTGGCTTCAGGAGAGTGGCCTGAAGCCTATGAGGCAACAGAGCGACTGTAGTGACTAGAATGGAGTTGCTCCTGGCAGGTATGAAGTCAGGGGAAGAGGTGGAGCCTTGTCATAAATGGGGCGGGGCCTCACAATGTGCGGGAGATTTTATAGAGCAGGCTGTTGGACAGAGGAGCAGAGGCTGCAGGTGGCTGTGTGGAGGAGAATGGGGATATTATTTACATGGGACTGTATACTGGAAGGGCTGAAGGTGGGGGGGGGGTGATAATATTTTAAATGGGACTGTATCTTGGAGGGATTGAAGGTAGGAAGAGTGATGAATTTTACATGGGACTGTATGCTGGAGGAGTTGAATGCAGGAAGAGTGATGAATTTTACATGGGATTGTTTGCAAGAAGGGCTAGAATAAAGGGGGAGTGATGTATTTTACATGGGACTGTATGCTGGAGGGACTGAAGACCAGGGAGTGATGTACCTTACATGGGACTGTATGCTGGAGGGACTGAAGACCAGGGAGTGATGTACCTTACATGGGACTGTATGCTAAAGGGGCTGAAGGCAGGGGGAGTTATGTATTTTACATGGGACTGTATGCTGGGGGGCTGAAGGGGGCCATAATTATGACTATAATACTACAGAGGGGGCCATTATATATTCTAATTATACAGAGGGCATTTGTCACTACCAGAGTTTTGAGGAGTTCTCACAGCTCTGTTTCTCCGCCCCTGTGATGAGGTCTTTACTTTCATTTTCACTCCTTTCCCTCTTCCCAGCTGTTCCTTCTCTGATTGATTCCTCTTTCTTTAACCACTTCCCGACCGCCTAACGCACAACTGTGTTCTCGCGGCGGTCGGGCTGTTCTGGGGCGCCGCAGAAGTGCGTCATCTCGCGAGACGCGAGATCTCCTGTGAACGCGCGCGCACGCGTGCGCGCGTTCACAGTAGCGCGCGTCTCAGGAGTTTAACTACAGCCTGCCAGCGATGATCCATCACTGGCAGGCTGTAGATGCGATATAAATCGCATCAAACAAGTATATCAGACGCTGTTTTGTGAACAGCGTCTGATATACCTGCTACCTGGTCCTCTGGTGGTCCCATTTGCTGGGATCGACCACCAGAGGACCAGGTAACACAGTAAAGTTGCACCAAACACTACACTAACCCCCCCACCCCCCCCCCTCACCTATTAACCCCTTGTTAACCCCTTGATCACCCCATCTAGACCCCCTGATCACCCCCCTGTCATTGATCACACCCCTTGTAAGGCTCCATTCAGACGTCCATATGTGTTTTGCGGATCCGTGGATTCACGGATCCGCGGATCGGATCCGCGGATCTGCGAATCTACAGATCCTCAAAAACACGGACACCGGCAATGTGCTTTCCGCATTTTGCAGATCCGCACATTGCCAGAACTATATAGAAAATGCTTTTTCTTGTCCGCAATTGCGGACAAGAATAGGACATGTTCTATATTTTTGCGGAACGGAAGTGCAGACCCGGAAGCGCGGATCCGTAATTCCGGATCCGAGCGGGACAAAATCTGTCCCCATAGAAATGAATGGGTCCGCAATTCCGTTCTGCAAACAGAATTGCGGACGTGTGAATGGGGCATAAGGGTCCCTTATCACCGCCAGTTAGTTAGCTACTTGTTAGGTAGCTAGCGCCCAGCCCACCGCACCGCAGTCACTGATTTTGGCAGAGATTTTTTCATCCACATTGATTGATGCGAATGAATAAATCTGTGCCGTTCATTTTTTTTTTTTTTCAGCCCAGAAGCTGAACGGAAAAAAAAAATCTCATTACCCGTATGCTCAATAAAAGGAGAATCGCAGAAACTCCTCATGCTGGCCATACGTGTAATGATTGCGGAGACCCCTAAAATGCCAGGGCAGTACAAACAACTCACGTGTGACCCCATTTTAGAAAGAAGACGGCCCAAGGTATTCCGTGAGGGGTATGGCGAGTTCATGTAAAATTTTATTTTTGTCACAAGTTAGTGGAATATGAGACTTTGTAAAAATAAAAATAAAAATCAATTTCCGCTAACTTGTGCCAAATTTTTTTTTCTGTGAACTTGCCATGCCCCTCACGGAATACCTTGGGGTGTCTTCTTTCACAATGGGGTCACATGTGAGGTATTTATACTGCCCTGGCATTTTAGGAGTCCTAAAGCGTGAGAATCCAAATGCGTAAAATGCCCTGTGAAATCCTAAAGGTACTCATTGGAATTAGGGCCCTTTGCGCATCTTGGCTGCAAAAAGTGGCACACATGTGGTATCGCCGTACTCAGGAGAAGTAGGGCAATGTGTTTTGGGGTGTATTTTTATATATTCCATGCTGGGTGAGAGAAATATCTCTGTAAATGACAACTTTTTAAATTTTTTTATTCAAAGTTGTCAATTTACAGAGATATTTCTCTCACCCAGCATGGGTATATGTAAAAATACACCCCAAAACACATTGCCCTACTTGTCCTGAGTACGTCGATACCACATAAGTGACACTTTTTTGCAGCCAAGATGCGCAAAGGGGCCCAAATTCCAATGAGTAACTTTTAGGATTTCACAGGGCATTTTTACGCATTTTTCTTCTCACGCTTTAGGACCCCTAAAATGCCAGGGCAGTATAAATACCCCACTTGTGACCCCATTTTGGAAAGAAGACACCCCAAGGTATTCGCTGAGGGGCATAGTGAGTCCATGAAAAATTAAACTTTTTGTCAAAAGTTAGCGGAAAGGGAGACTTTGTGAGAAAAAACTATAAAAAAATCAATTTCTTGTGCCAAAAAAAAAAATTTCTATCAACTCGCCATGCCCCTCATGGAATACCTTGGGCTGTCTTCTTTCCAAAATGGGGTCACATGTGGGGTATTTATACTGCCCTGGCATTTTAGGGGCCCTAAAGCGCGAGAAGAAAAATGCTTAAAAATGCCCTCCTAAAAGGTACTCATTGAATTTGGGCCCTTTGCATCTTGGCTGCAAAAAGTGTCACTTATGTGGTATCGCCGTACTCAGGACAAGTAGGGCAATGTGTTTTGGGGTGTATTTTTACATATACCCATGCTGGGTGAGAGAAATATCTCTGTAAATTGACAACTTTGAATAAAAAAAATTAAAAAGTTGTCATTTACAGAGATATTTCTCTCACCCAGCATGGGAATATATAAAAATACACCCCAAAACACATTGCCCTACTTCTCCTGAGTACGGGGATACCACATGTGTGACACTTTTTTGCAGCCAAGATGCGCAAAGGGGCCCTAAAACCAATGAGTACCTTTAGGATTTCACAGGGCATTGTTACGCATTTGGATTCTCACGCTTTAGGTTCCCTAAAATGCCAGGGCAGTATAAATACCCCACATGTGACCCCATTGTGGAAAGAAGACACCCCAAGGTATTCTGTGAGGGGCATGGCGAGTTCACCGAATTTTTTTTTTTTGGCACAAGTTAGCGGAAATTGATATATATATTTTTTTTATTTTGTTTTTTACAAAGTCTCATATTCCACTAACTTGTGACAAAAATAAAATTTTACATGAACTCACCATAACCCTTACGGAATACCTTGGGGTGTCTTCTTTCTAAAATGGGGTCATATGTGGGGTATTTATACTGCCCTGGCATTTTAGGGGCCCCTAAAGCGTAAGAAGAAGTCTGGAATCCAAATGCGTAAAAATGCCCTGTGAAATCCTAAAGGTACTCATTGGTTTTAGGGCCTTTGCGCACCCAGGCTGCAAAAAAGTTCCACACATGTGGTATCACCGTACTCAGGAGAAGTAGCGCAATGTGTTTTGGGGTGTATTTTTATATATACCCATACTTTGTGTGAGAAATATCTCTGTAAATGACAACTTTTTAATTTTTTTTATACAAAGTTGTCAGTTTACAGAGATATTTCTCTCACCCAACATGGGTATATGTAAAAATACACCCCAAAACACATTGCCCTACTTCTCCTGAGTACGGCGATACCACATGAGTGACACTTTTTTGCAGCCTGGGTGTGCAAAGGGGCCCAAATTCCAACGAGTACCTTTAGCTTTTACATGGCTGCTCACAATTTAGCCCCGCCCAAAATGCCAGAACAGTAAACACACCCCACAAATGACCCCATTTCGGAAAGTAGACACCCCAAGGTATTCACAGAGGGGCATAGTGAGCCCGTCTGAGATTTTTTTTTTTTTTGCCAGAAGTTAGCAGTAATGAAAACTTTATTATATTTTTTTTTACTCAGAAAGTGTCATTTTTCGCTAACTTGTGAAAAAAGATCAAATGATACATGAACTCACCATGCCCCTCCGTGAATACTTTGGGGTGTCTTCTTTCTAAAATGGTGTCATTTGGGGGGTATTTATACTTTCCTGGCATTCTAGCACCTGAAGAAACATGACAGGTGCTCAGAAAGTCAGAGCTGCTTCAAAATGCCGAAATTCACTTTTTTGTACCATGGTTTGTAAACGCTATAACTTTTTACCCAAACCAATAAATATACACTTATTGGATTTTTTTTTTTATCAAAGACATGTAGAACAATAAATTTAGAGAAAAATTTATATACAAATGTAGTTTTTTTTTAAAAAAAATTACAATAGAAAGTGGAAAATTTCATTTTTTTGCAAAAATGTCGTTAAATTTTTATTAATAGCAAAAAAAGTAAAAATGTCAGCAACAATGAAATACCACCAAATGAAAGCTCTATTAGTGAGAAGAAAAGGAGGTAAAATTCATTTGGGTGGTAAGTTGCATGACGGAGCAATAAACGGTGAAAGTAGTGTAGTGCAGAATTGTAAAAAGTGGCCTGGTCATTAAGGGTGTTTAAGCTAGGGGGGCTGAAGTGGTTAAATCACCCCTTTTCCTGTTTAACCCTGCGGGTTATATTTCTCATCTTTAGTTGTGTCAGCCGCTGGAGTCTCTACACTTGTGTGGTTTCTTTTCACTGGACATGTGTTTTGCTGAAGCAAGCAACATCGGATATTGTCTGCTGAGATTGGATCTGTCTTCACTGCTGCTGCAGCCCCTACAGATAAGTTTTCAGACATTGTTGGTTTTGTTTATTTGCTGACTGGATCCGAGGCGACCCCGGTTCCGTCCGTATACTGAGCAGTGAGCCGGTGGCCGTGCCCCCCCCCCTTTATCATAAGGGTTTTAGGTCTCACTCAGCCTTAGGTACGCGGGCATGCCTTGACCCACCATCAGGGTCTGGGCATGTGCATAGCAGCGCAGGGAGAGCTCTTAGGGTCTGACAGGGGTTACCTTTTATGCTCCCTAGTTTGGGTCCGCTCAGTAGCTTGTGCACTGATTGTACTCCTGTTATTCGCATATACCCGTGACAGCATTATACTTATGGGCACTACGGGGGGAGGGGACGTCTGTTATCTGAGGATGATAGTAAAGTGAGAGATCAAAAAAAAATTCAGTGAAACTCTGCAGAGACGCGGCTGAAAGAACCACCATGATACCTTCTATCTTTGAATGAAGACACTAAGGAAAGTCCACAACCCAGGAGATGTCACTGGATGTAACAGGTATGGTGCTGTATGTATGTTATGTCCATCCAAATATCTGTTATAGGGGGGTGGATATAGGATTTGGCCCACCCTGCCGCATGCTGGACCCAGACTTCAGGTCACACTGTGCGTGTTCTGAATTCTGCGGCCTCACACCCATCTACTACATTATCTGTACTCAGAGAGCTATCACTGTGTTATCTGTGGTGTTACATAGGACTGCAGTGGACATCTACTGCATTATCTGTACTCAGAGAGTTATCACTGTGTTATCTGTGGTGTTACATAGGACTGCAGGTAACATCTACTACATTATCTGTACTCAGAGAGTTATCACTGTGTTATCTGTGGTGTTACATAGGACTGCAGGTGACATCTATTACATTATCTGTACTCAGAGAGTTATCACTGTGTTATCTGTGGAGTTACATAGGACTGCAGGTGACATCTATTACATTATCTGTACTCAGAGAGTTATCACTGTGTTATCTGTGGTGTTACATAGGACTGCAGGTGACATCTATTACATTATCTGTACTCAGAGAGTTATCACTGTGTTATCTGTGGTGTTACATAGGACTGCAGGTGACATCTATTACATTATCTGTACTCAGAGAGTTATCACTGTGTTATCTGTGGTGTTACACAGGACTGCAGGTGGCATCTACTACATTATCTGTACTCAGAGAGTTATCACTGTGTTATCTGTGGTGTTACATAGGACTGCAGGTGACATCTACTACATTATCTGTACTCAGAGAGTTATCACTGTGTTATCTGTGGTGTTACATAGGACTGCAGGTGACATCTACTACATTATCTGTACTCAGAGATAGCACTGTGTTATCTGTGGTGTTACATAGGACTGCAGGTGACATCTACTGCATGATCTGTACTCAGAGAGCTATCACTGTGTTATCTGTGGTGTTACATAGGACTGCAGGTGACATCTATTACATTATCTGTACTCAGAGAGCTATCACTGTGTTATCTGTGGTGTTACATAGGACTGCAGGTGACATCTATTACATTATCTGTACTCAGAGAGTTATCACTGTGTTATCTGTGGTGTTACATAGGACTGCAGGTGACATCTGCTACATTATCTGTACTCAGAGAGTTATCACTGTGTTATCTCTGGTGTTACATAGGACTGCAGGTGACATCTATTACATTATCTGTACTCAGAGAGTTATCACTGTGTTATCTGTGGTGTTACATAGGACTGCATGTGACATCTACTGCATTATTTGTACTCAGAGAGTTATCACTGTGTTATCTGTGGTGTTACATAGGACTGCAGGTGACATCTATTACATTATCTGTACTCAGAGAGTTATCACTGTGTTATCTGTGGTGTTACATAGGACTGCAGGTGACATCTACTGCATGATCTGTACTCAGAGAGTTATCACTGTGTTATCTGTGGTGTTACATAGGACTGCAGGTGACATCTATTACATTATCTGTACTCAGAGAGTTATCACTGTGTTATCTGTGGTGTTACATAGGACTGCAGGTGACATCTACTGCATGATCTGTACTCAGAGAGCTATCACTGTGTTATCTGTTGTGTTACATAGGACTGCAGGTGACATCTACTGCATTATTTGTAAAAAAGGGGTGTGGTCACAGGTTGGAAGGGGGCGTAATACTTGGCTTGCCCTGGGTGCTGGCAACCCATGCTACACCACTGGATACGGGGGCAGCATTGCATGCCATAACGCTATTTATTAATGGAATCATTAAGACTGTGTGCAAGGGATTATTTTCTTTTTTTTAACATCTTTTTTTTGAGTTTCAATAGCAAATACAGAAATAAAAGATAAATACAAATACAATAAAAATTACAATAAAAATACAATAAAAATAAAAAAATAACCAAAGGGGGATCCACACATCATGTAATTTTTAATTTTCCCAGTGTACCCTTTATGACTTTTTCAAGTATCAGGAAGTATGACGTAATGGGTCCATGTAGGAACAAATCTCCTCTTGAGTGAAATCTTGGCGAAGAGTCCCCAGACCTTGGGGAGGGGAGTAAAACAGGAGAATGGACCGCGGCATGGAAGGGGTTAAAACTGCTGACATCTGCAGCACAGATGTCAGCAGTTTTTAGCAGAGTGTCAGCAATGTGCTGACACTCTGCTAAAGCCTAAAGCCACTGGACCAGAAGAGAAACATTACAGAGGAGGCGGGCGGGGGATCGCTTTTGCGATCCCGCCTGCCTCACTGCCCGCCTTCCGCACCGCCTGTGCCTCCTGCAACCACCCAATATGATTGGGGGCTGCAGGAGGGGTTAAAATATAAAACTTAGGGAACAATTAGTCTCTGATCCCCACAGTCTGATCAGAGATTGCAGAAAGCACAGCAAACCGCAGGTCTGAATTGACCTGCGGTTTGCTGCGATCACCGATACAGGGGGGTCACATGACCCCCCTCGGCATTGTGACAGGATGCCTGATAAATGATTTCAGCAGGCATCCTGTCCCCATTAACCCCTGCAGCGCCACAATCTTCTTTTATTCACATGACGTACCGGTACGTCACGTGTCCTGAATGGGTTAAAGGGATTTTCCAAACTCCTGATATTGGAAACCTATTCTCTGGATAGACTATAAATATCCAATTGGTGAGCGTCCAACTCTCCCCCGATCAGCCATTACCTGCAGTCTCCAGCAGTAGAACTAACACTTTAAATGGAACAGGAAGCACAGCTCCGTTCAAAGTGTAGTGGCTGTGCTGGGTTACTGCAGGTCAGTTTCCATTCACTTCAATGGGAGCGGAGATGCAGTAACCCAGCACAACCACTACACTTTGAACGGAGCTGTGCTTCCTGTTCCATTTAAAGTGCTAGTTCTACTGACGGAGGCTGCAGGTAGTGGCTGATCGGTGGGGGTGGGGAGAGTCGGACCCACACTGATTGTATAGTAATAGCCTATCCTGAGAATAGGCCAATAATATCAAGAGTTTGGAAGACCCCTTTAGAGGGTTTTAATATGAATTAGAAAAAGAAATAAATATCTGGAGTAATGTACACCATTATTTTAACTTTAACTGTTTAAATGCCCCCCAAAAATGCTGTTCTCCAGTACAATTTTCACCCTTACTTACCTCTCTGCAGCTCCGGTTTCTTCAGTTTTTTTATGGGCAGACAGCTGCTGGTCCTATTTGACTAATAATCACTTGCATTTGTAGTGCCGAAGGGCTGCGGGCAACAGATGATTGTGGGGGGTGCACGGCTTTGGACCCATACTGAGCAGATATTAAAGCGGTTGTGCCACGAAAAATATTCTACAGTTTTCAAACCAGCAAATGGATCTGAATACTTTTGTAATTGCCTGTAATTAAAATTTTTGCTTATTTCTTTGTCCGGCTCACTGAGATTGTCGCACATGCTCAGTTTCATCCTTCAACTACCTGCTGAGCTGTGATAGGGAGAGCTAAGACACGCCCCCCTGAGCTGCAGCAGAAAGAACACTCCCCTTGAGCTATCAGCTTGATATAAATCTAGCAGAGCAATGACTGGTGAGTTACAGGGCTGGTTCTAGCTTTGTTATAAAGAGATTGCCATATACTGTATAATGTCTGATTTACATTTTTTAAATTAATAGTCGTAGAACCCCTTTAATGACCCATTCTCAGAATAATTCAATAACATCTGGAGCCTGGGAAACCCCTTTAAAGAACGCCTAAAGTAAAGGTTGAACAGCAAAGTCCTAAAGTTTTGAAATAATGATTTTTTTCTATTGTCTATATTGTCAATCACAGCATTATTCCTCCGAGAATTGCAATCTGTGTCTTTGGCAAAAAGTCCCATTTACTGCACAACGGCCTCTTCTTCGCCATCCATTGCCCCTGCTTGTCATTGATTTATAATTATAGGAAATATATTACCCAGTAACGTCTGAACAGAAGCACCGCGAGCCTCTCGGAGCCTTGGATGAGGGAGAGAATTGATCCATTCCCTTGCACAGCTCCCAGTGACTCCCTCCCATTCCTAGACTCGCAGCAGCGACTCTTAACAGGAAGCAAAGGCAAGCAATCAGTCTTGTTCTCAGCGGGGGTTTGCACACAAGCGACGCGCTCCGTCTGCTGTTTATAAGAAATAAATAAATAAAATGATCATTAGCACTTATAGTAAAAACATCTACTCAGCCGCCGCCGCTCGCTGCAGAATCTGCTGCTCTTTTTTTATTAATTTATTTACTTTTTTTTTTTATTTAACTTTTTATTTTTCAAAAATTCACATCATTTTCTATTAGAGTATGCATCTGTTTTCCCCAGCTCCCGGTATGATTTACTATGCCAGATAACAGCCATGGACTGTGATTAGTTTTCTCATTAGTGCGTTAATATATGTTGTAAAATTTGACACTTTAAAGATACAACACCAAATGTTGCAGTCAAGCTGCCCGGGCCTTCGGCTTTTTTTAAATTTTTAAGGCGTAGGATGCACGCCATTCACTTCCCATTTGCACTTTTATTAAGCGCTTGATGCCTCATTTATAGTTTTGCATTTAAACTATGTTTTACGATTCATTTCTTCAGTGTAAGATATACCGGAGATTTTTTTTTTTCCCTCTTAAAGGCTATGTACAATGATTGCATTTTACTCTTTTTGGGCTAAAAATCTTTTTTTTTTTTCCAATTGGTCTTTATAAAAAAAAAAATGTAAGCCACTTCTGAGAAATTCTGAGAAACAGAAGTTTAAAAAATCTGTCTATTTACAAGCTGTCACTTGACTACTACACGTCATCTGACAGCTCATGTGCAGCTCTTATCATTGATCTCCTGACCTCATAAACTCTCATTACAGCTCACTTCATCCATTGTGTAGTGGCCGCGTTGAGGCACTGCCACTCAGCTCCTACAGTATTTTGGTAGATGACCAGCAGTACTGTGGCACCGGAAACTACACAACGAACTGGCTCTTCCATCTACAGTACAATTTCTACCACAAAATTGCTGATTGGTGGCAGATAGTGGAGTTGGACCCCCAGTTGTCAGATGACCCGTCCCTGAGGATAGTTCATCGATATCTAAGTATTGGAAAACCCTTTGAAATTATAACTCTGCCTATAGCTACCACTAGGGGGAGCTAATCGCATACATACCAATTTCCATCAATTTCATGGTAGATGGAGAGAGAAGCACAAGGTACCATCCATTGTGTAGTGGCCGTGTCGAGGTACTGCAGCTCAGCTCCTATTCTGGTAGATGACCAGCAGTACGCCGACACCGGAGACTATACAACAAACTGGGCCTTCCATCTACTGTATAGTTTCTACCACAAAATTGCTGATTGGTGGCAGATAGGGGAGTTGGACCCCCAGTTGTCAGATGACCCGTTCCTGAGGATAGTTCATCAATATCTAAGTATTGGAAAACACTTTAAATGATAACTCTGCCTATAGCTACCACTAGGGGGAGCTGATCGCATAAATGCCGATTTCCATAACTTCCAATACGATAAGCTCAACCTCCACAACCATGCGCCAAGAAGCTGGAGAAGCAGTCCAGTGCTTGTCCCCCTTCCACCACAAGCTCCATGGCAATCACATGGTTAGTCTATATGCGTGAGGCTTGCACAGGCCATGACACCTTGTACCAGGTATAGTGCTGCATATCAGTTCTGCCTGGTGCATCCCTTTAATTCCGAAATCCTTTTTTTTTAAAGTAGATTCTTCGAGAGCTATTAAAATGAGGAAGCTCAAGGAGTAAGATGGAGCTATTTCCATAATAATACCGCCACTGTGATGCTGATTAGTAGCTATTGTTCCCCTGTTGTTCTCTATGAATGCCAACGATGGGAAGGGCAAAGCAACCCAAATGATAAAAGTGCAGTATAAATAATAGAAAGGAAACTGCAAAGGCTTCTTATGTAAATGATGCCCTTACACAACAAGCTCATGGGCCACGGCAACAGTGGTATAAGATGACGACCATGTACGAAGTAAAGCAGAAATCAGAGCTGTTACTCCGGGGATACAAATCAACCATTCCTTTAAGTAACATGCACCCTATAGACTTTCCAGCAAAGAGATGGACGCCCAGGAGGTCGGTCACCCATGGGTTGTTTACATATAGAAGATGCTTCTTCCCTACATTTCCTCAACATATCTCAAGATCTGATAGTAATAAATATTAGGTAAGTACAGGTAGCTCACCTACAGTATGTCACCAGGTGATCTAGCAATAGATCTACCCCTGGTACCTATCAGTAATAAATATTAGGTAGGTACAGGTAGCTCACCTACAGTATGTCACCAGGTGACCTAGCAATAGATCTACCCCTGGTACCTATCAGTAATAAATATTAGGTAGGTACAGGTAGCTCACCTACAGTATGTCACCAGGTGACCTAGCAATAGATCTACCCCTGGTACCTATCAGTAATAAATATTAGGTAGGTACAGGTAGCTCAAAATCACAGAAAATAATGCACTATAATAATAGATGCAAGCATAAGATATGGACTAAGCCCTCATTCTTGATAAAATCTGAGATACTTGGTAACAAGGGGCAGCACACCATATGTGCGGGGACTGTGCTCCTGAAAAATGCGCCACAGCATGAATAGGTTAGCATAGGAAACAGCCTGAACTGAGACCACCTTGTCGCCTGGTAGGTGGGCTTAGATGAATTTTGATCAAAATGTATTGACCAAGTGTCTTAGATTTTTATCAAGAGTGTAATATATCAGGACAGACACTGATGTCCCTTCCAAAAGGGTGGTGGGTCAGTACCGAATTGGGGGGTCCGTAAGTCAAGGGCTCCGGGTAGCAGCAGACCCCTCACAATGATTGCTTAGCAATCGGACAGAGCCATTCATTTGATCACAGAGACAACTGTGTAATCTGCAATCACAGCCCCTGCCCGAGCCTTCCCTGCTTAACTGTAGAACAGGATGATCCCGGAAAGAGGTGCCACTTAAAGGAGCTTGGCCTCAATGCAAAATCAGTAACGTGCCGTTTACAGTACTGGTGTTTTATGTGGCAGAAGCCTTGTGTGTCCTAATAAACTGGGGCACTCGTGAATTGCGCCCCTTGGATTCATCATCAGCCGCCATTGACTCAAGATGCATTAAGCGAATGAATCTTCAGCCTAGAATTCTGCAGAGAACAATTAACGCTCCCTTCATTAGTCAATGTCCAGCCGTCCCTCAGCCGCTGTTTACAGCAAATGAACTTGACACGAAAAGAGGATTCCTGAGCCGCGGACCCGGGAGCGGATGGGTGCAGCGCAGACGCCAAGTAAAACTGCAACTACAAAATCGTTTTTATGCTCCATAAACAAGTTGTGATTTACAAAGGGAGAAGAGCGCAGAGATTAAAGCGGGATGGAGCGTGTTTCCGACAAGATAACCGCCATTTGTGAGATAAGACGCAGATTCATTCTTCTAATCTTTAATGGGGTCGCTGTTTACAAGCTTATTAAACATTCTGAAGGATAAATGTTTATAAAGGAGACATTAAACGCGTGCGGGATTATGAGACGCAGGATCCGAGCCTTTATGTCGAGAGAAATTAACTTTTATTGGGTTCTTTTGAGGGGTAAATACTTCACAAGGACCTTTTCACATTCAGACATGTCTGTTCCAGTAAATATTCGCCATGAAATAACCAGTTACTTACATTCTGTGCTGTGTCCTTTTATTATTCCTCATAGAAATGCATTAATAATCTGATACGGTGGCATTACTATTCCCCTTTTATGTTTCAAAGGCATTTATTGTAGTTTTATACAATACCATAAAACAGTACAATGTGTGTACATGGTAGAGGGCAAAATTTCCAGTCAAATAAACAAATCAAACAAATAAAAAGAAAGAAAAACAATATCAGGGGTAGCGTCCAATTAATGTTGCGTCGGTATAATACATGTTGAGTTCCATCAGAGTTCCGAGCAGAGAGAGAGATTGGTGGAATGAGGGGAAGACGACCAAGGCTCCCAGACTTTTTCGAAGAGGGCAAATGTACCCGTGTGGATAGCTGTTAGCCGTTCGTACAAGTGGATCCTGTTGATCCTATCGAGTACTGCCTGATAGTTCAGCGACAGTGAACGCCACTGAAAAGGAATATGAATCCTGGCGGCTAGTAAAACATATTGGGCTAGTTTGAATCTAGCGTGTGTCAACCCAGATGGCCTATGGCCTAGAAGAAGGGAAGGCACATACCAGCAGGGATGAAAGTAGGTTGCTAATGCGACTCCAAAAATTGGAGGCCTTGGGACATGTCCACCAAGTATGCAACATTGTGCCCTCCTCCCCGCACCCCCGAAAGCAGGTAGAGGGAACCTCAGGGTAAATGTGGTGTAATTTGGCAGGTACCAGATACGTTCAGTGCAGGACTTTTATTGAGGTCTCCGCCAGGGTAGTTTGCCATGACCCTTTGGAGAGTGTCTAGGAGCGTTGGTGCCATTTAGACACAGAGAAATCCTCTAATAAATCTGCCTCCCTCTCCAACATGTATCGTAACTTAGAATCTTCTGGAGGTGCAGAAAAAAAATGAAAATAGCGTAGATCCGGGATAACAGACCCTGCATATATAGAGAGAAAGACAATAGCCTTTCGAAAGGAGTATAGTCAATCTCATGGGTTCCCTCTTTTAAAGAGTGAAGGAATGAAAAAACTCAGCGTACATTAAACTGTTCCCGTTCAGGTGGGGAAATTTTTTCTGTGAAATCTGACAAGGATAAGATAGCGCCCCTTACCAGGAATGCCCGGAGAGAGCACAACTTTTTTTCGACCAACCATAAAAAAGACCCAGTTTGGAGCCCAGGGGGGAAAGCAGGATTGCCAAGGAGATATTCTAGAGGCGATGGCTTAGATTGGAGAGAGTGCTTAAATCTAACTGATCTCCACAGAAGAAGGGAATAGTGTGAGAGTAAAGATTCAGTGCAAAGCGAGGGGGGCAAAGAGGAAGTACTCCAGATGAGGGCTCTCCAAGAGTACGGTGCTATCATTGATTGTTCAAGGGTAACCGATAAAGTTGCACTTGCACAGAGAGGTGTGTCAGAAATAGTTGGGCCAACCTTGCTGCCTTGTAGTACCGCGAGAGGTCTGGTACAGAAAGGCCTCCATGTGCTTTATGTCGACACATTGTAAGCTTGGAAATGTGAGGTCGCTTACGAGCCCATATAAATTTCAAGATGTCTGCGTGGAGAGCCCGTAGGTCAAAAGCTGGTACTGGGATTGGGAGAGTACAGAATAAATAGAAAAGCCTTGGAAGGATCACCATTCTCACTATGTGAATCCTACCCACCCAAGACACCGGTAGGGATTCCCAAGTCTGTAAGTCCTTCCGTATCTTGTTGTACATGGGGGCATAGTTAGTCTTGTAAAGAGAGTCAAGTGTCCCAGTTAACGATACCCCCAAATATGGTAAATAATGTGGTTTATGTTGAAATGGGAATCCGTCCAGTAGGACACTTCGAACTTGAGAAGTGACATTGCACAGTAAAAGCTCAGATTTGGATTGGTTGATTTGTAGGCCTGACGCGGTAGAGAAAGATTTAAGCAGGGACAGAAGGGAGGGAAAGGAGATAATGGGGCTGGTAGGTGTCAGGAGAAGGTCGTCGGCAAACTAGGCTCAATTTGTACTCCACACCTCCGACCAAGACCCCAGCAATATCTGGATGGGATCTTATTTGAATCGCTAAAGGCTCCATAGCCAGGGCAAAAAGGGCAGGGGAAAGAGGGCAACCCTGGCGCGTTCCTCTATAGATCGGGATAGATGAAGCGTGTGAGGAAGGCAGTTTGAGGCTGGCTCGAGGCACAGAATATAATGCCTGAATGGTGGACAGGGAAGGGCCTCTAATACCCATGTGGGAGAGAAGTCGCCAGAGATAGCTCCTTGACACAGTGTCAAAGGCTTTCTCTATATCCAACGCCAATAAGGCTACTGGAGTTGTAGTTCTGTTCACCTCGTGTACCAGCCCAAGACTTTCCGAATGTTGTCAGGGGCTTCTCTGCTAGAGATGAAGCCGACCTGGTCTTTGTGTATCAGGTCTGGGAGAATTCTATTGAGTCTATGCGCCAGGATAGAGGTGAATATTTTATTATCTAAATTCAGGGGGGAAATGGGTCTATAGTTTGAGGGAAGAAGAGGGTCCTTTAGCGGTTTGGGGATCACAGTAATTTTGGCTGACAGGAATTCGGACAAAGGTGTGGAGTCTTGCATCAGGTGATTGCAGTAACGGGTGATGTGGGGGATCAGCTGGTCAGCAATTTTTTTAAAGTAAAGCACTAAGAACCTGTTGGGGCCCGGGGCTTTCCCCAAATTTCAGGGTCTTGATACCACCTCTTCCCCTGTGATGGCACTATTGAGCTCCTCCAATGCCCCAGAGGAGACCTTGGGGAGTGTGGTGGAAGAGAGGAAGTCATCGTCCCTCAGACTGGGGTCACCAGCCTGTGCTGAGTACAAATGCTTGTAAAAGGAGTAAAAGGTGTCGTGTATGATGTCAGGGTGGGAGGTGGTTCGGCCAGATCTCGTACGGATCTGGAAGACTTGGTTGATTCTTTGTATGGCCTTGAGCTGACAGGCCAGCATCTTATCTGGCTTATTGGCATATTTGTAGTAATAGGAGGAAGTCCAGCGAAGGGCCTTCTCCGTATTGTTAGAGGGAAGGACATTTAGCTGCAGTCGTGTTACCTTAATCTCTTTAAGTAAGTATAGATTCGGGGTTCACTGATGGGCTCTCACCAGCCTAGCCAGTCTAGACTCTAGTGTAAACTGGGTCGAAGACCTTTCCTTTTTGAGTCTTGAGGCTACCTGAATATGTCTGCCCGGCATGAAGGCCTTGTGGGATAACCACAAAGTCATGGGATCAATGTCTGGGGTGTTGTTTTCCAAGAAGAAGGTTTTAAGATCCTCCTGCAGGGAGCCAAACACAGTTCTGCGGGTTAATATTGACTTATTCAGTCGCCAAGAGAAAAGAGCAGTGGAACTGACAGCTAGGGCAATGTCAGCCAAGACAATATCATGGTCCAACCAGTAAGAGACTATATGTCTAGAGTAGGTTAGGAAGGGGAGGCAAGAAGAAGAGATCAGTATCAGGTCGATTCGGGTGTATAGTCGGTGGGGTGGGGAATAGTATGTGTATCCCCTCTGAGGGCCATTGTGCTCTCTCCCGGCATCCGCCAATGACAAGGACTCCAGAACTTGTTTAATTTTGGTAGTGTGGGCTGATGGGCGTATCTGAGTGGGAGGAGAGGAGCTATAAAGGACTGGGTTGATAACAAATTTAAAGTCACCACACCACAGTAGCCTGCGAAAAAAGCAATAGGGTCATCAGTAGGTGCATATATATTTACAATGCACAGGGTTTCCTCCCTATAGGTGCACAGAAGTACCACAAATCTTCCATTCGGGTCTATTATGGAACGTAGGGGCGTGAAAGGGAAGGAGTTACGTAGTAGGGTGATCACTCTTCTGCTTTTGGAGACATAAGTGGAGGAGTAGAAGCGTGAATACTGTGGGTGGAAGTATTTAGGATCGAAAGTGGGATTCCTGGAGGCAGATCACATCAGGCAAGTGCTTCACGTAGGTGGAGAAAGCAGACTTACGTTTCCTGGGGCAGTTAAATCCCCTCACGTTGTGTGTTAGTAACTTACACATGGGTTGATGTCAGAGAGTATGCTTAGGGGAAGCTAAGTCCGCCCCATGTGAACTGCCCCAGGTCCGTCACCACCAGTTGCCATCCGTAGCAGCAGTGCATAGTGCAATATTCCGATATGAGCAGTCCCCCTGAAGCAAATAAAAACAAAAGAAACAAAAAGGGAACAAGAAAATTAAAACATAGAACAGGGGACTACTGGAGAATATAGGAGAGAACTGAGCCTTCATAGACCTGAGAAAAATTGGTGGGTAAAGTGGAGCGGGGCGTTGACTCAAACGCGGCCAACCGACCCAGCTCAAAAAACCCGAACTTGGTGGTCAGCATGAGAGTCCATCGTGCCGAGTCCTCGGTAAGTGAAAAATATCAGGTAAACAACATCTGAAGATGAAGGGAGATCAATGACAGAGTGGATGTCCCATCGAGAGAAAAAATAGAAAGCAAACCATGAAATAAGGGGACGTGTCCCCATAACAGGGGAAGATCAGGAGCCGATAATCAGTGATCCCGGTTTCAAGCAGGTGATGAAGGGGCCGATCGCCGTGAGGTAGAGGGTACCATAGTCCAGACCCGTGCTGGTCGCTGAGGTTTCGGAGAAGTCTCTAGAACAGGGTCCTGGTCACATGGAATACCAGCCTTCTGGAGAATCCCAATGCCTTCTGCGGGTGAGCGGATCACATGGTCCCGGGAGTTAGGTTGGAACTTAATCATGACTAAGAGCTGGTGTGCTCGAAACGCGTAGACCAACTGCAGATCCACAGAAGGAGGTTTTTCCTGTTGCACGTTTGAACTTTTGTACCGTAATCAATAAAGGAACGAGAAAAACTGAAAAGAATTTGAAAGTGCTGGATTTGTCTTTTTATATTACACTTATCATTGGCAGATGTTATGCAGTGGTGTCGGTGGACCATCGAAGCCACAGTATGATTGGTTCTGGCTCAACCAAGACGAGGGGTCTAAGGGATCACTTCTTATCAAACCCTTAACAGGGATCTAGACTTCGCTGTAGAGAATCTCAAGGTCAGAATCCCTAGAGTTACTGGAGATGGGGAGATCAGGAATAAAGATGAGCGAATGAAATCCAATGAAGTGGAATTCGATGGGAATTTCAGGATAAATTTGATTCGTGCTTCGCGGTAGCGAATCGATTTAACCTGAAATAGTGTAAAAAACTAAAAATTAATTATACTTACTGCCTCCATTTGCTCGCGACCGGCCGGGCGTCACCTTCTTGATTGAAGATCTCCGGCAGAATCCCATGAGCTGCGGGCCACTCAAGATCTCTTCCCGCATCTTCACGAATGATGGCGGCGGCCGGCCCAGTCACGAGCAAATGGAGGCAGTAAGTATGATTTTTTATTTTTTCTATTAATTTTACAATGTGTTATTACCTTTAGCTGTCGCAATCATGTATGAGCGCGGCATCTGAGGGGGACAATGACGGGTGTGTGGCTATTACAGCTCCCTATCATTGCACCCACTACTTACAAAAAAATGCACTTTGTAATTCATCACGAGGTGAAATTTTTTGCAAAATTCAGCAAAGCAGCCAAATCGAATTTTCCAACTCTACCCAGGAACTATGCCAGGTTTCATAAACAGGAAGGCAGGTCAAGATTGTAGGGACATTTATCAGGAGAGGTAAAGGAGCAAATTTGGGGACTAGAATGAGGTCATCATACAGGGATCACCATGAGTTCAGAGCAGAATAAACAGGTGGACTACACGAAGATCAGGAACAAGGATGAGAACACGAAGGACAATATCAGCACATCACCATACAACAGCAAGCAGATAGGAGCCAAGAAAGGAAACTACTGTGATCAACGAGAAATCGGTGTTAGACCTAGATGGGTTTTAGCAAGCCTTGATGACTACATACAACCGTCGAAGAAAAGGTTAAAAGACTAGTGCAGATTCTGCTAAGGCAGCATAGGATGAGCAAAGGAGAGAAACAACTAACTACCTAGGACCTTGGAGAGGTATGTAATGGCGCCACTTACTGGACATGGACAAAATGATAAAATAATGGCTTCCTGCAGCCACCACTAGGGGGAGTCCAGTGCATACAGTTTCATTATTGAGTTCAATGCATGAACGATGTTCAGTGAGCTCCCCCTAGTGGTGGATGAAGGTAGCCAGAGGTGTCTCATGTAACTTTATGACTGTGTGAAGGGAAGCAGAGGATTTGGAACTCTGTACCAAAAGACAGAGCTTTGTCCACCGTAATAAAGACACTTAGGCCCCTTTCACAAGGGCGAGTTTTCCGCGCGGGTGCAATGCGTGGGGTGAACTCAGGCCCCATAGAAGTGAATGGAGCTGCGGGAAAATCGCAAGCATCCGCAAGCAAGCGCGGATGCGGTGCGATTTTCCCACATGGTTGCTAGGAGACAATCGGGATGGGGACCCGATCTTTATTATTTTCCCTTATAACCATGTTATAAGGGAAAATAATAAAGACCGGGTCCCCATAATAATAGCATTCTAATTACAAAATGTTATGTAAAAAGGGGAAGAGAGTGTTAAAAAAAAAAAAAAACATGAACTCACCTCTTCCTCTTGATCGCGTAGGTTTCGGGATCATTCTTCTTTCTTCATTCTGCTGGGTAAAGGACCTTTGGTGACATCACTGGGTCACATGGGTCACATGGTCCACACAAAAGCTTCCATGATTGGACCATGTGACCCAGTGACGTCACCGAAGGTCCTTCAACCAACAGATATGAAGATAGAAGAATGATCCCGACTCCTACGCGATCAAGAGGAAGAGGTGAGTTCATGTTTTTTTTTTTTTTTAACCCTCTCTTCCCCTTTTTACATAACATTCTGTAATTAGAATGCTATTATTTTCCCATATAACCATGTTATAAGGGAAAATAATAAAAACTACAGAATACTCAACCCGAAACCGGACTTCAGTGATGAAGTCCGGGTTCGGGTCTGGGTACCGAACATGCCGATTTTTCGCACACGTGTGCAAAACGCATCACAAAAGTTTGCACACGCGTGGAAAAATCGCGCATTTTCCCACAATGCACCCGCCTCTGATCCGGGCGTCATTGAAAGAGGCCTTATAAATTCATCGGGGAATCACTTTGGACATTATTTGCATTTAGCACCTGGAAAGGACGGCAATGAACGATCCACCTGCGTTAAACTCCGTGTTTTTTCCCAGCCTGTTTTGACGCCGGCAGATTTCTCTGCCTCCTCACAGAAGTCTCAGTCATTAATCCAAAGCGTGGGACAAAAGCTGCCAAGGCCAAGCCTAGTAAACAGTAATGGGAAAATGTTCCAAAATCATCGTCCACGGCGAGCCTCGTCGGTGGATTAAGCCGCAGTCAGCAGTGATAGAACACTTCATTTTCAGCATCTCCATTACCAACTACAAGTTCCAGTGGAGCACTTAAAGCAACGCTTGCGACTTTCACCGGAGAACCGGCTAAATGGGGGACGATGATCGCGGCTATTAAATTGAATTTAAAATGAATTTTTAATGATGATGGGATGTTGCCAATGCTCTCTCCCTGGGCTGATTTACACCTTAATTGGAACTGGCAGCATTGCTTAGCCGTTTAGGAATCGAAATGGAGAATATGGGCTTGATTTCCATTAACTCACCTTAACCCTGACTGCTGGAAGGGGACTGAGCTCATTAGGAGCCTTCAGAGAACCGCTCGTCTCCCGCAAGGGGCAGCGAGGTAACGACGAGCTCAGAATATGAGCCTCATACAGTATCTGCGCTCAGGTATCAGCCCCTGTACCATGTCTGCATGAATAGATGCATACTGTCCTATGGGCACCGGTTCTATGGCGGACTTAAAGGGGATTGCGCCACGAAAAGCATTGTGCCTTTTCAAACCAGTATCTGAATACTTTTGCAATTGCATGTAATTAAAAATTTTGTATAACCCCTGAGTTATTCAAGGAAATCTATGTGTACAGCGCCACCTGCTGTTAGTCCTTTTCCATATTTCTTGTCCACCTCACTGAGGTTGTCGCACACGTTCAGTTTAAGTCTTCAGTCGTCACCAGCCATATGTTCTGTTAGAAGGTGAGGGAAAGAGCTACAGCGGAAAGACACGCCCCCAGAGCTGTGATAGGGAGAGAGCTGCAGCAGAAAGGACACACACTCTAAGCTGTGATAGGGAGAGAGCTGCAGTAGAAAGGACACATCCCTGAACTGTGATAGGGAGAGAGCTGCAGTAGAAAGGACACATCCCTGAATTGTGACGGAGGGAGAGCTGCAGTAGAAAGGACACATCCCTGAACTGTGATGGGGAGAGAGCTTCAACAGAAAGTATCCACCCCCTGATCTGTGATAGGGAGAGAGCTGCAGCAGAAAGGACAAATCCCTGAGCTGTTATAGGGAGTGAGCTGCAGCAGAAAGGGCATCCCCCTGATCTTTCATAGGGAGAGCTGTAGAAGAAAGGACAAACCCCAGAGCTGTGATAGCAAGAGAGCTGCAGCAGAAAAAACACAATTTGAGCTGTGATAGGGAGTGAGCTGCAGCAGAAAGTACACACCCCTGATCTGTGATAGGGAGAGAACTGTAGAAGAAAGGACATCCCCCTGATCTTTGATAGGGAGAGCTGCAGCAGAAAGGACAAACCCCAGAGCTGTGATAGGGAGAGAGCTGCAGCAGAAAGGACACACACTCTAAGCTGTGATAGGGAGAGAGCTGCAGCAGAAAGGACACACACTCTAAGCTGTGATAGGGAGAGAGCTGCAGGAGAAATGACACGTCCCTTGAACTGTGATAGGGAGAGAGCTGCAGCAGAAAGGACACACACTCTGAGCTGTGATAGGGAGAGAGCGCTACATCAGAAAAGACCACGCCCCCTGATCTGTGATAGGGAGAGAGCGCTACATCAGAAAAGACCACGCCCCCTGATCTGTGATTGGGAGAGAACTGCATCAGAAAGAACAAACCCCTGAGCTGTGATAGGGAGCGAGCTGCAGCAGAAAGGACACACCTAGCTTTGTTAGAAAGAGATGTTCTTGTACTGTAAGATCTTTAATTTGCATTTTTACATCAGTCATGCCATAACCCCTAATGGTCACCTCGCTGTTAGGCCTCATGCACATGACCGTTGGTGTTTTGCGATCCGCAAACCGATGATCTGCAAACCGCCGATCCGCAAAACACGGAAGCTGCTCCACGTTCCGTTCCGCAATTCGCGAAACGGAACGCGGTCCATTGTAGAAATACCTATTTTTGTCTGCAAAACGGACAAGAATAGGACATGTTCTATTTTTTTTGTGGGGGCCACGGAACGGAACAACAGATGCGGACAGCACATTGAGTGCTGTCCGCATCTTTTGCGGCCCCATTGAAGTGAATGAAGAGACACAGACCGCAACAATGGCCGTGTGCATGAGGCCTTACATTGTTTCCTGGCACAACCAGACACAGCGATCGGTGGGATCTGAGGACTCCTCTAGTCTGGGACTGTCTTCATAAAAATTAGCATTTTATAACTTTTTCCTCTTTCTCCTATTCTGATGACTCCATGTTGTGCCTCTCCACTATTATTCCTACTGGAAGTTAATGAATGAATGAATGAATTGCTAACAGTCTACAGTAAAGGTCCTTATGGATGTTACCAGTTGAGGGTGTGTCCCTGCTCAATCTGAAACTGTCCAATCAGTGATGTTAGTGTCAGATTGTGCAGGTTGTCACACACCCCTGAACTTGTAACACCTTGTTGGATCCTTATTGCAAACTGCTGGCAACTAATTCATATACTTCTAGCAGGAATAATAAAGAAATGGCACAACACTGGATGCTGCAAAATTTGCACGGGGAACACTGGATGCTGCAGAATTTGCACGGGGAACACTGGATGCTGCAGAATTTGCACGGGGAACACTGGATGCTGCAGAATTTGCACGGGGAAAACTGGATGCTGCAGAATTTGCACGGGGAACACTGGATGCTGCAGAATTTGCACGTGGAACACTGGATGCTGCAGGATTTGCACGGGGAACACTGGATGCTGCAGAATTTGCACGGGGAACACTGGATGCTGCAGAATTTGCACAGGGAACACTAGATGCTGCAGAATTTGCACCGGGAACACTGGATGCTGCAGAATTTGCACGGGGAACACTGGATGCTGCAGAATTTGCACGTGGAACACTGGATGCTGCAGAATTTGCATGGGGAACACTGGATGCTGCAGAATTTGCACGGGAAACACTGGATGCTGCAGAATTTGCACGGGGAACACTGGATGCTGCCGAATTTGCACGGGGAACACTGGATGCTGCAGGATTTGCATGGGGAACACTGGATGCTGCAGAATTTGCACGGGGAACACTGGATGCTGCAGAATTTGCACGGGGAACACTGGATGCTGCAGAATTTGCACGGCGAATGCTAGTAGTCCCTGAAATAGACTTGTGAGGAGAGGTGACAGCTCCACGTTAATGTATACAGATGTCCGTTCCTTAGCTTTCCTCCTTGGTTTAGTCTATGTGTGATGTGAGAAGAAAAACAACAAAGAAACAAAATAAAACAAAACCCAATTTTGTGATACTCTGTTGGGAGTTGCTTATGCTATATGTGCCTAAACGTGGCCACCCGGTGGTTGTGATGGGAATTGCAGCCTGATGAGGTTTTGGATTTGTATTGTGGGCTGCAGCTTCCTCCCTCTGATTGCTCTTGTACCCCCAGGACCGCAGCGATGGCACATACTCTGCTTTATACTGGATTACTGAGGCGCCTCTGTGTAGCCTGCGCCCCGGCTTGGTATTAATAATTGAGCTCTCATTGTCATCCTGGTTAGAACACAAAGGTCTAAGGCTGAAGCCCATAAACTGCGGACTGCTTGCGATGATGGATCGCCGCCTGGTCTGATAGATTTTCCTAAGATTTGATTTTGTCTGTGTCCAGGTGAATCCTTTCCTCCTGCCAAACGCCTGGTGGTGTCAGGCGACATCTCACTTATTGACTTTCTGACAGTACATCAATCTAAAAGCTCATTTTGAAAAGCCGTACTGGGGATTTTTCTGCGGTGATCCGACGTCTTTAAACACTGATGAAGAAGTTCCTGAAGCCCGGAAATATCCTCGCCTGAGACGACGCTTACTTCTCCTGTCTTTCTTCTTAAGGGGCCAGCTGTTATTTACTCATTTTATTTTATTTTAATTATTTATTATTTGTTAATTATTTTTATGATTATTTATAATTAAGGTTATAATTAAGGTTATTTTAAAGAGTTAATGTATTTCAGCATTAGTTTCATGGAATGCTTATATCTAGTCCACGCATTGGAATTTTCTAATTCACTTTGGAATGCGATTATTTGCAGTTTTCAAGATCTCCGCTTGCTGACAATGTATGGAAAACCTTCTTGTCTACAGTCAGAGACTAAAAAGCCTATTCTGTCATGCCCAGTCATACGAGAGAAAGAGAGAGCACTGCAATGACTCCTGCGTCAGCACGGCAGGTTTCAAGCTTCTGGATGTAATAACGGATGCTACCATTCACTGACAGAACACAGAGATCTAGCTGGTTAGCTGTCTTGTAAAGAGGGAATACCATTCATTAAGAACTTATTAAATGTGTCTTGAAACATTACTCTAGTGCAGTGGTTGAAATTTTCTAATTTACTTTGTGATGTGATTCTTCTCCATTTTCAAGATCACAGCTTGCTGCCAGTGATTGGAAACCTTCTTGTCAACATTCAGAGGCTAAAAAACGTATCCTGTCATGTCCAATCACATCAGGGAAAGTGGGAGCTCTGCTGTGAGTCTTGAGTCAACAGGACAGGTTTTGAGCTTAATTAAGGATGCTGCTATTCACTGACAAAAAGCAGAGATCCTGAAAACTTTTAGAAATTCAAATGCAAAGTATGTAAGATACAGTATTTGCAGGACTTTTCACTATCTGACGATCAAGCTTTTCTCACATAAAATGACTATTGGCTGCTTTACTATTTCTATTCACTGATGAGTATTAGGCGTTCTCGGCTTATAAAGGGTTAATCTCCAGCTTTGTCGATTTACTGACAATATGCATTCATAAGGGACATCATCTAGTAATGGCCCAATAAGGGTTGATTTATTCACTGATATGATGTGTGATGTCAAATTCACCCTGCACATTGTGGCCTTACAAAGGGTTAAGCTCTCTGCCTGCTGCCCCTGCAGGTAGAGTTCTTCTCTTGGCCAGAAGGGTTAATTTATATGTTTGGACCAATCAGTGAGTAATTATGTGCATGCCGTCCAATAGGGCTGAGGAGTCATTAGTGGGGTCTCCCAGCAGCACAGAGTATTTCAGGCGAAGAGGGAGACAATCCTGAAGAAGGTCACAGGCTGAGAGTTATATAATGGAAAAAGTAGGGTCTCTCAGCAGCACGGAGTATTTAAGACCCGGATGCCAGGGTTGGCGCAAAGAAGCCACCTTGCCTTGAGGAGGGTCCATAGACGTGGGGCTAGGGCAGCAGATTAAATCTTTGCCCCAGGTAGAGGAGAGGCTAATACAGCTCTGGGGCTACATGTGATATCCTGGAAGGGTCCTGGTGTGAGGGCAGAAGAAGTGTCACTGAAGGAGTGGGGTCCCCCTTTAGGGCACATTAGTCCACTTGAGTCCACATTGGGCCACGTCTCTCTGTTCACGGCAAGGGGCAAATGCAAACGATAAAAAAAAGTTAGATTTTTAAAATATAAAAAAAACAAATACTTTGATGCTGTACACACATGCGCCTCCTGCGACTTTCCAGCATTTCAGCCCAGTCTCTGGTAGCGTACAGTGACGTCTATATTGAGCGTGCCGCCCGGATCCTCTGTATCATTGGGGGTGACGTGGGGCTTTTATACTGAGGCTCTGGAGAGTCGAGCATTAATCCCTTTCCTGAAAAGTCGGTTTACTGAATAGAAGTATGACTGGTGGCTGACGCACGACACTAGTCAGAAGAAGTTATTTTTAGGATGAAATATATAGATTTCAGTGACTCATGGAAAACAGGTGACAGGTACGGTGAGTCACCGTAACACACAATACTAGTTGTACCAGGATCCTACACATACTGGCACGGGAACGCTGGGACATAGAAATTTCCTTTGCTATCAGATTGTCATGTACAGAACCTGTTATGAAGACTTTCCCTTCAGAACGAAACTGTCTATGCTGCAGGAACTCTCTAACTTCCCTGAGAGAAAGCTGCTGTTTTTTTTTTTTTGCCAGATACAGTGGACATGCAGTTGGTCACGGATCACTCAGTCATCAACTCTGCTAGTTCCCATTACATTTAACACTCCTCCACTAACTCTTCTCACACAGCAGACAACTAGATGAATAATTGCTGATGCTGCTGTGATCACAGGGCTATATTAACTATAATGATCCCAGCTCACGATCTCTATGTCCTGAATCCAAAGTTCCATGCTTTGAACTTTTTGAGGATCTTTCACTAAGGGTGGGTTCACACTAGTGTTAGGGATTCCGTTCTGGCTTTCCGTTATGACATGGTTGTAACGGAAAATAACGGAATCGGTAAGACGGAAGGATGGATCCATTCTTCTGCCCATAGACATGTATTATAACGGAATGCAAAATGGAAGCCTTTAAAAGGCATTCCGTTTGCTTTCTGTCCTAATAGAAGTCTATGGGAAAGCATAATGGATCCGTCTGGGTTCCATTATGCAAGACGGAAAAGAAAGTCCTGTCGACAGGACTTTGTTTTCCGTCTTGCACAACGGGAATCAGACAAATCCGTTTTGATTCCCATAAACTTCTATTAGGACCCCATTTTGGAGTGTATGATTTTTTGATCCCTTTTTATTAAATTTATTTAAATTTATAATTTGCGAGGTGGTAATAAAAAAACAATGAATAGCCCATTTTGATTTTTTTCCATTACTGCTGCACCATATGGGATGAATACATTTATATTTTAATAATGTGGGCATTTTGAGATGCGGCAATGCCTGTTATCTGTGTTGTTTTTATTGTGTGTTGTTTATGTTTAATACAGGGAAAGGGGTTGATTTGTATCTTTATATCTTTTAATATTTTAAAACATTTTTGTAGCCTTATAATATTTCCCTAGGGGACTTGAATATACAATCGTCTGAGTGCTTGTCCCATACACTGTAATAACTTATCATTGCAGTCTATGGGAGATTCATTGTGTTTCTATGGAGCCCTGCCACATGTGGCAGGGCTCTATAAGAACATCTCTGTGGCAAGCCTGGTACCATTCAGAAGGCCGGAGACTGCTACAGCAACCAAACGGTTCCCTCAATCTTGGTTCATGGGAGATGTCTGGGCCCCCAGAGTGGAGTAGGGAAAGACTGCTGGTCACAATTACAATGGCACCCAAGGGGTTAAATGACTATGATCGGCATTATTACCAATCACAGATTTTGCATCTGGATGTCTGTTGTGTAAAACAGAGGCCAGCGTTGAGAGTCCTAATGTGAGATGAGGAAACAGCTCTGATTGTGTGAACATTGTATTTATGACAGGAAGTTAAATGATTTGAACTGACATTCTACTGTTTGGCCACAAGGGGCAGCTGTTTACTAAGCACAGCTAACAGACTGCATTTCTACAGTATGTACATGAGATGTTAAACTCTCAGAGGTGGAGTCACAAGCCTGCGAGGAAGTGAAGGATTCTCCATCTTAGAGAGAGCCTGGGAGAAGCACCCAGGAGCTGTGTGAGAAAAATCTCTGGACATCCAAGCGTGGGAGAATCCTTCAGGGACTAGAGCTGCAGCCAAGTGGTGCGGATCATGTGCATGACCCTGATCTTGTCCAGAAGAAGGGAAATTGCTGCCAGAAACGCAGATGAGAACTGAGGAGTAAAGCCACAGACACTGCGGTACCGCATGCTTGTTGGAGAGACCCTTGTTCCGTCTACAGTCACCAGCTTATACAAAGCAGACCCGGGTCGGTAAGACTAATCGTGCACGTAATTCATCAGTTTTGGAACCTAGGATCCTAGAGACTGAGACCAGGCCTATACTCAGTTAGTTATGTTTTCTGTTTGTGTCAGGCCACAAGTATTGTTAATAAGTGTTCAGGACCTCCGGCCTCGCTGCTCCGTCATCTAATTACTCATAACAAGGAGTTCACGTTTAAAGTGCCAGTTCACACTGGAGAGCTGATAAGCATCACAACGAATTTAAGCCAGGCTGGTGTATTCAAAAGAAACACTATAGGATATGCTATTTGACCAGCTGTTAAGGGGGAAATACTATAGCATGTAATAAGATTGTAAGCTGCTGTGCTGTACCGCAGGCTAGCCCTCATTAAGCACCCGAATAATTGTTCCTGATTCTAGGGTAATAACAGGTAAGGCGAGGCTGGTGTATTTGAGCCTGCTAGTAGGTAAGTTCACCGCTTTTACCTACAGCATCCACCGGAGGGCGCTGCCCTGTACAGCACATGGGTCCGAGCCTCCTGGCTGTGTGTGTGTAAATTTATTCATGTGTAACCAGCATCTGTGGTCGCGCTCATTACATTTAAGTAAAATACGGAAACTGGTGTTGGGGTTGCTTTTCTCATTCATGACTTCTCTGTTTCCTGGGGAGCTCACACCGTTACACGACTTATGAGAACAAAAAGTGTTTTTCCTTCTGGAGGACGTGTCCTGTCCTGCATTAGACATACAGGACACTGATGCGAATGACCATTGTGCAATACTTCATTTCTTCTATGGGGACGCTGCAAGAAAACCGAACACTTACTACAGGGTTTCTTCTTCCTGGGGGCTTGAGGACATTTTGTGATCTACTTAAGAAAGAAATTGGAGAACCCTTTAAGGCTACTTTTACACTAGTGTTTTTGCTGGATCCGGCAGGGTTCAGCAAAAACGCTTCCGTTGCTGACAATACAACTGCCTGTATCTGTTATGAACGGATCCGTTTGTATTATCTTTAACATTGCCAAGACGGATCTGTCATGAACTCCATTGAAAGTCAATGGAGGACGGCTCCGTTTTCTATTGTGGCAGATCGTGTCAGAGAAAACGGATCTGTCCCCATTGACTTGCATTGGGGGTCATGCCAAGTCATGTCTTGCTCCGCATCACAGGACTGAAAGCAAACTACAACATGTATGGGAATGCAACTAAACTGAACGGAGTGCATTTTGGAGCGCTCCGTTCTGTTCAGTTCAGTTTTGTCCCCATTGACAATGAATGGGGAAAAAACGGAAGCAATACCGTAGAACTAAAACGCTAGTGTAAGAGTAGCCTTAATCTTTTTCTTCTGGAAGTTTATTGACTGGAGGCTTAAGATGATGTAAACACACATTGAATATAACAGTTACATTGTGTCTTCATAGATAAAAGCAAACAAGCGACTTCAAAATGCAAGAACCCCCAACCGCGAGATAACAAGCGTTGCCCTGTGCTGTAGTATACCGTCATTCTCAGGAGCCTCTCCTCTTAGTCATTTCCAATAATCAATTCGTCCCTTCTTTTCAAGACTCCCCGCTGCCTCCAGTATTTGCGTTCTGTTTGTGGAAGAGGTGATTATACGATTGTGTCTTTTACATTATCACTGGATACAAGGAAAGGTCTTCACCATCTAATCTGCCAGGATTATTACAGCAAATAGCGCAGCGGTCACAGGTGGAGGATGAGTCCACTGATCTCTGTATCCATGTGAGCACGCTAATCACTTAAACGCTGACTTGTGCGGCTCTGTGCTCGCCACATTCATTTACCGTTTTATATAGAATGTGGAACATTCCAGATGGAGACTATCAGGTGTGATACATCTGCTAAAGCTCCCGGGTAATGCATCCATATTTAACCATTCCGTATAGATACCGTAGATTCAGAACAGTCAAATCCACATACAGTACATATTTATCTATTCATTATTTAAGGATATCATAGCTGTCTATCTATGTAATTGTCTATTCACCTATCTCATATCTGTCTCATATCTATCTCATATATATCCGTCCCTCTGTCTGTATGTACATCAATCTATCTATCTAAAGTATCTATTCCTTCCTACCTCCCTTACTTATTCTCTATTTCCTCACTCCCTTTCTTATTTCTTTCTCCTCCATCCCTTCCTTCTGTTCTTTCATCCTTTCTCTCTTATTCCTTACTCCTCCTTCTTTCTCCCCCTTGCAACTTTATTCCTTTTTACTCTATTTTTTCTGTCCTTCCTTCTTTTCTCTCTCCCTTCCTCCTTTCATTCCCCTTCCTTCTTTCCTACCTACCTACCTCCCCTCCATCCTTCCTTATTCCTTATGTCTTCCCTCACTCCCTTTGTTCCTTAATCCTTTCTTCTCATTTAATTCTGTCCTTCTTTCCTTCATCTCTCTCTTCCTCCCTCCTTCCCTTACTCTCTCCCTTATTTCTTATGTCCTCCCTTCTTCCCTTCTTTATTTCTTTACATCCTCCCTCCTTTCCTTCCATCTTTTCTTCCTTTCTTTACTTCCTTCCTTCTTTGCTTCTTTCTTCCTTCCTTCCTTCTTGCCCCCCTCCTATTCTTCCTTTCCTTCCTTCCTTCTTGTCCACCTCCTATCCTTCATCCCTCCTTTCCTTCCTTCCTGCCTCCCTCCTTTCCTTCCTTCCTGTCTCCCTCCTATCCTTCTTCCCTGCTTCCTTCGTTCCTTCCTCCGACCTTACTTCCATTCATACAGATGTATCAGCTATGTTGCCATATACTTGGTGTCATGCTATTCAAATATTGTGCACATCGCATATTACGTTAATATGGCAGAATGCTGACTGTTTCCTTGGCAGCTGCTACGCCTGTAGTAAAGTTCAGCTTCCTCACTCTGGATATATATAAAAAAAATAATAAAATCAGCTCAATTGTAATGAAAAAAAAACCCTCCCTTAGGCCTTCCTGGCAGGTAATGACCATGAGACAGCCGCCCTCTTCCCTCGCTCTCATTGTGCAGAGACATACTTAAATGACCCTCTGTCTCTATACAGTCACCAGATGTTTTAAACCTTCTGAAAGCAATTCAGGAGATTGTGCCGCCTGAAGGAGAAATCATAATACAGATTCACCTAGAATAAAACCGCCGCTTAAAAAGTCCCTCCTAACACTGTTCTTCATAAGATGCTCTGTTATGCTAAGTCATACGCAGACTCACTGTAGGCAGAGTGACTTCCAAAACCAAAGCCTTGTACCAGACACAACCCAGGGTCAAGTGTGGTGCTGTTTCTTCAAGAAAAAAGACATGTTTTTTAAACGCTACACCACCCCTTTACTCTTTTTGCAAGGCACTGCATATACTTTGTGGTAGTGACAATTGTTTAACTTGCAGTACCACTCCGGACCACATGGTGTGCTGTCAATAGGAAATGTGTCCAGGAGCAACACAGAAAGAATTTTCATTCAACGACAATGCTCAGTGCTCCACCTTGTGGAAGGAGTATGTACTGCACTCACAAATCACACATGTGCCGTTGTGGTTTTATGATACGATAGACTCATTACAAAATTAGAATTTTGTTAATTAACGATGCATATTTCAGCTTCAAATCAGAACTTTCATTTCTCAGAGGAAATGAGTAAAAACATTATAATAGACAACCTCACAGATTCCTATTTGATTTTATTTCCCAAGGCTCCAGTTTCAACAAAAGGTTTATAGAAAAGACCAGGAAGTTAATTGAAAGATAATAATAATATAATAATAAAATATTATTTTGGCGTGATTAATAAAATGCGGACGCCCCATGTAATATGCAGCAGGCTGAGAAATTGCGACCGTTGCCGTGCATAAAGATTGAACATTAAAATGTTCCCAATATTTAAATGAAGAGAAGAAATGGACCTGGACGTCACCGTAATACGGCTTTTATATAAGAGGGAACCAGGGGAAGGGACAATCATAGGAGCGCATTGCTATTCCCTGGTTAGAATCAGTGGGATTCTGAAAAATGTGCGTAGTAATAATATGCTCCCGAAGTCACTGTTACGGTAGAGTTTCTACATTATACGATATTCCAGCTTGGTGGCTCACCTCCCTTCTCCACTATGTATAAGGTGCGCTGACTGTGTGATTCACCCCGTTCTTATATATATAATCAAATTGATTTGGAGGAACACTTTATTTGGAGGAATCCAGAGAAGTCTTATCTATGTTATTCAAATATTTAATTTAGAATATGATCTTACATATAAAATGATAGTAACATAGTATATAAGACCGAAAAAAGCCCTCTGTCCATCCAGTTCGACCTGTTTCCTACAAGTTGATCCAGAGGAAGGCAAAAAAACCCTGTGAGGCAGAAGCCAATTTTCCTCACTTAAGGGGAAAAAAATTCCTTCCCGACTCCAATCAGGCATCAGAATAACTCCCTGGATCAACGACCCCTCTCTAGTACCTGTAGCCTGTAATATTATTACACTCCAGAAATACATCCAGGCCCCTCTTGAATTCCTTTATTGTACTCACCATCACCACCTCCTCAGGCAGAGAGTTCCATAGTCTCACTGCTCTTACAGTAAAGAGTCCATAGTCTCACTGCTCTTACAGTAAAGAGTCCATAGTCTTACTGCTCTTACAGTGAAGAATCCTTTTCTATGTTTGTGTACAAACCTTCTTTCCTCCAGACGCAGAGGATGTCCCCTCGCCACAGTCACAGTCCTGGGGATAAATAGATGATGGGAGAGATCTCTGTACTGACCCCTGATATATTTATACATAGTTATTAGATCTCCCCTCAGTCTTCTTTTTTCTAAAGTGAATAACCCTAATTTTGATAACCTTTCAGGGTCCTGTAGATCCCTCATTCCAGTTATTACTTTAGTTGCCCTCCGCTGAACCCTCTCCAGCTCTGCTATGTCTGTCTTGTTCACAGGAGCCCAGAACTGTACACAGTCCTCCATGTGTGGTCTGACTAGTGATTTGTAAAGTGGTAGGACTATGTTCTCATCACGGGCGTCTATGCCCCTTTTGATGCAACCCATTATCTTATTGGCCTTGGCAGTAGCTGCCTGACACTGGTTTTTGCAGCTTAATTTGCTGTTTATTAAAATTCCTAGATCCTTTTCCATGTCAGTGTTACCGAGTGTTTTACCATTTAATATGTACAGGTGACTTGCATTATTCCTTCCCATGTGCATAACTTTACTATAAAATATATAAAAAAGAAAGAAAGTAAAAATATATATAAAAAGGAAAAAAAATGCACAAATATTATATAAAAACAGAATATTGTATAAAATATATGAATTGCAATTCACTAATTATATTATGCAAAAGAAACGGGCTGTTTATTTCCCTTCATTTCCCTCTATCTCCCTTGTTGTTGAAGGAAATAAGTAAGAACAACCTTAAGTGTTTATATTCTTGTTATCCAAGTATTTCTCATTGGTTATTTCCCATATACATTCATGTATCAGCTTAGTATCTGTATATATTGCTCCAAAGTATTCAGCTCCTGTATCAATTGCTGATTACACAAGCAGCTCTCATAGTTAATTTGTAGCAGTTTGAGTCGATCTATTTGCATTAGTGGCACTCATTTGTTTTTACTCACTGTTGGCCGATCAATGGGCTGTCAATTTTAGTGATGAGCGGCAGGGGCAATATTAGAATTCACAATATTTTGCGAATATTTGTTTGAATATTCGTCATAAATTCGAGAATTCGCGATTATTTTCTTGATTGCGAAAATTGGCAATGCAATATTCGCGTAATGCGTGCGCAATACAGGCGTGGGTCACTATTGCTACATTTTTCAAGCTGCTAGAAGTTTCCTGAGACTGGAGAAAATGGTTGGCACGGCAGAACGTTACAATAGCTTTATATGCAGATAGAGAGCTCCGATATATTTGCGATTGATCAAATCAGCAATTAATGATGCGAATATTTTTGCGCAATATGTGCAACTTCACATTTTAGAAGGTCTGACTACATATTAGTGATTGGTGGACTAAGTATTGTTGAGAGCTTGTGACATCCCAGCACTATGTCTGTAGCATGTATGTATGGACAGCAGAACCACTACCTAACACCCTGCACTGGATCAGCTACGCTATATCACTATCTAACCTCCACTGACTATCTCCCACTAATTATCTGCTTTATATATAGAAGATAACTAACTAACTAACTAATGTAATGTGACATCACAGCGCTATGTCTGTAGCATGTATGTATGGACAGCAGAACCTATCACACTACCTAACACCCTGCACTGGAGCCTATCAGCTCCACTATATCACTATCTAACCTACACTGACTATCTTCCACTAACTATCTGTATTATATATAAGATATCTAACTAACTATCTAATGTAATGTGACATCACAGCACTATGTCTGTAGCATGTATGTATGGACAGCAGAACCTATCACACTACCTAACACCCTGCACTGGAACCTATAAGCTACACTATATCACTATCTAACCTACACTGACTATCCCCCACTAACTATCTGTATTATATATATAAGATAACTAACTAACTATCTAATGTAATGTGACATCACAGCGCTATGTATGTAGCATGTATGTATGGACAGCAGAACCTATCGCACTACCTAACACCCTGCACTGGAACCTATCAGCTACACTATATCACTATCTAACCTACACTGACTATCTCCCACTAACTATCTGTATTATATATATATGATAACTAACTAACTAACTAACTAACTAACTAACTAACTATCTAATGTAATGACACAGCAAAGCACACAGCACAGCAATGACACTGCTGTCTCTCTCAGAACTGTAATAAACAGCAGAAAATGGCTGCTGGGAAGGTTCTTATATAGTAAGGTGTAGGCGACTTTCCTATTGGTTGCTGGGATGTTGCTAAACTCAGACAAAGACATTGCAGCCTTCTCATTGGCCCACAAGCAAAAAGGGAGGGATCATGGGTCCAGATGAAAAAAAAAATCTAAAATATTCACGAATATAAATATATATTACTATAGTCAAAATCTTCGCAAATTCTCGAAGTGGTGATACTCGCGATTAAAATTCGCTAAGCGAATATTCACGTCCAACACTAGTCAATTTCTCAAACCTTCATATGATGATGGACAATGTGGAGGTACTCAAACAGATAGCGTTACCTTAAGATACACGTAGTGCAGTGCTGAGGCGGTAGACGGTGAAATGGCAATCCCCTCAGAGATGGCAGCCGTCGTTATCACTGATGTGGACAATCCGCTTATATGGGAACCCCCGAATCTCGGCGTTCCATGTGGCACAGTGGTAAGGTGATTGGCGGTGAAGTGACGAACCCCTCAGAGGTGGCAGCTGCCGTTATTGCTGCCGTGAGCAGACAGCTTTTGAATAAGCTGCCAAAAGTCAGCGTTCCACGTGTTGGTGGAATCTCAGCAGTGTATTCCCAGGATGGTTCTTCTCACATATGAAGCGCTTCAAAAGAAAATGTATTTTCGTCCTTAAGTCCAGTGGGTTCTTTATAGTGGGTTCTAGGTTCGGTGTATCTTTTATACCAAACGCGTTTCAGAGTTCTATAGACTCCTTCTTCAGTGGCCACTGCCAAATTATTCTATATAAGGGACAGACATTCATGGAGCCAACATGGAGCGAGGTGATGTCTAGCTCTTCCCTTTGCTGTAGCTGAGATCTTAAGGGTGCTGAGACAGGTGCTACAGGCTCTTAGACTGAAGAACCGTATGCCACATACATGTCTTATAGAAGGTAAATCAAAAAGCTACATAGTAGATCCTTGACTTACAACCAGAAGGTATTTCAGAGGTTTTGCTAATACTACAAGCATCAGGGATGGACAACAGTTTTGTCATACCACTGACAGGGAAGCTACCACTCCGATTTGGGCCACAGCTATTTTCCTGCAGCTACCAGTAGGGGGAGTCTAGGAACTTACTATTTGCTGTATACAGTAAGCTGATTATCCCCCCCTTGTGGTTGATGCAGGTAGATAAAATTTCATAATTTAGTTCTACTATGGTTGACACTTATCTCCTTTCCACAAAATAAATTATAAATACTTAATCGGTGCGGGTCCCCAGTCGGACTACCACTCAGTAGTTGGGTGCTGTCTGCCATGATCCTGAACATACTACCACTGCATTCAGTGCTGAATTAGCCATGTACAGTGCTTGCCCATCTCCTATAGTAACATATTAGATGGAGGAACTGTGTGCGTGCATGACCACCGTTCTATTCACTCTCTGGATACTGGACCCCTGTTCTCATAATTGGGGTTTTGTTGGAATAGTTGTTGCATGTTTCAATTCTAATAGTGGGGGTCTGTGCACTGAGACCGCCACTGATCACTAAAACGAGGAGAGAGAAGGGCTCCTGTAGAGCGCTCTCCTCACTGCAGGAGACAGGCTCAATAGAAAGTCTATGGTCCCATCTCGATTCCATCTTCTTCAGCAAGTAGAGAGAGCTCTATGTGAGCACTTCATTCTTCTTGTTCTAGTGATCAGCGGGGACTCAGCACTCAGACCCCTTTAATCAAAACTTCAATATGACGTGAAACTTTGATATGGCATACTATTTCAAAAGTTTTCTCAAAGTACTCTGCCTCTTTAAGGATAACTGCTTGGTTTGAAAACATTCGGAGTTACTATCGAGCCTACAATCCCTCCTCAAGCTGTTGTGCTGAGAAATGTAAAACTACCAAGTTTACGAAGAACAAGCTGCTCATAAGTCTGCATGGCAACCGGAGTATATATAGCATCTAGGCGTAAACAGGCTTGGAAAGCAGCGACTGAGCTAACTAACTTTCTCAAGGAATCGGCGGTGATCTCTGAATGCAATTCTGTGAAGGGTTTGTATACGTTAGCAACACATTTTTATTATAGTTCTAATGAAACTAAAATGAAGAAAATGAAAAAACTTTACAAGTGGTCTTGATTAACCACTTGCCGACATTGGGAGTACATTTATACAGGATGTTGGGTCTTTAAATATGGCGCCAGCTCAGAAACTGAGCAGGCACCATAGCCACCGGGTACCTACTATTTTACACAGTGGACACCAGGTTGCAGAGTCCATAATTGGCAACAACGCCGATCACAGAATTGTAACTCCTCAGATGCCATGGTCAATCACTTGCTACCGGGGACCGAACAGGAGATAGCAGGAGCCGTTTGGTTGCTTTTGCAGCCTTCTTAGGCCTCTTTCACACGGGCGTCATGTTTGACGCCCGGTTAAGAGGCGGGTGCGTTGCGGGAATATGCACGATTTTTCCGTGCGGGTGCAAACGTTTGTAATACGTTTTGCACGCACATGTGAAAAATCGCCATGTTTTGTACCCAGACCGGAAGCCGGACTTCATCGCTGCAGTCCGGTTTCGGGTAGAGTATTCTGGAGAATTTATTATTTTCCCTTAAACATGGTTATAAGGGGAAATAATAGCATTCTTAATAAAGAATGCTTAGTAAAATGAAGATGAAGGGGTTAAAAATAATAAAAGTTAACCTACCTTAGCCACTTGATCGCGTAGTTGCGATCTGTCTTCATGCTTTAACTAACAGCTAAAGGACCTGTGATGACGTCACATCACCATGGTAAGATGGACCATGTGATTGGACCATGTGATGTGACGTCATCACAGGTCCTTTAGTTCTTAGCTGATGCTGGGAAAGAGAGGACAGATCGCAACTACGCGATCAAGTGGCTAAGGTAAGTTAACTTTTATTATTTTTAACCCCTTCCACTTCATTTTACACAGCATTCTTTATTAAGATCTGGTCCCGTTGCTAAGCAACCATGCAGAAAAATAGCACTGCATCCGCACTTGCTTGCGGATGCTTGCGATTTTCCCGCAGCCCCATTCACTTCTTCTTTTCAACGTGAAAAACGCACAGTATAGAGCATGCTGCGATTTTCACGCAACGCAGAAGTGATGCGTGAAAATCACCGCTCATGTGCACAGCCCCATAGAAATGAATGGGTCCGAATTCAGTGCGGGTGCAATGCGTCCTCCTTACGGAAAACTCGCCCGTGTGAAAGGGGCCTTAAGGTTCTGAGGCCTGTGGCAGGGCTTGATAGGGCCATAGTATGGTAAATTATTGCAGTCTATGGGAGAAGCGGTTGCATGGTTAAGGGTTTGGCTAATTTTATTATTACATGCATATGTACTGGGAAAAGCACATGCATGCAGCTTTTAAGGGTGTGACCACAGGACATAGTCACATGGTGCTTAAGTCGCAGCCATGATGCATTTGAGTACCGTGTGGCTCTATGGGCCGCAGTACGCTCTAATTAAACTATTGAGGATGCACTATTGAGTGTGTCAATATTGGTAATGGACGCAATAAGATACACAACTAAACAGTGTGATCTCATTAGTTTAATTACAGCCCGCTGTGGTCCACACAGCTACACGGTACTCGAATGCAGAGTGGCCACGTCATAAGTGCCACAAGAGATGTGTGGTCGTACCCTAATACCCATTACTAACAAATTCATATTTACGGTACACGCAAGTCCGCTTACCTACTTCCCTATGCGCAGCTAGTTATGTAAACTGGTCAACCCCTTTAAAGTTGTTTAGCGCAACTAAATATAAATGTAAAAATAAGTGAAAAATCTCTAAAAAATATAAAAACAAAATGAAGAACAAAACAAATCACCTTGCTCTCCACATTAAGTATAAATAAACAATAAAAAAATAAACAAACAACAAAGAAATATTGTGTCCCAAAATGTGCAAACTATTAAAATATCAAAGTATTTATTCTGGATGGCGTACGGCGTAATATAATAGTCAATTTGCCATTTTTGGTTATTTCACCGCACAAAAAAATGTAATAAAAAGTGATGAAAAAGGCATACAAATCCAAAATGCTATCAATGAAAACTAGAGATTACCCTGCGAAAAATGAGCCTTCAGACAGTTCCATAAATATATAAAGGTTTTGGGGTCAAAATATGAAAATGCAAAGAAAAACGTTTTCAAGGTTTCTTTTTATTAAAGTGCAAGAAAAACTATAAAAATGTAGTATCACTGTGATTGTACTGACTCAAAAAAACAAGGCAACAGGTCAGTTCTACCACATTATGAATGTCGTAAAAATGAAACCCATAAAACTGGCGCAATTGCTTTTTTTTTTTAAATTCCACCCCGTTTGGAATGTTTTCCAGTTTCTCACCACATAGTTCACAATAGTAAATGGTGCTATTAGAAAGTAGAACTTGTCCCACATAAAAAAGCCTGCATATGGCAATGTGAATGGAAAAATAATAAAGTTATAGCTCGGGGAATGCAAGGGGTTAAAAATATCTTCCTGTTTTGTGTCTGCTGCTATTACGTGGACCTATGTGTCTCCATGGTGACAGACCACAAACAAACCTCATGTAGTCTGATCATACAGGTACAGTATCTATTCACTTCTGCTGTTTGTAGGTACCAAGTACTGGGTCAAAGAAATTGGAGTAAGGCAGGATCAGATGACAGGATCGGATGACAGGATCGGATGACAGGGTCGGATGACAGGATCAGATGACAGGATCGGATGACAGGATAAAATGACAGGATCAGATGACAGGATCGGATGACAGGATCAGATGACAGGATCAGATGACAGGATCGGATGACAGGATCAGATGACAGGATAAAATGACAGGATAAAATGACAGGATCAGATGACAGGATCGGATGACAGGATCAGATGACAGGATCAGATGACAGGATCGGATGACAGGATCGGATGACAGGATCAGATGACAGGATCGGATGACAGGATCAGATGACAGGATTGGATGACAGGATCAGATGACAGGGTCGGATTACAGAATCAGATGACAGAATCAGAAGACAGGATCGGATGACAGGGTCGGATTACAGGATCGGATGACAGAGTCGGATTACAGGATCAGATGACAGGATCAGATGACAACCCCCTGTAGTTTGTAACCTCACAGGCACATAGGTCTGGACAGGGGCTGTGCACATAAAATGGTAAAAGATTTTCATGTCAAAACTATTTACAAAATTTCTGCATGAAATGTCCATTTAGTATTACATTGTATCTCTCCTGTTAGAAAAACAAAGAATAGAAGATGAATTAATTGTTTACGTGACATTCTTTCATCCCTGTCCACATATGAAGTGGCCCCTGGAAGATTATTTTTCATCATGTCCCGTCTTCCTAGTACTAGTTCCTATATTTAAGTAAAGCTTCAGAATGTAAACCATGATAAGAAATCTTCTTCGCTGGGACCACAACTTTTGCAAAAGACAAAGATGACAGGACATACTTCCCCTAATGATTATTTCCGGCTACTCACCAATAACTAGGTTAAAAAAAAAAATGAATATAAAATAAAAATGTAGGCTGCTTTACCGGCACCCTGCTGGCATTGATCAGAGACATCTATCTATTCAAAATATTCACTTATTAGTGAGCTTTTTCATTCAGTACAGATGTGCATCAAAACTACTATGAATAAAAAAAACTGGATTGCTCTATAGGCACCCTACTGGCATTGATTAGATAAATCTATCTATGGTGAAATGAATATGATGCAACTAGAGGATTCAATTTATACAAAAACTATATGTCAACTGGAGGATTAGCTATACAAGGTGAAGAAGTAGCAGTCACACAAGGGTGCTAACTATAAAATGTAAATGACTTTGCAGGCACCCTACCGGCATTGATCAGATAAATCTAGCTATGGCAGAATGAATAAAATACAGCTGAGACTAAAAAATTTTTTTTTTGGTCGTTTTCTGGTTGTAGATTTTATTTTACAAAAGACAGGTGCACTCTGCGGTCTTACTAAACCCTCATTATGATGTTAAAATTGAGAATTAGTCAACATATCCTACTACTGTGGAGGACATGTCTAAGCCCGAGCACTGCGCCAAGGTTTCTCAAGTAGCTCGAGTCCTAACACTGGTCTCCCTGAGATCAGCTATTGTTGTGTTTGAGTAGTCTCCGAGGCATTGCTCCCGGTTAGCCAGAATCCTACTCCGCACTGATGAGAGGCAACACCCCGAAACAGCTGTCTGTGGATGGATAACTGGCTTAGGTTTTCCCAGTCACATCCTTAAAAAATCCTTGTAAAAAGCGAGATCTTGACATAGGGGCCACTTAATATGGTGGATTTGGTGATCTCTGTAATGGAGACACCCCTTTGCTCAGTTTTCCTTCCTTTGAGGGATATCTGGCTTTCCTTGTGTTGTAGACCCAATACTTGGGCTCCACATTTATTTTGCATATTACTGTTTCCCAGGGAGCTTTGCACTTCGGATTGCTGTGTTGAGACTCTTAACTGAGGCTCCGCTGTGTTTTTTGTAGCTGGTCTCCCTGAGATCAGCTATTGTTTTGCCTAACACTCACCTACCTGTGCCGTATGGGCAATACCAGGGGCCAGAGGGCGCATTACAGGAGTGTAAAGGCCAACTCGCAGCATACTTCCCAGTCCAGCATGTCGCCATGCCTGCTATGGGAGGAGGGAGAAGGCTGCGCTGAAACCCTAATGCATCTATATACAGGGGAGCGGTGCTCGAGCACAAAAGCAAAAACAAACACAATGCAACAGCACTCTGAAACACAAATAACAAAGAAAATACAATTGTGCCACACTCACTATAGAAAATGTACTAATGCTAATGTTACGCTCATAAATGTGAGTTCCTTGGCAAATACAATTTGTGCAAAATTGTTTGTGCCTATCCGCCAATGACAAGACCATTTTAGGACAGGATTCTCCGCTAAATATACCTCCTCTACTTGCTTCTATTAAATTCGGAGAATGCAGGTTCCACATGCATGCTGAGCCCACACTGTATATTGCCTCTTTTGGTTTCATAATGGCCTCAATTATATTCAGGGAATGCAGGTCCTACATGTATGTTGGGTACACCGTGTATTTTACCTCTCCTGGTGCCAAATGGCCTCCAATATATGCAGGGAGTGCAGGGTACAGCTTTATACTTGTACTAATTAAAATAAGCCTATGGGGCGGACAGATAGGTAAGGAGTGCATGACCAGTGGACACAGCCGCACCTGCATTCCCTGAATTTTATGGAGGCCAGTATGGCACCAGAGGAGGTAATATTTAATCCAGGTTCCTGTCCTAAAGAGATTGCCTTGATGCTGATTGACAGGAATAAATTTTTACAAAATGTATTTGCTAAGAATCTCACACTCTTAACGTAGCATTAGGATTAGTACATCTTCTATAGTGAGTATGGCACGATTGTATTTACTTTGTAATTTGTATTTGCAGAGTTCTGGTGCATTTGGTTTGTTTTTGCAAAAGTGGAATCTGGCCTTTCTATTTTTGAGACTGATTAATGGTTTGCCCCTTGTGTTGAACCCTCTGGATTTGCTCCCATGAAGTCTTCTATTGATGGTAGACTTAGATACTGATACATCTACTTCTTGGAGAACGTTCTTCACTTGGGTGGATGTGGTAAAGGGTATTTTCTTCACGATTATTGTAAATAGAGATGAGCGAATTTCTCAAAAATTTGATTCGGTCGGTTCGTCAAATATTCTAAATAGATTCAATTAGATCCAAATTTATCTGTGGCGAATCGCTTTAAAAAACAGCTATTTCCTGGCTGCAGAGAGCCTGTATAGTGGTGTAGAACACTATGCCTTGCAGTAACACGCATAGGGAGTCTGCTGTGGTAGTGAAACAATACTGTGAGTCAGTATTGCAGTATGACACGCAGATGACGCTCTTAGTATCAATGCACACTTCACTTATTTGGGCAGTTACGGGGCCACAACTGACCAAATAACTCAAGTATAAACTCAACATTACAGGTCGATGTTAGCGACAAGAAGTGCAATCCTTTTACACCGTCGTCAGCTGCTTCCACATAGATGTCTACAGAACCTGTTCTATTAAATACTTATACTAGTAGAGCCCCCCGACAGAGTGGAGAGGGTGTCAGCAGTAAGTTTGTGTTGACGTCACTGATTATTTTGCCCTTTCTCTGATCTTTCAGAACAATAACCCCCAAAAAGTGGATCCTGTCTGTTGAGCATGTGCCTTCACTTGGTCGGCATTTTGTCAGTGATCCATCAGTATTGCTAAAGCCAGAAAAAACAGGAGCGGATCCAAAACAAAGAAGACACGTGAATAGGATTTTGTGATGGGACCATACAGGCCTTACAGCTGCTACATAGACAGGATCCATTGTGCATCTCATTTTTCCTTCCTTCTGACAGATCAGAAGAAGGGTCAAATAAATGATGCTGTCAACCAGGCCAAAAAGGCAAAATAGTGGTCCAGTCATGAAGTGGGGAGAGTGGGAATAGCATGAGAAGTCCACATAGTGGCCCTATTAAATAGTGGTGAGCTAGCAGAAGCATGAGGAGACCACAGAGTGATGATATGGCAACAGCATAAGGAGACCACAGAGTGCTGAAGTGGCAGCAGCATGATGAGACCACAGAGTGGTTCAGAGATATAGTGTTGAGCTGGCAGCAGCATGAGGAGACCACAGAGTAGTGATGTGGCAGCAGTATGAGGAGACCACAGAGTAGCCCAGTGACATAGTGTTGAGGTGGCAGCAGCATGAGGAGACCACAGAGTGGTGAGGTGGCAGCAGCATGAGGGGACCACAGAGTAGCCCAGTGACAGAGTGGGTAGGTGGGGACCATATCAGTACCAGCTTAAGATGGTGGATGACAGTAAGAGCACCTGGCAGCAGGTGTGGCATCAGGTGGGTGGCAGTATCAGAATAGAAGGTGAAGAAGGTAGCCAGGAGAAACAGGTCTCTTTTGTGTTGGCGGCACCATGGATGATCTAGTCTGATGCATCAGGCATTGGTGTTTGAAAATCCTGGCTGATCCATGCCTCATTTTCACAAAGGTCAGTTTCTCTACATTTTGGGTGGACAGGCGAGTTCGCTTTGGGGTAACTATGGCCCCCGACACACTAAACACCTGCTCTGATGCCACACTGCTGGCCGGGCAGGAAAGCTTGTCCAGGACAAACTCGAACAGTTGCGGCCACAAATCGAGTTTGGCTGCCCAGTAGTCCAGAGTATCTTCGATGTGGGGTGGCATGGTGTACTCCAAGCATGCCACAACCTGTTGGTTCAGGTTCTTCTATATGTCTTCCTGCTGCTGCTGGTGAGCAGTGTCTTCAGTAGGCAGGTGAAGATAACTGATCATCAGCGACTCTAGACTTAAGTTGCTGCTGATGGATCTGGAGCTGGTACTTCTCCTGCCCCACCCCTTCCAGCAGCCATGGCAGTGGAACGTTAACACAGAGGAATCCCCGGTAAGACCTGCGTGAGTATGGGCAATGGCGTAGATAGGCAGAGGCCAACTGACTACATAGGATGTCTCAATAGCAGTTCAGTTTGTCCTCCCTCTCAGCGGGTGTGAAAAAGACTCCCATTTTGGACCGGCAGTGAGTGCAGATGGTGACAATTCGGCTGTCACTACGCAAGCAAGTGAGCATGCATCGGGCCATTTGCGCAAGTGACTCGGAGGGACTCCCTGCCTTCATCTCCACGGCATACTGACTCTGCCTTATCTTCCTCATCACCCTGTAGCTCCTCTGGCTGCTCCTGATCCTCCTCTCCTGTCACCTGCATAGAAAAACCACCCATTTCTCTACACATTGTTTGTGCTCAAAAGTCCTCCTCCTCCTCTAGTTCAGCTCATGTGGCTATGAGATATAGTTGCCACGTCTCCTGTCCCCTGGGCAGCCAGATTTAGTAGCATATGTTCCAGGACATGAATTAGTGAAATGATGTTGTTCATATGGTAGTCCTGGCGACTGACAAATAAAGTGTTCTCCTCAAGGGGCCCGAGCAAACAGCAGGTGTCACACATAAGCTGCCACTGGCTAACATCAAGAATTCGTTTATGACCTTTCTCTGTTCATATAGTTGGTCAAACATATGGGGGGTGGAATTCTGACGGGTGGAAACGTCACATACAGTATCAGCCTATGTTGGGGGATTCCGTTCTGCCGCTGCAGCTCAAGGATGCTGTGCTTTGCGGTGTACGAGTGGCTAAAGTGCATGCAAAGTTTCCTGACTATTTCAGAATGTCTTGCAGATGGGCAGAAGACTTCAGGAACCGCTTTTCAACCAAATTAAACACGTGCTCCATGCAGGGCTCATGGCTCAGCCCTACTTGACGCAACGCCGATACCATGTTCTTCCATTGTTGGTCACCATGGTTCTGATCTTGAGTTTTCGAGGACAAAGCCAGGATTCGATTTCTTGATGAAGGACTCGGAGCAGTTCCTCCCCTGTGTGACTCAGTTCAACCAGGCAAAGGGCGTGAACATTGTGACACCATCATGCCCTGCACATGTGGTATGCTCGAGGGGCACTGTGAATTGTCCCTGCAGTGGAGGCTGAGGACATGATGGAGGATGAAGAGGCAGAGGCGGACGTTGTTGCAAGGACCAACGGTGTGAGAACATGGCCACCTGGCCAAGTTTCTGTTGTGGCTGGCCAGGAACCACATTTCCGCAGTGGGCCATAAAGGACAGGTATTGTCCTTGACCGTAGTTACAGCTCCACATCTTAGCCCTGCCACGCACTCTGGCAGACACCGACAGGCTCAAGGACTAGCCCACCAAGTGGAGCCGAGCTTACGGCATATAATACTACTCGCGCTGAGGGAACTGAAAATGACAGAGGAAGGTTCAGGACAGGTGGGGGCACAGGACCTCCTCCGGGGCCATGCCAACTAAGCGTCGTGTAAGAGGAACCCATCGACTCTTGGCTGGGGGTGTCTAAAGTCACTTGCGACGAACTCAAAGACTCAACCATTCAAGCAATGCTGGGTTGCTGGTCAAGTCATGACCGCTAGATGACACCGGGAGCTCAGGCCTCTCTCTGCAACTCCTGCTGCCAACCCCCCTTCTTCTGCTTCCTGCGACAGAATGTTTTTCCCTTTTTTTCCTAATGATAAACTAAAAAAAGTGTTAAACAATGTAAAATCAAAGCAGAACAGCTAATAGGACGTACGGATCTTTCCTATTAATACACCCCGTAAATGGCTGTATCACAGAACTTTCACCCCAATTCCAAGCAAGGTTTTCTGGAATTAGTGATGTATCATATAGTGCAGACAACCTAAAAGCAATTTGGATCCCCAATAGGTGCAGCAAGGTGTAATAGAATCACTCCTGTTACCCAGACTGTACACTCTCCTATTGCACCCTGTTCTCCTTTTTATAGTGTAAAATGATTCATCCCTATACTTTCTCTACACCTTGATTAATCTTTCCCTGAACTTGTAAATCGTTTTCAGCACAATGAAGTCTTTCCTAGCACTGTCCCTAGCGCCTGCTAATGTCTCTCCCTGCACTAAATACCCTGGAAAATAGCAGGATCCAAGATGGCTGAGGGTATTTATAGGGCTGTGACATCACAGGGCTGGCTGGGTGCTGATTGGCTGCATGCATGGCATTTTGATGATCCCTAGTTCCCAGAGTTCTTTGCCCCATGTCCTAACATGTGCAGCAGCCATTTTAGGAAAAAATGCGATTCATTACCACGAAGCGTGAGGAAATTCGGATTCGGTGCGAATCAAATTTTTCCTGAAATTCGGATCGAATTCCACTTCGTCAACTTTGATTCGCTCATCTCTAATTGTAACTTACTATTAATTGGCCTTCCCCTCACCAGACTCTCCCCTCCAATCTATTCTCAATGCTGCTGCATTGTCTAACCGCTACTCTGATGCCTCCACCCTTTGCCAGTCATTGCACTGGTTGCCCATACAGTATAGAATCCAATTTAAACTGCTTGTCCTTACCCACAAAACTCTCCATAGTGATGCACCCCCTTACATCTCTTCCCTCATCTCTGTCTACCACCCTTCCCATGCTCTCCGTTCAGTCTTACGAATGACTTCTACCATAATCCAAACCTCTTACTCCCGGCTACAAGACTTCTCCCGAGCTTCACCAGTTCTCTGGAATGCCCTACCCCAAGAAATAAGGTTAGACGACAATATACACAATTTTTGGCGCTCCCTCAAAACACATCTTTTTAGGGTGGCCTATCACATCCTCTGATCTATCTCCTCTCCATAGATAGACCATCTATCATTTCCTGAACCTGATCCTCCTTTAAACTCTCCACCGCATCCATACACCCAGATGTGCTTCATATACTGGCTGGTTACTGGCTTATGCAGCTTTATATATGCTCCCCTATTTTCCCAACATGGCTGGACCATCGTGCAAAACAAGCGCTTTATACCTTTTGTTTTCCTCCCTCATCTCCTCATAGATTGTAAGCTCTTGCAAGCAGGGTCCTCGTTCCTCTTGTTGTACTTATTGACTTGTCTGTTGCCATGTTATTTATGACTGTTTGTACATGAACCCCCTCAACTGTAAAGCGCTGCGGAATATGTTGGCGATATATAAAGATTATTATTAATATTACAATCACCCACCACTGTTCTCTTTCATGGATATCCAGGCCTTTTTGAGTTCCCGAGCTTACCAGTGCGCTCGTTTTTCAACCAGAATGTACCAAACTGTTGACTTGACCTCTCCTAACATTTCCACTATCTCTCTGATGGATTTTTTTTTCAGCCTAATGATGGTCTTTCACTTTCATTGAGACCTCCGTTGATCGCATATTGTGGGTTCACGGCAACAACTTCCAAATGCAAATGTCACACCTGGAATCAACTCCAGACCTTTTACCTGCTTAATTGATTATGGATTAATGAAGGAATAGCCCATAATTGTCCAATTACCTGTAGTCCCTTAAGAAAGAGGAAGCTGCATATTAAAGAACTGTAGTTCCTAAAGCCATCCTTCAATTAGGATGTAAATACCCTCAAATTAAAGCTGAGAGTCTGCACTTTAAGCCCATATTAATTATATAACTGTATCTTTAATATGTTTGGGAAACAGCTAAAATGCCTAAACTTATCTCACTGTCCAAATATTTCTAGACCTAACTGTACTTGTTATCTGTCATTACAACCCTGCCTGTTATGATACTGAGATGACTGCTGGGAAGAATTCTCTAAAGAATAGAAAGTGCCTGCTCGGTATGAGGCTTAAAGGAGTTGTCCCATCTCAGACAATGGGGTCATATCGCTAGGATATACCCCCATTGTCTCATAGGTGCGGGAGAACCGAACCACAAAAGTGAAAGAGGGCGCACTGCGCATGCGTAGCCACCCTCCATTCATTTTCTATGGGGCTGGCGAATATATCAGAGCGCTGGCTCGGCTATTTCCGTCAGCCCCATAGAAATGAATGGGAGCATGGACCGGGCATGCGCGATACACTCCCATTCACGTCTATGGGAGCAGAGCTTGGTGGTGGACAGACCCCAGTAAATCTGGGGTCCTCCAGCCGCAGCTCTCCCCGCCCTGTTCTCGATATAGGTGCAGGTCCCAGCAGTAGGACCCGCACCTATCAGACAATGGGAGCATATCCTAGCAATATGCCCCCATTGTCTGAGATGGGAGTACCCCTTTAAGTCAGTATGAAATTTACAGGAGGATTTCATATACTGTATATAATGAAATGGATAATAACCACTTACATTTTTTTTAAACGCGTTTAACAAAAGAAAAGTGATAGAAACAAAAGTTAATTTTCTGTTGACACATTCCCTTTAAAAATAGTTTGGAGGTCTTCTCTGGTGGTACAAAAGAAGCCTTTGTGTGAATCAATCAGAGTCACTTCTGTTAATACACACAACTAATCTATAGGGGAATTCTTTATTGGCATATACAATAAAAACATCTCAACATCTCATTGATTGACTGTAAAAGAATAATGACTGCGGCAGAGCATCTCCACTTGCCGATACGGCAATTACAAAGATTAGACTGGAGTGCTGCCGCTATTACTACTAAGTGAGTGTAAATACAGATATGCGACAAGAAAACTATAAATATAAATTCAATACTTACCGGACCCCCTACTGGCATTGATCAGATAATTTCCTGTATGGCAATTCACTCTGCCAGCGACCTCTTTGCAAACCTAAAAGGCTAGAGAGGTGACAAGAGACAACTCTACAGTGATTAAGTCTACTTCATCATGTCCATCCTCCGACTGGGAAGATGCAGACATAATCCTGGACAGTAATAAGCTTCTGCCTGAAGTGTGAAATTATTAATTCTTGAAATCTGGACATTATTGTAACATATGTTTGCAGGATAGAACTGTCATCACCTAGGAGTAAATTAATAAGAGTACATTTTCCTCTGCCGTCTCCACATGGCGATAGACATATTCTACAGTACCGCTAATTCCAGCTTCACTCCATTACAGAACCTGAAACTCTGGACAATCCTTACTTATTAGAAAGACCCCTTCACAGTAAGCTGATAATTAAGTGTCCCCCTGTCACGACCCCGAGCGATCAGCTGCTATCTATGAGGAAACCCTGACAGTAAGTGTTCAGTTTCCCTGCAGCGCCCCCATAGGAGAAGCTAAGAATTACCATACATAGCACCCATTAAAGTCAATGGGTTATCTGTGTGATTTAGGACAGGATAGTCCTCCAGAGTGGTCCTACAGAGTTGTAAATGCTCATAACTCTGGGCAGAAGACCCACCCCCAATAACAAATAGGGTGTACAAAAATTTCATAAGGCCCCTTTCACACCTGCGTTCTTCTTTTCCGGCATAGAGATCCGTCGTCGGGTCTCTATGCCGGAAAAATCCTGATCAGGATCATCCCCATGCATTCTGAATGGAGAGAAATCCGTTCAGGATGCATCAGGATGACTTCAGTTCAGGACCGGAAAGTTTTTTGGACGCAGCAAATACCGCAGCATGCTGCGCTTTTTGTTCCGTCCAAAAATCCGGAACACTTGCCGCAAGGCCGGATCCGGAATTAATGCCCATTGAAAGGCATTAATCCGGATCCGACCTTAAGCTAAACGTTGTTTCGGCGCATTGCCGGATCCGACATTTAGCTTTTTCTAACTAGTTACCATGGCAGCCAGGACGCTAAAGTCCTGGTTACCATGGTAAAATGTAGCAGGGAGCGGGGGAGCGGCATACTTACATTCCGTGCGGCTCCTGGGACGCTCCAGGATGACATCAGGGCGCCCCAGTGCATGGATCACGTGATCGCATGGATCACGTGATCCATGCGCATGGGGCGCTCTGACGTCATTCAGGAGCGCACCGGGAGCCGCACGGAATGTAAGTATACCGCTCCCCCGCTCCCCGCTCCTACTATGGCAACCAGGACGCTAGTAGTGTCCTGGCTGCCATAGTAACCTGAAAGCAATCCGAAGACTGATCAGGATCCTGATCAGTCTTCTAATGCTTCAGGTGACTTGCGTTCTGACGGATCCGGCGGGACAGAAGTGCCTGCCGGATCCTCAGAACGCAAGTGTGAAAGGACCCTAAGTCTTCCTCAGTCAGTGTATGCACATTTTGTACAGCAATGGGGGTGGACCCCTCAACTACTATTATTTAATTATTTTATGCACTGATATAGCGGTACTATATTCCTCAGAGCTTCGCAGACATTAGCATCACGCTGTCCTCATTGAGGCTCACAATCTAAGGTCCGTATCAGTATGTCTTTGGAAAGTGAGAGGAAACCGGAGAACCCGGAGGAAACCCACACAAACATACAAACTCCATGCAGATGTTGTCCTTGGTCCGATTTGAACCGAGGACCCCAGCGCTGCAAGGCACCACTAAGCCACCGTGCTGCTACTATAGGGTGCTTAAGGGGAAGTAGCTGGCACGGAACTCCTTCTTCAGCAGCTATTTCTAGCAGCCACCACCAGAGGGAGCTAAGTGCAAGCCATTTTACAGCTTCCATTGTTTCCAATGATAACTGTACACATTCCTGTGCACTCCGCTTCCCCTAGTGGCAGCTTCTGGCAGCCTGTTTTATGTAAAGGGAATGAGAATATTTATAGTTTTAATAAATACATTGAGAAATATGGCATTCAGAATGAGTCTCATATTTACGAAGCACCTGTTCTACTTTTAAGGTGGAGGTGACTTTTGTCTTATGGGAGGCTGGGGCTCATATAAAATTTTGCTATGGGGTCCTATATAATCTTCTGCATGATCGGCACTGGGTACAAGCCTTCTTCTAAATTCTACTAAACTGCTATCTTCATATCCTTCTGAGCAACAGTAACCTTTGTACCTCTCTGTCAGTGTTTTCCAACTTGGACTCGATACAGCTTTTATAGTAGGGATTGCAAACTGATTTTAGCCGTCTCATAAGGTTAGGGATCCATGGTGACTTTTCATCATACAAGCTCCATTCAGAGATACTGTACAATGTTTCCCTCCAGAGGGGAATATTTTTCAGCAATCACAGCCATGTCGACGAGGTCAAAATTCTTGGAAATATCACAGGTCGTTGTGAACTTGAAGGTTCCAGTTATGACTATCACGTGACCTAAAGTCTCTATAGAGCTTTAGCCCTTATGCTTAAAGAGGTACAGAAGTGACCCTTCTCACCTTACTTCTTGGTTCATTATAACCAGAGATGTGTGGAACAACAGGATCAGCTTAAAAAACATATATTAATTAAAATTTAATTTTGCAATACAATAGTCTGTCACAAGATGCCTATCCTCTGTGCTATATATCTCTGTCTTTAGGTGGCCACCATGTGGTTATGTTGTGAATTGCAGCTTGTCTAGTTATGTTGTATTGAGTTTGGTTCCCTTAACCAAATTTCAGTTAAGGAAAGGGTGGACAAATCTGCATATCAGAGGGAAAAAATATTGGATTGGTGGGACCCCACTAATTGTTAGAATATTAGACGCTTGTTCCCATTGTTGCCCCATTGCATACCCTTCCCCATGTCTTTAAAAACTCTTAATTACTTTGGTCATATGGGAGTGAAGTCCCCCATTTTAGCACTTAGTGATGGTTCCAGACCAGGGGCGCACAACCTGCAGCCCAGGGGCCACATGCGGCCCTTGATACAATTCTTTGCGGCCCCCAACCATCTGGTAACAGATATATATATGTCTATGTCTTGTGTCTGCTCACATGTATCTTTCATGTATTTTCCCATTAGATGGGAGTACTAGAAGTGTAACCAGACATTAATGATATATACTGTATGTTCAAAATGCCATAAATACAGTGTTTCAGTTGGTAATACCCCCTTAAAGTTTTTTTTTCGGCCCTTGGAATTGGTTCAGGCTGACAATGTGGCCCCCAACCAGAAATGGTTGGGCACCCCTGTCCCAGACCTTCCGCCAGTTATCATCTATCATGTAGATAGGGCAGCACAGTGGCTTATTGGGTTCAGCTACTGCATGGAGTTTGTATGTTCTTCCCATTTTTGTGTGGGTTTACTCTGGGTACTCCACTTTCCTCTCATGCTCCAAAGACATACTGATAGGAACTTAGATTGTGAGCTCCACTTGTGACAGCTATCAATGATGACGTCTGTAAAGCACCGTGTCAATGTGTCAGCACCAAATAAGTGAGTAAAATACAGAAATAAATAGATAGGAACGAGTGAGAACTACAGAATGCCTTGTCCATCCTCACCAGAAGCTCTCATTGTATAGGTGTTCCCTGTGAAGAAAAAATGTTCCTCTCTAGTTAAAAAAAAAAAGGCAATCACTGCCCTATAGCTACAAGCTTGATAATTATAACCTAAAGACTGTACAAGACAGTGATACTGTTTGGCTTTGGGAACAAAGACATCACTGAATGCTGCCTGATTAAGAAAAACTAAGAAAGAACAAGTGAATTTTCTGTTAGGAAATGTACTCTGTATATTAGACATAACGAGCCGTACCCGCGGAGGCAGCTTCTGCTTTAATATGTGCTAATTAAAACATTATTCCTGTAGTGGACAGGGAATTGACTATAGACTGCAGAAGAAAATTAAGATGCCCAAAAGTATAAAGTTATTTTTAACTCACTAAAGGTAATTTGCCAAGAACAAAACATGAGACGTGCAATGCATTTCGCTGCATAAACAAATCTGCAACATTTCAAAAGTAGCCCTGAGTCAAAAAGGGACATACAGCTCTTATTTGACTCACACAGTTTTGCCTATAGTTTTGCCTGATCCCTCGGTACTCCACACCGGTGTCTCTGGTCCTAGTGGGGCATCTAACAATCACAATCGGAGATATCGGCCTGGTGGTTTCCCTGCAGCGAAGTCTAGATCTATGTACATGGGTTGAATTGTGAATACCAGAAGACTGCTAGGATAAACTCCCTTAGGTTGTTACTCAGACAGTTGGTAGACGCAGTGGTTCCACACTCATTGATGGTTGGAAGACATAATGGTCCCACAGTCAATGATGTTTGGTTGATAGATGGTACATGTAGACACAGCAATACTCATTGATTGTTGGTAGACGTAATGGTTTCACACTCATTGATGGTTGGTAGACGTAATGGTTTCACACTCATTGATGGTTGGTAGATGTAATGGTTTCACACTCATTGATGGTTGGTAGATGCAATAGTTCCACACTCATTGATGGTTGGTAGATGTAATGGTTCTACACTCATTGATGATTGGTAGATGTAATGGTTCTACACTCATTGATGGTTGGTAGATGCAATAGTTCCACATTCATTGATGGTTGGTAGATGTAATGGTTCTACACTCATTGATGGTTGGTAGATGTAATGGTTCTACACTCATTGATGGTTGGTAGATGCAATAGTTCCACACTCATTGATGGTTGGTAGATGTAATGGTTCTACACTCATTGATGGTTGGTAGATGTAATGGTTCTACACTCATTGATGGTTGGTAGACGTAACGGTTTCACACTCATTGATGGTTGGTAGATGTAATGGTTCTACACTCATTGATGGTTAGTAGATGTAATGGATCTACACTTATTGATGGTTGGTAGATGCAATAGTTCCACACTCATTGATGGTTGGTAGATATAATTGTTCTACACTCATTGATGGTTGGTAGACGTAATGGTTTCACACTCATTGATGGTTGGTAGATGTAATGGTTCTACACTCATTGATGGTTGGTAGATGTAATGGTTCTACACTCATTGATGGTTGCTAGATGTAATGGTTCTACACTCATTGATGGTTGGTAGATGCAATGGTTCTACACTCATCAATATTTGGTAGACACAATGGTTCCACAGTCATTGATGGTTCGTTTATGCATTAGTTGCAAACTCTTTGATGGTTAGTAGACACAATAGTTCCACACTCATTGATGGTTGGTAGAGTCAATGGTTCCACAGACATTAACAGTTGGTAACTTATTGATGGTTGGTTTATGCAATAGTTCCACACTCATTGACGGTTAATAGAGACAATAGTTCCACACTTATTGATGGTTGGTAGATAGAATGGTATCACACTCATTGCCAGTAACAGGACCATTCCAATTTAAAATGTATGTGTTGCCTGAAGTAGTATTCCTGAGTATTCACCTAACCACAGGTAGTTGATAAATGTTTGATTGGGGTGGGGGTCTGAATACTGTGATCCCAAATGATCTTGAGAACGGGGGTCCTATATCCTCTATTTGAATGGAGCAGAGGTTGGGCGTATGCATGGCCACTCCACTGAAACTCTATTGGACTGCTGGAGATAGAGCTGTACTTGGCTATCCCTGGCCGTGCAATATAGTTTCAATGGATCGGAAATGCAATTCTTCAACTTCCACTCCATTAGATCAGTGGCACAGATCCCCATACTCAGACCATTCAGAAACCTGTCACCTATCCTGTAGACAAATGTTCTAAATCTGGGAATGCCTCTTAAATTTTTTATTTTTTGTTTGTTTGTTTTGGGGCAGCCCTCTTAGGGACCCGGATATGCTCCATCACCCTAGAAGGTCACTTTCACTAATTGTGAACATTTATGTACCTGGAGTTTCACTTTACATTTAGCTGCAGATTGGTGGATCAGGGTTTCCCACCACACAGGGCACCATTATTACATCTCACAATGCAGGTAGAAGGTTATAAAGCAGGAGGAACTGAGCAGATTGATATATAGTTTTTTTGGGGGGAAAAATTCAGTATAACTTGTATTTTATACATTTATATCCCAGCTCATTCTGGGCTTTGAAGTCCAGGAGGCGGTCCTACCAGTGATTGACATCCTTCCCTCTATGGCTGTGTATACACAGATATCTGTCAATCACTGATAGGACCGCCTCCTGGACTTCATAGCCCAGAATGAGCAAGAAATTAAAAGTATAAAAAGCAAGTTTTATTGAATGTTTTCCCAGAACATTATATATCAATCTTCTCAGCTCCTTCTGCTCTATAACATGCTGCCTGCCGATCGCGTTGTCTTTTTATTGTGACGGGTTCCCTTTAAGGCCCGGAGCTGATGTGGAGTCTGGGCAGCACCTGTAGCTTGACAACACAATCTGCTCAGAATCTAAACTAAGAGAATGAACCCCGGCCATCTGATTATCTGATACACTCTATAGAGCGCATTCTGTCTGATTACATGAATGATCACAGGGAAGGAACAGATGCTCATTGACACATAATGCTGCCATAAAAAAGGTGTTAAATGTTTCTAAATGTTCTTAATCGTGATCTAAAAATTAGCGAAAAGTAGAACAAAATATTTGACGAAGACATTTAAACTGTTAGAACATCTGAGACTACTTGTGTTTAAGGATTTATCGTGCTGAAAGAGCAGGGTCCCACATAGGGTTGGGAGATATCCCAAGCTACAGATTCCAAAATTTGAGGGAGGTTTATCCGGATCAATTTTCTGTTCCAATATCTGCAATATGATGGGTGTTCTGTTCTTCGGTCCTCAGAGCCTCAGAGCCTCAGAGCAAGGGGCATAGCTAACAGCTCATGGGCCCTGGTGCAAGAGTTCAGCTTGGGCCCCCCTTCCTTCAGTGCTTTGTGTGTCTTCCTATGCGGCAAAAGGGTCTTTGGGCCCCCTTAGGCTCCTGGGCCCAGTAGCGACTGCTACCTCTGCACCCCCTATAGCTACACCCATGCTCAGAGCCCTGAAGGGAATAGGGAGGAGAGGTCTTGGAACAGGCTCCGGACTGCCCAGACAGACACCAGTAGAGAGGGTCATTTGATCCACCAACTAGCAGCTCCCAGTTTCATTGTCAACCATGTAGACACTGGTGGCACTTTCATTACACACCTATCTCTACCTAGACCATTCTCATGTGCTTAGCAGAAGGAAATTTGGTGTCACACCCATTACATGTCCTGCCATTGACATCCAGCCACAGTCGCCTTTGCAGTGGTATCGTGAACTAAAAATCTGGACTGCTCCAAACTGGAACTGTATCATTTTTAGTGATGAATCCACGTAAGGTTTCAGTATGGAGGCCTTGTGGTGAGCGCTTCAATCCTGGCTTTGCTGAGGAGTGACACACTGCCCAAACTGCTGGTGTGATGATCTGGGGAGCCATCGTATAAGACAGTCGGTCACCCCTAATAGTGATACAAGGGACATTAAAAGCTCCTCAATATGTGCATGACATCTTGCCGCCACATGTGTTCCTCTCTTGTCAGGGCTTCCACTCATCAGCAGGATAATGCTCACACATAGCAATGGTTTCCCAGGAACTTCTCTTCCAGATGCCCGGCCACCAGATTTAGTTCCAATCCAGCATTTATGGGACCAGCTGGGACACCAGCTTCACCAACCTTCAAGTGTGCAGGATCTACAGGCCCACTGTAACATCTGGGGGCAAATGTGCCGCAGGATACCTCATGGAACCTGTAGGCCTCCATGCCCAACCATAGCTCATCTTGTATGCGGGCTAGAGGAGAGCATCAAATAGGGGACGTGGACGTGGTGCTGCTGGAGTTGGTGGAGCTCCTGCTGCAGGGAGAGGTCGTTGTCAATCTGTGCCAGCTATGCGACAAAATGAAATACCTTCCTCTGGTGCACGCAGGGGACAGGACGATCTGCGACATTTTGTAGCCCCGAATACCTAAGCTGAGCCCTAAGTCATGCAGCAGTCACCTATGCTTTTTGATGACTCTGATGGCCGGGTTTCCCCATTCTATCCACATAGCCCTGCCCCAGAAGTGACAGAGATTAAGTGCACTGATGCCCAACCACTTATGTTTGAGGATAAGGATGTGAGAGGACCACAGCAGCATATCTCTGATAATGATGATGAAACACAGGTGTCAACTGTTGTGGCTTTCTGCATTGTGCAGACCAGCAAGGAGGGCAGGGGTGAGGAGTGGGTGGAAGATGATGTGGAGGATGATTATGTCCTAGACCCCACATGGCATCTAGGTCATGCGATTGACGTGTGCAGTTCAGATGAAGAGGTGGTGGTCACACAGCGCCAGCCACACAGCAAAAGAGGAAGCAGGGTGCAAAATCAGAGTAGCTGTCCCCCAGCCAGTACGCCTGCTACTGCTCAACACGCCAAGGGACATAGCACACCAAAGCCAGCTCCAAGGAGTTCCTTGGCATGGCAGTTTTTCAGGCAATAGTTTGCATGGTGTGCAATCAGAGCCTGAAGCAAAGCATAAATGTTCTAAACCTGAGCATCTGCATGACCAGGCATTTAACTGCAAAGCACGAGCTGCAGTGGAGTAGACACCTGAAGAACCACGAAAGATCAGAGGCTCCTCCTGCTCCCTCTTCTGCTGCGGTTTTGGCCTTTTCCTCCCCCTCTGGAGCGACATGGCCATTTGGACCCCTCAAAGTGGGGATGTGACAGCAAAACTACCACCACCACCAGTGTCACCAAGCATCTCCACACTGTCCCATGGAAGCATTCAGCTGTCCATCCCCCAAACATTAGAGAGAAAGAGGAAGTACCCCCCTACCCACCTGCGAGCCCTGGCTCTGAATACCAGCATTTCAAAATTCCTGGCCTTTGAAATGCTGCCTTTCCATCTGGTAGAGACAGTTTTTAAAAGTTACTGATGTTGCTGCAGCGTAACTTCGGCCTTCCCACTCACCGCCTTATATGCGACGTGCCCACCAGGTGGAACTCCACCTTGCACATGCTGGAGAGACTGTGCGAGCAGCAGCAGGCCATAGTGGAGTTTCAGCTGCAGCACGCACGCGTCAGTCGCACTGCGGAACAGCACCACTTCACCACCAATGATTGGGCCTCCATGAGAGACCTGTGTGCCCTGTTGCGCTGTTTCGAGTACTCCACCAACATGGCCAGTGGCGATGACACCGTTATCAGCGTTACAATACCACTTCTATGTCTCCTTGAGAAAACCCTTTGGGACATGATGGATGAGGATGTGGCACAGGAGGAACAGGGATCATTCCCATGGTGATCAGGTCAGTCGTCCAGGTGGCTCAGAGGGTGGGTTCCTGCACCATCAACGGAGAGGTACCCAATTGTCCAGCCAGGGCACAGTTTTGGAGGATGTGGAGGATGATGATGAGGAGGAGGATCCATGTTCACAGCAGGGTGGCACCCAAATCAGCATGCATGCATCACTGGAGCATGGCTGGGGGAATACAGAGGACACAGACGATACACCTCCCACAGAGGACAGCCTGGCACACAGGAGCGATAACTGGGTGGCCACCCTGCTGGATCCCCGCTACAAGGACAACGTGCCTTCCTAACCTCTGTCACTGGAGCGTGATCGGAAGATGCGCGTGTACAAGCGCACGCTGGTAGACGCACTACTGATGGCGTTCCCACCTGACAGCGGGGGCACAGTGGAAGCACACGGTGAAGGCAGAGGAGGAGAAAGAAGTCACCAACGCAGCTGGGGCACCACCATCACCTCAGAAGGTTTAGCATGGCCGAAATGTGGAAAAGCTTTCTCAGCACGCCACAACAACCAGCACCACTATCTCATACGGAATGTCTTAGCAGGAGGCAGCTTTACAGCGACATGGTGGAACAGTACATGTGCACACCCCTCCACGTACTGACTGATGGGTCTGCCCCATTTAACTTCTGGGTCTGCAAATTGGGCACATGGCCTGAGCTTGCCTTTTAGCAGGTGATGGCCTGCCCTGCAGCCAGTGTATTGTCTGAACGTGTGTTTAGCACGGCAGGGGGCGTTATCACGGACAAGCGCAGCCGCCTGTCCACAGCCAACGCGCACAAGCTCACGCTCATTAAAATGAACCAGGCATGGATCCCACGGGACAGAGTAGAGCGGTATACCGGACGCACCCAGCCATTGTTATAGAGTACTCCAGTGCAATTTGTGCATTCTCTCTTCCAATTTTTTCACAAACTAAAGAACAAAAATAAAATGTAAGCAAAATAAAATAAAAAAATAAAAATAAAATGTTGGCTACCTTTGAAGCAACCTGTTGAACTTGAACCTCCACGGGTCCGCTCATCACTACTCAAACCGCTTTCTAAAGCAAAATGTAACAAATTCCCAAATGTGTCTATTATATAGTACATATTGCTTAAGTAAGTTGCAGACGGCATTATTTGTGGTCATGCTCCATGATTGACACCATAGGTGCAGTGGATGACCCCCATTGTGAGCAGAAGCTTCTCCGTCTATATCTTCACAAACATCTTCATTCTTTGATTTATTTTCATTGTTTCATCCACTGCGAGCTGCTCTGTTGCCGGGGGCAACGATAATGACTTCAATTATCTTATGAAAGTAATTATGCTGGAAATATACATTTATGCCTTGTCCTATATATTACCGTTCATTTATTCAGTCAATTACACATATATTTACCGGGGAGACGGCAGCCTACAGGACGGGTCACTCGTGTATACTGCTATATAGATAATGAGCGCTTTACCACATCTAGTTCAGGCCATGTCCCCTGCTAATAACCATGAATAGCCCCATTTTTTTTCTGTGCAATTTCAAAGCTGCAGTAAGACTTTTTTTTATCCCCTGTTCGGTTCTTTAGATCAGTTATTTTTTTTCTTTTCGACACACATGGGTTTTTATTCAGCAATTTTCATATAACTGTCTATTTTTTACATTATTTTAATAGCACAACGTGGCACTGAAATACATGCTTTTAAGTTGTGTCCCGTTTCCATGACGGTCATTTTTAAATAAGGGATGTATAGCTTTGGATCCTCGGGGGCGGGGCTACAGCTGTAGTTGTGCCAGTGATGGCCTTTGTACACCCTTGTATTTATTTATTTAATTTTGTAGTTATTTGTTTACTTTATGTTTGCTTATTTTTTTTTTATGTATGCATCTGACGATCAGATCATCATTGGGATTGCAGCAGTAGATGGGATTGCTGCTTCCTGTACTATTTTAGCACCATGTATACAGTTTTCAGGGAACTACAGACGGTAAGAACATATTCCCTGCCTTCTCTATGGAAAGTCGGGCTGTCTCACTACCAACAACCCTCTCATGCAGCTGCTTATTGTGTTGCAATGTTAAGGTTGACTCCCTCACAATGATGGGGTGCTCTTCCTTATGTATCTTCTTGACTCAACATATCCCAAGATTAGTGGCATGACCAGCTTCATAAGCAAACATGATTTTGTGATACTCTGTCGGGAGATGTTAAAACGGGTGTCCGTTGAAAAATATTCTACAGTTTTGAAACTAACACCTGGATCTCAATGCTTTTGGAATTGTGCGTAATTAAACATTTATTATAGCTACTGGGTTATTCCATGAAATCTATCTGTATAGCGCCTCCTGCTGTTTGTTCTTTTTCTAATTTCTCTTCAAACATCACTTCCACTGCCATCCTTCAACTGCCACTAAGTGCAGCAAAAAGGACACACCTACTGAGAAAGGACACGCCCAATAAGCTAAAAGGTTGCAATAAATCTAGCAGAGCAATTGTAACATAGTAACATAGTTTATAAGGCTGAAAAAAGCCCTCTGTCCATACTGTTATCCTGCAAGTCGATCCATAGGAAGGCAAAAAAAAAAGAGTTAGAAGCCAATTTTCCTCACTTTAGGGGAAAAAATTCCTTCCCAACTCCAATCAGGCACCAGAATAACTCCCTGGATCAACAACCCCTCTCTAGTAGCTATAGCCTGTAATATTATTACACTCCAGAAATACATCCAGGCCCCTCCTGAATTCCATTATTGTTCTCACCATCAGCACCTCCTCAGGCAGAGAGCTCCATAGTCTCACTGCTCTTACCGTAAAGAGTCCATAGTCTCACTGCTCTTACAGTAAAGAGTCAATAGTCTCACTGCTCTTACAGTAAAGAGTCCATAGTCTCACTGCTCTTACAGTATAGAGTCCATAGTCTCACTGCTCTTACCATAAAGAGTCCATAGTCTCACTGCTCTTACAGTAAAGAGTCCATAGTCTCACTGCTCTTCCAGTAAAGAGTCCATAGTCTCACTGCTCTTACAGTAAAGAGTCCATAGTCTCACTGCTCTTACTGTAAAGAGTCTATAGTCTCACTGCTCTTACAGTAAAGAGTCCATAGTCTCACTGCTCTTACAGTAAAGAGTCCATAGTCTCACTGCTCTTACCATAAAGAGTCCATAGTCTCACTGCTCTGACAGTAAAGAGTCCATAGTCTCACTATTTTTACAGTAAAGAGTCCATAGTCTCACTGCTCTTACTGTAAAGAGTCCATAGTCTCACTGCTCTTACTGTAAAGAGTCCATAGTCTCACTGCTCTTACAGTAAATAATCCATAGTCTCACTGCTCTTACAGTAAAGAGTCCATAGTCTCAATACTCTTACAGTAAAGAGTCCATAGTCTCACTGCTCTTACAGTAAAGAGTCCATAGTCTCACTGCTCTTACAGTGAAGAGTCTATAGTCTCACTGCTCTTACCGTAAAGAGTCCATAGTCTCACTGCTCTTACAGTAAAGAGTCCATAGTCTCACTGCTCTTACAGTAAAGAGTCCATAGTCTCACTGCTCTTACAGTGAAGAGTCCATAGTCTCACTGCTCTTACCGTAAAGAGTCCATAGTCTCACTGCTCTTACAGTAAAGAGTCCATAGTCTCCCTGCTCTTACAGTATAAAGTCCATAGTCTCCCTGCTCTTACAGTAAAGAGGAGTCCATAGTCTCACTGCTCTTACAGTAAATAATCCATAGTCTCACTGCTCTTACAGTAAATAGTCCATAGTCTCACTGGTCTTACAGTAAAGAGTCCATAGTCTCACTGCTCTTACAATAAAGAGTCCATAGTCGCACTGCTCTTACAGTAAAGAGTCCATAGTCTCACTGCTCTTACAGTGAAGAGTCCATAGTCTCATTGCTCTTACCGTAAAGAGTCCATAGTCTCACTGCTCTTACAGTAAAGAGTCCATAGTCTCACTGCTCTTACAGTAAAGAATCCATAGTCTCACTGCTCTTACAGTAAAGAGTCCATAGTCTCACTGCTCTTCCAGTAAGGAGTCCATAGTCTCACTGCTCTTACAGTAAAGAGTCCATAGTCTCACTGCTCTTACAGTAAAGAGTCCATAGTCTCACTGCTCTTACCATAAAGAGTCCATAGTCTCACTGCTCTGACAGTAAAGAGTCCATAGTCTCACTATTTTTACAGTAAAGAGTCCATAGTCTCACTGCTCTTACTGTAAAGAGTCCATAGTCTCACTGCTCTTACTGTAAAGAGTCCATAGTCTCACTGCTCTTACAGTAAATAATCCATAGTCTCACTGCTCTTACAGTAAAGAGTCCATAGTCTCAATACTCTTACAGTAAAGAGTCCATAGTCTCACTGCTCTTACAGTAAAGAGTCCATAGTCTCACTGCTCTTACAGTGAAGAGTCCATAGTCTCACTGCTCTTACCGTAAAGAGTCCATAGTCTCACTGCTCTTACAGTAAAGAGTCCATAGTCTCCCTGCTCTTACAGTATAAAGTCCATAGTCTCCCTGCTCTTACAGTAAAGAGGAGTCCATAGTCTCACTGCTCTTACAGTAAAGAGTCCATAGTCTCACTGCTCTTACTGTAAAGAGTCTATAGTCTCACTGCTCTTACAGTAAATAATCCATAGTCTCACTGCTCTTACAGTAAATAGTCCATAGTCTCACTGGTCTTACAGTAAAGAGTCCATAGTCTCACTGCTCTTACCGTAAAGAGTCCATAGTCTCACTGCTCTTACAGTAAAGAGTCCATAGTCTCACTGCTCTTACAGTAAAGAATCCATAGTCTCACTGCTCTTACAGTAAAGAGTCCATAGTCTCACTGCTCTTCCAGTAAGGAGTCCATAGTCTCACTGCTCTTACAGTAAAAAGAGTCCATAGTCTCACTGCTCTTACAGTAAAGAGTCCATAGTCTCAATACTCTTACAGTAAAGAGTCCATAGTCTCACTGCACTTACAGTAAAGAGTCCATAGTCTCACTGCTCTTACAGTGAAGAGTCCATAGTCTCACTGCTCTTACAGTAAAGAGTCCATAGTCTCACTGGTCTTACCGTAAAGAGTCCATAGTCTCACTGCTCTTACAGTAAAGAGTCCATAGTCTCACTGCTCTTACAGTAAAGAGTCCATAGTCTCACTGCTCTTACAGTAAAGAGTCCATAGTCTCACTGCTCTTCCAGTAAGGAGTCCATAGTCTCACTGCTCTTACAGTAAAGAGTCCATAGTCTCACTGCTCTTACAGTAAAGAGTCCATAGTCTCAATACTCTTACAGTAAAGAGTCCATAGTCTCACTGCTCTTACAGTAAAGAGTTCATAGTCTCACTGCTCTTACAGTAAAGAGTCCATAGTCTCACTGCTCTTACAGTAAAGAGTCCATAGTCTCACTGCTCTTACAGTAAAGAGTCTATAGTCTCACTGCTCTTACAGTAAAGAGTCCATAGTCTCACTGCTCTTACAGTAAAGAGTCCATAGTCTCACTGCTCTTACAGTAAAGAGTCCATAGTCTCACTGCTCTTACCGTAAAGAGTCCACAGTCTCACTGCTCTTACCGTAAAGAATCCTCTTCTATGTTTGTTTAGAAACCTTCCTTTCTCCAGATGCAGAGGATGTCCCCTCATCACAGTCACAGTCCTGGGGATAAATAGATGATGGGAGAGATCTCTGTACTGACCCCTGATATATTTATACATAGTTATTAGATCTCCCCTCAGTCGTCTTTTTCTACTTTATTATTTTAGTTGTCCTTCTCTAAACCGTCTACAGCCCTTCTATGTCTGGAATGGGGAGATCTCAGGATCCATGTGAGGTGCAGGGCTGGCGCTAGCTTTGTTAGAATGAGGTTGTCATGTACTAGGTTATGGATGTACATTATTCCCATTTAATGTTCAAGGCCATACATGGATACAACAAAAAGGGTTTTACAGATGTGGTTCTCATCCATGTTGGGTTTGCTCATTTATAAACACATCATTTTCAAGACAAACTCAAGGTTAACCCACTTTTCTCATTAAAGTCTTAAATAAATTGCAATTCTGATTTTGTTATTTATATGACTATGTGTGTCGGCGGTCACAAAGACTGTATGTGTAGGTTCCAGTTCTAGACGGCTCAAGCCTCGTATCTTAGAACGCTTGATATCAGCAGTCAAAGGAACCCGAATAGAAATATAGCTAATGCCTCACGTCATTTTGAACAGGAACATAATAGATCTACTAAATCTTACAGAGTAATGGGTATGGAGAGAGTTTTAGAATCAACCGGAGCCGCAGACGGACACAAGGTGTGACATAATCAGGATTTTTAAACTGCAATTCCTGTGCACCACTGTCCACTAGGCTTAGATTTAAACCGCACAATCATGTTACATTATTATACTGTATGTCATCTGTCAGCAGTTTTGTACCTGTGAGACTGTCTGACCTGTTACATGTGCGCTTGGCAGTAGAGATGAGCGAACCAGTGGAAGTTCTGGTTCACCGGGTTCAGCAAAACTTCAGGTCAAAGTTCGGGTTCGGGACCGAACTTGACCCTGAACCCCATTGAAGTCAATGGGGACCCAAACTTCACTTTATTTTTTTTCGTTAAAACATGGTTATATCGGAAAATCATAGCATTCTTAAGACAGAATGCAAAAGAATTTGGCCATTAAGGGGTTAAAAAAAAACTCACCTCATCCCCTTGATCATGCTGCACGTGGTGAGCGCAGTGACGTCACCGCGCACATCGCAGGTCCTGCTAACTGAAGATAGAAGAGACTGCTGCAGTGTGGTCAAGGGGCTGAGTTGTTATTTTTTTAACCCGTAAATGGCCATATTGTTTCGCACTCTGTCTTAAAAATGCTATTATTTTCTGATATAACCTGGTTATAACAGAAAATACTAAAATCACCTGAACACCGAACCTGGACTTTAGTGAAAAAGTCCGGGTTCGGGTCCGACTACCCGAACTTTGCAGTTTGGATTCGCTTATCTCTAGTTGGCAGCTGAAGACATCTTTGTTGGTCAGATGTTCATATCTTACGAAAAGGTTTTAATATATGCAAATTAGCCTTCAGGAGCCAAGGGGGCGTTGCCGTTACACCTAGAGGCTCAGCTCTCTCTACAAGTGTCACACCCACTGCACTTTGATTGACAGGACCAGATGTGATGACACAGCAGATGCAGAGAGAGCATAGCCTCTAGGTGTAATGGTAACGCCCCCGTTGCTCCTAGAGGCTCATTTGCATATATTAAAACATCACTTTTCTCGGCAATGCAGGCACATTTGAACATGGGATCAACACAGATGCCCTCACCTGCCAAGAGCACATGTAACAGGTCAGCCGGTGTCATAGGTACAAATCTACTGAAAGTATTTTTGTCCTTTTTTTTTTTATAACGTTGTTGCCATCTGATATGATTTGGGGTGTATATACTATTGGCCATACTGTGTATAGGGTTCACTTATTGACCATAGACATTCAGATGTGTTCAGATTCATATATTTTATTTTTCCATCCGCTTATATCAGTACAATTTATTCCATGTAATCAATGTGGCAACTTTCCATTTGGATGAATAATTGATGGAATTACCATTAGCAATGTTTTTATGATGCATTTCATATCAATTACATGTATATTGCTTGGAATTCTCCACTTTATTATGTGCGTTCCGCCCTCGTAGTTGTGCAGAACGTTCAGAATGCTGCACAATTACCTTTAGATGTTACATGAAACTTCAATTATCAATTAGATGTTCCATGTGTCCGCCCAGTGGTTATGATGTTCATTGCGTCCTGTCGAGGGTTTGGCTAGCATGTTGCGATTTTGTGTTTCATTTGTATCTCCTTCCACTATAAGCAGACCACTTCTGTCTTCTCGCGATTTCCAGGGTTTTAATCTCTCCCAGCAGTCATCACAAAGGAACAATTTGGTCAATAAATCCCAATGGCAGTAAAATCACAATGTGACAACATTACAGTAAATTCTCTTGGGCCGATTCACTCTGAATGATGAGGTGTTCTTCCTTACCTATCCCAAGTTTAATGGCACGAAATGACCAGCGGTTGGGAGTTGTTTATGTCACATGTGTCCACAAAGAGGTGGTGATGTGAACTGCAGCTTGTTGAGCGTTTTACTAACGTATTGCTATATTGTATCAAATTCTTAATGGGATTGAAGCTAAGGTAAGGGTGGACACCTCTGCAATTCATTGCTGCTATTTCACATGCGTCCAGCAAAGTGTTAATGTCGAGCACGGAGTGAAATGATGTGGGGGGAGCAGGCGGGTTTGCTGCTTCTCTTGGTATCAGGGCACCTTTGGGTCTTGCTTCCTAGCTGAGCTGGAGTCAGCGCCTGAAGATTTGTGAAGATAACCAAACACAAGAAAAGGTCAGAAAATGTTAAACAAGAGACAGAAGAACTGAGCGGACGTCAACCATTAATTTGACATTTGCTGCACAGTGAAATGATGCTGCAGATTCAAACAAACCGGCTGGAAGCATCTTCAGGAAAATACGCTCAGATCATTGCCAAGAAATTTTTATTAAAAAGAAATGAAAAAGAAAAACATGTTTTAGGACTCAAGACTTAGTGATTGCAAGTTCTGCATCAATTACCTGGGGCGTAAAATGAAGCTCTTGGGACCCAAAGCAAAATATACTACAGCATTCGAGCCGATCAGCAGTGAGGATTAGGTCCTCATAGATATGATACTTATATGCCTGTCTTAAGGATACATTGTGTTCGGAAAGTCTTCAGATCCTTTCACTTTTTTCACATTTTGTTATGTTGCTTCTTGAGTTAAAAAAATAAAAAATAAATCATGTTTCCCCCATCAATCTGCACTCAAAACCCCATAATAGGAAAGGGAAAACAGAATTTTCGAAAATTTTTGCAAATTTAATAAAAAGGAAGAACTAAAATTTTGCATGGACATAAGTATTGACACCATTTGCTATGACAGTTGACATTTAGCTCTTGGGCCTCCAATTTCTCCATCTTGGTTGGAGTCAGCTATGGTGAATTCAGGTGATTGGACAAGATTTGGAAAGTCACAACCCTGTCTATATAAGATCTCACAGCTGACAATGCATATCAGAGCAAAAACCAAGCCATGAGGAGGGAAAAACTGCCTGTTGAGCCCAGAGACAGGATTAGGGGAAGGCCCAGATCTGGAGAAGGGGACAAACATTTTTTTTTGCACTGAAAGTTTCCAAGAACACAGTGACCGCCATAATTCTTACTTGGAAGAGGTTTGGAACAACCAGAACTCTTCCGAAAGCTGGCTTCCCCTCCAAATTAAGTAATCGGGGGAGAAGGAATTTGGTAAGAGAGGAGACAAGGGAACCCAATGATTACTCTCACTGAGCTCAAAATATCCTGTGTGCAGATGGGAGAAACTTCCAAAAGGTCCATTATCACTGAAACCTCCACCAATCTGGGCTTTATGGCAGAGTGACCAGAAAGAAGCCTCTTCTCAGTAAAAGACACATGAAAGCCGCCTTGCTAACGATTCCCAGACTGTGAGAAACAAGATTCTCTGGTCTGATGAAAACAAGATTGAACATTTTGGCCTCAATTCTAAGCATTATCTCTGAAGGAAACCATGCGCCACTCATCACCTGCCCAATACCATCCCTACAGTGAAGCATGGTGGTGGTGGCATTGTACTGGGGGAACAGGGAGACTGGTCAGGGTGGGGGAAAAGCTGAATGGAGAAAAGTACAGAGATAATAATGAGAACCTGATCCAGAGCTCTGGACCTCACACTGGGCTAAAGGTTCATCTTCCAACAGAACAATGACCCTAAGTACAGAGCCAGGACAGCACAGGAGCGGCTTAGGGACAACTCTGTGAATGTCCTTGAGTGGCCCAGCCAGAACCCTGAACCCACCAGAACATCTCTGGAGAGACCTCAAAATGGCTTTCCACCGACTGAGCTGGAGAGGATCTGCAGAGAAAAATGGCAGAAAATCCCCAAATCCAGGTGGGAAAACATTGTGACATCATCCCCAGGAATCTGGAGGCTGGAATCACTGCCAAAGGGGCTTCAACTAAGTCCTGAGTAAAGGGGCTGAATAGTAATGTCAATTCAAGATTTTTATTTTTACTTTTCAATTAATGAACACAGATTTCTAGCATTCTGTTCTCATTTTCTCATTATGGGGGATTGTGGGCAGAATAATGGGGAAAAGCTGGATTTTTTTTTAAATTAGTACAAGGAGCAACATAACAAAATGTGAAAAAAGTGAACGGGTGTAAAGATTTTCCAAATGCATTGTAATTAATCAATAATGTATAGCCCTAGAGAACATCTTTAATATATATGGACCTTCCCTTCTCTTTTCACCATGACTCGGTCCATTACACAAGCGGCCCTGTCCTCACTGACAGAATCCCGTGAGTGGACACTTCACTGCTTCCTACTAGATGAGCATACTCCTCTACTGAAATGCTCTGTGCTGCTAATGTTGTACTCTTTAAAATGCATGACCCCAAAGCCACGTGGCTTAGAGGATCTTTTTAATCAGGGGACGCATGTTCTTGCCCAGACCTTCAGAGCTGCCCCTTAATGATCAGGTGGAGCATGATCACAGAGGGGATGAAGAAGCCAAATCATTATAGCTGCCCCATCTTTTATATCCTCTCAATGTACTGAACCCGAAGCAGGACGATCAGTGGTCAAAGTCCTGCTACGGCATGAAGATGCTGAAGCTTGGAGAGGTGAGTAACCTATTGGACCCTGCGTATGAAATATTAACCTTTTCACTGCACTAAGAAATTGGGGTCACTGATATTAATGTCCTCTCTCCCATAGAACACCAAGGATCCTGACATAACCTTCTTCACTGCCCAAGATCACCAGGGATGCTGCCAATAACCCCTTCACTGCCTGGGAACACCAGGGAATCTGAAATCTTCCCCAAACCACCAGGGATCCTTACATTAAATTACAGGGTGGGCCATTTATATGGATACACCTTAATAAAATGGGAATGGTTGGTGGTATCTTCACAGCGTAGACAATTGCCTTGTCAGATACGAGATGTGCAGCACCTGAAACTACGGATACTGGAAGCCTGTGCTAGCATTTCTCCTGCGGTGTTGCTATCAGTGTGTGAAGAGTGGGAGAAGAGGGTTGCATTGACAATCCAACACAATGGGCAGTACATTGAACAAATGTTATAAGTGGTCAGAAACTTGTAAATAACTAATGAAAGAATAAAGTTACGTTAAAACCAAGCACATAATTGTTTTTCTTGTGAAATTCCCAATGAGTTTGATGTGTCACATGACCCTCTTCCTATTGAAAAAACAAATGTTGGATTCAAAATGGCCGACTTCAAAATGGCCGCCATGGTCACCACCCATCTTGAAAAGTTTCCCCCCTCACATATACTAATGTGCCACAAACAGGAAGTTAATATCACCAACCATTCCCATTTTATTAAGGTGTATCCATATAAATGGCCCACCCTGTATACTCTGCCCTAAAATTCTGATTCTGACATTAAACTTGTTCACTTACATAGACCACAAGGGATGCTGACATTAACCACTTGAAGACCACAGGTTTATACCCCCCTAGTGACCAGGCCCTTTTTTACAAATCCGCACTACACTACTTTCACCGTTTATTGCTCCGTCATGCAACTTACCACCCAAATGAATTTTACCTCCTTTTCTTCTCACTAATAGAGCTTTCATTTGGTGGTATTTCATTGTTGCTGACATTTTTACTTTTTTTGCTATTAATAAAAATTTAACGACATTTTTGCAAAAAAATGACATTTTTCACTTTCTGTTGTAAAATTTTTAAAAAAAAACTACATTTCTATAGAAATTTTTCTCTAAATGTATTGTTCTACATGTCTTTGATAAAAAAAAAGTCCAATAAGTGTATATTTATTGGTTTGGGTAAAAGTTATAGCGTTTACAAACTATGGTGCAAAAAAGTGAATTTCGGCATTTTGAAGCAGCTCTGACTTTCTGAGCGCCTGTCATGTTTCTTCAGGAGCTAGAATGTCAGGAAAGTATAAATACCCCCCAAATCACACCATTTTAGAAAGAAGACACCCCAAAGTATTCGCGGAGGGGCTTGGTGAGTTCATGTATCATTTCATTTTTTTTCACAAGTTAGCGGAAAATGACACTTTCTGAGGAAAAAAAAATAAAATAAAATAAAATAAAAATAAAGTTTCCATTTCTGCTAACTTCTGGCAAAAAAAAAAAAATCTCATACGGGCTCATTATGCCCCTCAGTGAATACCTTGGGGTGTCTACTTTCCGAAATGGGGTCATTTGTGGGGTGTTTGTACTGTTCTGGCATTTTGGGCGGGGCTAAATTGTGAGCCGCCATGTAAAAGCTAAAGGTACTCATTGGTTTTAGGGCCCCTTTGCGCACCCAGGCTCATGTGGTATCGCCGTACTCAGGAGAAGAGGGGCAATGTGTTTTGGGGTGTATTTTTACATATACCTATGTTGGGTGAGAGAAATATCTCTGTAAACTGACAACTTTGTATAAAAAAATTTAAAAATTGTCATTTACAGAGATATTTCTCACACCCAGCAGAGGTATATATAAAAATACACCCCAAAACACATTGCCCCACTTCTCCTGAGTACGGCGATACCACATGTGTGACACTTTTTGCAGCCTGGGTGCGCAAAGGGGCCCTAATTCCAATGAGTACCTTTAGGATTTCACAGGGCATTTTTACGCATTTGGATTCCAGACTTCTTCTCACGCTTTAGGGGCCCCTAAAATGCCAGGGCAGTATAAATACCCCACATGTGACCCCATTTTAGAACGAAGACACCCCAAGGTATTCCGTGAGGGGTATGGTGAGTTCATGTAAATTTTATTTTTGTCACAAGTTAGTGGAATATGAGACTTTGTAAAAACAAAATAAAAAAATAAAAATATATCAATTTCCGCTAACTTGTGCCCAAAAAAATTCTGTGAACTCGCCATGCCCCTCACGGAATACCTTGGGGTGTCTTCTTTCCAAAATGGGGTCACATGTGGGGTATTTATACTCACCTGGCATTTTAGGGAACCTAAAGCGTGAGAATCCAAATGCGTAAAATGCCCTGTGAAATCCTAAAGGTACTCATTGGTTTTAGGGCCCTTTGCGCATCTTGGCTGCAAAAGTGTCACTCATGTGGTATCGCCGTACTCAGGAGAAGTAGGGCAATGTGTTTTAGGGTGTATTTTACATATACCCATGCTGGGTGTGAGAAATATCGCTGTAAACGACAACTTTTTAAATTTTTTATACAAAGTTGTCAGTTTACAGAGATATTTCTCTCACCCAGCATGGGTATATGTAAAAATACACCCCAAACACAGTGCCCTACTTCTCCTGAGTACGGCGATACCACATGAGTGACACTTTTTGCAGCCAAGATGCAAAGGGCCCAAATTCCCATGAGTACCTTTTAGGAGGGCATTTTTACGCATTTTCTTCTCATGCTTTAGGGCCCTAAAATGCCAGGGCAGTATAAATACCCCACATGTGACCCCATTTTGAAAGAAGACACCCCAAGATATTCCATGAGGGGCATGGCGAGTTCATAGAAAAAAATTTTTGCCACAAGTTAGTGGAAATTGATTTTTTATTGTTTTTCTCACAAAGTCTCCCTTTCCGCTAACTTTTGACAAAAGTTTAATTTTTCATGGACTCACTATGCCCCTCAGCGAATACCTTGGGGTGTCTTCTTTCCAAAATGGGGTCACATGTGGGGTATTTATACTGCCCTGGCATTTTAGGGGCCCTAAAGCGTGAGAAGAAATGCGTAAAAATGCCCTCCTAAAGGTACTCATTGGAATTTGGGCCCTTTGCATCTTGGCTGCAAAAGTGTCACTCATGTGGTATCGCCGTACTCAGAGAGTAGGGCAATGTGTTTGGGGTGTATTTTACATATACCCATGCTGGGTGAGAGAAATATCTCTGTAAATTGCCAACTTTGAATAAAATTTTTAAAAAGTTGTCATTTACAGAGATGTTTCTCACACCCAGTATGGGTATATGTAAAAATACACCCCAAAACACATTGCCCTACTTCTCCTGAGTACGGCGATACCACATGTGTGCCACTTTTTGCAGCCAAGATGCGCAAGGGCCCTAAAACCAATGAGTACCTTTAGGATTTCACAGGGCATTTTTACGCATTTGGATTCTCACACTTTAGCACCCCTAAAATACCAGGTGAGTATAAATACCCACATGTGACCCCATTGTGGAAAGAAGACACCCCAAGGTATTCTGTGAGGGTATGGCGAGTTCACAGAAAAAAATTTTTGACACAAGTTAGCGGAAATTGATATATATATATATATATATATATATATATATATATATTTTTACAAAGTCTCATATTCCACTAACTTGTGACAAAAATAAAATTTTACATGAACTCACCATACCCCTCACGGAATACCTTGGGGTGTCTTCTTTCTAAAATGGGGTCACATGTGGGGTATTTATACTGTCCTGGCATTTGAGGGTCTCCATAATCATTACACGTATGGCCAGCATTAGGAGTTTCTGCGATTCTCCGTATATTGAGCATACGGGTAATGAGATTTTTTTTTTTCCGTTCAGCCGCTGCGCTGAAAAAAAAAAAAATGAACGGCACAGATTTTTTCATTCGCATCGGTCAATGTGGATGAAAAATCTCTGCCAAAATCAGTGACTGCGGTGCGGTGGGCGCTAGCTAACTAACAAGTAGCTAACTAACTGGCGGTGATAACGGGACCCTTATGCCCCATTCACACGTCCGAAATTCTGTTTGCGGAACGGAATTGCGGACCCATTCATTTCTATGGGGACAGACTTTGTCCCGCTCGGATCCGGAATTACGGATCTGCGCTCCGGGTCTGCACTTCCGTTCCGCAAAAATATAGAACATGTCCTATTCTTGTCCGCACTGCGGACAAGAAAAGCATTTTCTATATAGTTTTGTGCGGATCTGCAAAATGCGGAAAGCGCATTGCCGGTGTCCGTATTTTGCGGATCCGCAGATCCATGGATCCGCAGATCCATGGATCCGCAAAACACATACGGACGTCTGAATGAGCCTGTAGGGGGTGATTAGTGACAGGGGGTGACAGGGGGTGATCAGGGGGTGACATGGGTGATCAGGGGTTAATCAGTGATGGGGGTGGGGGTGTGTAGTGATTGGTGCACTTTTCCTATGTTTCCTCTGGTGGTCCCAAACAAAGGGACCACCAGACGAGCAGATAGCAGGCATATCAGACGCTGTTTAAAAACAGCGTCTGATATGCGATTTAAATGCGGTTTTTTCCGCATCTACAGCCTGCCAGCGCATGATCAGCGCTGGCAGGCTGTAGTTTCAGTTGTCCCGGCTCCGATCACATGAACGCGCACGCACGACGCGCGCGCGTTCATGTGAAATCTCGGGTCTCACGAGATGACGCCGATAGGCGGCAGTGAGACCTGAGAGAGCCGCCGCGCTGACGCCCATCGGCGTTAGCGTGGCGGCAAGTGGTTAACCTCTTCACTCCCCGAGACCAGCTAATTTCTTAACCCATGTGCATTAATATTTATTTCATGCAATGCTAGTTTAAGCCCTCTAAAACTAAGAAGAGTTAGGATGAGAGAGGAAACAACCATCAGAAATAGGTGCTCTGTAGTGATGATCGAGCACCATTCGACAAGTATTCGGGTGTTCGGATGTTCGGGCCGAACACATTGCTGTATTTGTGCGCTCGGCCAAGCACCCGAGTATAATGGAAGTCAATGGGAGACAACCAGGCACCCCTGCTCTGAAGAGGGGAGGATGCCTGGTCCATTGGAAAAGGTCAGAAAGTGACAGAAACACCACCGAAATGGATCAGGAACAGCATGGGGACGATGTCTGGGTGCATCTTGGACTCCCAGGTCGCTGCTGGGAACCATGATGTACGCCACTTTTACAGACTGACAAAAATACGCCCAACCCCCCCCCAAAAAAAAAAAAAATATATATATATATATATATATATATACATTTCACAGGAAAAATTGTTAAGAAACTTTCTTTCCTGTATATTCAATTGTATATAAGTGCAAGTGCTGCCAAAAGGTGCAAACAAGTGGCACTCCAATACAACCTGTATATCACATAAAGGAGGGCCTCATTCACATTGCGGTACAATTGTTTAGGTAGTGGGACTACTACACTCATAAAGCCTATGCACTAAGGGAAAGGGCTGCCAAAAAGTACAAGGAACCGGCACTCCAATACACCCATTGTTACACATAAAGGAGGGCATCATACACAGAATACAGAGACTGGACCTGGTGGATGAGAGGGTGGTGCTTAACCGTCTGGAAGCATTATCTTCAGCAGTCAAACCGACCAACTGTTCACACTGGTCCGACTTGGACAATGTTGTTCTGCGCGCCTGGATATGAAGCTGGGTACGGTGGATGTTTTTTTTTATTCTGGCGTACCGGCAGCTGGCATATTGCGCCCAGTTCATTGCGCCCAGGGCCACGGCCTCTGCGTGCACCATCAGCATCACGCCCACTTCCTTGTCCCTTAGTGCTTGCGTTCTTCATATTAATGGTTTTGTCACTAGATGTGGCACAGATTGTTTTACTGTCCGCTAAAGACACAGTTTTCGTATGCAGGACAGTATATGTCACAGAAACCCACAGAACATGGACACTATATTAGGCCCAGATTATTGGAATTTGCAATACAGACACTGTTTGCAGATGCTGTTCAGTATTTTTTACACAAAGCCACACACTATGGACACTAGATGTGGCCCAGATTATTATAATTTGTAATACAGACACTGTTTGCAGATGTTCTACAGTATTGGTTACAGAACACTACAGAATATGGACACTATACTAGGCCCAGATTATTATAATTTGTAATACAGACACTGTTTGCAGATGTTCAACAGTATTGGTTAAAGAACTCCACAGATTATGGACTCTAGATGTGGCCCAGATTATTAAATACACAAGTCTGCGGATGATATACACTATATGTCGCTAATAGGTATAAAATAAAAATATCTTGCTGCTGTCAAACACACACAGTAGTCCTTAAAAGGACTTTGGGGTCTTTGAAAAGCTTTTGGTAGTAAAAACAGCAAATGTCTCTCCCTGCAATTTCTGTCCCTTCCAAAGCACTGTCCCTGAGACTGCAGGAGGTAAGTAAATTGCTGCTCTAAAACACACACATACACACACAGTAGTCCTTAAAAGGACTTTTGGATCTTGGAAAATGAAGGCAAATGTGTATATAGCCTTTATAGTCCTCAGTATAAGCATCCCACCTCTGCTGTACCCCTGTGACATTTTCTTTATAGTACCGTATGTTTGATAGATAGACACTACTGTTTATATTCAGATATTTTTAATCAGTTGCATGAAGTCCTCTTTTTTCTTTCATCATTCGTTTTCTTTTATTTTCCGGCATTTACAGAGTCTTTAATACTTCAATAATGTTCTGATAAAGAAAAGTGACACAAAAGAAAAAAGCTCTGAAATGATTGTGGCATTCCATGGAAAACTGCAGAGCAAGCTGTCCTTGTATTAAAAGTTTCATTTTTTTGCAAATAACTTTTGAATAAAAGAGGCTGATGTGTTCTTTACGATAATATTACCCTTCTATGCTTGCAGATTCTTACTGATGTGATTTCTGTCATTACATAAAAAGCAAATACTCTAGAGCCAAAGAGTTATTATAGTTAATATTAAAATGTTACATTTTTCTTCATTTTTTATACACTTTTTATTACTTAAAGGGATTGTATCACAAAATATATTCTACATTTTTCAAACCAGCACCTGGATCTGAATTCTTTTGTAATTACATGTTATTAAAAACTTAAAATGGATCTGTATAGCGCCACCTGCTGTCTGTTCTTTTCCTTATTCTCACTGAGCTGGTCGCACGTGCTCAGTTTAAATCTTCGAATGCCACCAGGCATATGTTATGTTAGAAGCTGTGGCAGTGTCACGGACTTCCCGCGACAGATGGCAGGAGATCGGTGAGACTGGCAACACGTGGTTTGATCTGACATGTTTTCTGTTTGGATCAAATGACGTCGGTGTTGTTTCTGGTGCTTGCCTCACCTTCTTTCCCCAGGTGTGGATATTAGGGTCATTTAAACTTCTCTATTGATAGTTGCTTCTCCCACAATGCTGTGCAGTTTATAGCTTCTGTTTGGACCTTTGGATAGATTGTGGTTGGATCTCGGCTGAGTTCCTGGTGCTTCCATTGCTCCTTTGAAGTTAAGTCTTTCCTTTCCCTTTTGTATTTTGTTTGGGTTCTGTGTGTTGCATTTCCCTATTGTTTGTATTAGGCCTGAAGGAGACTGCTGTCCGTCCTTTCTTTTAGAAGAACAGGTAGTCTCGTCCCTGCCATTAGTACCAGGGTCCTATAGGGCTTGATAGGACTCTAGGTATTCCTGCGTATGAACTCAACTACCTTTGAAGTCCGTTCATAATGGTAGTCAGTCAGGATTTTGGTTAGGGTTTTCACTTGGAGGTGTCCATTTTCCTTCCCTCATTCTAAGGCCTGATTCCCTGTTCCCCCCTTCCCTCTTATGCTCGGTGTGGTGTTTCCATCCCACACCCAAGCATGACAGGCAGTTACAGGGAGAGAGCTGCAACAAAAGGACCCCTCCCCCACTGCCGAGCTGGTACAATGGTTTTCACGAGAGATTTTAACTTCCCAGACATTGACTGGGGTCATGGTTCTGCCTCAACTGCAAAGCAAAGGGGAGAAGATTCCTCAACTTGCTGCAGGTCCACTTATTGGGCAAATTTGTAGAAGCTCCAACTAGGGGCAATGCTCTGTTGGATCTGGTAATCTCTAATGATGAAGAGCTTGTTGGAAATGTTACTGTTCGAGAATAGTGACCACAATATAATTATATTCCCCCTGAACTATAAGAAGCAAAATCTGTCTGATAGAGCAAAAACACTGATTTCTAAAAAGACTAATTTCCCCGGGTTGAGGGCAGCATTTCACGGCATAGACTGGGAGCAGCTACTGTCACATGATAATACTGAGGATAAATGGGAGAGCTTTAAATCCACATTAAGTAATTACCCTACAAAATTCATTCCTGAAGGTAAAAGTATAAACGGCTAAAATTAAACCCCACATGTCTTACAGCTACAGTAAAAAGGGCAATAAATGACAAAAATTTGTATTTAAAAATATAAATCTGAGGGGTCAGCTGTAGACTTTGAAATTAACAATGGTCTTAATAAAATCTGCAAAAATACAAAATGAAGGGCAGGTGGCCAAACAGAAGAGGCCAAATCTTAAAAAAAAAAATCTTTAAAGATATAAATGGCAAAAAAACAAGGTCTGAGCAGGTAGGTATCCGAAATAAGGGGAGGTCACTGAAGATAAGAACAAGGCAGAGTTACTAATGTTTTTTTTTTAGCTCTGCATACACAGAAGAAGAGAAAGGAGCTGATATCTGTGGTGCTGGGGCTGTTAGTACACCCAGTACTATACTCAACTGGATAACTGTAGATATGGTCCAAACTAACCTAAATAAGGTAAATATGAACAAGGCTCCCGGTCCAGATGGATTACACCCAAGAGTTCTTAAAGAGCTCAGTTCAGTCACTGCTGTGCCCGTTTATAATTTTCAGAGATTCTCTAGGAACTGGTACAGTGCCAAGTGACTAGCGCAAGGCAAATGTGGTGCCCATTTTTAAAAAAGGCTCTAGATCCTCCACAGGTAATTACAGACTAGTTAGTTTAACTTCTGTTGTGGGAAAACTGGTTGAAGGACTGTTAAGGGACCATATAAAGGAGTATGTGACTGTAAATAATATCATAAGTAATAAGAGATGAGCGAATCAAAGTTGACAAAGTGACATTTAATCCGAATTTCAGGAAAATTTTTATTCGCATTGAATGCGAATTTCCTCACACTTCGTGGTAACGAATTGCATTTTTTTTCCTAAAATGGCTGCTGCACGTGTTAGGACATGGAGAAAGGAACTCTGGGAACGAAGGATCACCCACAATGCCATGCATGCAGCCAATCAGCCCTGTGATGTCACAGCCATCTTGGATTCTGCCATTTTCCAGTGTACTTAGTGCAGGGAGAGACGTCTGCAGGCGCTAGGGACAGTGATGGGAAAGATTTGAAAACTTTTATTTTGATGTATAGAAGTTCAGGGAAAGGATAGGAAGTAGTGATGAGCGAGCATGATCGGCCGAATATCTGTTCGGCTCGAGCATCGATATGCTCGGCACATGGCAGTACTCGACCGAGTACCGCATGCGCTCGAGCCCAATGTTCGAGTCTCCGCCCCGCACGTTTTGCGGATTTTAAGCAGCCAATAAAGGTGCTGGTAAGTACTTCCCTCACTGTAATGCCAGCAGCCATGTTGGCTTCTGGAATTACAGTAATTGGCTGGCCAGAACGCACCATCGGGTGCTATATAGCACACGATGACGAATGTTCGGCTCAGATGTAGATAGGGAGAGCAGAGCGTAGGAAGGAAAAGACAGTGTAGGGAGCGATTTTCACAGTTTTTATTCTGAGAAAGCTTTTCCAAGACCCAAAAGTCCTTTTAAGGACTACTGTGTGTGTTTGACAGCAGCAAGATATTTTTTACTTTATACCTATTAGTGACATATACTTTACATCATCCGCAGACTATGTCTTTAATAATCTCAGCCACATCTAGTGTCCATAATCTGTGGTGTACTGTAACCAATACTGCAGAACATCTGCAAGCAGTGTCTGTACTACAAATTCCAAAAATATGGGCCACATCTAGTGTCCACAGTGTGTGGCTTTGTGTAACCAATACTGTAAAACATCTGCAAACAGTGTCTGTATTACAAATTCCAATATTCTGGCCTGCATCTAGTGTCCATAATCTGTGGCGTTCTGTAACCAATACTGTAGAACATCTGCAAACAGTGTCTGCATTACAAATTCCAGTAATCTGTTCCTAATATAGTGTCGCTAATCTGTGGTGTACTGTAACTAATACTGGAGAACATCTGCAAACAGTGTCTGTATTACAAATTCCAATAATCTGGCCCTAATATAGTGTCCATAACCTGTGGTGTTCTGTAACCAATACTGTAGAACATCTGCAAACAGTGTCTGTATTACAAATTCCAATAATCTGGGCCTAATATAGTGTCCATAGTGTGTGTCTTTGTGTACACAATACTGTAGAACATCTGCAAACAGTGTCTGTATTACAAATTCCAATAATCTGGCCCTAATAAAGTGTCCATAATCTGTGGTGCTCTGTAACCAATACTGTAGAACATCTGCAAACAGTGTCTGTATTACAAATTCCGATAATCTGGGCCACATCTACTGTCCATAATCTGTGGTGTTCTGTAACCAATACTGTAGAACATCTGCGAACAGTGTCTGTATTACAAATTCCAATAATCTGGGCCTAATATAGTGTCCCTAATCTGTGGTGTTCTGTTACCAATACTGTAGAACATCTGCGAACAGTGTCTGTATTACAAATTCCAATAATCTGGGCCTAATATAGTATCCCTAATCTGTGGTGTACTGTAACCAATACTGGAGAACATCTGCGAACAGTGTCTGTATTACAAATTCCAATAATCTGGGCCTAATATAGTGTCCATATTCTGTGGGTTTCTGTGACATACGCTGTCCTGCATCCAAAAACTGTGTCTTTAGTGGACAATCTGTGCCACATCTAGTGACAAAACCATTAATATGAAGAAGGCGAGTACTAAGGGACAGGGAAGTGGGCGTGATGCTGATGGTGCAGGCAGAGGCCGTGGCCCTGGGCGCAATGAAACTGTGCCTGATGCCAGTGCACCAGAAAAAAAAAAAAAACATCCACTGTACCTAGCTTTATGTCCAACTTAGCTTGGCGGCGCAGGACAGCACTGTCCAAGTCAGACAAGTGCGAACAGTTGGTCGGTTGGATTGCTGAAGATAATGCTTCCAGTTGGTTAAGCACCACCCTCTTATCCAGTCTCTGTTACCAAGAGTCTGGTCGACCGAATCCTCACTCTGATCATCAGCTTGCCAACGAGTGATCCCACACTTGTATATTCCGGGGAGCTCTTTCCAGCACCACTATTAGATTTGACCCTCTCGCCAAGCATGCTTCAAGAGGTACCTGAGATATTGTGCCCTACTTCCCAACCTCTTGAGGCTTCCCAGTCTCAAGAAGATGACGGTGGTGAACGGCAATCATTCGTTCACAAAGTGGCTGATTATGAAACACAGTTGCCAATCACTGAGGTTGTTGTAAGGTCAAGTCAGGGGGATCAGCAGAGTGAGGAAGTGGAAGAGGAGGTGGTGGATGATGAGGTCACTGACCCAACATGGGAAGGTGAAAAGCCGAGCGAGCACAGCAGTACAGATGGGGAGGGATCCGCAGCACCGCAAAAGTCTGGAAGAGGCAGTGGGGTTGCAAAAGGGAGAAGTTGGCCCACACCAAACAGGCCCGCAACCATTAAACCGATAACCCCCATGCGTAAATCTACCTTGCCAAGAGGTAGGTGTTCTGCAGTATGGCACTTTTTTGAGGAAAGTGCAGATGACAAAAGAGTGGTAGTATGCAACCTGTGCCGTACCAAAATGAGCCGGGTGTGAACACGAGAAACCTCACCAGCATGATCCGTCACATGGCAACCAAGCACCCTAATAAGTGGGCCGAACGCCTGGGTCCACAATCTGGGTCTGTGGGTCACACCACTGCCTGCTCTTCCCCTGTGTTATGCACTGCTGACCAATCCCCTGTCCAAGGCGCAGGCAAGGATGCCTCGCGTCCTGCACCTGGACCTTCGCATGAACCGTCAGCAACAACATCCACTTCCCTAGTGACAAAACCATTAATATGAAGAAGGCAAGCACTAAGGGACGGGAAAGTGGGCGTGATGCTGATGGTGCACGCAGAAGCCGTGGCCCTGGGTGCAATGAAACTGTGCCTGATGCCAGTGCAACAGAAAAAAAAAAAAAACATCCACTGTACCTAGCTTTATGTCCAACTTAGCTTGGCGGCGCAGGACAACACTGTCCAAGTCAGACCAGTGCGAACAGTTGGTCGGTTGGATTGCTGAAGATAATGCTTCCAGTTGGTTAAGCACCACCCTCTTATCCAGTCTCTGTTACCAAGAGTCTGGTCGACCGAATCCTCACTCTGATCATCAGCTTGCCAACGAGTGATCCCACACTTGTATATTCCGGGGAGCTCTTTCCAGCACCACTATTAGATTTGACCCTCTGGTCAAGCATGCTTCAAGAGGTACCTGAGATATTGTGCCCTAATTCCCAACCTCTTGAGGCTTCCCAGTCTCAAGAAGATGACGGTGGTGAACGGCAATCATTCGTTCACGAAGTGGATGATTATGAAACACAGTTGCCAATCACTGAGGTTGTAGTAAGGTCAAGTCAGGGGGATCAGCAGAGTGAGGAAGTGGAAGAGGAGGTGGTGGATGATGAGGTCACTGACCCAACATGGGGAGGTGAAAAGCCGAGCGAGCACAGCAGTACAGATGGGGAGGGATCTGCAGCACTGCAAAAGTCTGGAAGAGGCAGTGGGGTTGCAAAAGGGATAAGTTGGCCCACACCAAACAGGCCCGCAACCATTAAACCGAGCACCCCCATGCGTAAATCTACCTTGCCAAGAGGTAGGTGTTCTGCAGTATGGCACTTTTTTGAGGAAAGTGCAGATGACAAAAGAGTGGTAGTATGCAACCTGTGCCGTACCAAAATGAGCCGGGGCGTGAACACGAGAAACCTCACCAGCATGATCCGTCACATGGCATCCAAGCACCCTAATAAGAGGGCCGAACGCCTGGGTCCACAATCTGGGTCTGTGGGTCACACCACTGACTGCTCTTCCCCTGTGTTATGCACTGCTGGCCAATCCCCTGTCCAAGGCGCAGGCAAGGATGCCTCGCGTCCTGCACCTGGACCTTCGCATGAACCCTCAGCAACATCCACTTCCCTGTCCGAGTGCAGCGTCCAAATGTCGATAACACAGGCATTTGAACACAAGCGCAAATAACCACCCACCCACAGGCCTTAAGCACTAAATATGCAACTTTCGAAATTACTGGCCCTTGAAATGTTGACATTTAGGCTTGTGGACACTGAGGCCTTCCGCAGTCCGATGTCGGCGGCTGTCCCTCGGTATGCAGTACCCAGCTACCACAATTTCTCACGGTGTGCTGTGCCCGTCTTACACCAGCATTTGTCCCAGAACATCACCCATGCCCTGACCAACGCACTTACTGGGAAGGTCCACTTCACCACTGACACATGGACACGTGCTGGTGGCCAGGGATGCTACATTTCCCTGACCGCACACTCGGTGAATGTTGTGGAGTCCTGGAGTAAGTTGTACCCTGGGGTGGCACAGGTGCTACACACGCCCAGGATTGCGGGCCCTATCTCCATCAGGGTCTCCGCCAGCAGCTATGTTACTGGCTCCAACCCCCACTTCTCCTCCTCCTCCACCGCCTCCTCCTCCACTTCCACCTCCAATAGCGGTCAGCCATCATTCTCTAGCTAGAAGCAGTGTAGCACTGCAGTGGTAAGCGTCAACAAGCCGTGCTGAAGCTGATCTGCTTAGGGGACAAACAGCACACTGCCGCAGAGCTGTGGCAGGGTATAAGGGACCAGACCGATCTGTGGCTCTCGACACTTAACCTACAACCACACTTGATTTGTGTCTGACAATGGCCGTAACTTGGTGGCAGCTTTGGAGTTCGGCAATCTGACACAAATCCCATGCCTAGCCCACGTCTTAAAGTTAGTGGTTTAGCGTTTTATCCAAACCTACCCCAATTTGCAAGAGCTACTAGAAAAGGCGCGCCGCGTGTTTGCCCATTTCCGAAAGTCGTCCACAGCTTCAGCCGGTCTGTCAACGCTGCAGCAGAGCTTGCAGCCTCCAGCTCACTGGCTGTTGTGCGACGTGAGCACATGCTGGAACTCTACGTTCTACATGTTGGCTAGGCTTTGTGAGCAGCAGAGGGCAGTTGTGGAATACCAGTTGCAACATGGTCGTCGCCTTTCGAGTCAACTGCCACAATTCACAAGCAAGGCGTGGTCATTTATGTCAGACCTCTGTGATGTTTTAAAAAAACTTTGATGAATCCACACAAATGGTTAGTAGGGATAACTCTATTATCAGTGCAACCATCCCACTGCTGTGTCTACTCAAACGATCGCTGCTCACAATTAAGGAGGACGCTCTGAATGTGGCAGACGAGGAAATGGGGGAGAACATTACACAGGGTGATAGCCAAACGACCGACAGTTCGTCCCTCTGCTACAGAGGCTAGTACCCATGGAACTTTAATTCCATCTGTTCAGCGTAGATGGGCAGAAGAGGAGGAAGATGAGGGTATGGAGAGTCATCCCGAAGTTGACATAGACGTCTTGCCTGATGGTGCTCTGGCACACATGGCTGACTTCATGTTAGGCTGCCTTTCCCGCGACCCTCGCGCTATATGCATTTTAGATTACACGGATTACTGGATGTTCTCCCTTCTCGACCCCTGCTACAAAGAGAACTTCTCATCTCTCATTCCTGTGGTGGAGAGGACTAGCAAAATGGTGCAATACCAGAAGGTACTTGTTGAGACATTGCTCCAAAATTTTCCATCTGACAACGCGGTCAGTAGAGTCCGTACTTCCTTAGGTAACCGAGGAAGGGAGACAAGTGGAACACACAGCAGTTCCAACAAAGGCAGGGAAACACTCTCCAAGGTATGGGACACATTCATGACACCCCGCCAGCAACCTCACCCTGAAGCGCGGCCTAGTGGTACAAGGAGGAAAAAGTTTTGGAAGATGGTGAAGGAATACATTGTAGACCGTGTCAGCGTCCTAAATGATCCCTCTGTGCCTTACAACTACTGGGTATCCAAGCTGGACACGTGGCACGAACTTGCGCTCTACGCCTTGGAGGTGCTGGCCTGCCCTGCCACCAGCGTATTGTCTGAGCGTGTATTTAATGCTGCTGGTGGCATTATAACAGATAAGCGTATCCGCTTGCCCACTGACAATGCTGACAGGTTGACTCAGATAAAAATGAACAAGGCCTGGATTGCCACTGACTTCTCCACCAGAGGAGAGCTGAGCTGATGATGAACATACTGATGATGAACATAAAGGCAATTTCAATGTATTGTTTATAATGTACTCAATCTACTGTAGTGTATTCCCATGCACCTTTTCCACCACAAAAAAAAAGAGTATATGGTTGAATCTTGTTTTCTCCTCCTCCTCATCCAGATTGTATACATTCCCTCCACTCTAATTTTTTTATAGGGTCAGATCAACTGCAGGCCCTCAACTCAAATTATTTTATAGGGTAAGCTGTACAGCATGCACTCGCATATAATGTTTTAGAGCGTCAGCTGAACAGCATGCACTCGCATATGTTTTCGAGCATCAGCTCACATGCAGACACTCGCATATAATGTTTTCGAGCATCAGCTCACCTGCAGGCACTAGCATATAATGTTTTAGAGGGTCACCAGCAGGCCCTCACCCCTTTTTTTCAGGGTCACCAGCAGGCCACCAATCATAATTTTTCAAGGGTGTGTATGATGCCCTTCTTTATGTCTAATAAAGGGTGTATTGTATTGCCGGTTCCTTGTAATTTTCGGAAGCACTTTAACTTAGTGCATAGGCTTCATGAGTGTAGGAGTCCCACTACCTGAACAATTGTACCACAATGTGAATGAGGCCCTCCTTTATGTGATATACAGGCTGTTTCGGAGTGCCTCTTACTTGTAATTTTTGGCAGCACTTGCACTTTATATACAATTGAATATACTGGTAAGAATGTTTCCTAACAATTTTTCCTGTGAAGGGGGGGGGGGGGGTGCGCATTTTTATCAGTCTGCAAAAGTGGCGTACAACTCGGACAACATGGTTCCCAGCAGCCACCTGGGAGTCCAAGAGGCACCAGCCCCTTTTTGGCCAACATATATGGCAGTTACTGGTTTTCAGGTTCCTGTCCCCTATGGCAATAATCCAGCGGCCATGTTTGATCTGTCCACCATATTAACCTTAATACATGTTTACAGCGAAATACCATCTGGTTCATAGTAGATATTTGTCTAGTTTTTTATTTTACCCTTGGAATATGGAAATCATTCTTTTTATTTGAAGGGCTTCATGTCCACAGTGTTAGAAAATAATTCCTGTTCTTCCAGTAGTTTTCCATCTGCCAGAACAGAGACATTTACAATATTAATGTGAATATTTTTATATTTCTTCTCAGTCCGCTCTTGAAAGTTCTTCATTGTTTGTATTGTTTTCAGAGCATATAGTGCGGGACCCATTTTTGGTTTTGCATTTTTGCCTCCCAAAGTTCCAATGTCCTTATTCTGCATTTCTATATGAACACAGCGATTCCAACTCTTTCTTATATTTCACCGTGGCATCTGGCTTTAAGACGTTATGGGGGATTTATCATAAGCGGAACATCTGAAGTCAGTTTTGTTGAGTCTGCATTGTCGTACTTTATTAGTAATATGTCTCATATTATTTGATAAAGTTGTCTTATCCTTAAACCTAAGGGCTCATGCACACGACCTTATGTATTTTGCAGTCTGCAAAAAACGGATCCGCAAAAAATATGGGTGATGTCCGTGTGCATTCCGTATTTTGTGGAACGGAACAGCTGGCCCCTAATAGAACAGTCCTATCCTTGTCTGTAATGCGGACAATAATAGGACATGTTCTATAATTTTGCGTAACGGACATACGGAAAAGGAATGCACATGGAGTAACTTCCGTTTTTTTGCAGACTCATTGAAATGAATGGTTCCGCATATGGTCCGCAAAAAAAAAAACGGAACGGACATGGAAAGAAAATACATTTGTGTGCATGAGCCCTAACATTTTTGTCTACCATAATTGGTGCTGTCTGATAATAATCATGATATTTTCCGATCATAACTCTCATCATCCAAAAGGACTCCCCATCCCACCCCTGTCAGCCGGCTTAATAGCCAAACTTTTATTTCCCCCGTAAGCCCTCACGGCTGATCTTTCCCCTTATATTCACATTTCCACCTTGTTTAATCTGCAGTTTCTCTAAATCCGCTAACCCCCCTCCTAAAAGCGTCTTTACCCTCATCTACCTTATTGTTATTCTTTAAACTGCATATTTAATACCATTTTCATCTTCACTTATACCTTCAGTTATAATCCAAAACAGGCAATGATGGCAGTGGTATTAAAGATGCGGGTTTAGAGAATAAATCTCTTTTCTGTCCTAACAATAAGGTAAATGAGGGTATAGAAGATTTTAGGAGGGGGTTAGCGGATTTAGAGAAACTGCAGGTTAAACTAGCTGGTAATGTGAATATGTCTCAAAGGGAAAGATCAGCCATAAGGGCTTTAGAGGAAAATAAAAACTCGGTTATTACGCCAGCTGACAGGGGTGGGGGTGTCCTTTCGGACTGTGAGACTTATGATAGGGAAATACTGAGATTATTACCATTTATAAGGGCAGATTTATCATGCTTTCACTCCAGAATTCAGGCTTCAAAAAGTAGCAAAAGTGTTGCCACTTTTTGCACTCACTTGTGCAAAAATGTTTCAACTTTTTGCACTTTTACAATACTCACTTAAGAAGAAGCATCAGTTTGGGGATAGCCCTAGTGAATGATGTGGTGATGGGGGTTTCCCGGTTTTATTGGTGTTTGCGTCATATGATTTTATGAAATAGGAGATCATTGGGAATCCTGATTAATTTTGGATAGGTCCAGGCGGACGCAGCGGTCATGTGATATTTTAAAGGTATGAATAGGAATTTTCAAATAAGATATCGTTGGGATGTTATTTATACAGGGACGTGTTTATTTTTTATGGGGTATAACTATGGATTGGATATATTTTTCAGCAAATATAGTGTTTTTTTTATTGATTTTGTGTGTACTTATCCTAAAAACTAAGAGAGGAAAATAGTATTTAATAACCTAATTGGTGTTGATGGCATAGTAGCCCCTGATGAGGTGATGCCCGGGTGGGGCTGTCCCTATGGAGGATTTTATGATATTTTATTGATGTGCACTCTTATCAATTGTATTTTGTAAGTTCAATATATTCTTTTATGTTTAACTCCAATCAAGCAGTGCGTCACTATTGCACGCTCCTTTCAGTTTTCTTGCATATGGGATTTAAGGTGTGGATTATTTAGCAAGTGCAGTTGCCCTGGACAGTGGAGTGGGGTGATTGGATGCAAAAGGCAGGAGCTTTTGTAAAGAGCTGGAGGGCTTCTGAAAAGACGCTTGACGCTTGTATATATTGTAGTGAAGAGCAGTGCAATTCAATTTCTGAGTATGCTTTGATTAACATGGCTAGGTGTATATATATAGCGTCAGGCAGCTGCTGCCAAGGCCAAGAAGATAATGTGTTGCATCAAAAGGGGCATAGACGCCCGTGATGAGAACATAGTCCTACCACTTTACAAATCACTGGTCAGACCGCACATGGAGGACTGTGTACAGTTCTGGGCTCCTGTGAACAAGGCAGACATAGCAGAGCTGGAGAGGGTTCAGAGGAGGGCAACTAAAGTAATTACTGGAATGGGGCAACTACAGTACCCTGAAAGGGTATCAAAATTAGGGTTATTTACTTTAGAAAAAAGACGACTGAGGGGAGATCTAATAACTATGTATAAATATATCAGGGGTCAGTACAGAGATCACTCCCATCATCTATTTATCCCCAGGACTGTGACGAGGGGACATCCTCTGCGTCTGGATTAAAGGAGGTTTGTACACAGACATAGAAGAGGATTCTTCACTGTAAGAGCAGTGAGACTATGGACTCTTTACTGTAAGAGCAGTGAGACTATGGACTCTTTACGGTAAGAGCAGTGAGACTACGGACTCTTTACTGTAAAAGCAGTGAGACTATGGACTCGTTACTGTAAGAACAGTGAGACTATGGACTCTTTAATGTAAGAGCAGTGAGACTATGGACTCTTTACGGTAAGAGCAGTGAGACTATGGACTCTTTACTGTGAGAGCAGTGAGACTATGGACTCGTTACTGTAAGAACAGTGAGACTATGGACTCTTTACTGTAAGAGCAGTGAGACTGTGGACTCTGTACTGTAAGAGCAGTGAGACTATGGACTCTTTACTGTAAGAGCAGTGAGACTATAGACTCGTTACTGTAAGAGCAGTGAGACTATTGACTCGTTACTGTAAGAGCAGTGAGACTATGGACTCTTTACTGTAAGAGCAGTGAGACTATAGACTCGTTACTGTAAGAGCAGTGAGACTATGGACTCTTTACTGTAAGAGCAGTGAGACTATGGACTCAATACTGTAAGAGCAGTGAGATTATGGACTCTTTACGGTAATAGCAGTAAGACTATGGACGCTTTACGGTAAGAGCAGTGAGACTATGGACTCCTTACTGTAAGAGCAGTGAGATTATGGACTCCTTACGGTAAGACCAGTGAGACTATGGACTCTCTACTATAAGAACAGTGAGACTATGGACTCTTTACGGTAAGAGCAGTGAGACTATGGACTCTTTACGGTAAGAGCAGTGAGACTATGGACTCAATACTGTAAGAGCAGTGAGATTATGGACTCTTTACTGTAAGAGCAGTGAGACTATGGACGCTTTGCGGTAAGAGCAGTGAGACTATGGACTCTTTACAGTAAGAGCAGTGAGACTATGGACTCAATACTGTAAGAGCAGTGAGACTATGAACTCTATACTATAAGAGCAGTGAGACTATGGGCTCTTTACTGTAAGAGCAGTGAGACTATGGACTCTATACTGTAAGAGCAGTGAGACTATGGACTCTTTACAGTAAGAGCAGTGAGACTATGGACTCTTTACAGTAAGAGCAGTGAGACTATGGACTCTTTACAGTAAGAGCAGTGAGACTATGGATTCGTTACTGTAGGAGCAGTGAGACTATGGACTCTTTACTGTAAGAGCAGTGAGACTATGGACTCTTTACTGTAGGAGCAGGGAGACTATGGACTCTTTACGGTAAGAGCAGTGAGACTATAGAGACTATGGAGACTATTAAACTCTCTGCCTGAGGAGGTGGTGATGGTAAGTTCACTAGAAGAGTTCATCAGGGGCCTGGATGTATTTCTGGAGTGTAATAATATTATAGGCTACAGCTACTAGAGAGGGGTCGTTGATCCAGGGAGTTATCTGATTGTCTGAGTGGAGTCGAGAATATTTTTTTTTTCCAAAGATAAAGAAAATTGGCTTCTACCTCATGGGTTTTTGCCTTCCTCTGGATATATTATATACTATAGATATAGATATACTATACTGGTATTCAGGGTAAATTACCGTGTTGGCACTTTGCGATAATTAAGTGGGTTTTGGGTTGCAGTTTGGGCACTCGGTCTCTAAAAGGTTCGCCATCACTGCCCTAGGGGATGATGTGTGTGTGAGCTTACTAGTGATGAGGTGCTGAGGATAGTAGTACTCACAGTGAAGTTGTCCCGGCGTGCAGTGGATGGGAAGACAGCACAAAATCTTCCGGCGCACTCTCAGTTACAGGGAACACCAGCCAGATGGAAGTTCAGGTGCCCTTGATGGTGGTGGTGTTTAGGGTGCTTTTGGTGGCTGGGCCCCTGGTTTGTGACACCAGCACCGTAAGATGCAAATGTTGGTGGTAGTAGTAATGATGAGATAGAATAAGGAGACTAGAGCTTTTAACAAACTCCCGGTACTTTACTGAAGTGAATCCACAGGTCAACAATGTATGAAAAAGTCATTGACATCAAGGCAGCTGGTTCAATGATTCATTAGTTCCCAGAAGTTGCATAAGTAGTAGTCCTCTGTGACAATCAGTCTTTCTCTCTCTTAATTCTCCAGATAGGAGGGATAAACTATCTCTGCTGTACTGTATGATCCTATACTATTGTCTCCTTTTTCTAGGAATACTAGATTCAGAAAAATTGCCTTTTTGTCTTTGACTATGGTGGGCACCTTGTAGCTTGGAATCTCTCCACCTGGTGAAAAGGAGACTGAAGTCTGATAAACGACAGTTACCTTCCTTTGTCAATATTCTCATTCCTTCTCTGAGTTGCCTAGTTCTTCTGTAATCCCTATGGGCTGGTGCAGGGAATTAATTATGGAGTATGGATAACTCGGCAAAATGGCTGCTTAGGTTCAGCTTGTCCTCAGACATTACACACTGACCTTCTTCTTCCTGCTGCACTGTGCACTGAGAGTAGGGTCAGCCTTGGGAGGCTTGTTAGAACCTCCCCCTCCCTATGCAACTTTATGAATAACACAAATACAAGCACAATTTACATAAAACACAATCACAACATTAAGCAGTGTTTTTCAGGACACTGCATATTCCCCCCCCCCCCCTTTTAATGTAAGTCGTCCTCGACGCACTCTTGCCAAAATGATGCATCATCTGAAGAATACAAAAAGAGCATGCATGCATATACACAATACCATTACCCCATTATTTGGTGGTTTCTCTTTTTTGGCTATGGTAGAATTGGATTAGGCATATACATATATATCAGGAAGATCACAATATAGCATGGGTGACAAGGGCCGTAGTTTCTCTTGTAACTATGGATCTGGGGGTGCTGACCTGGTACAGCGGACAATAAAGACCAGGATAGTCCATAATATGAACAGAAAGGAAAACTCACAGGGAGGCTCACAGGGCATGAGTCTGTTCCCTGGGCTTGTAGCATGATGGCTGCCAAACATCACGGAGGGCTTTAGTGCGTTAAAGTCCATCTCCGGGCACATGACTTTAACGTTGCAAAACAAGGGTAAATGAGTCTTTAGAGACTCCTTAGAGCAAGGCAAATAATGAAAGCAATAAGTCTCTTACTCCGGCTCTGTAGCTCCAAATGATGCAAGAATACAATCACAGTTGAAATGGAAGGGCAAGAAGTCTCCTTCTTTGCTGCTGTTGCAGGAACTCCCTATAATGGGCAGGCGGCTGACCTTTGGTGGTCCGGTTAGATCTCCGAAATGGCTGTGGCTCTATAGGCCTTGGTTCAAGGTAACTAGGTACATCTTGAGCTTCTGAGGATCCTTCACAAGCTAGTTCTTCTGGCTGAAGTGGGGCTGTATTAGTCTTGGCGGGAACAAGAAAGTTAAGCCATGGTGTAAGGAACCAGTGTAGAAGATCTGAGTCTAAAAATAATTTTCCAATAGACTGTGTTGGTTCCTCAGGATCAGGTGACTTTTCAGACACTTGCTCTGTAGATGGAGTTTCTTCTTGGACCACTTCTTTCAAACACAACTTAAGACGGTTGCAATGCACTATTTGTGGTGCTCTGTTCTCTTTGGTGATTTCGTAGATATCAGTCTGAGGATTAGGAATAGCTGTGAAAACGTAGGGTTCTCTTTTCCATTTACTATTCAGCTTACTAATGCAATGATTATTTTTAAGCTACACATAGTTACCAATTTTTAAAGGTTCTGCTTTTGCAGACTAATCATAGTCTTTCTGTTGCTTTTGGCGTGCATTCGCCGTACGGATTTGCACAATCTCTTGGGAATCATCTGGGCATTTTTGATGTTCACTCACCCAATCAGTTTGTGGTAAAGGATTGATAGAATCTGGAACTTGTACATCCAAGGTGAGATCTGCAGGTAATCTTCCTTGACGGCCAAACATAAAGTAATATGGAGTGTATCCAGTAAAACAATGGATAGAGTTGTTGTAAATATACATCAATTTCGGTAGTAGAGTTGGCCAATCAGTTCTTTTAGCAGGTGGTTCAGCTCTCAACATCTCAATCAAGGTTTGGTTCATTTTCTCACAAAGTCCTGTAAAGTTTAGGTTTTCGCACCCGGACCCGAACCCGAACATATCCGTAAAAGTTCGGGTTCGGTTTCGTTGTTCGGCGATTTCTTCACGGTTTTTGAAAGGCTGCAGGGCAGCCAATCAACAAGTGTTTCACTACTTTGCCCTAAGAAGCCATCACAGCCATGCCTACTATTGGCATGGCTGTGATTGGCTAAGTGCAGCATGTGACCCAGCCTCTATATAAGCTGGAGTCACGTAGCGCCGCACGTCACTCTGCTCTTCTCAGTGTAGGCATAGGATGCTGCTACTTCAGTGAGGGACAGATTAGGGCAGAAATCTGTTGAACTTGGTGGTGTTAACTCTTCAAACTACAGCAATTATTGAGGGTGCTATGCTACATATTTGTACCCAGCCCTGAGCCCAGTGATACTGCAAAATAATTTTGAATCCATCTGTTACTGAGGTGGTGGTCGGTGGCCATTTTAGCAACTGCAGTGTCCTTGGAACTGCATGTGACCTGCATGTGTGCCAGCCTGCCAGGGACATCAGTCTAATTATTTTTTGGAAGATCAGTGGAGGAAAAATTCCATTTTTCTGGCAGGTCAAGTCCCCCTACATTACCTATTTTATAATCTTGGCGTGAGCTAGTGCATTTCTGTAAATGGGGGAATAAACCCGTACTGTCGTAACACAGAGCACGTTTGCATACACCGCTGAAAAACCTATTTTAAAATTTTGCAGTGACATAGTGCATTTCTGTAGTCGGTGGAATAAACCCGTACTGTCGTACCACAGAGCATGTTTGCATACAACGCTATAAAACCTATTTTAAAATTTCACAGTGACATAGTGCATTTCTGTAGTTGCTGTAATAAACCTTTACTGTCGTACCACAGAATCAGATCACGTTTGCATTCACCGCTGAAAAACCTATTTTAAAATGTTTGTAGTGACAGACTGCATTTCTTTAGTTGCTGTAATGAACCCGCACTGTCGTACCACAGAGCAGTTTGGCATACACCACTGAAAAACCAATTTTCAAATTTAGCAGTGACTGCAATAAACACTAGTTTTGTGCTACATAGCAGATCTGAGGCCTACCCTGTATTTCAGTCATTTTAAGTAACCTTTTGAACTCCGCATTTACATAGTTGGTTGCAAACACACCGGTTTTGTGGTAGATAGCACATTTGCGGTGTACGCTACGTTTATGACAGTCAAATTAAACCGTTAACTTCTGCTTTTACATTTTTGGTTTGAAAAATCTAATTTTTGGTGATAGTAAAGTAATTGTATTGAATTGCTCCGTTACACTGTTGTGTGACCTAAAGAAATGTATTCTGTTTATGACATGGGCACTGCCTTACTGTTCGTGAACTTAATTGTTGATTATTGGCAGTTAAATTGACACCTGAGATAAACCATCTGTTAGTGTGGTGGGTGAACGCAAATAATGAGGAGAACATCAAGTAATGGACGTTGGCATGGTCGTGGTGGTGTTGGTGGAGCTCCTGTTGCTGTGAGAGGATGTGGCCGTTCAGCACCAACTACAGGTCCAAGTGAAACACCTTCCTCAGGTGCGAGTAGGCGACAGAACTGAGCCCCAAGTCATGCAGCAGTCTCTTATGCTTTTTGATCACTCTGCTCGGAGGGTTCCCCAGGGCCATAACCATAGCCCTGCCCCAGAAGTGGAAGACATTGAGTGCACAGATGCCCAACACCTTAGGTTTGAGGATGAGGACATGGGAAGACCACCACAGCACGTCTCTGATGATGACGAAACACAGGTGCAAACTGCTGTGGCTGTCTGACCAATGAGGAGGGCAGGGGTTAAGACTGGGTGGAAGATGATGTGGAGAACGATCAGGTCCTACACCCCAAAATATTCCACTTAAATCGATGTTCTTCATGGGTGGTTAAAAAATCATATATAAGGTCAGGAATTACCTTTGAGGCCTGTGCTGCATATGTGCCGAGGACAATAATATAGTTAATCCATCTGGGAGTTCAGGTCAGTTGACATATTCCAATTTTTTGCTGTCAAGTAACCCTGCACTGCATAGGTGACAGGGACCGAAAAAGCAGAAAATCTTCTTTTAAATTGTTGGTTGAAATAATACAATTTTTGGCGGGTACAAACCCCTGCTCTGCATAGGTAGCAGTGAACGAAAATGCGGAAAATCTTCTTTTAAATTGTTGGGTGCAATATTACCATTTTTGCCGTGAATAAACCCCTACTCTGCCTGGGTGCCAGGGGTCTACATTTTTTAAAATCGTCTGTTCCGTTGGTGGGTGAAATTAACCCTGTTTTGCTGTGAATTAACGCCTCCTCTGCCTGGGTGCCAAGGGTCTACATTTCTAAAAATCGCCTGTTCCATGGGTCGGTGACATAAACCCAGTTTTGCCGTGAATAAATCCCTGCTCTGCCTGGGTGCCAGGGGCCTACATTTTTAAAAATCACTTGTTCCATTGGTGGGTGACATGAACCCCGTTTGCCGTAAATAAACCCTTCCTCTGCCTGGGTGCCAGGGGCCTACATTTTTAAAAATTGCCTGTTCTATTGGTGGGTGACATGAACCCAGTTTTGCCGTGAATAAACCCTTCCTCTGGCTGGGTGCCAGAGGCCTACATTTCTAAAAATCGCCTGTTCAATTGGTGGGTGACATAAATCCCGTTTTGCCATGAATAAACCCCTGCTCTGCCTGGATGCCTGGATCACCTTTTTCAGAGATTGGTACACAGTTGGTGGTATAGGCCGGTACCTTTATTTAATTGGCGGGTGTGAATCGGTAGGGATGGTGTGCTTGATTACACTGACCTTTCCATAATCTGCAGGATGTTTACTGAAGCCTTGATGGTGTTCCTTTATGACTTTCAAGACTCCATAAATTTGTTCCTCAGGTGTAGAAGTATCTCCCACATTGAGTTATTTCCACCATAATGTATTTGGAGTATGATCGTGAGTATTCAACTTCTGAGTAGACTGTTCAGTCGCAACTGCAGGTACACTGATAACATCTTGAAAAATGACTTGTAACAACTGAGCAACAGGGTACTGCTTTTTCAACGGTATACTGCTACTATATAAGTTCAGAAGACGAACTGGCACTTTATCTTGAGAAACGGTCACTAGGCTTCTTGCAGCTCGGACTAGAGGATGGTCCTCTACGTTGATAGGTTCCAGTAGGTTACCTATCAGGTAGGTTAGGGTTTCAGTATCACTGCTTGGTTACCTCTGATGCGAGCACAGCAAATCTCTCCTTTCTGATTAGCAAATTTCTGTTGTGCACTTAATACACGGATAGTCTGTTGTATCACCTTTTTGGCGGCAGAGGAAGCGATAGGCATAGACTTGTGCAAAGCTTCAAGCATTTCAGTATAAAAGTTCCTAAAGACGTTCATTCCTAGGACTACTGGAGGGTTGTTATCTTCCCTGACTTGCACAACAATGATACCTTGTTGGGCTTCTCCCACTTGAAGAGTTGTCTCCCAGTACCCATGCCCTAGCACAGGTTTGCCGTTGCTGGCTATAACGCTCAGCCAGGATTCTGGTGGTTGGGTCAGCTGGTTGTGGTCCCAGTATTCCTCAAATGCAGTCTGTTGGATAGTTGTGACTTTAGACCCGGTATCCAATAAGGCAACAAAGAACAAAGGGAACTCCATTAATTAGAAGAATCACTTCTGGACGGGATCCTACATATCTGGGCATCCAGCTGGGATCTTCTGGACCTGCTGTTCTACCTCCCGAGGGGCGGACATTGGTTTCGGCGGGTCGACCTTTTAACTGCCAGCACATCATTTCTGTATGGCCTGGCTTGTGACAGTATGTACAAATGGGTCCCTTCTGTTCATTAAAGCGGTCAGTGGGGCGTCTACCAGAGTTTCTGAGATGTCTCTTTATAATCAGGAGGGAAGGTTAGGAAGTTGACTTGCTCTTTCAAGGCAGCAACTGCATCAGGAGCCGGAGCTTGGGCTTCCTGACTGACTATAGGGTGACACTTTGGAGATATAGTTGTGCTACTCACAGACATTTCAGCAGGCCTAGCAGGTTCTGGTTGTGGATCTTTCCCCAGAATACTGATAGGAAGCTCTTTGAAGTCTAGGAAGGTAGGACTGTTGGTAATAACAAAAGGGATGGGTAGGGAAAAGGGGCACCCCCTACCAACACTGGCCTATACATACAAAGCATCCCACCAATAGGTACACTGACTACATACTTTCTTTTAACTTCTTTATTGTTGGATGGTAGTCGGCCACAGCTATATTTTTTTTTATACAGAAAACGGCAACCGTATAAAACCGTGCGATCTGCCAGCCGCTGGACTCTTAATAACTTTTCATTCGCAATAATTTGCTGCCAGCTGTGACTTATAAAATTCCTCCAAGGCCTGCATACTGCCCCTCTTGAGGTCATACTACACTGCCAAACATAAATACATAGCATAAAATTAAACCGTCAAATATAACAACCAAAAGGGAGGGAGGGGGACCGTTCTTCCATTAAAGAGGGAGAGAATAGGTGGGGCCAGTCCCTTAGTACCCTCCTGCTGCCCGCCTCCTCTCCTGACACACTAGCCTTAACCCCTACCTAACCCCTTAACCCCCTGAACTCTGAACCAGGGCCAGTAAGTGCCCAAAGGGAAACTAGGAAGGGGGGTGGGGGCAAAGGAGAACCCCCAGTCCCTGCCCATCCTCCTTAAACAGTCGGGTAGCCATTAAACTTGGGTGCTGTGCAGCTAACATCTTTATCAGGCTCTGTTCTCTCAGTGTTTTATCTTGATCCTCTGCTTCATGGGGGTCTACCTGTAAAACATCTTCCTAAAAGGATAATGCGAAGTCTCTGAGTGACTCACCAGGCTGCTGTCTCTTGCTGAGGAATCTCATCTAGATCTCTGACACAGTCTTGGGTTAAAAGGTGGTGTAGAGTCGTTCAAATATTTGCTCCAGTGTTTTTCTATCTGAGCTTGGCCAGGATTTCACTTCTCTGAGGGCAGCTCCTTTCAATTGTGCAAGGAGGATTTCAATTTGCTGTTCGGCTGACACAGGGTACAGTCTAAACACAGCCAACATCTTTAAGTTCCCTTAAAGTATGAGCTTCCCCAGCATATTGTGGAAACCATGGTGCTCCAAAGAAATAAGGCATTGTTAAAGGCATCATGCTTGGTGCTGCAGCGGCTGGTGATGCACTAGGACCAGCGGCGGCTACGGCAGGGGACCTGTTAAGGTCAGGCGGGTCACTATCTCCTTGCTCAGACATGGCAATGACCGGCTTTCAATAAAATGCAGGTTGAGTACAGTTTTACACACTGCTATGGGCAACCGTTACTTTGTAGGCATCTGGCCCTTTAAGAATCATTGTGACAACTTAATATAGAGCAGTATGGTGCTCTGCAAGGCTGATTATGATCCCAAAATTCCCGCTTAAAGTTAATTCTCCCCAGCGGTACTCACTCTGACATTTCCGGAAGGTCCTCAGGTTGCAGGGGAATCGGAACACTATTATATATTTGTTCTGTGGTAAAGGGCTGTTAATCTCCCTATTTTCTCCGTTCACCCTCACAAAGTCTCGCGTCTCTGCAGTGTGCGTAAGCACGTCACGCACCCTTCTCATGCCCTCCCCCTAGGTCCGTTTGCAAGGCAGGAGGGGCGGTGCTGATTCGCAAGTACTAGCAGCAGCGCTAGTATTGGTACGATGGTAAGAAGTTATTTTGCATAGGAGGATTGGCTTTTCTTTTCCAGCTTTACAGGGGGCATGGCCTCAAACCAATGGCAAAGCACAGCTAATAAAGAGACTTCAGGCGGCCATTTTAGGTTCAATGCAAAAGTTCATTTGCAGAGTAGACAGTGGTAGTAATACAGAAACACGTGATTTTTCCACTTTTAACACAGCAATTCTGTAGCAAGTGACTTGTATCATACGTCTATGCAATTTTAAGGAATTTGAACAGTTCTGCAGCCCAATAAAGCATGTAACAAACAAAAGTCTTTCAATAAAGCAATATAAAGAGCAGAGGATTTTATATCCTGTTCGTGACGCCAATTCTGGCGACGACTAGACACCCTAGGGCAGGCATGGCCAACCTGAGGCTCTCCAGATGTTGCAAAACTAAAACTCCCAGCATGCCCAGACTGCCTACAGTTATCAGCCTACAGCAGGGCATGGTGGGAATTGTAGTTTTACAACAGCTGGACAGCCACAGGTTGGCCATGCCTGCTCTAGGGGAGGATGTGTGTGAGCGTACTAGTGATGAGGTGCCGGGGATAGTAGTACTCACAGTTAAGTTGTCCCTTGGGTCCGGCGTGCAGTGGATGGGAAGTCAGCACGAAATCTTTCGGGGCACTCTCGGTTACAGGGAACACCAGCCAGATGTTTAGGAAGGTTAGGTGTGGTGGTGTTTAGGGTGCTTTTGGTGGCTGTGCCCCTTGTTCGTGACTCCAGCACCATAAGGTGCAAATGTTGGTGGTAGTAGTAATAATGATATAGAATAAGGAGACTTTTAACAAACTCCCAGTACTTTACTGAAGCAGATCCACAGGTCATCAATGTATGCAAAAGTCATTGACATTAAGGCAGCTGTTTCAGTGATTCAAATTAGTTCCCAGAAGTTGCATAAGGAGTAGTCCTCTGTGACAATCAGTCTTTCTCTCTCTTAATTCTCCAGGTAGGAGGGATGAACTATCTCTGCTGTACTGTATGATCCTATACTGTTGTATCTTTTTTCTAGGAATACTAGATTCAGAAAAATTGCCTTTTTGTCTTTGACTACGGTGGGCAGCTTGTAGCTTGGAATCTTTCCACCTGGTGAAAAGGAGACTGGAAGTAAACAACATTTTACCTTTGTCAATATTCTCATTCCTTCTCTGAGTTGCCTGGTTCTTCTGTAATCCTTATGGGCTGGTGCAGGGAACTAATTATGGAGTTTGGACAACTTTGCAAAATGGCTGCTTAGGTTCAGCTTGTCCTCAGACATTACACACTGACCTTCTTCTTCCTGCTGCACTGTGCACTGAGAGTAGGGTCAGCCTTGGGAGGCTTGTTAGAACCTCCCCCTCCCTATGCAACTTTATGAGAACACAAATACAAGCACAATTTACATAACACACAATCACAACATTAAGCAGTGTGTTTCAGGACACTGCAAAGGGAGTTCACAAATGTGTTTTTACGTAGTATATACATTAACTGCATTTTACATGTACATGGTATTAATAGGCCATGTTGTCAGCCAACAACAGATGGGGTTGGTGTCACCCTCTCTATATAGAGAGAAGGAGGGAGAACATTCTAGTAAGTCTAATCAGTCAGTCTAACCAGTCAATCTGACCAGTCAGTCAGTGAGTCTGAGTTAGTGAAGAAAGCACATGTCTGATGTAGGAGCTGACAGAGGAGCCAGCCCTGGACTAGGTGTCAGCCAGGGCTAGGCCAGAAAAGAACTTTACTGGAAAAGTTTGTCAGAAGAGAAGGAAAGAGAGTGGTGCAAAGTAAAAGTTCTGTAGAGGCGAATTGTGCTGTACTACAAGAAACCTATAGACTCTACAGTCATATTGTTCAGTTATGTAAAGGCTTCCGGTCTTGGATATCCTTACCCCGCAGCTTGATCATCTCTGTAGAAGAATCATCATCCCACAGATGACACTGTGGACGCGTACAGCAATTTGTTAAAAAAAAAGCGCAGAACAAAGCCTGACATTTAGGGACCATCCTGTGATTGCCTTGTCCAAAAAGTGTGCACTCTGTGCCAGAATGTTTATGTACAAGTCAACTTGAGAAGTCCATTTTGTCTAAACAGACACTTTGGCCGATTATCTACCTGTGCAACAGTGAAACCTCTGTGGAAAGTACATTTTGTGTATTGGCTGCTAGTCCATGCAAGCTAAGAACTGCTCTGATCTGTTTGCATTTAAATTCTTCAGAAAAACACTTTTTTGCCGCACAACTACCTCATAATTCTTGCACTGTTACAATGCACCAACATCCACAGCTGCACCAAGGGACCCTGCCTGGACCTCAAAACCACCAACACCAAGGGCATCTCAACCGTCATCAGGCATGATAACCCTAGAACCCTAGAAGTTCATGAAGGGAAGAAAGGTGTGTCCTTTTCATCACTGCCAGGCCCAGGGGAGAGTCAGAGTGAGTGAGAATGAATGCTGCCATTCTTGCTACCATCACTCCTATCAACATCCTCTGCTCTCCTCCCCTGCAGCACACTGCAGTATGATGTTGCTTCTTTCTTCCGTAAGCTTTGCTATGCCACAAGAATGCATTAAACAAACTGAATCTTTAATAAACATTTCAAAACACAAAAATATTGCTAGTAATGATGGAATATTTTTAATGTTTTTGGTGCTCATTTTTAGGATTTTATGTATTTTAAATAGTACCTTTTTGCAATTTTACATTTCTTATTTTTTTTTGTTTCATTCTTCTTAACAGCTATTTGTTTCATTTTTCTTTTTAAAAAAGCTATTTTGTATATTTAAATATTTTATTTCATTGTTTGGTTAGTCATTTTTATTTTAGCTCTTTTTTGTAGACTTTTAAAAACTGCACAAACTGTTTTTTTATGGTTTTCTTTTCATACATTTTTAATTATTTGCATTTAATTCTTTATTAGCATTTTGTTTAATTCTAATACTTTACATTTTACCCCTCTTTGTAGTTTCTTTTTATTCTTTTCAATTCTCTCTTTTTTCCTTTTTTTTGTTTTCTTTACATTAGTTTGTACCAAATTTTAGGGAAAACTATATGAAAATCATAGGGAGAGCTGAAACCTGTGACGCTTTTGGATAGTGTGATTTGTAATACTTGTTCATCTGAAAAACATCTTAACCACAGAGGAGATTTATGTAAATTACATTTGATTTTTGGGGTTGTATTTAACCAGAATAGAGGTTCCACCACTACAGTCATGTGAATGAGTTGACCTCTGCTTTTGTCTCCCTGATGTAGATTAAATTATGATGTTATCGGCTCTACCTGCCATTGATTTGCAGAGGAGATTGAGAGTATTTGCAGAGTTACAAGATCAATTACCCCTCAGGGAATCTGTCACCAAATGTATTCTTAAACCAGGCACAAGGAGTGAAATTCATAATTTCCCTTACAATTTTTTTTGGTATAGAAAAGTTGCAAATCCAATGGACTTTTCAACGCATTTGTGACTGTATTTTAAGCTGATCTTGCCATGTCTACGAAAAGGGCATGGTGAGGGTTGAATGAAGGCGTTGCAATGGCTCATCATTATTTACTCCAGAAACTGGTGTAAATAATGACTGAAATCTACGGCAGCTCCAGAAAACGGGAAGAGGCAGGTAATATATGACAAACCCTGTGCCTCATCATAAATGACCTCCTCGGCAACACAGGCCCTATTAATGCCGGCATAGCACACCACAACCTTCATAAATCAGAGCCAAGGTGTTGTAGGGCTAGCTCTGCTGAATGTAATGATACATTCCACTTAGCGATCCATTGCTTCATTCTGTAGAAAAAGTACTTTTAATAAATGTGGAAATGAGCAGTTAAGTGCACTCAGGGCAGGCCCAAGCCATTTTGTGCACCCTTTCTGCTCTTGCTTCCAGTCCCTTCCTCTCCTTCTTGATTGACTGGACCAGGTTCCTACATCTCATCTGGCCCTTCCAATCAAGAAAGAGAGGGAGGGACAGGAAGAAGAAGCAGGAAGAGCAAGGGTGCACAGAGTGGCAAAGGGGCTGCCCCTGGTGCACTTAAAGGCTCATTTGCATATAGATCAAAATCACTTTTTCTCGCGAATAAAGCAACAAATCACTAAGTCAAAGGTATCATTACAAGGTGTTATATCTGGCGTAACAGTGACTGGAATGACCCTGGGCCCTTGAAGTACTATTACTGCACATCATGGTAGCTGAAAAGTTATTAGCTTGGTACTGGGAAATGTATGGCCTACTGCAGCTCCATCCAGTGATAACAGATTGTTGGCAGGAGCTTTTGAAGCTGGATCCACAATGAGCACCATGCTGGCTTCAATCTCAAACAGTCTTCAGTCTGTCATCATGAGACTACCCCTTAGGGAGTGAACCTCAATGATTCCTTTAACCCTGTACCCAGTTTACCCCCCCCCCCCCCCCCACCCAGACATACGGTCTTGTTTTGGGAGTATTTAGCAACATTGGATCGTGCTTTATTCTACTTAGAGATTTGTGGAGCGTTATTTTGTGTACTTTATCCAGTTTAGCAAGCTCCATTTAATGACTGCTCAACCAGTTCTGAATTACCCCCCCCCCCCGCTCCTATAAACTGGATAAAATTAGACTTCAAGAGGTATTGCCATCTCCACATGGTATGCCATAAGTCCCTGATTGTGGGTCTAGCATCTATGTAAAAAATGAGGGTCCTACAACCAAATCCCAGCTGTTGAGACACATAATGGCATCCACAGTGAGGCAGAGAATTAACAAAGAGGTGGTCATGTGCTTAAAGGGGTATGCATACCTCCGATATTTATATAACATATATAACATAAATATCTCTATTCTGGCTGGTGAGGCTACTGCTGGCTGCTGTGTCTGAGCAAAGAATTAATGGAAAAATGGCCACACATGTGCATGTTCTATTCAGGGCTGGGACAAGGTCCACCACCAACAGAGGCTGAGCTGCCCAAGTGCGCCCCCCCCCCCCCAACTTGTGGAGTCTTTACTAAATACTGTTGTAATCACACATAAATATGCACAGTTTAATGTATCAATTAATGACGCACTGTTATGGAGGATCTGTGGATGACATTGTTATGGGGGGGGATCTATGGTTGACACTGTTATGGGGCGGATCTATGGATGAAACTGTTATGGGGGGGATCTATGGTTGACACTGTTATGGGGGATCTGTGAATGACACTGTTATGGGGGATCTGTGGATGACACTGTTATGGGGGATCTGTGGGTGACACTGTTATGGGGGATCTGTGGGTGACACTGTTATGGGGATCTGTGGGTGACACTGTTATGGGGGATCTGTGGATGACGCTGTTATGGGGGATCTGTGGATGACACTGTTATGGGGGATCTGTGGGTGACACTGTTATGGGGGATCTGTGAATGACACTGTTATGGGGGATCTGTGGATGACACTGTTATGGGGGATCTGTGGACGACACTCGTTATGGGGGATCTGTGTGACTGACACTGTTATGAAGGATCTGTGGATGATACCGTTACGAAGGATCTGTGGATGACACACTGTTATGTGGGATCTGTATTGACGCACTGTTATGGGGGTCTGTGGATGACACTGTTATGGGATCTGTGGATGACACTGTTATGAAGGATCTGTGGATGACACTGTTATGAAGGATCTGTGGATGACACACTGTTATGGGGATCTGTGGATGACACTGTTATGGGGGATCTGTGGATGACACTGTTATGGGAGATCTATGGATGACAGTGTTATGGGGGATCTGTGGATGACACTGTTATGGAGGGATCTGTGGATTGCACTGTTATGGGGGTCTGTGGATTGCACTGTTATGGGGGGATCTGTGGATTGCACAATGTTATGGGGATCTGTGGCTGACACTGTTATGGGGGATCTGTGGATGACACTGTTATGGGGGATCTGTGGATGACACTGTTATGGGGGATCTGTGGATGACACTGTTATGGGGGATCTGTGGATGGCACTGTTATGGGGGATCTGTGGAGGACACACTGTTATGGGGGATCTGTGGATGACACACTGTTATGGGGGATCTGTGGATGACACACTGTTATGGGGGATCTCTGGATGACGCATTGTTATGGGGGGGATCTGTGGATGACGCATTGTTACGGGGGATCTGTGGATGGCACTGTTATGGATTGTGACTCACAATTGATATTGGGGGCCAGCAAATTACAAGGAAGGCGGGGGTGGGGGATGATTGATAACATACATATCTAAATGGCTGGGGGGGTGAGGGCTTGACTTGAGCATCTACTGATCAGAGCATTAGAATAGCAGGAATAAATAACATCTAAATGTCTGGTGGGGTAGATGGGGGTAGGACAAGGGCTGATGGGGGAAGGGGACTGGGTTAGATAATCTATACTGACATACATATGACACACACATATATACTGACATACATATGACACACACATATATACTGACATACATATGACACACACATACATACTGACATACAGATGACACACACATATATACTGACATACATATGACACACACATACATACTGACATACATATGACACACACATACATACTGACATACATATGACACACACATATATACTGACATACATATGACACACACATATATACTGACATACATATGACACACACATACATACTGACATACAAATGACACACATATATACATATGACGCACACATATATACAGACATACATATGACACACACATACATACTGACATACATATGACACACACATACATACTGACATACATATGACACACACATACATATGACACACACATATATATACTGACATACATATGACACAGACACATACATACTGACATACATATGACACACACATACATACTGACATACATATGACACACACATATATACTGACATACATATGACACACACATATATACTGACATACATATGACACACACATATATACTGACATACATATGACACACACATATATACTGACATACATATGACACACACATATATACAGACATACATATGACACACACATATATACTGACATACATATGACACAGACACATATATACTGACATACATATGACACACACATACATACTGACATACATATGACACAGACACATATATACTGACATACATATGACACACATACATACTGACATACATATGACACAGACACATATATACTGACATACATATGACACACACATATATACTGACATACATATGACACACACACACACACACATATATACTGACATACATATGACACACACATACTGACATACATATGACACACATACATACTGACATACATATGACACACACATACATACTGACATACATATGACACACATACATACTGACATACATATGACACACACATACATACTGACATACATATGACACACATACATACTGACATACATATGACACACACATATATACTGACATACATATGACACACACATATATACTGGCATACATATGACACACATACATACATACATACAGACATACATATGACACACATACATAAAAACACACAATATGCACATTACATTACTGCCATTCCATTCCCTTTAACCCCTTACATTTTCTGCACATACAGTCTCTGGTGACTTGGAGGGAGAGGCAGGATGCAGAGTATTCCTCCTCCTCCTCCTCCTTCTCTGTCCCGACGCTGCTCTTCTCTCTGTGCTGGGGGAGGGGGTTGTGAATCTCTGGTGCACACACAGGCAGGAAGTCAGGGGCTGGGGAAGGTATGGAGCTGCAGCACACTGCACTAGACGGAGGGAGGGAGGAAGAACACCACTAGGGGGCGCAGGACCGGCTGTTACAGCAGCAGAGCGCAGAAATGGATGCTCTGCTGCTAATACAGCTACACGGCAGCAGCAGGGACTTGGTGAGAGTGGCCTGCTCCCTGAGGCTTGAGCGCCCTGAGGCTGGAGCCTCCTCAGCCTCTGTGTCGGCCCGGCCCTGGTTCTATTTTATTGCTAAGGATTACTAATGACTCTGTTAGGGTGAAAATTAGGGATGAGCAAACGTTCGGGTTCGTACCGAATTTTGGGGTGTTCGTGACACGGACCCAAACCCGAACCCAAACATTTATGGAAAAGTTTGGGTTCGGATTCGTTGTTCGGCCATTCTGTGTCTTGTGGTGCGCCAGCACAAGCTGCCACCAAGTCCATTAATCCATCAATAGTAGTTTTTTTTTTTTGCTATATCCTACATCAGGGGCTTTACTGTGCTTTTTGTCACCCCTAGAAATTCAGGATAGAATTTTCTATATTTTATTGAGAGGTGAAATTCACTTAAAAACATAGCAATCCCCTAAATATGGTGTTCCAGCTGTGGCTAGCCAAGTGTAATACTTTCTGGCAAAGAATATATTTTTTTTTCTGGGGTTAAATTCAATTTCCAACATAGCAATACCGTAAATCTGGTGTTCCAGCTGTAACTGGACAAGTTTCATAGTGTCCGTCAAAGGATATATTTTGTTCTGGGGTAAAATTCAATTGCCAAAATAGCAATACCCAAAATCTGGTGTTCCAGCTGTGACTGGACAAGTTTCATAGTGTCCGTCAAAGGATATATTATTTTCTGGGGTGAAATTCAGTTGTAAAAATAGAAATTCAGTAAATCTGGTGTTCTAGCTGTGGCTGGACAAGTAGTTTAATAGTATCCGTCAAAGGATATATTTTGTTCTGGGGTGAAATTCAATTGCCAAAATAGCAATACCCAAAATCTGGTGTTCCAGCTGTTGTAGGCCAAGTGTAAATCTGTCCGTAAAAGGGTATATTACACTCAGCGTGCATATGTAAGTGTATTTCTTTTCGTAAAAGGGTATATTACACAAAGTGTTAAATTACAATTGCTGAAAGCATAATCCTTCAAATTTGCAGGCACTATTGTGCATCTCATAGTGTATTTCTGTCCGTAAAAGGGTATATTACACTCAAGGTGTAAATACAAGTGCTGATAGGGTAATAATCAATAACTTCACACGCTACCGTGCATCTCCAAGTGTATTTCTTTCCGTTAAAGGGTATATTACACAAAGTGTTAATAAACAAGTGCTGAAAGCATAATCCTATATATTTTTTCACACACTACTGTGAATCTCCAAGTGTAAATCTGTCCATAAAAGGATACCTTTCATCCAGGGCCTAAATACTAGGCCTACAAATGATATTCTCCTAAATCTGTGGTTACTGCTGTGCCTGGATTAGTGTAATACGGTACATAAATAGATAGCTAGATAGTGTTGGGTGCCTGTAAAAAAAAGGCCTGAATTTGAATTCAATACATTGGGCCAAATAATTTTTTTCTTATTGTGGTGAACAGTAACAATGAGGAAAACATCTAGTAAGGGCCCATCACTGGTGCGTGGCTGGGGGGAAACGGAGGACGATGACGATACGCCTCCCACAGAGGACAGCTTGTCCTTACCTCTGGGCAGCCTGGCACACATGAGCAACTAAATGCTGCAGTGCCTGCGCAACGACAGCAGAGTTGCCCACATTTTAACGTGTGCGGACTACTGTGTTGCAACCTTGCTGGATCTGTACACCTTGCGAGTACAAGCGCACGTTGGTCGACGCGCTACTGAGAGCATTCCCGAATGTCACAGGGGAACAAGTGGAAGCCCAAGACAAAGGCAGAGGAGGAGCGAGAGGTCGCCAACGCAGCTGTGTCACGGCCAGCTCCTCTGAGGGCAGGGTTAGCATGGCAGAGATGTGGAAAAGTTTTGTCACCACGCCACAGCTAACTGCACCACCACCTGATACGGAACGTGTAAGCAGGAGGCAGCATTTCACTAACATGGTAGAACAGTACGTGTGCATACTCCTCCACGTACTGACTGATGGTTTGGCCCCATTCAACTTCTGGGTCTCCAAATTGTCCACGTGGCCAGATTTAGCCCTTTATGCCTTGGAGGTGCTGGCCTGTCCGACGGCCAGCGATTTATCTGAACGTGTATTCAGCACGGCAGGGGGCGTCATTAAAGACAAAAGCAGTCGCCTGTCCACAGCTAATGTAGACAAGCTGATGTTCATAAAAATGAACCAGGCATGGATCCCACAGGACCTGTCCATCCCTTGTGCAGAATAGACATTTATAACTACCTCCCCTAAACCATATATTCTTGGACTCCAGGGCACTTCTTCATTCAATCCTCTTTTTTTATGTTTACCATTATATTGCGGGGCAAACCAAAGTTGAATGAACCTCTCCTCTGTCTGGGTGCCAGGGGCCTAAATATCGTAAAGTGGCCTGTTTCAATGGTGGGTGACATGAAGCCTGACTCTCTGCTATGGGACCTCCCTCCTCTGTCTGGGTGCTGGGGCCTGAATAAGTAAAAGTGGCCTTTCCATTGGTGGGTGACATGAAGCCTGATTCTCTGCTATGCCACCTCTCTCCTCTGTCTGGATGTTGGGGCCTAAACAAGTAAAAGTATCCTTCTCCATTGGTGGGTGACATGAAGCCTGATTCTCTGCTATGGGACCTCTCTCCAATTGATATTGGTACATTTTTATTTATTTCAATTTATTTTAATTCATTTTCCTATCCAAATTTGTTTGCAGGGGATTTACCTACATTGTCTGCCTTTTGCAGCCCTCTAGCCCTTTCCTGGGCTATTTTACAGCCTTTTTAGTGCCTAAAAGTTTGGGTCCCCATTGAGTTCAATGGGGTTCGAGGGTGAAGTTCGGGTCGAGTTCGGATCCCGAACCCGAACATTTTCGGGAAGTTCGGCCAAACTTCTCGAACCCGAACATCCAGGTGTTCGCTGAACTCTAGTGAAAATACCACCCCTGTTGATCAGTTAAGTGACTGAACTATGCATCTAAACCCCATGATTACAATAACATGCCACCTCACTGTATTGACCATATAGACCAAGTAAAATAATATGGCAAAACTACTTTGGGTAAAACGTATGTACTGAAGCCACATGTAAACCTGCTTACAATTTTGTATGGGGAGGGACCATTGTGTGGTGGGTGTGACCTTCTCTATTAATTGTAAAAAAACAACTTTAGTTGTGGCAGAAATGTTGCTATTAAAGGGTTAATGTTGGAAATGTGACAATGCTAGGCTGAATCAAAAGTCACCATAGGGATCATGCCTTAGAGAATGTTCCTGCATATGGTCAACCACGCAGCAAGGAAGATAGAGTGCTGGAAACGCTGAAGCCGATGAGACAAAGAGCCAGCCATTGTGTGATTGATAGTTAGCTAGCAAGCAGAGGTGAGTGTTGCTTACAAATTGTGCACCTCCTCAGGAGATAAAGAGGGTCGAGTAGCTACAGTATGTCCTTCAGTAGAAAGGGGAGTGTTGAAAATGAGTAGAACACGGAGAAGGACTTTCTAGCTTCTGCAGCCTGTAGCACAAGATGGCCTTTGGAGAAGCCAGGTTGAGAGTAAAGATCCAAGACCTTGCTGTAAGTAAATCCTCAGTGGAGACTGAGTGGTAGTGAAAAGGAGAGAGTGACCTGGCCTATAATAGACACAGTATGGCAGTGTGCCACGATGAGAAAGCGTGCTGAATAGTGTTGAGCAAGCATGCTCGGCCAAACATCAGTTCGACATACTCGGCACATCGCAGAGTTCGGCCGAACACCGCGTGTGCTCGAGGGTGATGCCAGAGTCAGTGTATTGAAATCTAATTTAGCCTCTATTTCTATGCAGAAGATCACTGTACAGTGAGGGTATCCCTCAGTGTGAGTCCGTGGCTTAGGAGTCCCTGCTCTGACTCTATATATAGCTATGTACATATATATAGTCAGTTCTAGTGTATTTAAATTTAATCTAGCCTGTATTTCAGAAATGTTTCTGCTGGTATTCAAACACATGACCTTCTGCATTAGAGGCAAGGTGCTTAACCACTCAGCTATAATAGCTTCATAGCCAGTTACATAAAAAAATAAATAAAATGAGACTTTTACTATATATAGGAATACTTAGTAGCAGTAATTTTGCCTCTACAGTACAATTCTCTACAATTTTTTTTTTTTGGCTAACTGTCTAAGCTGCTATATAGTGTAGTGGTTAAAGTTCTGGGCTGTGGTTCAGAAGCTGTGGGTTTAAATCCCGTCACAAGCTTTTTCAGAAATACAAGGATAAACTTAATTTAAATATATATATATATATATATATATATATATATACCTTTTCAGCCATAATATACATTTTTTTTAGTAATTACAAATTGCAAGATTTGAACTCACAGCTTCTTTATCACAGCCCAGAAATTTAATCACTACACTATATAGCTGCATAACCAGTAACTAACAAAAAAAAAAAAATACAATACTTTCACTGTACATGAATATTTACTAATAGTAAATAATTCTCTACAGTAGAGAATATAATATATATATATATATATATATATATATATATATATATATATATATATAATATATATATATATATATATATATATATATATATATATATATATATATATATATATATATTAGAGAATATAGTAAAATATATATATATATATATATTTTTTATTTTTCTTTAACTAACTGACTATGCAGTTGTTTAGTGTATTGGTTAAAGTTATGGGCTGTGATGCAGAAGCTGTGCGTTAAAATCCCATAACAAACTTTTTCAGAAAAGGAGTTTAAATTATATATATATATATATATATATATATATATATAATCATACTTAAGATATATATAAATGCATAATATGTGGGAAACTACTGCTGATGTTTTTGCCATAATATATTTACATATATTATAATATATTATATATTATATATTCTATAATTAAGTTTAGCCTCTATTTATAAAAAAGTTTGCGACCGGATTTGAACTCTCAGCTTCTGCATCACAGCCTAGAAATGTAACCACTACACTATATAGCTACATATCCAGTCACAAAAAAATATATATATATATATGAGACTTCTACTGTATAGGAATACTTACTAGGAGGAAGCAGGGACTCTTAAGCCGAACTAGAGTCCCAACACCCTCCCCTCTTTAGAGCAGGGGTGCCTGGTTTAATGCTCAGGTTCTCCCATTGACTTCCATTATGCTCGGGTGCTCAGTATCGAGCATCGCAAAGTGTTCTACTCGAGCACACGAGCACTTTGGTGCTCGATCAACACTAGTGCCGAGGCCTTTTGAGCTCCTATGCCATCTTCATTGCACTAGGCATTCACTGATCATAGTGAGAGCACTGCCATGGTGTGGAAAAGAGTTAGATATCAATAATCTGAAGAATTTAATTGATTCCAACCCTTTATTCTCCTTCTGTCCTCTCTCCATTCCTTGATCATCTTAGTTTAAAAAAACAAGTTTTCCAAGACTCCAAAGACCAAAATCTAAAGGACTGCAACATCTTCATCTCTACATGTTGCGTTTACTACATTTTGTTACCTCCATGCGGTGAAGATGGCGATCACTTCTTCTATTCACTCTTCTTTCTTTTGTTTCGTCCTTCGCAGCCTTTATTTCTTCATTCTGGGCTGTCTATTGCATTCTAATTGAAGCTGCTACTGCGTCCGATGGTTTCCGGGAGCTATAGCATACCATCTGAAGAACAGAGATCTACTTACCGCTCTGCATTTCCATAAATGTAATAAAAACTTTTTTTTTTTTCTTTTCTGCTGTTATAGCAAATTGAGGCCACAGATAGTTTTCCACCTCGATAAGTCACCGAAATTAATGTCTTGTTTTTGTGTTGGATCTTTACCAGCAGAAACAAGCTATCTGTTCCACAAGACATCTATCATCTATTACAACTTTGTTCCACTTCATTGTACAGGGCTTGGCGGATTTTACAGATGGGTTTTCTCTTACGAACGTGTATCGGGGGTTTCTTACTGAGGATGCCAAGTGTATTAAATGAAGATTTTTTTTTTTATTGTTTCTATTTTTGAATCAGCGATGTAGACGTGAAGTGAAGATAATGTAATGTCACACTGACTACTGTCTTTCTCCATAATGTAAACCAGTGGATGATCTAACCTCTTCTCATGGTTAATAAAATATAGTTTGTATTTTTGATTGCTTCTTGTAATGTGGAAATGATGCTTAAAATACATATTATTTAGAAATTCTATAAAAAACAAAACAAAAGCAAAAGAAACAAAACAAAAAAAACCACACATGGTTTACTAAAGAGTCTGTGAAAAAAAAAGAATAAAACTGGTTCAGTAGTCAAAGGGGGGCCTTTATTTACAGATATACACAAATCTGCGACTTTTCCCCACTCACGACACTTTTCCACAGTGGCAAAAAAAGGTGGCCCACAGGAACAGCTCATTTATCATACTCCATACTGGTTTCTGGTGCAGAAAATGGCTTAAATCTACGCCACAAAGCGGGCTGGTATAGAGTTAAGTCTATCAGATGACCTGCCTTCGCCTCCGCATAACTTTGGCACTTTCTCCAGCAGACCAGAGGGACTTAAAGGGGTTGTCCAAGTTATATTTATTGATGACCTATCCTAAGGATAGGTCATCAATATCAGATCGGCGGGGGTTCGACACCTGGCATCCCCGCTGATCAGCTGTTTGAAGAGAAGGCGCGTGCCGTGCCAGTGCAGCCTTCTCTTCATTGTTTACTTGCTTGCCGTCGCATCTGCAGCGGTGGCAGCAGGATCAGGAGACCACAGAGTGGCAAGGTGACATAGTGTGGAGATGGCAGCAGCATGAGGAGGCCACAGAGTAGTATAACGGCGAGAGGTTGTGAAGGTGGCAGCAGCAGGAGGAGGCCACAGAGTGGTACGACGACATAGTGTGAAGGTGGCAGCAGCATGAGTAGGCCACAGAGTGGCCACGACGACAAAGTGTGGAAATATCAGCAGCATGCAGAGGCCACAGAGTGGCATGACGACAAGAGAGTGTGGTGGTGGCAGCAGCATGAGGAGGCTACAGAGTGGCACGACGACAAGAGATTGCGGAGGTGGCAGCAGAATGAGGAGGCCACACAGTGGCATGACGACGAGAGATTGCTGAATTAACAGAAGCATGAGAAGTCCACAGAGTGGCAAGGTGACATAGTGTGGAGGTGGCAGCGGCATGAAGAGGTCACAGAGTGGCACGATGACAAATTGTGGAGGTGGCAGCAGCATGCGGAGGTCACAAAGTGGCACACACCGACGAGAGATTGTGGAGGTGGCAGCAGCATGAAGAGGCCACAGAGTGGCATCACAATTAGAGATAGCAGAGGTGGCAGCAGCATGAGGAGGCCACAGAGTGGCACGATGACGAGAGATTGTGAAGGTGGCAGCAGCATGAGGAGGCCACAGAGTGGCACGATGACGAGAGATTGTGAAGGTGGCAGCAGCATGAGGAGGCCACAGAGTAGCACGACATCGAGAGATTGCAAATGTGGCAGCAGTATGAGGAGGCCACAGGGTGTCATAACAACAAGAGTTCATGGAGGTGGCAGCAGCATGAGGAGGCCACAAGGTGGCACCACAACGAGAGATTGTGGAGCTGGCAGCAGCATGAGGAGGCCACAGAGTGGCACTATGACGAGAGAATGTGGAGGTGGCAGCAGCATGAGGAGGCCACAGCGTAGCATGTCGACGAGAGATTGCGGAGGAGGCAGCAGCATGAGGAGGCCACAGAGTGGCATGATGTAGAGAGATTGCGTAGGTGGCAGCAGCATAAGGAGGCCACAGAGTGGCTCAACGACAAGAGATTGCAAAGGTGGCAGCAGCATGAGGAGGCCACAGAGTGGCTTAACGACATGAGATTTTGGAGGTGGCAGCAGCATAAGGAGGCCACAGTGTTGCACGACGACGGGATTGCGGCAAATTGTCGTGTTGCCTAAGAAAGGAGAGAATCGGCCAGTCTTATGTTTATTCGACGATGTGGTCGCGATGGAGAAAGCGTTTTGATAAACAATTTCTCTCCACCTGGAGACAAATCCTGTCAAGATTGATGCAAGTGCGGTATCGCCTGCTTATCGAGCCAGATACTTCTGGGGTAACCTGCTTGGCATGAACAGGCCTCTAGTAGCTACAATGAGAAGACAAAGTCCCTGGTCTCTTTGTCAGGGAAAACATCACAAGTTCCCAGTCATCATGGATGGGAAGGAGGACATCCTGTTGTGCTCGGAGATCGAGAGGGTCTTAGAAATCCCATGCACTATATGGACGTCTCATAGATGAACCGCTGCTCCCGACAGCAGCTCCTGGGAAGTTCATGGAGCTTCCCGGTTATCTGGCATGTATTCGCCCTGCTGAAGGATTATTTTGAAAGTGTGTGGAAGCCACACTGGGTCCACACGTGGCAGATTTATCATGGAGACACCGGATTTTATAATATTTTATTATTATTGAAAGAAAACAAAGAAGAAAAGAAGCCCCTTCGTCACTCGGCTCCCAAGTGCGATCAGCTACATCATCATCATCATTGAGTACTGTCTGCACGTCACTGATGTCCTCCTCAACCGTCTCAGGGTCAGGAGCCTGAGAGCTCATCACTACTTGCCCGCCTAGTGGAGGAAAGGACAGAGGCAGGTTGAGGACAGGTGAGGGCACAGGGCCTCCACCTGGGCCATACCAACTAAGGGTTGTTACGGGTTGTGTCTGACGAACCCACCGACTCTTGGCTGGGGGTGTCTGATTCCACTTGCGACAAAGTCAAAGATCGAGTCAACCAATCAAGAACCGCTGGGTTACTGTTCACGGCACGAGCTCTAGCTGACACTGGGAGCTCTCGCCTCTGCCACTCCCTTGTACAGGGCCTAGCATGTCTCAAATAATCAAATGATAGATCAAATATTTTTTTATTTCGCAACTAATACACGGCAAACAGTTTTTTATAATATATCACTGCACCGCATAATGGCAATTAGGCCCTCATTTTTTTCTACTTTTACACAAAAGGCTTTTAAACAGATAAGTGCACTGCTGAACGGCGAATACACTTTTATTTTGCCACCAATACACGGCAAACAGGGCTTCAGAACATATCACTGAACCGCAGAACAGCAATTAGTCCCCATTTTTTTCACCTTTTACACACCTGTGAATCACCTTTTACACAACACAAAAGGCTTTTTAACAGATGAGTGCAACTATGAAGGTCGAATATGTTTTTATTTTGCCACTTACACATGGCAAACATGGCTTCCGAATATATCACTGCACCGCAGAACGGTAATTTGGCCCTCATTTTTTTCTCCTTTTACACAACACAAATGGCTTTTTAACAGATAAGTGCAATGATGAATTGCGAATGTATTTTTATTTCGCCACTAATACACCGCAAACAGGGCTTCAGAATATATGACTGCGAATGGTTACAACGAAGCGTGAGGAAATTCGGCTTCGGTGCAAATAGAAATTTTCCTGAAATTCGGATCGAATTCCACTTCCTCAACTTCGATTCGCTCATCTGTAGTAGTTATATTCTTGTACATAAGAGGCAGTATTATAGTATACTGTATATATTCTTTTACATAAAAGTATTATAGCCGTTATATTCTTGTACATAGGAGCAGTATTATAGTAGTTATATTATTGTACATAGGAGCAGTATGATAGTAGTTATATTCTTGTACATAGGAGGCAGTATTAAAGTAGCTATATTCTTGTACATAGGAGGCAGTATTATAGAAGTTATATTCTTGTACACAGGAGCAGTATTATAGTATTTATATTCTTGTATATAGGAGATAGTATTATAGTAGTTATATTCTTGCACATAGGAGCAGTATTATAGTAGTTATATTCCTGTACATAGGAGCAGTATTATAGTAGTTATATTCTTGTACTGTATATAGGAGCAGTATTATAGTAGCTATATTCTTGTATATAGGAGATAGTATTATAGTAGTTATATTCTTGCACATAGGAGCAGTATTATAGTAGTTATATTCCTGTACATAGGAGCAGTATTATAGTAGTTATATTCTTGTACTGTATATAGGAGCAGTATTATAGTAGCTATATTCTTGTACATAGAAGCATTATTATAATAGTAATATTCTTGTACATTGGAGCAGTATTATAGTAGTTATATTCTTGTACATAGGAGGCAGTATTATAGTAGCTATATTCTTGTACAGAGGGGGCAGTATTATAGAAGTTATATTCTTGTACATAGGAGCAGTATAATAGTATTTATATTCTTGTACATAGGAGCAGTATTATAGTAGCTATATTCTTGCACATAGGGGCAGTATTATAGTAGTTATATTCTTGTATATAGGAGGTAGTATTATAGTAGTTATATTCTTGTACATAGGAGCAGTATTATAGTAGTTATATTCCTGTACATAGGAGCAGTATTATAGTATTTATATTCTTGTACCTAGGAGCAGTATTATAGTAGCTATATTCTTGTACATAGGAGCAGTATTATAGTAGTTATATTCTTGCACATAGGAGCAGTATTATAGTAGTTATATTCCTGTACATAGGAGCAGTATTATAGTAGTTATATTCTTGTACTGTATATAGGAGCAGTATTATAGTAGCTATATTCTTGTACATAGAAGCATTATTATAATAGTAATATTCTTGTACATTGGAGCAGTATTATAGTAGTTATATTCTTGTACATAGGAGGCAGTATTATAGTAGCTATATTCTTGTACAGAGGGGGCAGTATTATAGAAGTTATATTCTTGTACATAGGAGCAGTATTATAGTATTTATATTCTTGTACATAGGAGAAGTATTATAGTAGCTATATTCTTGTACATAGGAGCAGTATTATAGTAGTTATATTCTTGTACATAGGTGCAGTATTATAGTAGTAATATTCTTGTACATAGGAGCAGTATTATAGTAGTTATATTCTCGTACATAGGAGCAGTATTATAGTAGTTATATTCTTGTCAGTAGGGGGCAGTATTTCAGTAGTTATATTTATAACATGAAGAAAATGAACCAGAAACATAGATCCCCTTGTGATCACTACAGCTAGCTTTTTTAACTTATTTATGCAGCTGATGTAAGGTATCTAAATTCATCTAAAAGACAAGATGTACAGTTGACTTTCCTTTCGCCTTCAAAATAAATCATTCTTAATCTGATCAATAGTTTGACTGATGATCTGCGTGTAACAAGAAACAGAGTGACACACTTTGAGCAAATACACTCTATGCTATCCTTAAAGAAAAATAAATATTTTACAGGCAGAGTGACATCCCGCTGTCAAGAACTAATTAATTTAAAAGGTTAATTTAAGGAGTGATGTTAAAAAATGTGAAATAGATTTTTAGCAGAATTAAAATATTTTTTGATTTTCTTAAAGTAGAGTCTTTAGTTAAATGTCTTGTGTCACGAAGTCACAGCTGCTTCTCTTATTAAAGCTGGTCTGATGAAGTCCACCCTTACACTTACAGTGGCCTATAAAGCAAAAAGGCCGTATTAGAGAATTGAACATCTAGCAAATATGACTTTTTTTAAATTCGCCCTGCATAAATTCCTCATAATGGCCAATTTACATATTAGAATACAGGGAAGACGAGATGCCCGTAATGCTTTGCAGTCAGCCTAAGCCATTCATGAGGGACTTTAGCTGTAATGTCAGTGGACATGTCATAGGAACAATAGAAGATCCTAACCAGGATCTGCCCAGTTTTTCTGGGCTTGTACATTGGAGGAATAGGATACATTTTAGATAGAGGAAAGAGATCTTAAACATACGGCTAGATACGTTTCAGATAAGTTCTTTCCCAGTGAGAAGAAGACAATAGCTAGTTACATTTATATTTATATCATACAAAGATAGGTTTGAGAAACAGGACTCAGTGGGGGACATTTATCAATAATGGCGTAATTTGTGCCAAAAAATACTAACATTACAAATCAAAAGTGGCGATTTGTTTCACCTCATATATCAAAAGGCGCACGCCGATTGTAAACTGTATGTTACTTTTTTAAATATCATCTTTATTCTTCCCCTATTTCTCTCCATTTGTGACATATAACATCAATAGCAGTAAAATGTGATTTTTTTTAAAGTAAAATGCGCCATTTCAGCCACCCCAGCCTGACCTCACTTGCAACTTTTTAACATATTTGTGACTTTTGAAGCATATTTGCGACATTTCCAGTGGCAAATTGCGGCTTTTGTCTCAGACCTGGAATGTTTTTATTATTGTTTTGTTTTTGTTGGACGACAATTTACTGACAAAATTCTGCTGTTTAGCTCATTTCTATTAGATAAAAATAAGTGCATCCTGTTTTATTACTTACATGTCACTTGTTCCCACGAAGAGTTGGTTTTGCTTTTCATAAATGCGACTTTTTACTCAAAACACCACCATATAAGCTGGCTTAAATGTCCACAACAATGTGAGCCATTTCTGCCAATAAAAGGATGATAAATGAGGTGTAATATGCGCCAATTTGATAGCCCCGACCACTTTGATATTTATAACTCATTTCTGATGTGATGCTTTCTTTTTTGGAGAAAACAGTTGATATATTTGGTGAAAATCAAAATGAGATTCTTTTTGGTGCATTTTACGCTATAATTCTGGTGCTACATGCTTAGTTAATGTCCCCCAGTGTGTCGTTTTGTCAGGCTGCCTCCAGGAGGCTGGTTGTGGCAGCCATTTATCAGACTACTTTTACAGCAGTATTTAAAGCAACAGCACTCAATTTATTATGACTGATATTCAGCCCAAATCTTTATGACATAGTTCACAATCATAACAAATCTTTAGCGAATTTAATCCTGCACCACTTGACGACCACATATTGCAGTGTACTCTGTCACTACTACTACCTCTAAACAGCTGCACATCTCCTTCCTTTCCCATCATGTCCCATACTGAGCTGCTGCGGGGAACCATATAAAGTATAGTAAAACATACCTGAAATTACTTAAAAAAAATAATAGAAAGAATAGTTGACAGTTTAAAAAAAAAAAAAAGCCATTGCTTCTATACTTTCCAGGAAAGTCAGGCATGACGTCATTGGCACATGTAATTGTGGCGGCATAATTTTTGGGCACTTGTTCAGTACAAGACATTGTTTCTTCTGGTGCCCTTTTGTTTATAAACACTGGCAGGTATCCACCTCCAATAAGAGACAATTTTTTGAAAATGCAATTTAATAAAAAAAAAACATTAATCTGATGGCACAGTGTTTTATTAAATAGGCTGTTTGTTACCACTGCCTATGATCTGTTTACCCATCGCCATATGTGTCACTGTCACTCTGACATTACTAATGCTGTATTGGTGTTAAAGGGGTTGTCTGGGTTCAGAGCGGAATTTCACCCAGGCAGCCCCCCTGACAAGAGCATCGGGGCAGTTCATGCTCCGATGCTCTCCTTTGCCCTGCGCTGAATCGCGCAAGGCAAAGGCATTTTGTGGAGTACCGGTGATGAACCGGGCTCTCCTTCGGGCTGTCAGGCGGAGGCTTTCGCCCAGCAGTGAGCCCAGTGATGTCAACGGCACTGAGAGCTAGTTTTGATCACGAACATTCGAATTGCGAATTTTTATTGCGAATATTGGCACTTCGAAAATTTGCGAATATTTAGAATATAGTGATATATATTCGTAATTTCGAATATTGGAATGATCACATAATCCCTCCCTGCTTCTAACTTGTGGGCCAATGAGAAGGCTGCAATATCTTTGATTTTAGGAGTAGTGTTGAATGCAAATTTTCGTAATGCGAATTTCTGTATTGCAAATTTTTTAATTGCCGATTTCCGCAATCAAGAAAATAATGACTGGAGATAACGAACAGTACACATGATCCCTCCCTGCTTCTAGCTTGTTGGCCAATGAGAAGGCTGCAATATCTTTGAATTTAGGAGTATTGTTGAATGCGAATTTTCGTAATGAAAATTTTCGTAATGCAAATCCAGTAATCCAGTGTGGGGGTTATGCGGTCCGCCTCAGGTGCCGGCTCTCAGGGGGGTGCCAGAATAGAAGCAATGAGCGCTTCCATCAATACAGATGGAAGCGCTCATTGCTTTTCCCTTTATAAGATGCAGTGCATCTTATAAAGGGAATACTAGTGAGCTCTTCCATAATGGAAGCGCTCACTAGTCTGCAGGAGGAGGGGGAGAGAAGGGCTGTGAGCACTGCACAGTACTTACCCCTCCTCCTGCTCGCTCTTCTCAGGGCACGCGCTGCTGTGTCCTGGTTGCCTGCAGCGTGAGGACGTACAGAGCACACTCTGACCTGATACTGCAGGAGGTCAGGTGACTGCAGTGCGGTCCCTGAGAAGAGGAGACAGCCAGGAAAGGGAGAGTGGTGACAGGAGAGGTAAGTTACTTTATTATTTTACAGGCTGATCTTGGGTCTGATATGGAGGTCTTAAGAGGTCTAATGGGGATCTGGAGTGGTCTATGGGGGGACTGGAGGTCTGACTGGGGGGGTCTGGAGGTCTGACTGGGGGGGTCTGGAGGTCTGACGGGGGTCTGGAGTGGTTGAATGGGAGGTCTGGAGGTCTGACTGGGGGGTCTGGAGGTCTAATGGGGGTCTGTTTGGGGTTCTGGAGGTCAGACTGGGGGGTCTGGATGTCTAATGGGGGTCAGATATGGGGGTCTGGAGGTCTAGTGGGAGTCTGAAGGTCTGATATGGGGGTCTGGAGGTCTGATATGGGGGTCTGGTCTGAGGTCTGATATTGGGTTGGGGTCTTACATGGAGGTCTAATGGGGGTCTGATCTGAGGTTTAATACTGGGGTTTTATATGGAATCTGACATAGAGGTCAAAATGGGGTTTGGTCGGAGATTGGGGGATCTCATTTAGGGTTTTATATGGGGGTCTGATCTGAAAGGAAGGTGTTTTTTTTATATAAGTAGAGCACAATATAAAGGGGTGTTTTTGTACTGACGCATTATCTGTGTGGTACCAGTATTTTCAGGGGGACTGTTTCTGCAGGAAAGTATTGGGAGGGGGGAAGCGGTCACAGTATTGGGGGTGGCAGGATTGGGTGTTGGGAGGATGATGGAAAAGTAGGAAAGTAAGATGTCTATTTGTTAAACTCTGCAGAGATGAGGGATTGCTGAACGAAGTCATCATGGTGGTCTGGTCTAACAGGAGAAGAACAGGAAAGAGAATATCTACATCATAGAAGATAAGTCACTGGATTTAAGAGGTATGGGGCGCTGTATGACCCGGGATGTAAGAGGTGTGTGGCGCTCTATGACCCTGTATGTTCTGTAGCGCTGTATGTAATGTTTTCCAAGTATGTCTTTAAAGGGGTTGTCCGCTTTTCTTTTTTTTTTTTTTGCATGAGCGCTGCCTTCTCTGCTCTGTTTACCTGCTCATCACATTATTCAAAAAGGTAATCCTAAAATATAACATTTATTAATTATGCAATTAAAATAGATAGTGTCCACAAATAAGGTGCAAAAAAGTAATCAAATGGGAAAAGGGGTAGGTAAACCCCTTACAACGCAATAGTGAATATCCCAAAAGGCAAAAAATATAATAAGAAATAGATGAATGTGGTGCACGGCGGCACCTGTAACCAGCACGTCCTACCAGTACCAGGGGACAGTCATCAATTTGGAGTCCGGTCATCTGGGTGATATTATGCCACTCCAGTGGTGATGTTCAACCTGAAGGGAAATGGCAGTAATGACACCCACAGTGGGGTCCCTATGAATGCACTATGGCTAGCTACCCGCTGTACCCTGATGCTAGATGATAAGTAGCAGCCTAACCACAGGACACTCATCCAGATAAGGGCGACCCCATCTGGAACCTGTCCCCTGGCAATAAATTCTGTATGTCCCTAAATGCAAAGAACTCCCTACATGCACGTTTCACTGCCAGGACATAAGCAGCTCATCAGGGGAGAAAAAGACCAGCAGGGATCGATAAGCATACATGTACTACCGATCCAACAAACAGATGAGACCTCCAAACAGGTGGGGTACTCATCTGCTGGTACGTGGGACGCCATGGCGTTCCCACCTTATTTAAATACACACCACGCTCGATCCATCATGATGTGTAGACGCGATACCTGATGAGCGCATGCGCCTGCTCGCACGTCAGCACAGCGCACGTGCTCATCACAGATCGGGAGCGAGGTCTGGAGTGCACGAAAGCATAAAGGAGAAATATGCTTCGTGTGCAAGCGCGTACCCGCACGTAATATCGCACGGTCGCACCACCTTGCCGGCAGAAACAGCTGTAACGGTGGGAGTAATCATTGATACAGATGACTCCTCTGTGCTCAACGGTTACCAGGCAATGGGACGCCTTGCCGCATCCAGAGCACATGGGTCCACAATCAGACACAAAATATGGTATTTAAGACAATTGCGATACTTTCTGCAAAGAGAACCTGGGAAGTAACATTATGACCTATCAGCACTGCAAATGCTACGGCGAGCATGTGAACAGAACAAAGAAAGCCGCTCTCATGTGAGGGCTGCCCTCTCTTCAAACAGCTGGGGGCTGGGGGAACAGAGGGCATTACTACTTTGGAGGGGGCACAGAGGGCATTACTATTGTGAAGGGGCACAATGGGCATTTCTACTATGGAGGGGGCACAGAGCCAGAGGGCATTACTACAATGAAGGGGGCATATTGGGCATTATTACTGCGAAGGTGGCACAACTGTGATTTCTACTATGGAGGGGTCACGGAGGGCATTACTAGCACAGTGGGCATTACTACTATTAAGGGGGCACAATGGGCATTATTACTGTGAAGGGGGCAAAATGGGCATTATTACTCTGAAGGGGGCAAAATGGGCATTATTACTATGAAGGGATCACAGTGGGCATTATTACTATAAAGGGGGCACAATGGGGATTATTACTGTGAAGGAGGCACAGAGAGGTCATAACTACTGTGTAAGGGCACACATCTGTACAAAACTACTGTGAAGGTTGTACAATGAGGGCAATACTACTGTGAAGAAGTACAATTTTTTTTAAAGTATTGAAGGGGGGGGGGGTGCCAAACACCCTAGGCATGCCACTGACTCCACCAGCAGAATAGTGAGTGCAGCTCTGGCGTATAATACAGGATGTAACTCAGGATGAGTACAGGATAAGTAATGTAATGTATGTACACAGTGACTGAACCAGCAGAATACTGAGTGCAGCTCTAGAGTATAACACAGGATGTAACTCAGGATCAGTACAGATTAAAGTAGTGTATGTAGACAGTGACTGCACCAGCAGAATAGTGAGTGCAGCTCTGGAGTATAATACAGGATGTAACAGGATCAGTACAGGATAAGTAATGTATGTACACAGTGACTGCACCAGCAGAATAGTGAGTGCAGCTCTGGAGTATAATAGAGGCTGTAACAGGATCAGTACAGGATAAGTAATGTAATGTATGTACACAGTGACTGCACCAGCAGAATAGTGAGTGCAGCTCTGGAGTATAATACAGGATGTAACTCAGGATCAGTACAGGATAAGTAATGTATGTACACAGTGACTGCACCAGCAGAATAGTGAGTGCAGCTCTGGAGTATAATAGAGGCTGTAACAGGATCAGTACAGGATAAGTAATGTAATGTATGTACACAGTGACTGCACCAGCAGAATAGTGAGTGCAGCTCTGGAGTATAATACAGGATGTAATTTAGGATCAGTACAGGATAAGTAATGTAATATATGTACACAGTGACTGCACCAGCAGAATAGTGAGTGCAGCTCTGGAGTATAATACAGGATGTAACTCAGGATCAGTAGAGGATAAGTAATGTATGTACACAGTGACTGCACCAGCAGAATAGTGAGTGCAGCTCTGGAGTATAATACAGGATGTAATTTAGGATCAGTAGAGGATAAGTAATGTAATGTATGTACACAGTGACTGCACCAGCAGAATAGTGAGTGCAGCTCTGGGGTATAATTCAGTATATAATTCAGGATCAGTAGATGATAAGTAATGTAATGTATGTACACAATGACCCAATCTTTTATATACAATAGACTGATTATTCTGTATATAATTTGTAAAACTGAATATTTACTTTCGATTTTTCTCCTACACTAAGCAACAAATGTATTTGCTTATCACGGTCTTCACATAGTTAATCATGGTCTTGGAAGGAGTCAATGTTCTCTATTATCTCTAAGCCTTGGAAAGGTCACCTTGATTTATCCGCTCTGAAATAGAATCTCCAAAAAGTTTTTGTTCTGTTGTCATGCCCCGGTGCACCATTGATTTCGTCACAGACACACATAGCAGACAAGATTTTCTGCCATAAATCTCTTTTTATGAACAATACGCTCGTCTTTGAACATAAAACATTTAACAAGATTTTAATGTGTGAGAAGGGGTGGCTAAATGACTGTAAATGTGATTTGCTTTACAACAACCACTTGTGCAGTGCATTAAATATCATCTGACGCTTTACAGATATTTGCACAGCTTAGGCGATGGCTAGAGAGTTGAGTCTTCCCATGTAAACCTGTCTGGTCACCTCTGCACAAAAATACAATAAGAAAACAACAGTTGGACTCGTAATCGGTGCAATTTTATGGTGCAGAAGTGCATTGGGAAAATGTGCAGGTATGCTGACCGCATGATAGGGTTTCATTCATCTTTTGTCCAATAGTTTTTCTCTAAAAAGGCACAGCCAAGGAGTTTATGGATTAATGTGAATGTTCACCGGCTTATTGTAGATGCAATAGTCTGTGCTAAGTATTTTCAAAAGATACTTATAGGGATTGGCACTCCAAAATCCTTGCATAGTCTGAAATGATAAAATCCATGCTGCCTGCATCCACCACTAGAGGGAGCTTAAGAGTTTACTGCAATGTGTTATTAAGCTCTTGTAAGCTTCTTAGCGCCACCTAGTGGTGACCTAAAATACTGACATGCATTTAAAAAAAAAATTGCAATAAATTTGAGAGAATGCTAAAAATGGCAGCTGAATGCTTTTCAGACAAGTCTCATATGTCAGTACTCCTCTGCTACAGTTTACGTAAATGTGTCATTGTCTCTTCATGGACATTGGGAAAGTACTGCGCACCAATACACTTAGGAAGGATCTACAAAAGTGTTTTGCAAATTTTCTTAATGGGGTTGTCCTGGTCGTATATGAAAAAATAAAATAAAAACGGCCTGGTGCCCCTAAATGTGATGACAATAAAACAATAAGCAGTATACTCACCACTTACTTTACAGTAGTGACGTATGGCATGTGATTGCTGCAGCCAGTCACTGACCTCAGTGGAATTTTATTACGATACAAATTTAATCGTGACATGCAAACAAAACGCTCAACAAGCTGCAATTCACATCACAACCACTGGGTGGCCACATTCAGACACATATAGCATAAACCTTTCCTGACAAAAAATCAATTAAAAAAAATCTTGTTTTTTTGTGTTTTTTTTTAAAGCTGGTCATTTCACAGACGCAACTCATTTCTGGAAATGCCGAGGGAATACTTTTTACACAATAAATACACATAATATATTTTTTTTTATTCTCATCTATCATTAGAACTAGGGTTCTCACCAATCTTGTCATGTCCAATATTCCATGGTTTTATTAACTCTAATTTGTTTTCAGAGCATGTGGTTTGTGGTGCTAGGTTTTTCCTTTCTGTAATCAGTCCCTAACTTATTTGGGTGTCTGGTAATTATTTCCACTATTAATAGTGAAAACTGTACAATTGAAAAGAGACCTAGGACCCTGTTGGACCCTCTAATCTGAAATCAAGATAAGATACAGCCTCGAGCCTGAATACAAGATAAGATACGGCCTCTAGCCTGGATACAAGATAAGATACAGCCTCTAGCCTGGATACAAGATGAGATACGGCCTCTAGCCTGGATACAAGATGAGATAAAGCCTCTAGCCTGGAAACAAGATGAGGTGCATCCTCTATCCTAGATCTAAAATGAGATATGGCCTCTAGCCTGGAAACAAGATGAGATACGGCCTCTAGCCTGGAAACAAGATGAGATGCAGCCTCTAGCCTGGATACAAGATGAGATACGGCCTCTAGCCTGGATACAAGATGAGATACAGCCTCTAGCCTGGATACAAGATGAGATACGGCCTCTAGCCTAGATAGAAGATCAGATACGGCCTGTAGCCTGGAAACAAGATGAGATGCAGCCTCTAGCCTGGATACAAGATGAGATACGGCCTCTAGCCTGGATCCAAGATGAGATGCAGCCTCTAGCCTGGATACAAGATGAGATGCAGCCTCTAGCCTGGATACAAGACGAGATACAGCCTCTAGCCTGGATCCAAGATGAGATGCAGCCTCTAGCCTGGATACAAGATGAGATGCAGCCTCTAGCCTGGATATAAGATTAGATAAGGCCTCTAGCCTGGATCCAAGATGAGATACGGTCTCTAGCTTGGATACAAGATAAGATACAGCCTTGAGCCTGAATATAAGATAAGATACGGCCTCTAGCCTGGATCCAAGATAAGATACAACCTCTAGGCTGGATATAAGATGAGATACGGCCTCTAGCCTGGATCCAAGATGAGATACGGCCTCTAGCCTGGATACAAGATAAGACACAGCCTCGAGCCTGAATACAAGATAAGACACATCCTCTAGCCTGGATACAAGATGAGATATGACCTCTAGTCTGGATACAAGATGAGATACGGCCTCTAGCCTGGATACAAGATAAGATATGGTCTCTAACCTGGATAGAGATACAGCCTCTAGCCTGGATACAAGATAAGTTATGGCCTCTAGTTTGGATATAAGATGAGATACAGTTGGGCATGGAGGCATACAAGTTCCATGGGGTATTCTGCAGCACAATTGCCCACAGATGTTACTGCTGGGTCTGTAAATCCTGCACACTTATAGGTTAATGAAGCTGGTGTCCCAGCAGGTCTCATAAATGCCTGGTTGATGGTAAATCTGGTGACCGGGCATCCAAGGAAGTGTTGGAATCTGGCAGGATGTCCTGCACATATCGCTGAGCTGTTAGTGTCCTCATATCACTACTAGGGGTGAACAACTGTCGCATGCAATGTCTCCCAGATCATCACATCAGCAGTGGGGGCAGCAAAGGCAGGATTGGAGCTCCCACCACTAGGCCTCCAGACTCCAACAAGACCATCTCTGGATCCCAAACAGAAACGATATTTGTCGATAAAGAGGATACAGTTCCAGTCTGTAGCAGTCCAGGCTTCTTGTTCACGACACCACTACAAACGAAGATGACGGTTAAAGTTAGAATCACTGCACACTTCACTTATTTGGGCAGTCACAGGGCCAAAACTGACCAAATAACTCAAGTAGGAACTCACCCTTTCAGGTTGATGTTAGTGCCAAGAAGCTCACTCCTTTTACATCATCGTCAGCTGATTCCACATAGATGTCTACAGAACCTGTTCTATTAAACGCCTATACAAGTAGAGTCCTCCCGACAGAGTGGAGAGGTTGTCAAAAGTAAGTTTGTGTTGATGGCACTGATTATTTCGCCCTTCCTCTGATCCGTCAGAATAACCCCAAAAAAACGGATCCTGTCTGTTGAGCATCCACCTTCACTCGGTCATTATTTGGTCAGTAATCCATCAGTATTGCTAATGCCAAAAAAAGAAAAACAGGAGTGGATCCAAAACAGAGAATACACTGAATTGAATATTTGCATGTCTTCTGTGTTTTGTACCCACTCGATGAGAAGTCCACAGAGTGGCCCTATGACATAGTGGTGAGGTGTAATCAGCATAAGGAGACCACAGAGTGGCCCAATGACGGAATGTGGAGGTGGAAGCAGCATGAATAGGCCACAGAGTGGCACAATGGCAGAATGTGGAGGTGGCGGCAGCAGCAGCATCAGGAGACCACAGAGTGACGTGGTGAAAGAGTGGGGGGGTGGGTGGTAATACGATTACCAGCTGAAGATGGTGGGTGAAAGAAGGAGCACTTGGCATAAGATGTTTGGCATCAGGCGGGTGGCAGCATCAGAATAGTAGCTGAGGCAGGTAGCCAGAAAAAACCGGTCTCTTTTGTCAAAGTGTTGATGTGGCACCATGGATGATCTAATTTGTTGCATCAGGCATTGGTGGGTGGAAATCCTGGCTGATCCACGCCTAATTCATCTTGACAAAGGTCAGTCTCTCCACATTTTTGGTGGACAGGCGAGTTCTTCTTGGGGTAACTATGACCCTTGCCGCACTAAACACCCGCTCTGATGCCACACTACTGGCAGGGCAGGACAGCTTTTCCAGACCAAACTCTGCTAGTTGAGGCCACAAAACTAGTTTGGCTGCCCAGTAGTCCAGCGGATCTTTAATATGGGGTGGCAGGGTGCTGTCCAAGTATGCCACCACCTACTGGTTCAGTTCCTGCTTCAGGTCTAGCTGCTGCTGGTGAGTAGTTTCTTCACTAGGCGGGTGAAGAAAGCTACTCATCAGCAACTCAAGTCTCAAGTTGCTGCTGATGGAGCTGGAACTGCTCCTAGGGCCCCCCCCCCCCCCGCCACAGCAGCCATGGCAGAGCAACATGAGCGCAGAGGGCCCTCCGGTCAGACCTGCGAGAGGATGGACGATGGCGCAGATAGGCAGCGACCAACTGACTACATAGGATGTCTCTTTAGTAGTTTACTTTGTCTTCCCTCTTAGCGGGTGTAAAAAAGGCCCCCATTTTGGACCGGTAGTGAGGGTCCAGCAAGGTGAACAGCCAGAAGTTATCCCTCTTCCGAATGGTGACAATTCGGCTGTTACTACGCAAACAAGCGAGCATGCATCGGGGCATTTGTGCTAGTGACTCGTAGGGTTTCCCTTCCTCCATCTCCACTGCATACTGCCCGTAGATCCTCTGGCTGCTCCTGCTCCTCCTCTCCTGTCAAGTATGTGTAAAAACCACCCATTTCGTTACACATTGCTTGTTCTCCAATGTCCTCCTCCAGTTCATCCCCAACAGGGCTCGTGGCTGTGAGATCAAGGCGCCATGACTCCAGTCTCCTGACCAGCCAGATTTACCAACATTTGTTCCAGGACATGAAGCAGTGGCATGATGTCATTCATCCCGTAGTCCTGGCGACTGACAAATAACATGGCCTCCTCAAAGGGCCTGAGCAAACGGCAGGTGTCACACATGAGCTGCCACTGGCTGATATCGAGGTTACACAACGAGTACTCCTGTTCGCTTGGATCATCAAGAAATAGTTGATGGCCTTTCTCTGTTCGTATAATCGGTCCAACATATAAAGGGTGGAATTCAATTGGGTGGAAACATTGCATTGCTCAAGGAGGGTGTGCTTTGCGGTGTACGAGAGGCTAAAGTGCATGCAAAGTTTCCTGGCCATTTTCAGGATGTCTTGCAGATGGGTGGAAGGCTTCAGGAACCGCTTGACAACCAGATTTAACACGTGTGCCATGCAGGGCGCAAGCCTCAGCCTTACTTGACGCAGTGCCGACACAATGTTCTTCCCATTGTCGGTCAACATGGTTCCGATTTACAGTTGTTGCGGAAAAAGCTAGGATTCGATTTCTTGATGAAGGACAGGGTGCAGTTCCTCCCCTGAGTGACTCCAGTCGCCCAGGGAAATGAGGTGCAGAACAGCGTGACACCTCCGTGCCCTGCACATGTGGTATGCTGGAGGGGGACTGTGAATTGTCCCTGCAGTGGAGGCTGAGGACACGGTGGAGGATGAGGAACAAAAGGCGGACATTATCTCAGGACCAATGGCATGAGAACATGGAGGCGAAGTGGCGTCACCTGGCCAAGTTGCTGGTGTGGCCATGCAAGGACCACATTTATCCAGGGGGCCGTAAAGGACATGTATTGTCCCTGACCGTAGTTACAGCTCCACACTTCGGCGCTGCCGTGCACTTTGGCAGAAACCGACAGGCTCAAGGACTGGCCCACTTTCTGTTCTACATGTGTGTTCAGGGCTGGTACTTTTTGGCAAAAAAATGATGGCTTGGGATTTTCCACCTCGGCTCAGCACAAGCCATCAGTTCTCTGAAAGGTTCAGAGTCCACCACTTGAAAAGGGAGGGTCTGCAGCACCAGCAACTTGGCCAGGAGCACATTCAGCTTTTGTGCTGTTCGATGAGTGTACGCATACTGTTGTATCTTGGCAATCGCTTTGGTGATCGATTGCTGATGGAATGACTAACGAAGAGTAGGAGGGCAAGGAGCAGGAGCATCAGGACCAGCAGATGATGGGAAGGACAGAGAGCTCCTTTCGGCTGAGGTGGTGGAGCCTTGACTGCCTGAAATCGGCTGCCTGCCACTGGGTGATGCAGCAGTTGGTGCGGCAGGTTGAACCATCACATTGGAGCCACGGTTCTCCCAGGCCACTTAATGGTGACGCTGCATACATTAACACAGGGCCATGGTGCCAACATTGGCACCATGGCCACGCTTCACCTTCTTCCCACAGATTCTACATATGGCCTCCTCGGGCGGCTTAAACAAAACTGCCACACCGCCGAGTAGGTGATTTTACCCTCAACACTACGCACTGACTGACTGCTACCGCTGCTGCCTCCGTGAACCCATGCACTGCTACTTCCTGGGCACGTTTGGCTCCTGACCTCCCACTGCTGCCTCCCTGCTGACTCCCAGCCACGCTAGCGCCTTTTCTGGCTCTCGTCCGCTGCCTCACGGGAAAGCTGCCACCCTCTTCTCCAGATGATGATTAAGCCCCTTCGTCACCCGGCTCCCAAGTGCGATCAACTTCATCATCATCATCGAGTACTGTCTCTGCACGTCACTGATGTCCTCTTCAACAGTCTCTGGGTCAAGAGCCTGACCGCTCGCAACCCTAGCTCCCATGCCACTCTACTCATCACTACTTGCCAACCTAGTGGAGGAAGCGGCGGATGTCTCCTCCACATCTTGGCTTGCCAGTAGCTGCTGACTGTGTTCTAGTAACTCGTCCTCGTTGCATAGTGGAGCTGAGACCACAGCATACAATACTTTTCTGGCTGAGGGAACAGAAAAAGACAGAGGCAGGTTAAGGAGAGGTGAGGGCACAGGGCCTGCTCCCGGGCCATGCCAACTAAGGGTTGGGTCTGACGAACTCACCTACTCTTGGCAGGGGGTGTCTGATATCACTTGCGACGAAATTGAAGATCGAGTCAACCATTCAAGAACCACTAAGTTGCTGGTCAATACATGACCGCTAGCTGACACTGTGAGCTCAGGACTCTCGAAGTGACCCCTGTTGCCACGGCCCCTTAGTCTCCTGTGACCTGTGCCTGCGCCAGAAACATGTTCTCTGTCTAACATACTGTTAGATCAAATAAATAAATAAAAAGGAAATTAAAACACCCCAAAAAAGTCTGTAATTCTCTCACTTCACAACACAACGGTTAAAAATGCATTTTTTTCTCACTAATACACAAAAAAAGGGCTTTAGAACATATAACTGCGCCGCTGAACGACAAATATATTTTTATTTTGCCATTATTACACAACAAAAAAGGCTCTATAACATATAACTGCACCGCTGAATGGCAAATATATTTTACTTTTGCCACTAATACACGACAAAAAGGGCTGTCATTTTAGCACTTCTCCGCACAACAGCTAATAAGCCCTTTTTTCCCACTAATATAAGCTAAAAAATGCTTTAGAACATATAACTGCACCGCAAAAGGGCAAATAAGACGTAGAAATATTTCCTTGTAATAAACCCTGTTAATAGATGTATTAAACAGCACTTGCACCCCAATAACAAGAACGGTTTGCTGGAATTACAGAGCTGTATAATGGCAATTTGGGTCGCCAGTCAGTGTAGCAAGGTGTAATCGGATTGTTCCTATTACCCAGGCTGTAACCTCCCCTACTGAACCCTGTTCTACATAAATTATGTGGAATGATTCCTCCCTATCCTTTCCCTATACCTTGAGTAATCTTTCCCTGAACTTGTAAAATTTTTTTTAGCACAATTAAGTCTTTCCTAATTCCTATCACTTTCCCTAGCGCCTGCTGACGTCTCTCCCTGCACTAAGTACACTGGAAAATAGCCGAATCCAAGATGGCTGAGGCTATTTATAGGGCTGTTACATCACAGGGCTGGCTGGCTGCTGATTAGCTGCATGCAGTATGGGTGATCCAGCATTTCCAGAGTTTCTTGCTCCATGTCCTCACATGTGCAGCAGCCATTTTAGTAAAAAACGTGATTCCTTACCACGAAGCGTGAGGAGATTCGAATTCAGTGCGAATTGAATTTTTCCTGAAATTCGGATCGAATTCCACTTCATAAACTTCGATTTGCTCATCTCTAATGGTGGTGGCTGGCTCTCAATTGCAGGACACGTAATTGGCGCTATGTCATGAAATTTACTTCTGCTTAGTGCCTGGAAATGGTCCGGGCAGAGATAGGGGTGTAATGAAGGGGCCACCTGTGTCTGGAAGATGAACAATAAAACCATGAGAGTTGCTCATGCTTGTCGGTGGATCAAATGATGCTCTCTATGATGGTCTGTTTGGGCCATCTGAAGCCTGTATACCATATGTGCCATCACGTAACCACTGCTCCAACACCTCCTAACCAGGTCAAAATGTCTGGTGGTCAATTCATCAAAATGATTATTCAACTTCTCTCAGTCCAATGATATGCCCCATCTCAAAGTCTGTTAACTGGGCAATATGTCTTCAAGTGCATCATAGAGGCATGTGTAGCAGTCAACGATCTCTCACCAAAAGGTACACTACCCAAAAGTAGCCTCTGAGAGCCTTTTTATAGGGCAGTGGGAGAAGAACTTTTATGCACTCTTATGGAAAGACCCTGTTTCTAATCAGACCACACCTGTAACCATTTACATATCTGCCTGAGATATTATAGCAGGGCGAGTTTTTCTGCATTCCGACATTTATATCTGGGGGAGATATTTTTATTCTTTTTTTGTCCATGAAAGTAGAACAAAGTTTTTTTAAAAATAAAGATAAACCTTGTGTGCAGTACATACCATTTATTTATTTGTATTGCTGCCCTCACATCCCCTGCAAATATATCAGACATATAGGTGCTAGAACTGGTAGTATATACTGCGTACACATGCCGTGTGACCAGGTTTTGAACAGAAAAGGAGAAGAGCCGGAACAGATGAGCCGAAACAGATGAGCCAGACCTGGTGTAATGATGAGGTAATCTCTGTGTCTCATCAACCTTCCTGCTGTCTACCATGTGTCCCTACTTGGCACATACAGAATCGAGTTCCCACCTGCTAAGAAACTCTCAAAATACTTTTCTACTCGACTCCACAGATTTTGCCGTTCAGCTGTTAAATTCGTACAAACTGTTCCCCTCTCACTCATGAAGTGTTTTTTTCCTTTTTTTTTACATGGCTACCAGGGAAACGTCTGGGATAGTGATAAGAAAATTTCTTGAAATTCCATTTATGTCCAATTCGGCAAATTATTATTTTTTTTTGTAAATTTAATTTGTACCCAGAATGATTCTACAGAAATCAAAGTTTCTCCAAAATTAATATATATAAACAATGTTTTTTTCTGTAGCTGGTCTCCAAGGCATTGCTCCCGGTTAGCCAGAATACTACTCCACACTGATGAGGGGCAACACCCCGAAACAGCTGTCTGTGGATGGATAACTGGCTTAGGTTTTTCCCCGTCACATCCTTAAAGCTTGTAAAAAAGCGGGATCTTGACATAGGGGCCACTTAATATGGTGGATTTGGTGATCTCTGTAATGGGGACACCCCTTTGCTCAGTTTTCCTTCCTTTGAGAGATATCTGGCTTTCACTGTGTTGAAGACCCATAACTGGGGCTCCACAGTTATTTTGGAAAATTGATATATAACACCCTCTAGACTCCTAGGACTCAACAGAATGGAAGCAATAGCAAACCATGTGTCAGTGGCCCTGATGTACATAGCTATGGGTAAACGCACATTTGACAGCCTTAACATACAGCATGTTTAGTATCACACAGCGCCGGCACACGTTTCTTTTTCATATTTCAAAGCTTCCAAAAATTGTCCCTTATCAGAGTAGATGGTGTTTATCCACACATGGTGTTATGGGATAAAACACAAAAAACAGTGGTTTGTTGAGGGACCAAGCATCCAAAAAGTTTGCCTCACCAGATGATTTGCTGATTTGCCTTGACCTTGCCTTAACTACTCCATTATGTTGATGATACTGAACTGGCTGCTGCTTTTGGTGGGAGGTGGGTCTCTCTGCAGGGGAGGGAGAGGGACTCCCTTTCAGACACGCTGGCAGCAGGCGTCTGCTTGCCGAAAGCTGCAGCAAAGTACACAGTGTTTTCTGGTAACAAAGAAATGTGTCCTCCCTTTTGGAGGGAGGAAAATATTCCCCCATTTTGCTTTGATAGGACCTAAAAGCATGGCTACCTAGTAATCATCAGAAACACAAGGGGGGTCAGTCAGCACCACCTGTATGCAGGTGCACGTAGCTATGGCAATTATACATACAAACAAAAAGATGCAACAGCACTCTGCAACCAGAGCTCTGCCAAAGATGGGAGCTATAAGAGGACATTAGTGATATCGCATGCAAACAGTGGCCACTCACCCCGTCACGGTTGTCTCCTAGAGTGGGTACTAACGCTAAATCTGACCTGCTATGGGCCATGACAGCCACATAAAATCCTCCTAACGCTAAGTCCTACCTGTTATGGGCCACGACAGCCACATAAAATCCAGGGAGTGTGGGCCCAGCATGCATGCTGGGATAGACTGTGCTTATTAACCCCTTCTGGTGCTGTAACAGCCTCCATTAGATCCAGGGATGCAGGTACCAACAGTTTTTCTGCCCTAGATGCTGGTTTTCAATCAGAGTGAGTATAAAGCTGAATGTGTACTCACATTACCTGCTAGTAGCCATCTGGCTCCAGGAGGAGTGCACAGTGGGCTCGGCATGCATGTTGGTACCTGCATCCCTGGATCTAATGGAGGCTGTTACAGCACCAGAAGGGGTTAATAAGTACGGTCTATCCCAGCATGCATGCTGGGCCCACACTCCCTGGATTTTATGTGGCTGTCGTGGCCCATAACAGGTAGGGCTTAGCGTTAGGAGGATTTTATGTGGCTGTCATGGCCCAAAGCAGGTCAGATTTAGCGTTAGTACTCACTCTAGGAGACAACTGTGACGGGGTGAGTGGGCTTACTACCTTTTGATCAAAATGTAAACCAATGTCTCCACTGTTTGCATGCGATATCACTAATGTCCTCTTATAGCTCCCATCTTGGGCAGAGCTCTGGTTGCAGAGTGCTGTTGCATCTTTTTGTTTGTACCTAGTAATCATCAGACTGCCTTATGTCAATGATACACCTGTCACTGTATAATCAAGCAAATCTACAGGTCACCATTGTGACCAGTGTGCTCTGCCCCTTAGTGACTGGTTATTATGGTCAGTGTCATCCTCATCTTCATTTTCCTGCTCCTCCTCCTCCACCTGTGGCAGATCTTCATTCTCCTCCATAGAAATTTCTCCTTGTGGGTCCCCGTTATAATGTAGGCAACAAGATACGTCAGCTGTTCTTCTTCTGCTATCGTTCCCTGCTGCATGACTATCAACATCTGTTATAAGATAAATATGAGGGGATGACATCAATCATACTGCTGTTGTACCTGCTGACCAACTTTGTGGTCTCTTCAAAGGGCTCCAGCACCCGAGAGATGAGCTGCCACTGTCTGATCTTGAAACAACACGTGCTCCCTGCTGATGCATAAAAAAATTGCAGACGCTCTTACATGTACAATGTTGAATTCCAACGAGTTGGAGCAGTGTAGAGGCAGACATTCTGTAGCTGGCAATCCAGGAGAACTTTCCTCGCCATGTAAGAATGGCTTAAAACGTGAGGAGTCGGGCAGTTTCCTGGACTTTGCCAACACCTTGCGCAAGCCAGTGCACTTATTTAAAAACTGTTTCACAACTAGGTTAATGATCTGGACCATGCAATATGTCCCCCCGGACACCGCTGAGGTGTCACCACGTGTTTCTGCTCTCCGGAAGGGATGGTCAGGCGTGCTGCACCCAAATGGGGAAATAAGTCCAGAAAGTCAGGGTCTGCAGTAAACCAGGGTGCTTCTTTACTGGAGGGATTCAGGTACAAAACAATAGAGGCGAGGCATTAGGGCGGCTTCTCCAGTCTCCTCCCTGGCAGAAGAAGGGTTTGATGCTGAGGAAAGGCCTGAGCCAGCTGTCCCTCTCTCTCTTCATAAGGCTGGTACTCTGGCCCAAGGCTGGTGATCCAGGGTCTGTGGCAGCGTATCCATGTTTCAGGGTCTTTTTCTGGTCACTCAGTAGTCTGGCAGTCTCCTCTTCCAAGCACTGTTCCCTAACTGCAGCACACAGGGGCTCTGACTGCTCTCCTTATATATCGTGTTTTCTAGACTAGAACCTTCTAGTGGGAGGGGTGGAGTGGAGAAACTCAGCACAAACAGATACATTGTTTCAGCTCCCGTCTGTCATAGACTTACATTAGAGTTTCAATAATACTCAATAGCAATGACACAGCAGGTTTTCCAGACAAAAACAAGTTTTCAGAGATAACAGCATAGCTTAAACCAAACATTTAAAAGGTCAGACTGTCTGCTTTTTGGTGGTAATCAAGTCTGGGTTTTTCCCTCCAAAACATGGTCTTCTTTAAACCCTATGGCAGCTGTGGAAAATTACCAGCTTCTCAATCAAAGCCCTAACAGTCTCTCAGTATTCATTAACCCTTTCCACAGAGCCATGTAAATACTGTGATAATGAACAGGATATATATCAGAACATATATATAAAATGCAGTTACACAGTATTAAATAAACAGTGCAAGTTAACCCTTTTAGGTGATATAAATCAAGAAGTTTTAACTTTGCATAGTAAAAATATGCAAATATCCAGAAATGTCCAAATGTGAAAGTACTCCCTGCTCCAGGGCACTACATAAGCATGTGTTATTTCCCTCAAATTCAGATGGTCTTTCTGTCTCTACTATTGTTGCTGACCACCTTTCCCAATTGGAGTTGGTGGGGAGACAGCCAGCGGGATGTTTAGTGTTTGATGCACTCTAGGTAAAGATCGGTTGTGTGGCTACTGTTGCCCAGGCCGATCAGCTCTAACACAGCTCAGTAATATTTCACTTTGCACACATCATAGGAAGGAGTGATGCCCTGCTGCTGTTGGGGATCGGAAGATGTCCATGGCGAAGGAGGAGTTGGATAAGTAACTGGTTTGGGAAGTGTCAATAAAACCTGGCCTTATTGCTGCAGTGCTGTCCCAGTGTGAAAAACATTGACCCAGTGGGCCTTGAAAGACATGTACTGTCCCTGGCCATAACAGCTGCTCCAGGTGTCCACGGTACTGTGCACCTTGCTGCATAGTAAAATTTGCCCCCCATATCCGCCACGTGTTTGTAAAAGGCAGGGGTAGCTTTTTGGGCTAAATACTGATGGCTAGATATCTTCAGTTAGGCTGAGTGCACACCATTAGCTCCCTAACGGCAGCAGAGTACACTAAGTTGGTTCCTTTTTTGTGTTTGCATGCCCACACCTTATTTTAATCCTGCAGATCGAGCACAGGTCAAGGCTTTTGTCTTTTAAAACTGTGGAGAAAAACAGCCAAATGCATAGAGCCAGCGGAAGCAGAGCATAGCCTAGGTCTGGCACATTTTGAGCCAACAGTATCAGCGGCATCACTGGTTCCCGAGCTAACCTTAATAGAACCATACCTTGGTAAGCTTTAACAGCAGCTTTACTTGGGTAAACTTGATTCCAGACAACCAATCTCTTGGGTCCAGCAGGCTTTGGCATAAACTAGCAGGCAAACTTGGCAACCGTGCTTTCTCTCTTTCTCTGCTGGGCTGACAGGCTTGCTTAATAACTCTGCTTTCTTTCTCTCTACCATACTAAACTCTTCTTGGGTCTGGTTACTGGACTTTGTGTTCTGGTATCCTTGTATTGGGGTGCCTTCAACTGTTATTCCCCTCCTGACACTCAGTAAAGTAAATTAGCATGGAGTTCGGGTTCTCTACAAGCTACTTCACTTTTGTGGCCCTGCTCCAGCCAAAGATCTAGCAACCGAATAACACTTTCCTCTGGTTGCTATAACTTTCACGTCTTCTCAGATCCAATATGGAGTCTAAACCAGACCTAACTAGAACTGCAACCCATCCCTTCTGGTAGGAAGCAGGACTGCCCCCTTGCCCTGGGGGAGAATCCTCCTCCTGGCAATCCAAAATCTGACTGCTGTCAAACAACTCATCAACAGGGAGACACTATTGGGTATCTTCCGTAGTATGTGGTGGGGTTTAGTGCCCTGTTCTTAGATAAAAAGAAGGTGCCCCACTAGTAGGGGGCAGTGATGACAGAGAGGATGCAGCTGTAACTGCAAGGTTTCTCTGGGGTTGCAAGGAGGAGGTACAGGAAGAATCTCCACATCATCCTGCTGTGAATGAGAGGAGGAGTGACCCATCAGTCCACTATCTCATCCTTTTTGTCCTGAATAATGTGTCCTACTACTACTTCTGGCTAAATGGCTGCTGCTACTGCTACCCACATTCTAACTCTAGCAGGAAAAGGCCTGGGTCTTTTGTTTTGCACTCGTTTTCCACATGTTTTCCAGTCATTTTACTATAAGCTCTATAAATGAAAAGTCATGGGTTTCCTATAAATGAAAAGTCACAGGTTTGGTAAACAGATTATTGAACACTTCTAGCAAAATTGCAAGTGTGTTTTTAGTAATTTAAAGACAGGGGCGCAATGAAATGCCTTTCTGCTTCTACAAACACACCACACACTGCTATTAACAATTTACTTTGGGAATAATGCAGTCTTGGTGGTGTAATTTGTGTTCAGTAACACTGACTGGTTCAAAAAGGAGATTTCTGTACTATAAAACACACGCTGAAATGCAATAATGCATCCACCTACCATGAATATAAAGTTGCAGTGTTGGCAGTGAAATTTTTATGTACTGTGTAATTTGTGTTTAAATTCACTGGTATAAAATGGCGATAAAATGGTATAAATCGTATTCAAATGGAATAAAAATAGCTGTTATTGTGACAACACCCTTGACAGGCTGCCATTGTAGGCTTAGGCGCCGAAGGAGGCAATTCTGACAGTGTAGGTCCCATCTGTTGTTGCTGGTAGATGGTCCTGACACAGTTTTGATCCACAAAGTTCCGCAAAGAGCAACCTTCATACAGCAAGTAAAGCAGTAATGCAAATCAGATTTATCCATATTTCCTTCCAGTGTTGGCTTGTGTCTTTGTGCATGGGACAGTGCTTTTTTGCTTTGTTTTTGAACAATGTAGAAGGACACATCTCCATATCCAGACCAGCGATCCCCTGACCCTGCACTAAGGGTGTCCCCGGCTGCCACATCTAGGTTGAGAATGAACGGAGGGGTGGCATGCATGTATATCTCGATAGGTCCGGATACCAGAGGTGGATCCTGCATCAATCAGGCACATTCTGTGGATGTCTTAGGTGGGAATATTCCTTTAAATAGAGCAGACTCGTATCTGATTCGTCTAACAGCCATGTCAAAAGTGCATGCATCACCTGGCGCCCTGCCCAGCCCTGTGGCTGAGAGCACTGTGATAACTGAGGTAGCTGGACTAGATAGCAGATTAGATAGCAGAATAATACAGCAAAATCTGTAGAACATATCCCACCAATATAATGCAGAGGATCAGAATAGTGAAGCCGACGTGACAAGACTTTTTAGAAATGAATATGCTTATTCAGATTCCAGCCATTGCTGAGATTTCACCGACACAATTTTGGAATTTTTTTTGGATGCCAACATTGCATAAAATGACAGTGAAATGTCCGTCCTCACTGCAAGATTCAACACAATAGGGTTTCTGAGAAATGTCATCCCGTCTCCTTAAAATACTGATTCTGTTTGCTTGTCTCGAGGAGCTGAATCCTCTGAATCCAATTATTAGAGCTGTTAATATCAGGTCCTATGACAGGTGACCCGCATACGGGCGATATTAAACACATTGACCTTTCTGGCTCTCAGAATGCAGACCACGAGCCAAGCCCTGGATTTCGACTGGTTTATGGGGCTGAAAATATGAAGCGTCTGTATTGTGAGAGCGCATGGCGGAGGAAATGATGCCCAGCGTCGATAAAGCTGATGGACCTGACTTGATTGACGCCAGTAGTAAAAGGATATTGTGGGCCACGGTAAAAATTGGATTTAACCAATTTGATATCCGATTCAGAGGGAAATTCCCATCACATCTGTGGTTATTGCCCCAACGTAGTGATAAAGTAACTATAGATATTAGTATTCACATAAATGGTGCAGTAAACAATCCCAAAAATTACCCCGCCCTCCCATCCTCCTCGGGAGAGCAACAGGTCTGCTCGGGTTCACAGTCCTCGGGGCCTAAACTGTGTTCTCGCCATTATATTTCCTTGGTGCAACTTCACCTACAGATGTGTGCTTCCACAGCTTTACTCTTGGCTCGACTCCAAAGCTCTATGGTGCAATAATAAGCTTTTAAAAAAGTAAATAAAAAGCATAATTTTTTGATACTCTGCTGGGAGTTATTTATTCTACATGTGTTTTTGTACAGCCACCCCCCCTGTGGTTGTGACGTGAACTGCAGCCTGAGGAGGGTTTTGTTAGTATGTCCTGATTTTGTACTGAATTTATATTGTGAGTTCTTAACCAAATTTGTGGAAAGGTAAAGGTGGACACATCTGTCCTGCCATCATCAATTCAAGTACACCAGACCTTGGGGTATCTGCAATCATTTCTAGTGTTGATCACGAATATTCGAATTGCGAATTTTAATCGCAAATATCGGCACTTTCGAGAATTCGCAAATATTTAGAATATCTCAAAATATATTCGTAATCGCGAATATTCGTTTTTTTTTAATACTAGTCTATGCAAATTTTTATGTGCATTTTATGCTAATTTTTATGCGAATTTTCCAATCAAGAAAATAATGCCTGAAGATCAGAAATTCGCGAATTGTTTAGATGGGTGTCTGAACTGTATTTCCCTCACCTGCAGCATGGTCTGTAAAGCTGTGGTTTACTAGACTCTCTGCTGACTGCACACACTGTAGCTTTTATAATGGAAGCAATCTTGACTCAGTGAACCTCTCTGGAGCAGTGGTCTCATGGGTCCCTTGGAGAAGGAGCTCAAGGATCTGCTTCTTTCTTCCACTCTGTCTAGACTTTAATTCCCACTCCTGGATGGAAGCAGGAGCAGCCCACTCCTACCAAGAGGGGAGAAACAGTGTGGTTAACCCTGTTCCTTCCAACCATATCTCCTCTGCATAACATAACATCAATAATACATATGAAATGATTCATTTTATATGTATTATTGATGTTATGTTATGCTGAGGAGATATGGTTGGCAGGAACAGGGTTAACCACTCTGTTTCTCCCCTCTTGGTAGGAGTGTGATGAGCGGCAGGGCCAATATTCGAATTCGCTATATTTTGCGAATATTCGTTAGAATATTCTTCATATATTCGCGAATGTTCGTATTCGAGATTATTCTATTGATTGCGAAAAATCGGCAATGTAATGTTCGCATAATGCGAATAGTCTAAAACACGAATATATAGCACTATAGAATAAAGTGCTATATATTCATTTTTTAGAATATTCATCATTTTTTCCAATTTAATGTGAACAGTCATTGGCCCAAAAGCAACTTAAGCAGGGAGGAATCATGACTTCAGATGGAAAAAAAATAATTATTATTCTAAAAAATGAATATATAGCACTATAGAATATTTGTGTTTTAGAATATTCGCATTACGCGAATATTGCATTGCCGATTTTTCACATTAGAGAAAATAAATTAAATAATGAAGAATATTCTAATTCACTACAGACTGCAATATTGCAGCCTTCTCACATTGGCCCACAAGCAAGAAGCAGGTAGGTATACTAGGCAATGGGTTCAGATGAAAAAACAAACCAAAAAAAAACGAATATTCATTTTTACAAATATATATCACTATATTCTAAATATTCGCAAATTTTCGAAGTGACGATATTTGCGATAAAAATTTGCAAATGGAATATTAGTGCTCAACACTACAATGCACCCATTGTACCTGGGTGGTAATTTGCATTAGAAAAAGTCTGTTTTCGGATGTTTGAGGGAACATATGGAGACATCATGGGATTCTGCTTACAAGCGTGGATAGACTGCTGCCAACCTTTTGACATAGTGGTAAGTGGTGGTGACAAAAGCCCTTTAAGATAGCGGTCTCAGGTCTCTATATAGGGGTCTTACATTTATTTGAGGAGGTTCTAGTGTGAGGCCTGTAGTAAAGTGAGTCCTGGGTAGTCTTTAAGTCTTCTGGCCTGGTGCTAGTCTCTAAGTCTTCTGGTCTGGTGCTAGTCTCAAAGTCTTCTGGTCTGGCGCTAGTCTTTAAGTCTTCTCGTCTGGCGCTAGTCTCTAAGTCTTCTGGTCTGGCGCTAGTCTCTAAGTCTTCTGGTCTGGTGCTAGTCTCTAAGTCTTCTGGTCTGGTGCTAGTCTCTAAGTCTTCTGGTCTGGCGCTAGTCTCTAAGCCTTCTGGTCTGGCGCTAGTCTCTAAGTCTTCTGGTCTGGCGCTAGTTTCTAAGTCTTCTGGTCTGGTGCTAGTCTCTAAGTCTTCTGGTCTGGTGCTAGTCTCTAAGTCTTCTGGTCTGGTGCTAGTCTCTAAGTCTTCTGGTCTGGTGCTAGTCTCTAAGTCTTCTGGTCTGGTGCTAGTCTCTAAGTCTTCTGGTCTGGCGCTAGTCTCTAAGTCTTCTGGTTTGGCGCTAGTCTCTAAGTCTTCTGGTCTGGTGCTAGTCTCTAAGTCTTCTGGTCTGGTGCTAGTCTCTAAGTCTTCTGGTCTGGTGCTAGTCTCTAAGTCTTCTGGTCTGGTGCTAGTCTCTAAGGCCTCTTTCACACGGGCGTCATGTTTGACGCCCGGATAAGAGGCGGGTGCGTTGCGGGAATATGTGCGTTTTTCCCGCGCGGGTGCAAACGTTTGCAACACGTTTTGCACGCGCATGAGAAAAAACGCCATGTTTGGTACCCAAACCGAAGCCGGACTTCATCACTGAAGTCCGGTTTCGGGTATACTGGAGAATTGATTATTTCCCCTTATAACATGGTTATAAGGGGAAATAATAGCATTCTTAATAAAGAATGCTTAGTAAAATGAAGTGGAAGGGGTTAAACATAATAAAAGTTAACTTACCTTTGCCACTTGATCGCGTAGTCGCGATCTGTCCTCTCTTTCCCTGCAGCATCTATGATCTAAAGGACCTGTGATGACGTCACATCACATGGTCCAATCACATGGTCCATCACCATGGTAAGATGGACCATGTGATTTGACCATGTGATGTGACATCATCACAGGTCGCTTGAATCATAGATGCTGCAGGAAAGAAGTACAGATCGCGACTACGCGATCAGTGGCAAAGGTAAGATAACTTCTATTATGTTTAACCCTTCTCTTCATTTAACAATGCATTCTTTATTAAGAATGCTATTATTTCCCTTATAACCATGTTATAAGGAAATAATAGAGATGAGTCCGTTGCTAAGCAACAATGCGGGAAAATCGCAACGCATCCGCACTTGGTTGCGGATGCTTGTGATTTTCCCACAGCCCCATTTACTTCTATGGGGCCTGCATTGCGTGAAAAACGCAGAATATAGAACATGCTGCGATTTTCACGCAACGCAGAAGTGATGCGTGAAAATCACCGCTCATGTGCACAGCCCCATAGAAATGAATAGGTCCGGATTCAGTGCAGGTGCAATGCGTCCTCCTCACGCATTGCACCCGCGCGGAAAACTCGCCCGTGTGAAAGAGGCTTAAGTCTTCTGGTCTGGCGCTAGTCTCTAAGTCTTCTGGTCTGGCGCTAGTCTCTAAGTCTTCTGGTCTGGTGCTAGTCTCTAAGCCTTCTGGTCTGGCGCTAGTCTCTAAGTCTTCTGGTCTGGCGCTAGTTTCTAAGTCTTCTGGTCTGGTGCTAGTCTCTAAGTCTTCTGGTCTGGTGCTAGTCTCTAAGTCTTCTGGTCTGGTGCTAGTCTCTAAGTCTTCTGGTCTGGTGCTAGTCTCTAAGTCTTGTGGTCTGGTGCTAGTCTTTAAGTCTTCTGGTCTGGTGCTAGTCTCTAAGTCTTCTGGTCTGGTGCTAGTCTCTAAGTCTTCTGGTCTGGTGCTAGTCTCTAAGTCTTCTGGTCTGGTGCTAGTCTCTAAGTCTTCTGGTCTGGTGCTAGTCTCTAAGTCTTCTGGTCTGGTGCTAGTCTCTAAGTCTTCTGGTCTGATGCTAATCTCTAAGTCTTCAGGTCTGGTGCTAGTCTCTAAGTCTTCTGGTCTGGTGCTAGTCTCTAAGTCTTCTGGTCTGGTGCTAGTCTCTAAGTCTTCTGGTCTGATGCTAATCTCTAAGTCTTCAGGTCTGGTGCTAGTCTCTAAGTCTTCTGGTCTGGTGCTAGTTTTCTAAGTCTTATGGTCTGGTGCTAGTCTCTAAGTCTTCTGGTCTGGTGCTAGTCTCTAAGTCTTCTGGTCTGGTGCTAGTCTCTAAGTCTTCTGGTCTGGTGCTAGTCTCTAAGTCTTCTGGTCTTGTGCTAGTTTTCTAAGTCTTCTGGTCTGGTGCTAGTCTCTAAGTCTTCTGGTCTGGTGCTAGTCTCTAAGTCTTCTGGTCTGGTGCTAGTCTCTAAGTCTTCTGGTCTGGTGCTAGTCTCTAAGTCTTCTGGCTGGTCCATCTATTAGTTATGGGCTAAGAGATGTCTGTATTAGTTTAGGGGGTCTGTATTCATTTTGGGGTCCATTGAAGAAAATCAAATGTCCTTTTTTATTCAAATGCTGCCAGTTGTAGCGGTGTCCTATATAAATGGATGGGGCATAAAACCAAATTATCTGTGCCCTTTGTTGCCCTCGGATGTCCCTTCTCAAAAAGTTGCCAAACACAGATCTGTCCGCCGTTACCTTTGCGCAATTTTTAATAAAGACACTAATTGCTTATACTACAAATTCATTACAGTAGGATGACATGCTTCGAAAACCATTGACAGGCTGCAATTCACCCTATCACCACTGAGTGGCCACACATAGACACCTATAGCATAAACATCTTCCGACAGAGTATCTCAAAATCCAGGGGTTTTTTTTTGCTTTGTTTTTTTTTTTTTTGTTTTTTTTAACTGGTAATCTTCCGCCGTATAGAACATCTCAGGATATGTTACGCCAAGAGGAATCAAAAGGATGTCATAGGGCGTATGGACATGAGTTCCCTTTAAATATGCAGTTGTGGTTAATAAAAATGTCTGTTCTCCCTGTAATCATAGGTAAAACGTCTCCTGCGTTCGGCTCGTTCTATTGTGACCCCCCTCCGTTATTTTAGAGACAATGAATGAAAACAGAAAAGGAAGCATTTGACAGAGGAGGAGAACAGCGGCACCCGTCTGATGTCTGCCCTCGGGCGGCTTTCATCTGAGGAATTCATTATTTGTGGCCCTAAATGTATCCCCAGACCGGTCTCATCATATTTCTGTACATGATGGTGGAAGGTAATGAAATGCGGCTCCGCTCCCGTCTCCTCCTCCTTGTGCCGCGGCTTTAATTCATATTTCCAATACTTTTCTTCTTCTCCGTGAAACAATCACAGACGGATCAGAATTCATTATTTTGACCCGGTGTAAATACATATTCTTTCTCGCTATTGTTTCCATGTCGTCTGCCCCGAAGACACAATCTACGGTTTCCTTATACGTTTGTTCCTCTCACATCATGACACTGATGGTGCCTGCCCTTAGTAATATAATCACACTCATCTCCTGAAATACTCTGTGCTGTTTCTCCTCACAGCCTGACTTTGCCCTGTTACATGCAGCTCTGTGCTCATAATCATCAGTACATTCTGTAAATAGATGGTTCATTGCCTTCCATAAGGTTGCTGCACTCTTCTCCTGGAATACTCTGTGCTGCTGTGGGCCCAGCACTCAGTCTGTAACCTTTTACTTGGCCCCATTCACCCCCTCACAGTATGACTCTGCCCTGTCCTCATTAACATCATCTATACTGCAAGTGGTCAGTTCATTGCCTCCCATTAAGGTTAATCTACGCTTCTTCTGAAATACTCTGCGCTGCTGTGACCCCCATCTCTCACTCTGTTTCATCACACTTGCTTTCTTTCCTCTCCTCACATAATCACACTATTCCTTTCACATGTTCTCTCTATCATTATCCCTAGTAAACAGTCCAACACCCACGCTCGTCTCCTTTAATACTCTGTGCTGCTGGGGCTGATCCTTCTATTATGTAGTGTAAGTCTAAGGCCCCTTTCACACGGGCGAGTTTTCCGCGCGGGTGCAATGCGTGAGGAGAACGCATTGCACCCGCACTGAATCCGGACCCATTTATTTCTATGGGGTTATGCACATGAGCGGTGATTTTCACGCATCACTTCTGCGTTGCGTAGCATGCTCTATATTGTGCGTTTTTCACGCAACGCAGGCCCCATAGAAGTGAATGGGGCTGCGGGAAAATCGCAAGCATCCGCAAGCAAGTGCGGATGCAGTGCGATTTTCCCGCATGGTTGCTTAGCAACGGGACCCGATCTTTATTATTTTCCCTTATAACAGCGAATTTAACACAGCTGTCTCTATAGTCAACCTTCCTATTTGATTGCTAGAATTAGTGAAGTTGACGAATATGGAGCAAAAACGAAAATGGATACTTCGTTATCTTCGTTTTGAAGAATATGACGAATACATTCGTCATATTCGCTAATTCTACCAAGCCAACCATAGAAACCAGGTCTAAGTTGAAATCGCAATGCGATTAATTTAAGTTATATTAATCGCATTGCGATTTCAACGTAATTCTCAAATCCGACAGTACATTCTAGTATGGAGACGTTCCCATAGTGATGGGGACGCTCCATGAGCATGGAAGTCGGTAGAAGCGGCAATGGGCACTGACTGGAGCAGCCAGGAAGCCAGGAATCCTCAGGACAGGTAAGAACTACTTTTGGGAAGTGGGAAAGAAAATAATATAATAAAAAAAAACAAAAAAAAAACGAATATTCTAAATAGCGAATTTATAGCGCTATATTCAAAATATTCGCGAATTAGCGAAGTGCCAATATTCGCTAAAAAGATTCGATATTCGAATATTTGCGCTCAACACTACATATGACTTACCTTGTAACAGTTGTACTTGGTGAAGGCTGAAGTCATCTGGAGCATCTTGATTGGAGGATGGCTCAACGGCTGGTCACGTGGAGAAACCTATAAAAGAAGAGAGATGTCAGTTGCTGCGCACTCACCTAAGTGGCAGCGAAGAGTCCCCCTTACTCCCCTCCCCCTTTTTTATAATTAAAAATGTCACGGTGCTAAGAATGGGGTAATAGTCACTCGCTGAGTGGACTAATTGGATATTGTTTGTTCGGTATTTAGTTATATTGGTATTTATTAATATGTTTTACTTAACCCCTTAAGGACACGGCCCTATTTCACCTAAAGGACTTGGCCATTTTTTGCAAATCTGACCACTGTCACTTTATGTGGTGATAACTTTAAAACGCTTTTTCTTATCCAGGCCATTCTGAGATTGTTTTTTCGTCACATATTGTATTTCATGACACTGGTAAAATGAAGTCGAAAAATTAGCAATTTTCCAATTTTCAATTTCTCTACTTCTCTAATACATAGTAATACCGCCCAAAAAAGTTATTGATTTACATTCCCCATATGTCTACTTCATGTATCGATCATTTTGGGAATGCCATTTTATTTTTTGGGGACGTTACAAGGCTTAGAAGTTTAGAAGCAAATCTTGAAATTTTTCAGAAATTTTCAAAAACCCACTTTTTAGGGACCAGTTCAGGTCTGAAGTCACTTTGTGGGGCTTACATAATAGAAACAACCCAAAAATGACCCCATTCTAGAAACTACACCCCTCAAGGTATTCAAAACTGATTTTACAAACGTCATTAACCCTTTAGGTTTTCCACAAGAGTTAATGGCAAATGGAGATAAAATTTCAGAATTTCGATTTTTTGGAAAATTTTCCGTTTGAATCCATTTTTTCCAGTAACAAAGCAAGGGTTAACGGCCAAACAAAACTCAATTTTTATTGCCCCGATTCTGTAGTTTTCAGAAACACCCCATATGTGGTCGTAAACTGCTGTATGGCCAAACGGCAGGGCACAGAATGAAGGGAACGCCATATGGTTTTTGGAAGGCAGATTTTGCTGGACTGGATTTTTGACACCATGTCCCATTTGAAGCCCCCAGATGCACCCCTATAGTAGAATCTCCAAAAAAGTGACTCCATCTAAGAAACTACACCCCTCAAGGTATTCAAAACTGATTTTACAAACTTTGTTAACCCTTTAGGTGCTCCACAAGAGTTATTGGCAAATGGAGATGAAATTTCAGAATTTCAATTTTTTGTTACCTTGCCTCAAAAAAAGTGTAATATAGAGCAACCAAAAATCATATTTACCCTAAAATAATACAAACAAAACTGCCACCTTATCCCGTATTTTCCAAAATGGGGTCACTTTTTTGGAGTTTCTACTGTAGGGGTGCATCAGGGGGGCTTCAAATGGTACATGGTGTCAAATAACCAGTCCAGCAAAATCTGCCTTCCAAAAACCATATGGCGTTCCCTTCCTTCTACGCCCTGCCGTTTGGCCATACAGCAGTTTACGACCACATATGGGGTGTTTCTGCAAACTAGAGAATCGGGGCAATATATATTGAGTTTTGTTTGGCTGTTAACCCTTGTTTTTTTACTGGAAAAATTATTTAAAATGGAAGATTTGCAAAAAAATAGCTATTTTCGGACCTTTTTTATTTTTTGTTATTTACATAGTTGAACTGACAGGTTAGATTATGTGCTATTTCTATAGAGCAGGTTGCTACGCACGCGGAAATACCAAATATGGCTACTTTTTGGGGGGTTTTGTTTAAGTTTTACATAATACAGCATTTTTGAAAAAAATGATTTTTTTAGTGTCTTCACATTCTGAAAGCCATATATTTTTTTTATTTTTTGGGCGACTGTCTTATGTAGGGGCTCATTTTTTGCGGGATGAGATGGCGGTTTGATTGGAACTATCTTGGGGTGCATATGACATTTTGGTCGCCTGCTATTACACTTTTTGTGATGTAAGGTGACAAAAATGGCTCTTGACACCGTATTTTTTTTTTTTTTGTTGTGTTGTGCTGACCCCCTGCTATACCCACTAGACACCAGGGAAATGGATTGAAAGGAGCCGCCCACCCGCAGCACTGCCCGCAATCCCCCCCCCCTGCACCGCCCGAGGGACACTAAGATGGCGGGGTGCAGGGGGGGGGTAAAATTTACACTTTGGGGCAGATTTTAGTCTCTGATCCCCGCGGTCACAGACCGCGGGGATCAGAGACTACAGATAGCGCAACAAACCGCAGGTCTGAATTGACCTGCGGTTGGTTGCGATCGCTGACACGGGGGGGTCACAGGACCCCCCTCGGCATTGTCACAGTATGCCTGCTGAATGATTTCAGCAGGCATCCTGTTCCGATCACCACCCGCAGCGCTGCGGTGATCGGAACTTCTCAGGGCGTACATGTACGCCCTGAGTCCTTAAGTACCAGGACGCTAGGGCGTACATGTACGCCCTGCGTCCTTAAGAGGTTAAATGTATTTATAAGATAACATTAAGCACTGTGGCCAATCATATTCCAACAATAAAAACATATTTAATAATTTAAGTGTGGTTAATTATTTAGCGTTTTTGAATTTATGATGGATACAGGCTTGGGGTCTATGACACCATGTTTTTTATAGCCCCACCCGCACATTTGTCTTACATGTGGTCCGTTGCAGGCATCCTCCATTGTATGCATTTTTTGCTGGGGATTGCTGTTAGCAACGGACTACAAGTGCAGGATCTGCTCCCCCGGTTAAAAATGCGCAACAGCATATGGGGTTTTGAGCATTTTCTGCTTTTAAAATCTGTGTAGGATGTTTTTGTGGTAGATTTGCATTTTTGCTGGGGTTTGCTGTTAGCAACGGATCACATGGGCAGGATTGGCACCCCCGAGTAGAAATGCGCAACAGCATTTGGGGTCTTGAGCATTTTTTGCCTTTTAGACCACTTTATTCTGTGATTTTTAAACCCAGAAGCTTCCTCCATGAAACCCTTAATCTTTAACCTCACACAAAAGCAGAACACTCCTGTTGTCTCCTGATATACTCTGTGCTGCTGGGCACTCCGATCACTCCACTCTTAATCTCTGACCCACCACTTGAGTGTACAGTTTCCTGCCCCCACAAGACCAGTACATTCCTCTCCTGTTGCTATCATTCCAATAATACTATTGATTGTAGGCTGTTCTAGCCACACCCATTTTAGACTCCACCCCAGAGGAGCTTCAGAAGAATATTAAATACAATGTAACATTGTGCCTGTATTTGATTATACTTTATTATAGCAGAATTCAGATTTATCCAGGCTATCTCTCCATAAAACAGCCACAATCTAGGACATTCCTTACTTCTCTCACACTATGCATGAGATTCGCTTAAATTAGCTTAACCCAGTTTGCACACATTCATAAGAGAAAGTGGTTGTGTTATAAATAGGCCAGACCCAGATGCAATCATTGCATCCATTTATTAAAGCGACAGCACTCACATTTGTATCCGATCCATAAAATCTCCGCTTTCTGTAACATTCTATGGAGCCATCCGCTGCTGATATAGAGCGGTCAGGTCCTAATCGTTCTTAAAGGAAATTACCATACGAGAACATCAGATTCTAATTTGTGGCTTTGCGCAGTCACTAAAATATTAAATCTGAATAAATAGCACCGGGAGTAATACGTAATTATGGCCTCAATGAGATATTACCCTCGTAGATAATTTGCTTGCGTGTTATAAATGATACTCAATTCTGGTTGTATTTTAACAGCAGCAAATTGGAATTTAAGTTATAGTTTTATTGGTTGAAAAGAGTGAAAATTACAGAATTTATGGCTTTCATTTATTTATCTAGAATTTTATATTTAAAGTGAGATTCACCCCTTTCGTCATTCACATCTAACCTATATGAAAATAAAAGGGGATTCCAGGTTTTATGTAAAGGTAGCTTAAAAGGGGATGTATAATTTCAAAATTGTCTTTTTTTTTACAGAAGGCTTTTCTATTAAATATATTTTTAAAAGTTTTGGTATTTTGTTACTTGTCCATGTCATTATCTGTATTAAGTAAAAAAAAAAAAAAGAAGAAGACATTTTGCAGTTTTCAGAAATGAGCCTCATAAGATGCTGACTAAGGTTGAGCGAACCCGAACTGAAAAGTTTGGGTCCGTACCAAACTTTGCGAGTTCGGGTTCCCAGACCCGAACCCGAACTTTGCCAGAAAAGTTTGGGTTCGATTTTGGTGTTCGGGCAGCCAATCAACAAGCTTTTAAGCTGTGGGCACTTAGAAGCCACCACAGCCATGACTAGTAATGGCATGGCTGTGATTTACCGCTGCATCATGTGACCCAGCCTCTATACAAGCTGGATCACGTGTAGCACCGCCAATCAGCTCGGAGTAGTGAAGGGACAGGAAGCAGCTGAAGTGAGGGAGAGTGTTAGGAATCTGAATATTTGTTTTGTGGGTGCAATACACCAGCTTTGTACCCCTGACCAGGGCTGTGGAGTCGGTAGATAAATTGTCCGACTCCGACTCCGACTCCGACTCCTCAGATTTTGAAACCTCCGACTCCGACTCCGACTCCTCGACTCCGACTCCTCTGTATTTAATATGCAAATACGAAGCTGTTCCACAAGTTCTTCTAATCTCTTCTAGCACAGAGAGGTAGTTGAGCAGAAGCTGCTGCCTTCTCCTTTGTGTGCTGATCTTCTGCTGAAGATAGAGCAGTGGGAGGATCCAGGAAGGGGCAGGGGAAGGGGCATTTATTTTAAAACATGATTTTCCTAGTAGAATCCCATAGTCATGTTTAAAATTTAAGCTAACAATCTGAGTTTACATGTTTTATAGCCTTAGCTGAATGATAGCAGTTTTTCAAAAGGTTTACAGCTTCAGTCTTGAACTATTGACTATCCATTCCCTTCACTTATACAAGTGTCTCCAGTCCTTAATCAGTTATCAGTGAGAGGCTAGGATAACAATGGGTTCCCTGTAACAGCAGACCACAAGACAATGGAAAGTGTAAGTATTGCCGCTCCTTAAAGGGACACTGACAGGCTGATTTTCCAGCTAAAGATATATATATACTGGTATTCATCAGAGAATTAGGAATAAAACTATACTAATGTTACCCCCAGTTAAGCTGAACTTGTGTTTAAAAAACATTTTAATCTGTATGCAAATTCACTATCTTTGTGCCCAATGGGGCAGCGTCTCCTGCGGCTTTGTGCCCAGCCGTGCCCGAAGTACAGCTTCCCAGCGCTGTTCCCTCGTTATTATTCACTGCACTGGCCTTTTTTTCAGGCTAGCCGAACGCTGAATTCCTGCGCAGGCGCACGTGTAGAGTGCTGGCAGCAGCCTCGTCTGGCTATGCTGAGGCTGTGCCAGCTTTCTCTCTTCCTCCTCGCTACCTAGTCCTGTCTAGTGCTGCCAGTACTCTACATGTGCGCCTGCCCCTTGGGCACAAAGGTAGAGAATTTGCATATTGATTAAAACGTTTTTAAACACAAGTAAACCTCAACTGGGGGTAACAGTCGTCTAGTTGTATTCCTAATCCTCTGGTGAATACCAGCAGATATATCTTTAGCCGGTAAATCAGCCTGTCAGTGTCCCTTTAACTGCATAGTAAAGCATATGAAAAGCGTGCTTCTTCACGGTCACTTAACGTCTTTGTTTAGCGGTAACGTGACGCACTGCATGCATTGGCCTTTATTCTTACAGTAGAGAAGTAATTAATTATAACTTTATCTGAATTGGGACATTTAAACTTGCTTTTTTTTTATTCCAATTTTTTTTTATTCCAATTTAAATCTAGTAGGAGTCGGAGTCGGAGTCGGTCCATTTTTTGCCGACTCCGACTCCAGGTACCCAAAATTGCCTCCGACTCCGACTCCTCGACTCCGACTCCGACTCCACAGCCCTGCCCCTGACACAGAAATCTAATTCATCTGGATGTTAATTCTGTGGGTGACCTATTGTAGTGTAGTGTTAAGCGCGAATATTCGAATTGCGAATTTTTATCGTGAATATCGGCACTTCGAGAATTCACGAATATTTTGAATATAGTGATAGATATTCGAACATACGGATATTTTTTTTTTTTTCCCATCTGAACCCATTACCTACTTCTTGCTTGTGGGCCAATGTGAGAAGGCAGCAATATTGTAGTCTGTAGGAATTGGAATATTCTTCATTATTTAATTTATTTTCTCTTATGCGAACAATCAGCAATGTAATATTCGGTAATGTGAATATTCTAAAACACGAATATTCTATAGTGCTATAGTGTATATATTAGTTTTTTAGAATATTCGTCATTTTTTTCCATCTGAAGTCATGTTTCCTCCCTACCTAAGTTGCTTTTGGGCCAATGACTGTTTACATTAAATTGGAAAAAATGATGAATATTCTAAAAAAAAAGAATATAAAGCACTATAAAATATTCGCAGTACGCGAATATTACATTGCCGATTTTTCGCAATCAATAAAATAATTTCGAATACGAATTTTGCGAATATATGACGAATATTCTAATGAACATTCACGAAATATCGCGAATTCGAATATTGCCCCTGCCGCTCATCACTATTATAGAGGAAAGGGTGATATTTAAATATATCTATATGTATAAATGTCTCCATTGTAATATATATATATCTTGGTCTTGAATGGCCAGCAGTGAGGATATATATATACCCCCATTGGCCCTGAATTGTTAAGTGGGATATATATGTAGAGGGCCAGTAGGTACATATATATTAATATATGTTGGCCCTGAATGGCCAGTGGTGGGGGTCCTAATATATACCCCATATTTACATACATATCTATCTATCTATCTATATATATATACTTATATTTCAGATATGCCCCAACATTCCCGTCAATCACGGGTGCCCCCCCCCCAGCTATTGTATCCTCCTGAAGACGCATACCAGCACGCCTGCAGGGGAGAAAGGTCTCCCAGACAACTGGACAAACCAGTTGTGGGCGCAGCAAAAGACAGCGGATCAAAAGAGATTATCTGCCTTTTGGTAAACATATCCAGAAGATATTTTACATAACAAGGACAGGGAAACAAAGAGCGTCCCTGCCCCTGTATATCACATACCTCCGGCACTGTAAGTACAGGACCGAAGGTATGCGGTCACTTCACAGGCGGAAGGATCAAAGAATCCCCCCGCCTTAAATAGTGCATCGGGACACGCGGGCTGGTGCGGTGGTGTCATATCACCGCACCAGCCCACGTGTACTTGGCTGCAGGCAAGCGCGCACGCCTTCAGCACGGGAAGCTCAGGAGTAAACGCCATGGGGTCTAAATAACCCCTTGACGCTGAGCTCAGGGGAAGGAGAGGAGAGAAGTTGAGAAGAGAATGATCCCCAGGATGACGAGCAACCCCTAGAGATGAGCATTAGTAGGCAGAATAACCCTTTCCCTATACCACCACCGAGCATTAACCCTTTGTTCTGTACCCCTGCATTACCCCTACACAATAACCCCTATATCCCCTGAAAATACCCCTGAATTACCCCAGGATTAACCCTTTGGTTATCATAAATATTCCCTGAACCCATACATTCCCACTGCCACTAATAACCCCTGCAATTAACCCCTTCTGCATTGCACTCCCTCTGTTTCCCTATACCACCGACGCATTTACCCCTGTAATAAACCCTTGCAGAAGCTATTAACCCCTGCTGTCTGCATTGCATTCCCTCTGTTTCCCTATACCACCAACACATTTATCCCTGTAATAAACCCCTGCAGATTCAACCCCTGCAGTAGCTATCAACTCCTGCTGTACCCTGCATCCCTATATCACCAATGAATTAACCCCTGCAGATTACCCCCTGCAATCCTTGAACCCCTGCACTCCGTACTCTGCATTAACCCCTGCACTCCGTACTCTGCATTAACCCCTGCAATACTCCAACATTGTTATCCCTGGCCTGCATTGTTCTGTGGTATTAACCCTTGCAGTGCCATCCTGTTTATTGTACTTAACCCTTTATACCCCATAGGGACAGTGTGTAGCCAGATGGGTGGGTTCTGCTAATAGTGTGTGTATGTAAGTGTGATATTTAGATAGTTTGTGGGGTGGAATTGGGATTGTGTTGTGTTGTGTTAGCGTAGTTTAGGTGTATCGTAGTGTTGTTACTGTGTTGCGGTGTGTGTCTATATGTGTATATATTTATATAACCTTTTGATATAAATATATATAGATATAGCAGTAATAATAGACTGTAGATTTGTTGTGTTAATAAATATATTTAATTGTTATAGCACAATCTTATAGTCTCTTTGTAATCATTATTAGTCAACGCAAATAATTTAGGAAAGCGTAAGTGCAACTAGGTAGTTTGTATTTATAGTATAAATAGGCGGAGTCATGAATAGATGACGCACGCCTATTTTTTAATATTTATATTATTCCAAAATACCTATAGTATTTTTTTTTGTGGGTGCAATGCACCACTTTTGTACCCCTGACACAAAAATATAATAGTTAATCCGTATGTTAGTTCGGCCGGTGACATATACCCATTTTTGGTGTGAGATACACGTGCACTGTATATGTGACAGGGAAATTAATATAGTTAATCCGTCTGTTAGTTCGGTCTCCAAATTCTGGGTCTCCAAATTGGGCACATGGCCTGAGCTTGGCCCTTACGCCTTGGAAGTGCTGGCCTGCCCTGCGGCAATTGTATTGTCTGAACATGTGTTTAGCATGGCAGGGGGCTTCATCATAGACAAGCGCAGCTGCCTGTCCACAGCCAACGTGGACAAGCTCACGCTCATTAAAATGAACCAAGCATGGATCCCACAGGACTTGTACCTTTTGCTGAGTAGACAAGTATACCGGCCGCACCCAGACATTGTTATACTTCAGCGCACTTTCTCTTTGCGTTCTCTTTTCTATTTCCAAATGTTTTTGGCTCTTCCCAAATTTATAAAAAAAAAAACTGTGTTGGCTACCTCCTCCTCCTACTCCACCGTCGCTTCCACCTACACCGCCACATCCACCGCCTCCTCAACCCCCTACTCCACTTTGACCTCTGACTCCTAGTTCAAGATTATTCTTTTTTCTTTTTTTCTATTCTATGTTATTTTAAGTCATTTCCCTATCCACATTTGTGTGCAGGGCAACTGTCCTGCTCTTACCCACATTTAGCTTCCTTTTGCAGCCCTCTATTCCTTACTAAGACATTTTACAGCCATTTTAGTGCCCCAAAGTTCCGGTCCCCATTGACTTCAATGGGGTTCGGGTTCAAGTTCGGCCGAACCCAAACATCCATGGGTCCACTCATCCCTAATGCTGACCCTTCCTGTTCTGTGGAGATTACTCCTCAGCAGTCATCTCATTATTATCACAGACAGGACTGCAATGACAGGTAATACCTATGTATAGATAACACAGGAAGAACTACTCACAGCTTATCTGAACCCTCCCTGCACCATGACCTTTTCACAAGTCACAGAGCATGGCCACAACACTTTTTCATAGAAGCCAATGAGTCTGCAGAGAGCCCCTGAGGAAGCAAAGCAGGGGATGGAAGTGGTAGTGGCCCTGATGATAATGTGTCATGTACTCCTTTAGACTGTTGGGCCCTGGGGTCAGTGCAGTGAAGGAGGGGCACCCTGTGTTCCCTTGGAGCACTCCCTGTAGCTGAAAGCTGTGTCTGATGCTGGTTCAGGGGTGGCCATGGTTTTAATGGGGGTAGTTCTTGTGGATGCTGGGCAGGGCAAGTGTAGGAGGTGCAATGGCCTGCTTGTGGTGTAAAGAGAATCAGAGACCAGGCCAGGTTGAAATTAACAAAACTCTCTCATTACTGTGCGTAGGATAGAGGTTAAAGTGCATCCAGCAAATCTCTTTACACAGTGCAACATGCTTCCAGATGCCCCAGCATGAGCTAAGCAGATGAATACGGCATTACAGATTACTGTGGCTAAAATATCTTCTACAGGAATCTCTGGCTAATAGCTGTGTTCTGGCAACCATGGCTGTAGTGTCCACTATTCTCAGGTGCATAGGGTATCTTAACTTGTTTCCCCTTTGCAGCAGCAGGGTCCAAAATACTTTAAGCTGGATTACCTTACTGTCTGTTACCTGTTGTAGTCATTCAAATCCTCCTCCTCTAATTTTTTTATTGGTTTAATCTCTTGTAGTTTCTGGAGATGCAGGAGGCTCCAGAGCTTACAGCTGGAGTCTGTGGGAGAGGAGCACATGACGTGTGCCCCCTTCCTCCTCCCTCTCTACAGCTAGACTGACTGGAATCTTCTGGAACTAGAGGGTGGGGCCAGCCCACACCCTAAGTGCCAGAGGGCTAGGCCAGGATTGTTAGTTTGGACACACCGAGCTTCTACTTGAACATACTAGATGTAAGGTGCATTACATTACAAAACATTACAACAGTATAAACCCATGGCAGACACCCCCAGTACTGGAGCTCTGCAAGTAATCTCCAGACTACAGGTTCCTATGGTCCATGTAGCTGCTATAAAGCAAATAACGCTGTTAGCACTAGCTTGGGCAAGGGGGCCGCCCTCATAATCATGTTCAGAATATAGAAAAAAATCTACAATGAAAAAATAAAAACAGATTATAAAAATAATATCAATATCTGGTTTTATTTATTAAAAAATAAGTAGGGCATGCATTCCCCTAAAATAATTGTTAAGTGAAAAGTTCTACAAATTTTTAATATACTTTCTGTTTCTCTTTTTCACCATTTTTAAGATCTCTGCTTACTTTCAGTGAATGGCATTATTTTTGTTTGCATCAATTCTGTCCTGGCAGAATTTATTCAGAGCTAAGGGTTTGTTACACTTGCATCCAGTCTAGACAATGCTCTGTGAGGTGTAATCCAGACTCTAGTTTTAACTACATTGATACAAACTATCAGAGATTTGTGCCACTGATGTGTTTTCTTCACTGAGGATTGCCACCACTGGATACAATTGTAACAAACACATTTTTATATCATTTTAAATGCTTTACTCCAGATTAGATTCTCACTTAACAAGAGCCCACAAATACATTGACACAATGTACGTGATGGAGAAGCAAATTGTCACAGACTCTTCTCATCTACTCTGATTAATCAGCAAAAGCATTCAATAAACAGGCAGCGTAAACATTTACGTTTTGTGGATGGGGATCAGTCACTAGATAAAATAGCACATACACTGTACGCCTCAAAACAGTGCTCCTCTGCTCCAGTTCTCAGAGCCCACCTGACGCTCATGTTTTTAGGACCTCTTTAGTATTGAGCAGGTGATATCATCTATGCATCAGACTTACCACAAGTATTTATTCTGTGGAATATTCTTAAATCCTGACCGGCAGGTGGGCCCTGAGGACCAGAGTTGGGGAACACTCTCCCAGAACACATCCAAAGTCCAATAAACCCCAAAGATCATCAAAACAGTTGCCTAAATAGCAGTCTATAGCCGGTAGACTTCAAAATGTAGCATTTTCTTGCGCAGCTTCCTTAGGGCATGCAAGTTCCAGATGCATTGACCTTATTATACAGGTATCATATCCCAGGTAGTGGATATTATCAGGAATTCCAAGCATGCTCGGCAATTATAAGGGAGCTTACTTATTTGCCAGGTAGAAGTTCTTGACTACGGATCGGTCCACACACCTACTGAAAAGTTAAAGAAGCACTCTGAGGATGACAGCCATGTTGGGGTTGTTTGCGGCAGGTCTGGCTTCAATAGCCCACAAGAAAGGGTGCAGCCAGCCATACATTTCAGTGACTGCTGCAGAGAGTATGCATTATTGTAGTAGAACATTCTAGACCAGTAACCTCCAACCTACGGCTCTCCAGCTGTTGCATTACTATAACTCCCATCATGCCCTGATAGCCACAGGCTGGGATGTCATGATGAGAGTTTTAGAATCACAACAGCTGGGGAGCCCCAGGTTGGGGACAGTTGAATGACTTTCAATGTAACATGAACAGCCCAGGCCTATGTGATTGGCTCTCCACCCTGGTTCAGAAATGGGAGGGCCTAACTGAGAGATCCCCTCTATGATATCTGTATGCTCTTAGTCAGCTAAACAAGCTCCAGTGATGAGTCCCAGCGAAAATCCGCAGATCTGGTCTCCTGCTCTGGTCCTCACATCACCTGTGGATTTCCTGGATCTGGTCTCAGTTCTCTTTCTTTCTACAGCTGGTTCCTGGGCTAAGTGGTGCCATCAGGGCTAGTGACCCATTTAAAGGGGAACAACCTGTCTTGCCTGCATATTGAGGTTCCAACGATACCTGGTGTGAGGGACTCAACCGTCACTGTGGCTGCTGGAGAAGACTGAGGGCTAGCCTCCTTCCTACGGACTATGGCCCAGAACTATAGAGACCCCCTCAGACCTCATGGGGCTACAAGGAACTATTAGCCCTGATTTATGTGTGGAGTTGCAGGCCACATCTTTCCTATTGCCCATTAAAGGTGCAGGGTGTGAATTCTGCAACAAAAAAAAGGGTTAACTCTGCACTGAGACTCCCAATGAATGTGTTAGTTTATTTGTCCCTTTGATCTATTGTGTAGTGGGATTAAGATAGCTGACTCTAGGAGTAGCTGATTCCAGAGTAGAGGAGTAGATCTCCCCATGATACACTCAGGAGATAATTCCATCACATGTGTCTCCTCTCCCCCTATTCTTTCATTAAGACACTGGGGAGGGGATGTCTGTTTGCATGCTGTTCATGTTCGATTGAGTTATGTTGTTAGACTTTTTGAACTGTATATATACCGAGTTGGTCTTCATTAAAGAGTCAGAATTGTTTCACCCTCAACATAGAGTCTTATCTCATGTGTGGGGGGAACAGCTATATTCACTTTGGGGATTGCTATATGTATTATACTCCCTTGGATTACAACACAGTTCTACCCACTGGAAGCTGGACCCTGGTCTTGGGCCCAGGGTGGGTGGAGGACAGCGAGACCCCAGCCAAGCTGTAATGCTGGAAGTGGGGACTACAGTGAAGATGGTGTGCTTGGAAGTACTCGGTGAGCACTAGGAAGCATCATTTGGCGGAGGTACCTGATCGGGGTGACAGGTGGTCCGTCACACCTGGCTCTTGCTTATGTTCTGCTTATCCTGACCTTGACTCCAGATTGACCCTGACCTTAATCTCAACCTTGTCCCTAGCTATAACTCCTGACTTGTCCTAGGGAATGTTTTCCTGGTACTTCTTGTTTTGCTCCTGGATCCTACTGTTGCTCTATTCCATTCTACACTGCTGTCTCCTCCTCTGGTCTATTACATTCTCACTATAGTCATGGTGACTCTGTTCCTCACTAGACTAATGCTTCATCATCACTACTGCCACCAAACTGTGGTTCTTTTGGTGGCAGAGATTTTGGAATCCAGGAAAGTCCATACTTACTTGCAGGAGTCAAAGTGTTTGTATACTTACACCTATTGATGAAGGTTCTACTGCTGGGACCCCAAGTGATCACAAACATTGAAGACCTAGTGTTCCTAATGAGAGGGTAATGGGGGTATGCATGTTTACCTCACTTCTATGGGACTTTTATGGGAATGGAGTGGGTGGTCATGCATGCACAAGCTCATAGGGAACCCTGCAACCTCCATTTTTGTAATCACTTGGGTTTCCAGCTGTCTGGCCCCAAGTAATCAGAAACAGTCACAATCCTGTGGATATCAGATTAATTAATTAGTGGGCAGCCCTGGTGCCTTGTGGTGCTAGGGCCTTGGGTTCAAATCCCACCAAGGACAATATCTACATGGAGCTTGTATGTTCTCCCCATTAATGCATGGGTTTCCACTGAGTATTAGACGAAACTCGTTTAAGGGTCAAAAGTCTAGCCAGCGCCAAACCAATTATTGCTTAGAGAATCCATCTCTCAAGTAAAAAGCATTGCTATGAAAATGGGTTGTTACAATGTTTGTAGTGTTTATGTAACTTTTTGTAACCATATGGTAAAATAAACCATATAATAACCATTGTGCTCCATAGGTTCAAGATTTGTCACTGTTATTGTTGCAGAACTGAAGAAAAAAGAGTTTCCACTTGGAGAAGTTCCAACCAATGGCTCCAAGATTTGTACGAAAGGCCTTTGAGAAAAGAATCAATGCCACAAAGTGACTTCAGGAGTTTATACTTTCCAAAAAAACATAACAACCCAAAGTAAAGGTATGAAGGTGAAAGCTTCAACTGGAGGTATCGATGCTAATTCTATGCTGGATATTCATGGATGAGGTCAAGGAACAATGAAGGGGACACAAAGCGACTCCCTATTAGTTGTATTTAGATAATGGAGGGGAGAAGCGAATAAATAAATGTGCTGACATCTCAAAGCTCAATACAGGAGCAAACAAACCAAAGGACGTGGCTAGGATTCTGAGGGATTAGACAGATAAGCAGCAGCGGCAGCATATATCATTCAGCATCTTTACAGACAGGAATACGTGCAGAGAACATGAGCACATAGAAATAGAAGCTTAACCCCTTATCATAGTCAAAAACCGCTCCGGCATAAAAGACTTTGATATGAGCGATGATAGGAGGAACTTTTATCTCCACACCCAGGGGAAGGAACTTACTAAGAAATGCGTTTTAGCACAAACCGCAAAGTATTAAGTAGACGCTTTACTCTTGTAATACACAGCTTTTATTCTTGCCACCGAGAGGCTGAGAAGTTTATCGTTCAAGTGCGGAGATTGTGGCTTCAATTCCAAGAAGTTTGTTGAGAATAAGAACATAAGCAGGAGGTTCGCATGGATGAAGAATCAGAACTTAGAGCTTTGAAATAGTGAGGAGGAATATCTAGGACTTCAAAACTGATGATCTGTCCTTAGAATGGGCCTGCCGTAACAGATGAGTGGGGGTTCCACTCCAGGAACCCCCACCCGATCGTTTGCCGGAAGGGGCTGGCTGTGACTGATATTGTAGATCCCTGAAGCTCAGTCCAATCCAAGGAAATGGGACCGAGCTGCAGTACCAGACACAAGCACTAGGAATAGTATGGCACTGTGCCTGGTAACAATAAGGAGAATGCGTCGCGCCATGGATCAGTCAGCTCAGGGGCGTAACTATAGGGGAAGCAGGGGAAGCGGCTGCTTTGGGGCCCTGACCCAAAAGGGGCCCATCCAAGAGGAGGAGAAGTACTAAATGATTTTGTCAGGGCCCCTCAACATTATTACACAATAAAATGATATACCGTGGCCGTATAGACAGTGTAGAAAACGGATGGAACAGCTGCCAGGCCTGGTCTGAGAGGGGGGGCATTCAAAAATTTGCTGTGGGGCCCAGTCATTTCTAGTTACGCCACTGAGTCAGCTGATCGGTTGGGTAGGTCATCAGTTTGGGAGACTTGGATAACTCCTTTGATTGAAACAGAGTTGGGGTACCTATGATAATGTTTTATTACCTAGAAGTATTAGGAAGTAGGTTAGGTTTGTTGTTAATGTTGCTCAGTCATTGACTTTAGTTAACCCCCCCCCCCCCTTAAGATCTGTTAACCCCATAATAAAGGCATTTGTTGTAGATATAAAGTGTAGTTGACAGGTCATTTACTTACTATGCGGTAATGGTGCAGGCTCAGGAGCTGTCACTTGTGAGTGCTGGGTATAATAGACAGTCATCAGTCTAATTTAACAGGCAGTATTGGAGATATCTCTGAATCTGTCCATTGAACCCCAGCTATTAGTGACTGGGGCATCTAAATTATAAGATAGAATTCATCTGAATTGACTATGAAATTTGATTCAGGCCATGCAATTCTCTCCTTCTCCTCACTCAAAAAAAATTCTCCCTAATCAAATCTCAAGAAATTCTGATTCTAATGAATCAGAATTTTTTGAAAAATTCAGGTAAAATTTTGATTCTTAGGAATCGGTTCTCACATCTCTAAGGAGACTTCCACTGTGACCCCATTAGCACCCTGTAAAGAAATGCCAACGGGTTGTCATAGCAGCTCGGGCCTAATAAAGGTCAACAGGTTTGCCATGTTAGTGCCCCTGCTAGGCTGACATAAGCGATCACATGGTCTAGTCCTCTAGTGGGACTGAAAAAAGGGTGAAATAAAATGTTAAAGGGGTTGTACAGGGGGCTAACATTGATATATTTTAATGCAATACAAAGACCTAACTAAAAGTTACAATATAATGTGTGGAATGAAACTGCTATATTAATGCAGCTATTACAGTACAATACATTCATTAAAACTGAGCGGTATTCTGATGTAATAAAATTCTTATATTAATGCTGTTATTGCAGTACAATGCGTTCACTAAAACTGCACAGTGTCTTGATGCAATACAATGAGTTTGCAGCAAAATGGATGCTATTGATGCTGGTGCTGGAAGTTCTGGCAATAGGCCTATAAAACATTTATGAATTGTAGAAACTGCAGTTTTTTTACAAAAAAAAATGAGGTTTACAGAAAAATGAGGTTGTTACAAGATTTTATGGATTGCAGAATTTGTAGTGCAACATAATCTTCTAATTTGCCAACATCTGTATGAAGCACTAAACTCTAAGTGAACAGTCCGCTCCCTCATTATGCTTTCCTTGATAAAATCCTGAATGACCTAATTAAAGATGTCCCTATACAGCCTTTATACTCTACCTACCACACTTAGATAGCTGGCTTGTGTCTGTAATTGCTTTTTGGCACATGCCCTAAGAGTGCAAGCCCAGAAACTCAAGAAGAACCTTTCAAAATCCTGTTTCTGATTGGCTCACGGATTGTCAGCCTCTGTGTCAGTCAGGGCAAGCTCCTCCCGGGGCCATTTAATCCTCCAGCTTTGCACTGTAAAATGGAGCAGACTAAAGTGAATGTCCAAAACTTTGATTTGCTTGGCAGCAGAATTTTTATTCATTTGCAATACAGACCCCTATCTAAACAGGCAGCAGACCAAACCCCAATCTATGAAGACCCCAGACCTGGCCTCACATATACAGTCTCCAGACTAAACCACAATCTATAGAGACCCCAGACTATAATCCCCATATATAATTACAGTCCCCAGACCAGTCCCCTCCTTTCTACAAATTCCCCCACAAATCCTTTTTCAGATCTCTCACAAATCCACTTCCCACCTCCCACTAAAACTTTTCAGACCCCATAGACTTTTGCCATTTTTATCCAGATCCCACACAATAATACTGCATCAGGCCACAGATCAGTCTAGCCTCTGTGAGCCACACCTCTCATGGGCAGTTGAGTGCTCCTTACACCATACCTTCTGGTGCAGTGACCCTGAGGATCACTGCAAAAGGGTTAAAGCACTGGTAAAGAGTAAGGCCCCATGCAAGTAATCATATCTGTTATGTGGTCTGTGCATCTGCATTTTTCGCAGACCCATTGAGGGGTCTATGATCTGGATTTTGTGCACATGTTCTATCTATTTGTGTGCTTTCTGCATCCGTATGGCCGTTCTGCAAAAAGATAGACTATGTCAGCAAAATGCGGACCATGGACCTAAAGTAAATAGTAGCTCCTCGGCACATGGACCAAATTCATATTTTGTGGATCTTCTGTTTGCAGACTGCAAAAAAAAAAATATGGTCGTGTACATGGGGCCTTAACATCATGCCATAGAGTTCAAGGAGTCGTCAGATTTTTTATATTGATGACCTATCCTCAGAATAGGTTATCAATATCAGATCGGTGGAGGGTTGACTCCTGGCACCCCTGACAATCATTTGTTTGAAAACAAAGCAGTGCTTGTACGAACCCTGCCTTCCCTTTAGTATTTACCTGCTCGCCGTCGCAACCACAGCGGTGAGCAGGTGTAATTACTGCTCAGCCATCCCATTTAATTCAATGGGACAGCTCCTTCCTTCAAGTGAATAGTGATACATGGTTTGTGTGCGAGCACACGGTGTGGGTACCTTTTGGCGCACAGAAACTACCTCAATTCAAAGACTTTGGTATAAGATGCTATTTATTTAGTTCAGTAGACAACGCGTTTCAGAGTTTAAAACTCCTTTTTCAAGTCTTGGCGACGCCAACAGCAAGAGCGGCCAGGTGGCTGGTTGCTCCCTCTGCTACTCGCTGCTGTGTCTGGCGCAAATTTCTATACTCTCCACCCTATGAGCGCCTCTCCCCATTTTTTGTTTCCCTTGCCATAAATGCTTCAAGTGAATAGGAAAGTTCAAGCCCTGCTTTCTTTTCAAACAGCTGATCAGTGGGGGTTTCGGGAGTCAGCCCCCTGCCGATCTGATATTGATGACCTATCCTGACTCAGGAAAGGTCATCAATATAAAAAAGTGGACAACTCCTTAAATGTTGGAATTTACTGTTAGCGTCCTCATTTTCTCATGCACTCTATATCCTCAATGCTTATCTATTAGCAGCAAATAGTTAAAACTGCCAGTCTTATTGGAGTTTCCAGGGTGATGGGTTACTACCGTCCCCTGGTTAGGGAGTCTTTGCTGAGCAGGCCTAGAGGAAGGACGTGTTTGTGTAAGCTGCTGAGAACTCGGTCTAGACCAGGGAACTCATATGAAATAGGTAAAGCTGCCGCACTTTTTGACGTTAAAATATAGTTTCCTTTATTAAAAAAACACTAACACAGTTATCATGGGAATGATGTATGACATGGCACCAAGTTATTGGCAGCATAATGGTTTTTAACAAGTGTGTGCAATAGTGTGTATTACGCCATGAGTAAGAAGGCCATGTTCAAAACGCGTAGGTAAACCAGTCACACTATGCAACCTTTTTTAATGTTCATTCAATAAAGGAAACTATTGTTAACTTCAAGAAGTGCAGGAGCTTTACCTACTTCACATGGATTTTCTTGCAGGAGTCGGGAAGCTGCCTTAGCATTCTGGGAAACATAAACTGCATATGAAAGGCTTGGCATAAAGAGTTAATTTAGCTCCAAGCTTTGAGATCTAGTCCAGGGAACCTTTATCTCTAGAATAAAAACTGCCAAAGAAAAACAAACTTGCTAATGATTACTGTGTAGTGCACAGAAAATTCAAAACCATCAAGACCTTGCCTGAAAACATCAGTAAGGAACCGCTCGTTTATGGCAAAATACTTTACTTATTGCAGAAAGAGTATATTGCTTTGGTGCCCACCATACTTTGAAGACAGACTGGCCAACCAAATCGGAGATCTGCACCCGCAGCCGAAGTTAATCAGATCAATTCTGCACCTACATTTGGGCCCATATATATTTGGACACTGACACTTTTTTTTTTACCTGTTTACTAAAACATATTCAAGTTATTGTTATATAATGGAAATGGACATAAAGTTCAGACTTTTAGCTTTCATTTGAGCGTATCCACCTTAAAAGTGGATGAAGGGTTTAGGAGTTTCAGCTCCTTTACATGTGGCACTCTGTTTTTAAAGGGACCAAAAGTAATTGGACAATTGACTCAAAGGCTTTTTCTTGGGCAGGTGTGGGCAATTCCTTCATTATTTAATTCTCAATTAAGCACATAAAAGGCCTGGAGTTGATTTAAGGTGTGGTGCTTGCAATTTGAAGATTTTGCTGAGAAGTAAACATGCGGTCAGAGGAGCTCTCCATGCAGGTGAAACAAGCCATCCTTCATATGCGAAAACAGAAAAAACACATCTGAGAAATTGCTACACTATTAGGAGCTGCAAAATCTACAGTTTGGTACATCCTGAAAAAGAAAGAAAGTACTGGTGACCTCAACAATGCAAAAATACCTGGACGCCCACGGAAGACAACAGGGGTGGATGATCGCAGAGTAATTACCATGGTGAAGAAAAACCCCTTCAGAAAAGCTGACCAAGTGACCAACACTCTTCAGGATATCGGCGATCAATATCCAAATCTACCATAAAGAGAAGACTGCGCAAAAGAAAAACCAGAGGGTTCACTGCACAGTGCAAGACACTCATAAGCCTCAAGAATAAGAAGGCTAGATTAGACTTTGCTAAAAAACATCTTCCAAAACCAGCACACCTCTGGAAGAACATTTTTAATGTCCCGGAGTGCCATTACCACTTATTTTTGGCACCTTGCTACCGTCTCCTATGTGCTAATGTATATCATCTAATATACTTCATGTCATCTCCTAATAATGTGCATATTCCTTCATGTAACTTGTTATGTTCATGTAATGTTCCTGGTCTACCAGGAGGTGGAAGCAAATCTGAGCAGAAACAGTTTCTCTGGAGAGGAACCTTCTAAGTTCCTTTCCAGCCCTCTTTAGAGAGGGAGAAATGTAGTTAGTCAGTAGGAGTCTAGCCTACCCCCTCCTGGGGAAAGGTTGTGTGTTGGCTAGCAGAGTACTGCCTGCCCTGCTAGGCCCCAGAGGCCAAGCCTCTGAAGTCCTTTATGGTTGCTTGTCCCCTCCTTGGCTTGCATTGCCTCCCAAGCTGATAGAACTTGATGCCAGGACAAGAAGTTCCTAGGATTAAGGATTAAAGTAAGAGACAGACTACAGACAGCTATGTTAAGAGCTCAGAGAGAGCTACCGCATAGCAGGGCTGAGATTGTTGCAGAAGTGTTTGCCTGCCAGATTAAGCCAATACCTGCTCATGACCAAGATAAAGTTTGGAAACTGTTTTGGATTACCGTTTATGCCAAGTAAATCGGTGTTCAATGTTACTACAACGTCTTGACTCCATTTGTTCTACTCACCCACCATCCAAGTTAAACTGCCCCTTTGCACTGCTTTGGAATACACCACGTCTGGGATCCAACACTATCCATGTAGGAACACCGTGACATGTGTATATAACATTTGCAGAGACTGTAGGCCACCCTGCACCACTCCGACAATCCTACCCTGGGTACCACCAATACCATCTATAAAGGGGACTCCATGTCCTCGGCCTCGCTGCTTAACTGCAGCTGGCATCACGACTACTTGCTCTATAAGAGGGACATATTTTGTAGAAACGTCCTAAGGGGCAGGGATACCCCAGGCGCGGCCTAGTAGGACATCTCACATTCTTTGGATAAATGAAACCAAGATCAATCTCTACCAGAATGATGGAAAGAAAAAAGTATGGTGAAGGCATGGTACAGCTCATGATCTAAAGCTACCACATCATCTGTGAGACACGGCGGAGGCAGGGTGATGGCTTGGGCATGTATGGCTGCCGGTGGCACTGGGTCCCTAGTGTTTATTGATGATGTGACACAGGACAGAAGCAGCCGGATGAATTCTGGGGTTGTCAGAGACATACTGTGTGCTCAAATCCAGCCAAACTGATTGGTCGGCGTTTCATATACAGATGTACAATGACCCAAAACATAAAGTCAAAGCAACCGGGGAGTTTATTAAAGCAAATAAGTGGAATATTCTAGAATGGTCGAGTCAGTCACTGGATCTGAACCCAACAGAGCATTTCACTGGTTAAATACTAAACTTCAGACAGAAAGGCCCCAAACAAACAGCAACTGAAAACCGCGGCAGTAAAGGCCTGGCCTAGCATTAAACTGCGGCAGTAAAGGCCTGGCCGAGCATTAATGGAGGAAACACAGTGTTTGCTGATGTCCATGAGTTCAAGACTTCAGGCAGCCACTGCCAACGTTAACATTTTATTTGCAATTATTTAATTTGTCCGATTACTTTTGAGCCTCTGAAATGAAGGGATTGAGTTTAAAAAAAGCTTTATTTCCTCACATTTTTATGCAATCATTTTGTTCAAGCGACTGAATTAAAGCTTAAAGTCTTAACTTCAACTGCATCTAAATTATTTTGTTCAAAATCCATTGTGGTAATGTACAGAACAAAAATTAGAAAAATGTCTGTCCAAATATATATGGACCTAACTGTATGTGGTTATTTAGGAAGATTGCAAAGTGTGTCTACAGAGAGACTCAGGGAGGACCACTACCATCATTGCTGTTGCTTATACACAGCTATTGGAAAGCCTACTTTGTGATATACCTCAGAAATGTACCTGCCTATAATCTGCCACCTGCCTATAATCATTTTTTTCTGTCACATTATCTATGTGTAATAAAGTACATTATATCCGGATCTGTTCTACTTTTTTCCTTGTCACTTGTCATTTTGATAAAAAAAACAAATTTTTCTTTATGCTAATTAGGGTCCAAGGTGCCCAGAGGGGCATTTTTTCCCAGCTCAGGAGCCCAGTGACGCCCCCCTAATGTGCCCAGCCCGCCTAAATTTGAATCCCCAAACACTCCTACAGCTGAAAAATTTAGGTGGGCTGGGCACATTAGGGGGGCGTTACTGGGCTCCTGAGCTGGGAAAAAAACGCCCCTCTGGGCACCTTGGACCCTAATTAGCATAAAGAAAAATTTGTTTTTTTATCAAAATGACAAGTGACAAGGAAAAAAGAAAAACAGATCTGGATATAATGTACTTTATTAGACAAAGTCAAAAACTCCAGGTGTGTGTGTCAAGCTTCGTTTATTTCAACATGCGGCAATGTAACAATGTGACGTTTCGGCCGAGATGGCCTTTATCAAACTAATGCCGCTAAATGAAATCGCCCGGGAATGCTGCGCTGAAAGTGGGAAGAGCGTGTGTCCACACGCTGTATAGAGGAAGCGCATTAGTTCGATAAAGGCCATCTCGGCCGAAACGTCACATTGTTACATCGCCGCATGTTCAAATAAATGAAGCTTGACACACACTGCTGGAGTTTTTGCCTTTATTATCCACGGGGTAGGAACCCGACTCCAAGCAACCATAGAGTGCCAGGAGGTTTATATCTCTACTTTATTAGACAAAGATAATGTGAAAGAAAAAAAATATGATAGGCAGGTGACAGATTCCCTTTAATGTTCTGCAACTCCTATCATCTATTTAGTAAAGAGAGACTTTATTTATTGGAACTAGTGTTGAGTTAATTGAAGTCAATGAAGTGGACTTCAATTCCTAATTTCAGGAAAAATTTGCTTTGTCACAAAGCAGAATTTCCTTACGCTTCATGGTAAGGGCCTCAATGATAAGGTCACCGAGCCCGCCATGCATGATGACGTCACACATTAGCATGCTCGTGAATTTATTCAATCAAGATGGCCGCAACAGCCTCTCTGTGAGGAAATGGATTCGGTGAGTGTGTATAACCTATGAATAACCCCTGAATGTGACTGTCAGATGCCACAATCGGCATTGAACATGGCAGCTGAGGGATTCAAAGAAGGGGGCGGTGTGATCACCATTCCCCGTCATTGCACTCAATACATCCAATGGAATGCAATTCATAACAAACTAAATTTATTTTTGAACTTGGGTGAAGCAGCCTAATTGAATTTTTAATAGGTTTGCTCATCTCTAATCGGAACCACACGGGCCTGGTCATTGACTCCATTCATCACTTGCTGGCGCTTGTATATACCTGTGCTCTCCTGCCTTGCATCTCAAAATGCATCTATATCTACACCAAGAGCACCCCACCTAAAACCATGCAGAAGCCCTAAACTTAGGAAGTGACCCAAAGGGGAGAAAAAAAACTGCCCTCGTCATCATCGTCCTAGACTGAGGAAAGAGCCACCATTGGGAAACTACAACCACCCTCATTGCCACCAACAGCAATCCCATCCTTTCACCATGCCTCCCCCGCGGACCAGTGTGCTGCAATATCATGGCCCTTTCCACAGTATTCAGCATCTTATGCCAAGACAAAAGGGCAGATTTTTGGAGCACTGCCATCTTGGAAATTTTGGCAGCACCCAGATGACTTGAGAACTCATCTGTGAGGTCTCGCCCTTTTCCATGAGCCTCTTGGACATTTCAGAAGAGTTAGTAGGTGATAGATAGTGGGCGTGAAACTACTAACATAATGTAAAACTTTGGAGTTGTAGGTGAGAGCACATTTCTGAGTAAGTGATGATATATATCTATCTCAGCTGCCTGTTTCCAAGCTCTGACCTCAGAGAGCTCCGAAGACAAGATGGAAGAAGCAATTTCCTGGACGAGTCATTAGGGGGCAGGTAAAGGATCGGTTCATAACTCAGATAAATTGAGGGCAGCTTTGGGGTTATGCTTGGACGGACCCGTCTCCACCTTTGTGTAACTGGGTGAGAAATGAATTAGTTTATCCGGCTTATTATCTCATTAACTGCAATTGTTGTAGGCTCGTGATTTATCATCCACACGGCCGCTCTCTTTAGAAGCTGCTGCTTTAAGTCTTAATGAGCGCCGCTGTATAAATTCTAATACTTCCTGGTGGCCAAGATGCATGTACAAGACTACAGGTAATGGCAAACGCTCTGTTATAGTCAGATGTAGCAGAGCTGAGCTTCTGATACTGTTGCGTTGTGATTTCTCCACCATAGGTAACATACTGGGGCCCATTTATCAAATTAACTGTTCTAGGAAGATGGTGAAATGTGCATTAGATAAATGGTGCTGGCGACGGGCCCTAAATTTATGGATGCCATTACAGTACCCATAGGAGCTGTTACAGAACTTTCTACAGATCCTAAATGAGAAGACAAGTATATTGGAACTTTAAATAAGTAAATACATTTTTGAAAGAAAAATAATATTTGTTGGCTCCCAGGGCTCTCACCAGGTCCATACGTTCCATTTGGGTATTTGGGCATCATATAGGGAGTCCCTTATTCAGCCCTCCCCCACTACTAAGAGGATCAGAGAGTTGTTTGTATCACTAGCTACCAGGGTGTAGGTGCACATGGGTGCATCTACCTCAGAGTGGTCCCTTCCTCTTGGACACAGTGTACATCTTGTGGATATGCAATAAATGCCTAAAGTGCCAATATCCCTTTAATAATGCTCAAAGGTTTTCCCAGATCGCCACATCTATCGTCACTTAAGCATTCATGGGACCAGCTGGGATGCCAGCTTCACCAACCTATGAATGTGAAGGCCTCAGCTGAAACTTCTATGGACAAAAGAGCCACATGTTACTATACAGAACCTGTATGCTTACATACCAAACCAAATCTCACCTTGTATCTAGGCTAGAGGCCATATCTCATGTTGTATCCAGGCTAGAGGCTATATCTCATGATGTATCCAGGCTAGAGGCCATATCTCCCCTTGCATCTAGGCTAGAGGCCATATCTTACATTGTATCCAGGCTAGAGGCCATATCTCACCTTGTATCCAGGCTAGAGGCCATATCTCATCTTGTATCCAGGCTATAGGCTGTATCTCATCTTGTATCCAGGCTAGAGGTGGTATCTCATCATGTGTCCCGGCTAGAGGCCGTATCTCATCTTGTATCCAGGCTAGAGGCTGTATCTCATGTTGTATCCAGGCTAGAGGCGGTATCTCATGTTGTATCGAGGCTAGAGGCCAGATCTCATCTTGCATCTGGGCTGGAGGTTGTATCTCATCTTGATAGGTCAAATAGCGGCTACACCCTGTGTGAATAATGGGATAAGGTACACACCCCAACGTAGTCTCGCCCACCAAGACTCAATACCAAAATTGATTAAAACAAATGACAAGAGGGCACACTTAATCTGAGGAATCAATTAATATTGAAATTAAAATCAAATAGCTAACAAGCATATAGCTTAGTGCAACTTCACAATTCTGTGCAAAATAGTGCAAACATCTGTGCAATATTCAGTGCATATATAAACTGGTGTTCAATTGACCCACAATCGTAAGTCTTAAATGGAGTCTGTAGCCATAATAAAACTATTCTCATGAATCTAATCGCGATCTAATTCTCCAAACTGTTAAAAGTTGATGATAAAAGTTGTAATCAGTCTCTCCATAGGGCACAAACAGGGGATAGTTAAAGTTCCGGTCCTCCGATATTATGATAGTGTCACTTGGGCAATACACTCACGTAACCACCGCTTTCAACTTGCCACACTCTCTTCCGCCCCTCTGCTGTTCTCACCATGCACCTTACCTCAGCTCGTCGGCTCGAGCGCAGAGTCCTCTCGCGGTTGCCGCGTTCGCTCCCAGCACCACTGGCGTCCCACGTGATGCGCTGGTCTTGACGTGGCGTCCTACGTGACCTAGTTGGGGCGGCGTATACCTGCGGGTTATTCGAATATATCAATGGGTATCGGTGCTGGCTTTTACAGACGTTTTTGCAATATTCCACTTCGGCAGCAATATTTGAGCGATAAAGGTAGCAAGTTAAGATCCTTTGGAGTCTCACTACTTTTAGTCCCAGACGCGTTTCGGGGGTCCGCCCCCTTTTTCAATAGATAAAGGTAGTGAGATACATGGGAGTCTTTTATACCCTTCATTCGGAGCTTTTAGGTACTACATAAACCATGGCTTGGATTTCCAAAATCCGGTGGTAAAGCTTGGACGTTCCTTTACGTGGATAAATATTGACACTGAAAGTGTATACATAATGTCAATATAAAAACAGACAATACATTATTCTAGTTTAAAAATATATATAAAATATATGAAGAAATGTGTAGAAAAATAATAAGGTTATGTAGAATATAAAATCTTTGTAAAGAAGTTTTTGTAAAAAATTTTGGACCAATTTCTAAATATTACAGCATATACTGAGGACTTCATAGAGGGACCAATACTTCAGAGTAGGAGGATTCTGGTAATATTGGATAAATAAGAGGGAAATTAACCTAAATGACAAAAATTTAGTCTTCTCGCCAACTATAAGCCAAGTAGCTATAGAATTTCTAGATTTGGATATCAAAGTTGTAGGAGACAAATTATTGTGCAATACCCACTTTAAACCTGTGGCAAGGAATAGTTTTATCAGGTATGACAGCTGTCATCTACCGAGATGGCTCACGAATGTCCCTACCAGTCAACTAAGAAGAGTGAAACGTAATTGTTCCCTAGATGCCAACTTTGAGGAAGAGGCTGAGGTCCTTAAGCAACAATTTTTGGAAAAAAAGTATCCACTAACTGTGTTAGATGAAGCATTGGAGAAGGTTAGAAGGATGAAGAGGGGCGACATCTTCCAAGAGGAGAGGGTTAACAAAGGAGAGACCCCAGAGACTAATGTTCCCAAAATAATTCTCCCATTTAGCTCTCAACATAAAGTAGTAGAAAAAATTGTGAGGAAACACTGGACTCATTTGAGTAAAGACAAATGGATAGGTGAGCATATAGGTGAAGCCCCGAAGATTGTCTTTACTAAAGCCACAAATCTGGCAGGACTGATAGCCCCGACGGTTAAAAAGGATGCCACTAAAATAAGAGGCACCTGGTTGACCACCAAAGGGTTTTTCAGATGTGGGCGGTGTAGCAACTGTAGGTTGACTAAATTCCCCAAGAAAACAGAGGTAGTTCAATCCACCATTAACACCTTTAATGTGCGAATACGAGAATGCCTTACATGTGACTCTACGGATGTCATTTACATCCTTGAATGCACATGTAAGAAACAATATATAGGAAGGACTAAAAGAACCCTCAAAAAGAGAATATCTGAGCATATAGCCAATATAAAAAAGGGGTACGAGGCTCATTCGCTCTCTAAACATTTTAAGATGGCCCATGGTTGCAATCCCACAAGCCTAGTATTTGCGGCTATTGAAAAAGTAAGGAGACCTTGGAGAGGTGGGGATCATGTGGCACAGATGTCTAGGCAAGAATCTAGGAGAATTTTTGAGTTTGAGACCATGATGCCGGGGGGCCTCAATGCAGAAATGGAACTGTTTGGATTCTTATGATGGGGGGAGTGGTCTGCAAGGGACGGGATTTCGTGGTCTGGCCGCTTTCCGACACCACGATCTCCTCTCCCAGCAGACCCCTCCTCCCTTGCCATCTTATTTATCCAATATTACCAGAATCCTCCTACTCTGAAGTATTGGTCCCTCTATGAAGTCCTCAGTATATGCTGTAATATTTAGAAATTGGTCCAAAATTTTTTACAAAAACTTCTTTACAAAGATTTTATATTCTACATAACCTTATTATTTTTCTACACATTTCTTCATATATTTTATATATATTTTTAAACTAGAATAATGTATTGTCTGTTTTTATATTGACATTATGTATACACTTTCAGTGTCAATATTTATCCACGTAAAGGAACGTCCAAGCTTTACCACCGGATTTTGGAAATCCGAGCCATGGTTTATGTAGTACCTAAAAGCTCCGAATGAAGGGTATAAAAGACTCCCATGTATCTCACTACCTTTATCTATTGAAAAAGGGGGCGGACCCCCGAAACGCGTCTGGGACTAAAAGTAGTGAGACTCCAAAGGATCTTAACTTGCTACCTTTATCGCTCAAATATTGCTGCTGAAGTGGAATATTGCAAAAACGTCTGTAAAAGCCAGCACCGATACCCATTGATATATTCGAATAACCCGCAGGTATACGCCGCCCCAACTAGGTCACGTGGGACGCCACGTCAAGACCAGCGCATCACGTGGGACGCCAGTGGTGCTGGGAGCGAACGCGGCAACCGCGGGAGGACTCTGCGCTCGAGCTGACGAGCCGAGGTAAGGTGTAAGGTGCATGGTGAGAACGGCAGAGGGGCAGAAGAGAGTGTGGCAAGTTGAAAGCGGTGGTTACGTAAGTGTATTGTCCAAGTGACACTATCATAATATCGGAGGACCGGAACTTTAACTATCCCCTGTTTGTGCCCTATGGAGAGACTGATTACAACTTTTATCATCAACTTTTAACAGTTTGGAGAATTAGATCGCGATTAGATTCATGAGAATAGTTTTATTATGGCTACAGACTCCATTTAAGACTTACGATTGTGGGTCAATTGAGCACCAGTTTATATATGCACTGAATATTGCACAGATGTTTGCACTATTTTGCACAGAATTGTGAAGTTGCACTAAGCTATATGCTTGTTAGCTATTTGATTTTAATTTCAATATTAATTGATTCCTCAGATTAAGTGTGCCCTCTTGTCATTTGTTTTAATCAATTTTTGTATCTCATCTTTTATCCAATCTTGTGGCCATATCTCATCTTGCATTCAGGCTACAGGTCATCTTATCTTGTATCCAGACTAGAGGCCGTATCTCATTTTGTATCCAGGCTGGAGGCTATATCTTATCTTGTATATGGGTATAAGCCTTATCTCATTTTGTATCCAGGCTAGTGGCCGTATCTTATCTTAAATGCTGGCTAGAGGTAATATCATTTCTTGTATCCAGGATAGAGGGTGTATCTCATCTTGTATACAGAAAAGAGGCCGTACCTCATCTTGTATCCAGGATAGAGGCCGTATCTCTTCTTGTATCCAGTCTTTTTTCTAATATTGGAATCTATTACATTTCTCATCATTGCAGTCACACAGGGAAAGCTTCATCCCAACAACTCCTTCTCGGTGCGGGATTTCTTTTGTCAATGAGTGTATGGAACTTCCTTGACAAGTAAAGTAATGCAAAGATTCAGAGAAGAAGAACATTGAAGTATTATAGCCCACCCAATAAAATTCTTGGGGTCCTCAATGTGAGTATAGAACAGAGGATCTTTCCTGAGAAAGTCCATGTGTCATCAAGGAAGACGTGTTCAGGGGAGCTCAAACCATCAAAATAAATAAAAAATATACAAAAAAAAATAAAAATAAAATTATGTCTCAGCCATAAAGAGCAGTATTACTATTTTATTTCTATATGACAAAGAATGTTTTTTATCTTAAATGAGAAAACAAACGTTCACAGCTCACCAAGTATATGAAAGTATATGTGGTGTCCCCAGGATGATTAGAAGGCTTGTTTCCGGGATTAAGGCATGAAGAGAAACCTCTGAGAATAGGTGCTGGATTTACATTTACAGAGGTGTTTTTTATTTTTGTTATTTTTTTGCTTCTTGCCTTTTTGCAGTGTAAGAACTCTCATTTTCACTTACTTTCCATTTGATTGCAGGTTTGTTAGAACTCGTAGACCTTTCGTTCCCGAGCACCTGATGGATGGATCCGAAAGATATTGAAGAACTTAAAGCAGCAGATGAGGAGATAAGAAGTAATTCACCTGGTGCAATATTCTGTCGACATGAAGAATCGTATACACTTCAATGAGCAAGTGGCAAAACGAGACAAATGGCTAAAAATAATTCTGTCTGCGGATGAGATCTGGAATGTCTTTTAGTTGATGTTTTGGGGACTTTTAATGTTTTTTGAAAAATGATCCACCTGTTCAACAATGACGGTTCTATCAATGAGAAAGAGACTTTATTAAAACTCCGCGTCATGCCCCGAGATAGAAACCAAGGTGCGGGAAGATTTTTCATTTTGACTAATTTGAGGCTTCTGTCTGAAGCCATGTTAACTCCTTGCAAATGCAATTTCACTTACCCGTAAGGCAAGGTGATCGCACAGGTACAGGAGCTGTGCTGATGGGAGCCCGACTGTAACTTACCATCAGAGTCCCAATCCCTTTACTGGGATCAGAGATAGCTCCAAACCCGGCTGTATAACCTCTTAGATGACAATTCTTTCCCCTGCTGCCAGACCCATGGAGCCAAGCATACTTACCTGATCCCTGTATCAAGCTCCTTTGGTCCACCGGACTCTTTGTCACCCTTTGGTCCTCACATGTAAACTTGCAGCTTGTATGGGATCACATGTGCCACTGCAACCAATGATTGGCCCCCCAGCAATGGGTCATGCAATGGGTCATGCAGCAGTACACACAACCCCTATCCATGCTGGACGATTTACTGTGGGGCCCAGAGCCTGTTGAAGAGAGCAGTGCCCCAAAGGAGCTGGAACCAAGCAACATGAAGCAGGTAAGTAGGCTTGACTTCACACGTCCTACAGGGAGGGGATAAAATGTTAAGAGGTATGAAAAGCTGGACAACCACTTTAAGGTGATACCCCTATCTATGACAGTTATAATGTACTGCAATATAGAAACATTGCAGTGTATTTTAGGTGCAATTAGTGTAGTCCCTATTGGGACTAAAAAAAGGAAAATAAACTCTTTAAAAATGTATTTTTTATGACAAAAAACAAAATAAAAAAATAAGCACACCTAATTGATACTGGTGCATTCCTAACCTGAGCTATTAAATGAAAACACTTTCTAACCAACACAGTTTTTGTTCTTATGCTCCACAAACAATAGAAATATAGTGATCCAAAAGTTTAATGTTCCCGAAACATTGACTTAAATCCGAATTTCAGGATAAAGTCGATCCGCCACGAAGCAGAATTTCAACTAAAATAGTGTAAAAAACAAAACAAAAACGAAAAAACAAAACAAAAACAAAAACGTAATCCATTTGCACGCAACAGGCCGACTGCCGCCATCTTTCTTGAAGATCTCGGCTAAAATGCCATGCACGGTGACGTATGATGTCACCAAGGCGGCCGGCGTGATTACGTCATCTCGTGCTGAGTGAGATTTCGCGCTAGTTATTAGAAAACGTGATGTGGTGTTTAACAAGCAGGATATGCTCAACCCATATGCAGTTGTGCATGTATCTAGGGGAGCACATCCTGCACTTGTAGTCCGTTGCTAGGGGCAATCAACAGCAAAAAATGCATACAATGGAAGATGCCAGCAACGGACTACAAGTACCACAATAACCATCCTACATACGATAGCGATAATGTGGATAACAATCAAAAACATAACCATAGCAAAAAGCAGGTGCACTCTGCGGCAATGCTAAACCCTCACACTGATAAAATTGAGGGGTTAGTTCGACATATCCTACTAGGAGGACATGTCTTAAGCTCGGACACCACGGCAAGGTCCCTCAAGTAGCCCGAGGCCCTACCACTCAACCTACCTGAGCCGTATGGGCGCTAGACCTTCAAGATGGCGGCAAATGGATCAGGTAAGTTTTGTTATTATTATTTGCCACGATCATGTATGAACGCAGCATGGATTTTACAAGTATGAAATATGAAAAGATCGAAGGATTTTACCTGCAGTTTTGGATGCTGGAATATTGTTTTTTTCGGTTACATCGACTGGCATCAGATACTCTAAGGCTTATTTAGATGAGCTTGTCCACTGTGGAAAGTATGGTTTGTGTGGGAGCATAATTTTCCATTATGGACATTGCTCCTTTGACAGGACCACATGGCATAATAAGGATTTATAACACGGTGTGTCCCTGCCTGACCCTGGATCTACTGAATTGTATTGACATAATGCTGTCAGTGCAATGCAATAGATCCAAGCCTCGGCAGGGACACACAGCATTATACATCATTATTATGTTGTGCGGTCCTGTCAAAGGAGCAGTGTCTACAAATGTAAGTTACACTCCCATCTAAGATTAGACTAAGTGTTAGAGTGTTAGAGATTAGACTAAGTGTTCATTTCTTTTTGGAAAAAAATCCAAAGGGATACAAATTAGCTTTTCTCCCAAAAAGAACACTAAGCTTATCTGATGCCAGCACATGTAAGATACTAACATTTGCACATACAGTATGTTTTCAAAAAAGGAAGAGCAGCATTGACTAGACTACAATACCCCTCATGTATACTTTTTGGTCCCCCTAATGAGAAAGAGTACCCCTAAGGCTGCTCAGCTAACCATGGCAATTTTCTCTTGAGACACTAACTACTCTTGTGCTAATTTTCAGAGCAATTGGCACATATTGACTTAGGTAGAATCAATTCAGACCCAAACTGAATTTCTTGAAACATGAAACAAATTTCAAGTAATTTGGTCATTTTAAGATTTTAAAAAATTGTCATTTCTATGCATTTAACATTTCTACAGAATGAAGGGTGAAATCCATTTCAAATTCACAGCAAAATTTGTAACAAAAGCAGCAAGGATTAGAATAACATACCTGCTTTCTTCTAGAAACACACCACATTGGTTCACAGACTGTTCTTATGTAATTGACCGTCAATAACCACAGGCACCACCTTCCTGTACTGAACCTTTCTGATGCGTAATGGGAACTGTCTCTGGGATCTCAACCACTGTGGGGATTCTGTACCAAGACAGCTGGGCACAAAGGAAGCCTCCCTCTACCTATAAAGAATCTTAAGGAGGAACTAAATGCAACAGGTGCCTAGATGCTTCTGATAATGGTAACTAGTGATGGGCGCGAATATTCAAATCGTGAATTTTAATCGCGAATATCTGCTGGTCAAGAAGAGACGAGCGGGGAACCAGAAATGTCCTGGAGCGACAATAGCAGAGGAAAAGGGAGTACGATTTTATTTATGTCTTATTTCTGCAATTCTGAAACATCAAGTAAATTGTTAAGTGAATAGACTGCAGCAATAAAATATAGCTTATGCCAGAATGGATGACCCCTTTAAATAACATCCATTTCCCACTCAGCCCAGAGTCCATGACCAGTGCACAAAAGGCTTCTAGGTTAACTCCTGAGTCTAAAATGAAAGCTTTAGGAACCATCTTGTGATGTAACCTGGAGCCCAACATTTCCCGATATGTGATTTGCCTACAGCTCGCACTTTCATAAGGTCGGTTGATATTTTCATTTGTGTTTGACACTCTTTACTCCAAACACATTTGGAGGCCTCAGCAGTTTTGTACATTTCTCTGGCGCATTAAAATCCATTACTAGCGTGGCGCTTATTGTAATTGAATCTTTTCTACATTCTGCTCTTTCTTTTTCAAAATTGTACATTATACAGTAAGATGGGCGCTCCTCAAATCACCCGAACAGGAAAACTGCAATCTGCAATGGAGTTACTTAAAGGAAATAAAGGAGGTTGTATAATCATTTAATATTAGGAAAACATCCAAATGCAGTCTAGAAAATAAATGTCTTTATTATCTATCTATCTATCTATCTATCTATCTATCTATCTATTTATCTATCTATCTACCTATATCATATCTATCTATCTATCTATCTATCTATCTATCTATCTATCTATCGATCTATAAAATAGTGGGTATATGAGAGATAGAAAAGGAGAGGGGAGATGAGAGAAATATGTACCGTAGAATTGTTATATATTAATTATTACTAGTACTATTAATGTTTTTTTGTGTGTGTGTGGGGGGAGACATACTAATGGGGTTACTTTTACTGTGTGGACTACAAACTATGGCAGCTGTAATGTATGGTGCAATATTATCCACTGGGCACCACTGATACTTGCAGGCCTGTGGTACAATATGGGGCACTATCCATCTGTTTGTTATTAGAGGTACTGTCCATGTTGCAGTATTATTGGGTGGGTAATTAGATCACTATGCCGTACAGCAGGTACAGTAACAGGGGCAAATGGAGCAGCAATAGGCACAGAATTAGGGTTAGCAGCAAAAGTGGGGAATCACAGGCTTCAGGAGAACACACTGCACATACAAGTTATTGCTGGGAGAAGTCTTCATGTTGGTCTGGGTGGGATAGAGGAGACAGTGAAGAAAATATAAAAGTAGTTATATTCTTGTACATAGAAGGCAGTATTATAGTAGTTATATTCCTGTACATAGGAGCAGTATTATAGTAGATATATTCTTGTACATAGGAGCAGTATTATAGTAGTTATATTCCTGTGCATAGGATAGGATCAGTATTATAGTAGTTATATTCTTGTACATAGGAGCAGTATTATAGTAGTTATATTCTTGTACACAGGAGGCAGTATTATAGTAGTTATATTCTTCTACATAGGAGCAGCATTATAGTCATTATATTCTTGTACATAGTAGGTAGTATTACAGCAGTTATATTCTTATACATAGGAGCAGTATTACAGCAGTTATATTCTTGTACATAGGAGCAGTATTATAGTAGTTATATTCCTGTACATAGGAGCAGTATTATAGTAGTTATAGTCTTATACATAGGAGCAGTATTATAGTAGTTATATTCTTGTACATAGGAGCTGTATTATAGTAGTTAAATTCCTGTACATTGGAGGCAGCATTATAGTAGTTATATTCTTGTCAATTTTCTTTTTATTGTATCAGAGGGTACATCATGAAAACATATATATGCTCAAACATAAAAAACATAGGATCAAAAGCAACAATCTATACAATAATTCACCCCGTTCCAGTTCCCAATCCTGAAGCTTCAGGGTTCAACTCAGTTCAGGGTCTTGTTGTATCCAAATGGCTGGCTGTGTAGATTTCTCCCTCAGTATTACACATATGATCACGAACCATATCAATTATTAGCATAACATTCAACAAAAAAGGGGTAAACCTGGTGTTATCTAGCTGTCTAGCTCTTATCTTCTGGAGAAAAAGTAAGGAAAGGAAGAGAGAAAGGTGTCATCTTGGCGCCCGTATTGTTGAATGGTGGTTCTATATCTCACTGTGGTGAACTGTCGGTCCTCTTTCCTGTCCTAAATAGGTTCCCAAAGCTTTAGATATTTACCATGCTCTCTGACCTCCCACCCCGCCAACTCCTTCATTCGGCAGATTTGGTCAACTTTATGAACCCAATGTTCAAGAGTGGGAGGTTCTGCACGCAGCCATCTTTGTGGAATATGTAATCTGGAGCCAGAGCAGCACTAAGGAAGGCGACAGCGGTATCAAGGTGCTTGTTATCTTATTGATTTTGTCCAAGACCTGTGCCCAATATGGGCGTATCTTCGTGGCAAAACCAAAAAACATGTGAAAACGTGCGCGAGCCCTCGCCGCACCTCCAGCACAAATTAGAGGCTCTCATACCTTTTATGAACATAAAAACATAGAATGTGTCGGCAGATAAGAACCATTTGGCCCATCTAGTCTGCCCAATATGCTGAATACTATGGATAGCCCCAGGCCCTATCTTATATGAAGGATGGCCTTATGCCTATCCCATGCATGCTTAAACTCCTTCACTGTATTTGCAGCTACCACTTCTGCAGGAAGGCTATTCCATACGTCCACTACGCTCTCAGTAAAGTGATACTTCCTGATATTACTTTTAAACCTTTGCCCCTCTAATCTAAACTATGTCCTCTTGTAGCAGTTTTTCTTCTTTTAAATATTCTCTCCTCTTTTACCGTGATGATTCCCTTTATGTATTTAAAAGTTTCTTTCATATCCCCTCTGTCTCTTCTTACTTCCAAGCTATACATGTTCAGGTCCTTTAACCTTTCCTGGTAAGTTTTGTCCTGCAATCCATGTACTAGTTTAGTAGCTCTTCTCTGAATCTCCTTCTGCAGATCTGGTCTCCAGTACTGCACACAATACTCCCAATGAGGTCTCCCTAGTGCTCTGTAGAGCGGCACGAGCTCCTCCCTCTTTCTACTGTTAATGCCTCTCCCTATACACCCAAGCATTCTGCTGGCATTACCTGCTGCTCTATGACATTGTCTGCCCACCTTTAGGTCGTCTGATATAATGACCCCTAAATCCCTTTCCTCAGATACTGAGGTTAGTACTGTATCACTGATTTTATATTCTGCTCTTGGGTTTTTACGCCCCAGGTGCATTATCTTGCACTTATCGACATTAAATTTTAGTTGCCAGGTTTTTGACCATTCCTCTAGTTTTCCTAAATCCTTTTCCATTTGGTGTATCCCTCCAGGAACATCAACCCTGTTACAAATCTTTGTGTCATCAGCAAAAAGACACACCTTACCATTGAGGCCTTCTGCAATTTCGCCGATAAAGATATTAAACAATATGGGTCCCAGAACAGATCCCTGAGGTACCCCACTGGTAACAATACCATGGTCTGAATATTCCCCATTGACTACAACCCTCTGTTTTCTGTCCTTCAGCCACTGCCTAATCCATTCAACAATATGTGAGCTCAAGCTCAAAGACTGCAGTTTATTGATAAGCCTTCTATGTGGGACAGTATCAAAAGCCTTACTAAAGTCCAGATAAGCAATGTCTACTGCACCTCCGCCATCTATTATTTTAGTCAAACAATCAAAAAAGTCAATAAGATTAGTTTGACAGTTTTTTATCAATCAACCCATGGGTTTTTAGATGTTCCACAATCCTCTCCTTGAATATGGTTTCCATTAATTTCCCCACTATTGATGTCAGGCTTACTGGCCTATAGTTTCCCGATTCCTCTATACTACCGTTCTTGTGAATTGGCACAAAGTTTGCTAATTTCCAATCTTCTGGGACGACACCTGTTACCAGTGATTGGTTAAATAAATCTGTTAATGGTTTTGCTAGTACACCTCTAAGCTCTTTTAATAGCTTTGGGTGTATCCCATCAGGCCCCTGTGATTTATTTGTATTAATTTTGGACAGCTGACTTAGAACCTCTTCCTCTGTAAAGACACATGCATCAAAGGATTCATTAGTCTTCCTCCCTAACTGAGGTCCTTCTCCATCATTTTCCTTTGTAAAAACTGAACAGAAGTATTCATTGAGGCAGTCGGCTAGTTCTTTATCCTCTTCCATATACCTTCCTTCTTTTGTTTTTAATTTGGTAATTCCTTGTTTTAATTTCCTTTTTTCATTTATGTATCTGAAGAATGTTTTATCACTGACAGAGCTAATTTCTCTTCTGCCTGAGTTTTAGAAGCTCTTATAACTTGCTTGGCCTCTCTCTGCCTCATCTTATAGATTTCCCTGTCAGCCTCGTTTTGGGTGTTTTTATACTTACTAAATGCCATCTTTTTGTTTTTAATGATTTTGGCCACTTCTGCTGAGTACCACAGTGGTCTCTTCCTTTTTTTGTTTTTACTGACGAGCCTACTGCACTTTTCTGTTGACTTCAATAGTGCCAATTTTAAGTAGTCCCATTTCTCTTGGACTCCATTGAAATTGTTCCAGTCTGATAGGGACTCGTATACCACTGATCTCATTTTAGAAAAGTCTGTTTTGTTTAGGGGTCTGATAACCACTGAGTAAGCACCTTATGAGAGTGTTCTTGTATCCTGGTGCAGCGAGAAAAGCCATATGAATGTGCATGAATGCACAAAATATCTGTCTCTGACAGGTCTATACTCAATTCAGACGCCCAAGTCTTAAAATACTGTGGGAAGCCCGTAGAGCGAGGAGCAGCCAAAGCCATATAAAACAATGAGATCTTTCTGCGTGGGGGAGAGTCAAGATGCAACATCTTCTCCAGCCACATTTCCTCTGCCTTGTGTTTGTTATCATCAAATAGTAGTTAGATTCTTGTACAAGGAGAAGGTCCCCTGTAACGGTTTTGTAGATCATACTGGTGGGGGTCTGTGAGTCACTTGATAAATAGTTATAAAAGGCGACCGGAAGTAGTATGTCTTTTTTAGGGAATTGTTTAAAAAAATGGGCTATTCTAATATAATGGATGTAACATGAGTCAGGGATATCATAAGCTGATTGCAAAGAAGGGAATGTTTTCACTACCTTGTCTTCATAGAAATCATTCAGTACTCGCATTCCAGCCCTCCTCCATATTTTTATGGAAATATTTGGAATGTAGTTTTGCAATACCTCTAAAGGAACCTGGACCTTTTTCATTGTGGTAATAGGACTAATGCGATGGAGTAACGCTGTCCACACCTGAATAGAAGCTTTCAAGGATAAAGCTGAGGGGAGTGGGAATTTCAGATCTATAGCAATAACCATGAGTAGGGCGTAACGTGATTTGCCTTGATTAAGATCTTCCTCTATCATCGGCCAAGTAGGGGAGTTGTATTGTAGGCACCAATAACGCAGTTGTTTAGATATGATTGATTCATAGTAGCCCCACAGATTCGGAACCCCCATCCCTCCATGTTTCCTATGTGTATATAATATAGAGGCCGCTAGTCTGTGTGCACCTTTCTTCCAAATAAATGAGAGCATTTGCGTTTTGAATCTTGTCAGTTCTTTAGTAGGTATAGGAATTGGGAGAGTGCGGAAGAAGTATATATTCTTCGGGAGAATCATCATCTTATATGTCACTACACGTCCTAGCCAAGTGAGATTCAGCTTGTTGTAACGATCTAAGTCAGGCTGGAGAGAGTTAAGTAACCTATCATAGTTCTGGGTGACTAGTTGTGAGAGAGGAAAACACAGCTGTATACCCAAACAGGTGGTCGAAGAAGTGGCCCATTGAAAGGAGAATTCACTCTCTAGTGTTGTACTTAGGGAGGGTGAAATCTTAATAGCCAGAATCTGGGACTTAGATTCATTAATTTTATAGTACGAGACTTCTCCAAATTCTCTAATAATCTGTAATGTTGATCTCAAGGAGGGCAGGTGGTCTGTTAAGGTAAAGATGACATCATCTGCGAACAGACCCAATTTGTGTTGGCGATTGCCAGCTGGGATACCCCTAATACTGTCTGACATCCTTATCTGTTCAGCAAAGGGTTCCATCACCATTAAAAAAAGAAAATGAGACAGAGGACAACCCTGTCAAGTGCCGTTTGTGATATAAAAAGGTGTAGACAAGGAACCATTAGCTAACACTCTAGCGAAAGGTTTTGAATATAATACTTGAATGATGTTTTTAATGGGACCCTGAAAACCAAATTTATCTAGCACTGCCCATGCAAATCCCCAATGGATGCGGTCGAACGCCTTCTCCACATCAAGAGTTAGAAACAAAGACGGCGTCCCCAGCTTCTCGGCTTTTTGCTTAAGCCCCAAGATTCGGCGTGTGCCATCTGGCGCTTCTCTACCTTTTGTAAATCCCACCTGGTCACTGGGAATCAACATTTTTAAAAGTCGGTGGGTAATTATTTTTGCGTACAATTTTACATCTCAATTGAGCAGAGAAATAGCGCGGAAGTTTGCCGATGCGTCCATAGGTTTTCCTGGTTTCGGTATAGTAACTATCGTAGCTTGCAGCATTTACACAGGAAATTGCTCACTATTTAAAACCTGATCGAACATCTCCACTAAATGGGGAAGCAATAGAGGAAGGAATATTTGGTAATATTCGTTAGAGTATCTTTCAGGGCCAGGGGGTTTATGATGTTTCAGCGATTTAATAGCCATTTCAACCTCAGTAGAGGAAACAGGAATATTAAGATTAGCAATTTGCTGATTATCTAGGGAAGGGAGTTTGACCATTTGGAGAAAGGATGTGATTTTGTCCATCGTAGGTTGCAAGGTGTTAGGAAGGATCTCTGTCAAGGTTGTATAGCTTAGCGTAATATTTGATAAAGGCTTCTGCTATCTCGTCTGGATGAGTGAGTTTGTTAATACCGTCTGGAGCTAACATGTATGGGATAGCAGTTTTTTGGATTAGAGGTTTTATTTGGGCCATTAGTTTACTAGACTTATTGTAAAATTTATAGTATGACATACGTGTGTTGGTGATCTGTCGATCATAATCCATTTGTAAGGTCGAGTAGATCTCATGTTTAATGGACATTAAAGTTCTATGTAGGTCTAGTGATGGATCTTTCCTTAACTCTTCCTCCAGAGCGGCCGACTTAGATAGAAGGTCTGTCAGCTTAGCTTCACGAAGTTTTTTGTATTGTGAGCTCTGTTTTAATAGTTCACCTCTAATAGTTGCTTTGTGTGCTTGCCATAAAAGAAAAGTGTTAATGCCTTATGTATTGTTTAGAGAGAAATACTCGGCTATCCGAGACTATATTTTGGATGACTTAGAAGAGATGCATTATTTCTCCAAGACTTCTGGGAGCTTAACTTTTGGGACAGGGAGACATTACAGAATATTGGAGCATGGTCTGACCATCACGTAACGCCTATGGAAGATTTTGAGATCCTAGACAGCAATGGCCTGTCCGTGAGAAATAGGTCAATACGAGAGAATGATCTGTGTTGTGGGGAATAGAAGCTAAATTCTCTTGAAAAACTTTTTATTCGAAGTAGGTGGCTCTGCCAGTATATAAGAGAGACCTAATTGGTGCTCTATATCCGTTGATACCAGCTTCTATGTATCAGAAATAATATAAAATTACTTAAACAGAAAAAAGGGGATATGGCACTCAAACTCTGAAGTATCAAAGTCACAAACTAGTTTAATACCGATAAAACCTTATACAATAACTTAAAAAATAGCAATATAAAACCAAATAACCACATTCAGAAAGCAATCTTCTAATTCTTCCCAACTTGTCTATCTATAACTTCGTTGCAAAATATATCGCATTCGATTTTCTGTATGCGATTTTATCGTGTGCGATTTTTTCGCATGTGATATTTTCGTATGCGATTTTTCGGTATGCGATTTTTTTCTGTATGCGATTTTTTGTATGCGATTTTTTTCGCATGCAATTTTTGCATGCGATTTTTTCGCATGAAAAAAAAAAAAATTTTTTTTAAATTTTTTAAAAAATTTTTTTCGCAACTGCTGCCCTCGTTTTTTATTATTATATTCAGCTGGTATCGCTGGAAGTATTCTTTGGATATTTTAAACACATGCGTTTTTTGAAAAAAGCTCGCAGAGAGGAATTTCCAACGTATCCAAAAAATGTAAACTGAATCACAAAATGTCCCGTCCAAGTCTATAAATCTTTATATGTTCACGGTGCTGTCTAATTATTTATGTCCAATTTATAGTCTATTCATTTGTATTTGGTTTTATTTGGTTTACCAGAAGCAATGTTCAAAACAGCAGTTAACGGTAGTACGGGTATCCTTTTCAGACCTGTATGTCCTTATAAATACACAGTGATATGCAATCACTCGTACTCGATTTCCCAGCTACGGTATTCGACGTAATCATAAGCAGAGATACAGGTAGGGAATTGAATAAACAATTGGTGGCGTCCCACCACTAAATAGGAAAAGTTCTTCCTCCTACCTTCTCTTGCGATTCCTTATGTGTGATCGCTTACCGACCTTGCCGGGCTGACTGCAACTGGTTCAGATTTTCGTGGCTTGAGTACTCAGATTTTTCAGCTGGGTCTACTACCTTCTGGAGTCTCCTCGTGTAGTTTCCTATGCAGCCAGGTGTCTCCTCAGGTAACCAGCTTCTCTTTCTGTTTAGATCGAGTATCTGCCAGACTTTACCTCTTTAGTGCGCACTAAGTGAACTTGATGTCACGGAGATTACAGTTAAGGTTCAGAACGTTAATGCCTCACTTCAGGATCTGATGGCACAGCGTGCAAACCACTCGGGTCTTGTCGTCAGCACATTGTTTGAAGAAGTGCCATGCCAGGGAACTACTTGAAGCTGCCTTTGGGGTGCTAGGTCCCTGGTGGCGGTGACCAGTAGCAGGTGAACTCTCTTGGCGGTGGCTGTTCTGTTCTCGGCCCCTGCTCCCTCTTTTGCTACGCTGTTGGCTCGGTCTCACCACTGCCTCTTCCTCTGAACTATGAAAGTCAGTGGCATGACCTTCCTTCCATGTGGGGTCTAGGACCTCATCGTCCCCTGCATCGTCTTCCACACAGTCTTCCTCCCTTACCTCCTGTTCGGTCTGCACACTGCAGAAAGACGCAGCAGTTGGCACCTATGTTTCGTCATCATCAGAGACGTGCGGACTCTGATGAGGTGGTATTCCCATGTACCTCATCATCAGGAAACATCAGTGGTTGTGCGTCAGTGCATTCTATGTCTTCCACCACTGGGGAAGGGCTAGGTGGATTCCCTTGGGAAAACCTGTCAGCAGAGTCTTCAAACAGCATAAGAGACTGCTGCATAACTTGAGGCTCAGACAGTTTCCCTGATATGCATAGGGGTGATGTGACAGACTGATGGGCTTGGTTTTCAGGCGCCACCTGTGCGCTTTCTGCAGAAGACTGGGTGGGAGATAATGTTGTGAATGTGCTGGATCCACAGTCGGCCACCCAATTGACTAGTGTCTGTTCCTGCTCAGGCCTTACCATCCTTAGAACGGCATTGGGCCCCACCAAATATCGCTGTAAATTCTGGCAGGTACTGGGACCTGAGGCTGGTTTACTAGTTTGTGTGGCTCTGGCAGAACGGCCACGTCCTCTCCCAGCACAAGAGGGTACACTAACACCACCACGACTATGTCTGTGTCCGTTTCCTTAACTAGATGTTTTCCTCATTGTTACCCTTCACCACAATAAGAAAAAAAATATTTGGCCCAATGTATTGATTTCAAATTCAGGCCATTTTTTACAGGCACCTAACACTATCTGCCTATTTATTTATGTACCGTATTACACTAATACAAGCACAGCAGTAACCACAGATTTAGTGGAATATCAATTGTAGGCCTAGTATTTAGGCCCTGGATGAAAGATATCCTTTTTACGGACATAATTGCACTTGAAGATGCACAATAGTGTATGCAAATGTAGAGAATTATGGTTTCAGCACTTTTAATTTAACACTTAGTGTAATATACCCTTTTACAGAAAGAAATACACTTGGAGATGCACGGTAGCATGTGCAGTTATTGAGGATGACCCTATCAGCACTTGTAGTTACACCTTGAGTGTAATATACCCTTTTTACGGACAAAAATACACCATGAGATGCACAATAGTGTGTGCAAATGTAGATGATTATGCTTTCAGCACTTGTATTTTAACACTTAGTGTAATATACCCTTTTACGGAAAGAAATACACTTGGAGATGCACAGTAGCGTGTGCAACTATAGAGGATTTATTTATCAGGCCTTGTATTTAGACGCTAACACGCTGAATGTAATATACCCTTTTACGGACAGATTTGCCCTTGGGCAGCAACAGCTGAAACCACTGATTTACAGTATTAGCATTTTGGAATTGAATTTCACCCAATAAAAATATCTATCCTTTGCCGGACAGTATTAAACTTAGCCAGCCACAGCTGGAACACCAGATTTAGCGGATTGCTATTTTGGCAATTGAATTTCACCCCTCAATAAAATATAGAAATTTCTATCCTGAGTTTCTAGGGGTGACAATAAGCACAGCTAAGCCCCTGATGTAGGATATAGAAAAACAACTACTATTGATGGACTGATGGACTTGGTGGCAGCTTGTGCTGGTGCACCACAAGACACAAAATGGCCGCCGATCACCCCAGAAAAAAGTGACAGAAAAACGCTCTGTGCAGCCTAAAAACCAGTGAGCAATTAAATAGCAGAAGTTGAATGATTCACAGCTGTAGATCGATCACTTCATTAAGTGTTTTTGCTGAGTTTTCCCTGCCTAATCTCGCCCTGACAGAAGCTGCAGAGCAGAGCAGAGTGACGTGTGGCGCTACGTGACTCCAGCTCAAATAGAGGTTGGGTCACATGATGCACTTGGCCAATCACAGCCATGCCAATAGTAGGCATGGCTGTGATGGCCTCTTGGGGCAAGTAGTATGACGCTTGTTGATTGTCTGCTTTGCAGGCTTTCAAAATGCACCATAGAAATCTCCGAACAACGAACCCGAACCCAAACTTTTACGTAAATGTTCGGGTTCGGGTCCGTGTCACGAACACCCTAAAATTCAGTACGAACCCAAACTATACAGTTCGTGTTCGCTCAACCCTAGTCGTGAACTGTTTTAATTCTAATCTGTGTTGTAGCCAATAAACCCTATAATCTATGTATAGTCTGGGACCATCGGTGGTTACTCCTTTGGTGTAGTTTGGATTCTGCTACATCTTTATACAATACAATACAACTTTATTAATCCCATAATGAAATTTAAACACAGTTTTTCTGTGTGACAGGATTCAATTTTTATTCATGAGTGCTGGACTTTTCATACTGTACATTTCAGGCGATCAACAAATTAAGCAGATATGCTGCTCAGTGATTGACTTTTTGGAATAGCATTACGGGCTGTGGAAGATAAGATATTGGATTTTTAATTGTATTTCAGTGTGGATAAATCTGTTTTGAATGATCTATTATGTAAATGCCATTTAACTAATCCTTCCTGGTGCCTGAGACACATTAGATCCAAAATTCAATTACATAGATAGATAAATGGAGAGAAGAGGATCAATATATTGAAATCAGTTCACAATTCTCAGCTAGATCACATTATGATAGCATCAATACCTGTATATGATGCCATACAGTGGAGAGGGGGGGCATTTAATAACCATGAGGCATAACATTGTCTACACAGAACCAAAGAGATGTCAGATTTATCACTGTACTACATATGTCTAGTGCAGGGGTCTGCAAGGTATGGCTGGTAACAGAGGGGCAGCATTGGGACAACTACAAGAACTATGGTCACACAAGGGGGGATTTATCAAGCCTTGCACTCCAAAATTATTGCTTGAAGGGGTTCTGCAGTTTGTTCAAAATTATTATCTATCCTCTGGATAGATCATCAGCATCTGATTGGCGGGAGTCTGACACCCGGGACCCCCACCGATCAGCTGTTTGAGAAGGCAAGGGCGCTCCTGGAGTGCCGCGGCCTTCTCTCTGTTTACTGCAGGACCAGTGACGTCACGAGTCTTGTATCACTGGCCTGGGTGTGGCTAAGCTCCATTCAAGTGAACAGAGTTTAGCCGCGCCCAGGCCAGTTGATACAAGTCGTGACGTTACTGGTCCTGCGGTAAACAGTGAGAAGGCCGCGGTGCTCCAGGAGTGCCGCTGCCTTCTCCAACAGCTGATCGGCGGGGATCCCGGGTGTTGGACTCCTGCCGATTAGATGCTGATGATCTATCCGGAGGATAGATCATCAGTTTAAACAAAGTGCAGAACCCCTTTAATGTTGTGTAAGGCTTTGAAACATTTTGAGTTTATTTGATCAACAAAAATTGCAACATTTTGCAACTTTACACTATTAATTCAGTTTTGAAAAGTGGGTAGGAAGTCAGATTTATCAACTGAAAAGTCACCAATATTGTCACAATATTCCTCCAGTAAATGGGTGTTGTAGAAGTTCGAAGAGAGAAGTGTTAGCTATAAGGGAACATCCAGATGCAGTAAAAGAAGCAGATTGAGGGTCCCTAAGGCTAAGGCTATTTTAAAACTAGTCTTAGCCTTAGGGCTCATGCACACGACCGTTGTTGTTTTGCGGTCCGTTTTTCACGGATCCTTTGTTCCGCATCTCAAGTTTTTTTTTCCTCTGATTTAAGTCCTCTTCCGTTCCGTTATTCCACAAAACATATCCTTATGGTTTCTGTATGCAATCCGTTTTTTGTGGATCAGAAACAGAAACAGTAACTTAATAATCACTAAACACATGTGCAATATGGGCTGGGCATGCCATTTCTACAGTATGGATCCGCTAAATACGGATGACATACGTATGTGTTCCGTGTGCGTTCCATATTTTAAGCGGACCCTTTGACTTGAATGGGGCCTTGGACCATGATTTGCGGACAATAATCTGTCATGCCCTACTCTTTTGCGGAGCGGCCATGCGGACAAACAGAAACGGAATGCATACAGAGTAACTTCCGTATTTTCTACAGCCCCATTGAAGTGAATGGTTCCTCATACTGGCCGCACAAAAAACGGAACGGAAGGGGGAAAATAATATGGTCGTGTGCATGAGCAATTAGACTTAGCTTCTCTCAATCTGCTTTTTTTGCTCCTTCCCGTTCACTACAAGTTTGAGACCTGTTTGGGATCCCCGCAGCAGAACGATGCTGCTTCAGTCCAAATCGGCATCTCCGGTCCCTATGTGCACATCAGTGTCGGGCCTGAAGAGCACAACACTACGCGGTATACAGTTCTGCTACTTTGTAACCCTTCTAGCTGTCAGGAACCACACATGAGGCACAACATGCCTCTATTTTATATCTTTCCAGTTGAATAATAATGGCCTATCCTAAAGATATCCTAAAGATATCCTAAAGATAGGCCAGCCATGGCAGAGTGACAGGGGTATGACACCCCACATCCCTTGCCAATGAGCTGTTTTAGAGTAGCTCTGAAATTACACAGCTCCGTCCATTGTGCAGTGGATGGAGCTGATATCCACAGTGTGGCTCACACTGAAGTGAAGGTAGCCAGCTCTGTCCACTACACAATGGAAAGAGATGTGGTTTTCTGCTACTAATTTGCAATCAGGGGAGAACTGCAGTAGAAGAGGAAACTGCAAGTCCTGTTTTATGACAGATGAAGTCACAGCTTCCAGATGGGTTGGGTCGGTTGCTTGATGGCAGGCTAAAGGTGGAGTAAGAGGTTGGTTAAAGACAATGTACCCATTGACTTAACGCCCCCACACATGTTACTTTATTGTTGGAAGAACCTGTGAAGAACAGCAGGTTTGGCCAACAGTCTATTGTGTATGGGGGCTCCTGGGAGAGAAGGGTTGGGAGAAGTGAATATTTTCGGCTAATAATTTTGTTCTCCTTGGAGATAAGCCCCAAAAGAAGTGTCTGGCAGAGGCTTTCTCAGCTCTCAGCACTGAGTCCATGCACACATTTGGCTGAGCCGAACTTGTACATGTGTGGGGGAGCATGGAGGAAGTTATTCGGTCGACAGCCATTGATGTATGGCTGCCCATAGACACTCAATCAGTTTCTGCTCTTGAACAATAGATGGTAAAAGGCTAGTTTCTTACTGGCATTAGAGGCCACCAGCAGGCTATTTCGGCTCTCTGATTCTGACATAGCCAGATGTTACCACATGTCCGTTGCCCCCATTGACTGTAATAGGATCCGGTAGAGATCCAGCCACTTCCCGGCAAATATGCCAGGATTTGGCTGGATAAAAAAACATTTTACTTAGCAGCTGGATCTCAAATGGATCCTACTACAGTCAAAGGGCTTGGCGAGCTCAAAGTAACGTCCGGCTATGTCGGATCCAGAGAGCTCTGGCAGGCTGTTCTCTGCCGGAACAGCCTGTGGGAGGCCGCTAACGTAGATGTCAAAGAAGCCTAAGCCCCAGATAAAAAATTTACTATATGTACCTTGATACATTATGATTTCCTGTAGTCTTCCATGACTTTCATACAGTCCATTATGTTCAACTGGCCCTCCCCTGAGTGTTTAGTAATTACTACAGTTTGTCTAGACATGTACTTCCATATTTCATAAATCACCACTTAGTCTTTCTTCTTGTTGCATTGTATTCAACAATGTCACTAATTGGTAAATTACCATTTGAACATCTTCTTCTTCAAAAAAAGACTCAAGCCTGTTTGATGTTGAGCGAAAGAGAACATTAATATGTCCAGTTGTCTATTATCTTCTTCATCAAAGCAGTTTGGGAAGGTTTGGAGGACTCTCCGAGATAAAACGTCAAACGTCATCCCCCATAGGAAAGTTATTCAGTGCATCAAGAAAACAGACTCTAAAGGGCATTAGCCCATTATATCTCCCTTCTAGCGGAGCTCCATTTGGTTGAATGTAGAGCCAATAGAGTGCGGAGCAGTAGGATCTGGCCGGGGACTTAATGTATAATAATAGGAGAATAATTAGATGATATAATTTCACACACAGATGACAGAATGAGAAGTACAAAGCGTTACAAAAAGTTTTCATGGAAATCAATGAAATGAAACACTTTACAAGGATGAAAGATCATTTTGTATCTAATCTTTGCAACTGTTTGGCTACAGATCAAAAGACATTTTCCTCCACTTCCCCAGTAAATTTCATGTCTTGTGTTGGCGTTATGAATAACACATTAGAAATATGATGTGAGCAAGGGCATAGATGGGCAGTCACGTGCGTTTCCACTCACAAGATATTTAGGGCTTTATACAGCCATAATAAGGAGAGAAAAAAAAACTGAAATGGGTCATAGTCTTCAGAAATTGAATTGAATATGATATTCACCGCTATGAATTCTGTTTTTCTAAGAAATGATTTATTTTCTTCAGCATGTTAACAAATACTGCCTGAGGAACTGTGAAGACACTGATGTTCCTCAGCCTTTGAAAGCTTTGAAAGATGTCTTAGTCAAGAGTAGGACACTGACTATACATATATCAGGTTCCACCATATCTTGTCCAGTGATTGAAGGTAGTCTGGAGCAAGAACCATTCAACACACCCTTAAATTCCGACTAGAGTACCCTAAAACCCACATCTCTGACCCATTTTGATACATAGTTGGTAGACATCCAATATCACACTTGGTAAGCTGTGGTAGCTGGTGGCTTTATTTCCCTGCATAGGTTCCTTAAAACTTCCAAGTGGCTAGCTTTAGGCTACATGGACACGACAGTGAAAAACGGACATGCGGTGAACATTTTTTTTAACAGTCATTACACATCCGTTTTGAGACCAATGATAGTCTATGAGGTTATTCACATGGTAATTTTTTTGACGGTCAGTGAAAAAAGAACATAAAAAAATAGAACATCCTCTATCTTGTCCGGACAACTTGTATTTTGTTCACTTGAATTCCCCCTTGTTCTGGGCATAGGGGTCAATTGGGCGGCCCTAATCAGGACCACCCACTGGACTCCTAAATTTCAATGAATAAAATACAAATTGGCCTGTTTTTTCCCCTACAGATCTATATATCAATCTGCTCGGCATCTCCTGCTCTGTGTCATCAAAAACATAGTACTACGAGTTCAACATAACAGGTTTCCTTTACCCTAGGTACACACCTAAGCGTTTTTCAGCGCATTCAAACGCGCTGTAAAACGCACAACATGTGGAAAGCCATGCTTCCTTATGGGCATGGTTCACATTTGGGCGTTCTACATCGCGTTTGAACGCGCTGAAAAACGCCAAACGCTGTCGCTTCAGCATGAGCTTCTTTTGGGCGTTTTAACGCGCCTATGGACCATGCTGAAATAGGGGAGAATCACTGAATCGCTCGTATGATGCGCGTTTCTTAGTTACGAAAACGCGCATCCAAAAACGCGCTTAAAACGCGCGTCATACGTGCGATTCAGAAACGCTTAGGTGTGTTCCCAGTCTTAGAGGGGGCTCAGCATAGGTCAGCTTTTTTATAATATTGCTGCCCATCTCTATAATCATACCTCCATCCAACAAATGAAGAAGAACAAGTCACAGTGAGCACCATATTTCGGGGGGCCCCTTTTTCTCAGCATTTTTCACCACTTACCGAGAACATCCAATGCTCGTGTGTATGATTTGCAGAATTCTTTCACGTCCCTTTCTCTGCTTCTAGCAGGATTGTCGAACTCGCAGCTTCAGGTCTTTTTGGCTTGTTGGGTTTAATAAAACATTTCCCAGGCTTTTCTTCGCCTACTGAGATTTCGCTTTATGATTATTTATAAGAACTAACACAATTTTAATTTAATGAATTTCACAGTTTCATATTGAGGCAGCACAAAATAAATAGTGTTTTTATGAGTCAGGCAAATTGTGTTACTTGTATGTATGAACCGTTGCCTTCCCCCATGAGACATCTGTGTGCGGCAAAAATCTCAAATAAATCTAAAATAAATTATAGCCTTTGAAGATTCTCTGGAGTCAATCAACTTGGCTGATAAAAGGACCCGAAACAACGTGCCCTAAACAATCCCCAACTATAATAAAACTAAAGTGATTAGCACTGATTGTTGTTCCAAATGGAGTTAGTTGTATTCCAATCAGCTCCAATCCGAGCAACATCTCCTTTCATATATTCAGCCACTACTGACAGTTCAATTTCTGCTTCTAAGAAATCATCCAAAGAAACAAGGGTATATGCTTAATAATTATCAACATTAAAGAGCACCAACACCAATTATTATATCAGCTTTATATGTCTAAGGTGTAATATATTTTATACGGCAACAGTGTCATCTTACTCACCTACAAATAGGCTGGGGTTCCATTTTTCCTGCATGTAGGCTCTGCCAGTGTTCATAAAGATCTTTGGTTCTTACAAAATCCATACAAAGTGGTTAGAGAAATTGAAGACAAGGCTAAGGGGAGAGGAGGGGTAGGAGGGAGAGGAGGGGGATGCAGCTGTTGCTTTTGACCTCACATTTCTTAGTGTTTTTAGTGAAATGGCCTGAAGAGGGAAAGAGGAGTAGCAACTAGCAAGGATAACATGATTGAGTCAGAGCATCCAGCACAGTTCTGACACCAGGAAGAGCACGCCCAATCAACAAACATTGAGACAAATATGTGCATTCACCCTAGATCCGCTGGTTACAAACAACATACCTGGAATCTCTACATTGTATACACATCTACAGCTGACTAACGAGGGCCAGGGATTTTGCTTTAATGCACACTTCCTACACACATTCGATAGGTGTTAGCTGAACACCTGAATGTGATCTGAATGGAGTGAGGGGAGCAGCACCTCTGGGGTCAGGCTTATCTGACTTGACAACAAATGGATAAAATCCGTGATTAAATCCAACAGCCTGAACCTTATATCTCCCTGGCATATACCACTGGCATTAATGTAATAGTCTATGGCCAGCTTTAGTCTAATTATAGGAAGTTTGAAAAAAGACAGGGTTCCGGAAGATCTCTTAGGATGCGACCGCGTGGTCAGGTTTCTTGATGCAGTTTTGGAAGCCAAAACCAGGAGTGAATTAAAAAAAGAGGTGGAGGGGTGTCCGTCCTTTACACTTTCTCTCCTTTTATAAAGCACTCCTGTGTTCGTACCATCAGTGTTCGAATCCACCATGAAGCGTGAACATCAGAAGGGAAGTCTGTGCTGTGTTTAGCCTTTGGCCAGTAAGGCATGGGGTGCATTTCTTCTGCATTGTTGAGTCACTTTCCTTGGCCTTCAGATGAAGATCAGATGTCAGTAGAAACTGAACAGGTCTAGGTGATAGGTATTAGGGTTGAATATGATCCAGGATGTCTCTGTCTATGGTTTCCATGATGGACAGAGGGACTGATTCTGCTTTATATACCCTCCTGTCCCAGCCAATGACACATTGTACTTCTAATGATCTAGAACCCATGAAAACAGTCTTAATGTTCCCTTTTAACCGCTTCAGCCCCCCTAGCTTAAACACCCTTAATGACCAGGCCACTTTTTACAATTCTGCACTACACTACTTTCACCGTTTATTGCTCCGTCATGCAACTTACCACCCAAATGAATTTTACCTCCTTTTCTTCTCACTAATAGAGCTTTCATTTGGTGGTATTTCATTGTTGCTGACATTTTAACTTTTTTTGCCATTAATACAAATTTAACGATATTTTTGCAAAAAAATGACATTTTTCACTTTCTGTTGTAAAATTTTTAAAAAAAAACTACATTTCTATATAAATTTTTCTCTAAATTTATTGTTCTACATGTCTTTGATAAAAAAAAGTCCAATAAGTGTATATTTATTGGTTTGGGTAAAAGTTTTAGCGTTTACAAACTATGGTGCAAAAAAGTGAATTTCTGCATTTTGAAGCAGCTCTGACTTTCTGAGCACCTGTCCTGTTTCTTCAGGTGCTAGAATGTCAGGAAAGTATAAATACCCCCCAAATCACACCATTTTAGAAAGAAGACACCCCAAAGTATTCGCGGAGGGGCATGGTGAGTTCATGTATCATTTCATTTTTTTTCACAAGTTAGCGGAAAATGACACTTTCTGAGAAAAAAAAAAAAAAAAAAAAAGTGTCCATTTCTGCTAACTTCTGGCAAAAAAAAAAAGAACTCTCAGACGGACTCACTATGCCCTTCAGTGAATACCTTGGCGTGTCTACTTTCCAAAAAGGGGTCATTTGTGGGGTGTGTTTACTGTTCTGGCATGTTGGGCGGGGCTAAATTGTGAGCCGCCATGTAGAACCTAAAGGTACTCGTTGGAATTTGGGCCCCTTTGCGCACCCAGGCTGCAAAAAAGTGTCACTCATGTGGTATCGCCGTACTCAGGAGAAGTAGGGCAATGTGTTTTGGGGTGTATTTATACATATACCCATGTTGGGTGAGAGAAATATCTCTGTAAACTGACAACTTTGTATAACATTTTTTAAAAGTTGTCGTTTACAGAGATATTTCTCACACACAGTATGGGTATATATAAAAATACACCCCAAAGCACATTGCCCTACTTCTCCTGAGTACGGCGATACCACATGTGTGACACTTTTTGCAGCCTGGGTGCAAAGGCCCTAAAACCAATGAGTACCTTTAGGATTTCACAGGGCATTTTTACGCATTTGGATTCCAGACTTCTTCTCACGCTTTAGGGGCCCCTAAAATGCCAGGACAGTATAAATACCCCACATGTGACCCCATTTTGGAAAGAAGACACCCCAAGGTATTCCGTGAGGGGTATGGTGAGTTCATGTAAAATTTTATTTTTGTCACAAGTTAGTGGAATATGAGACTTTGTAAAAACAAAAAAAAAAAAATATATCAATTTCCGCTAACTTGTGCCAAAAATAAAAATTCTGTGAACTCGCCATGCCCTCACGGGATACCTGGGTGTCTTCTTTCACAATGGAGTCACTTGTGCGGTATTTATACTGCCCTGGCATTTAGGGCCCCTAAAGCGTGAGAATCCAAATGCGTAAAAATGGCCTGTGAAATCCTAAAGGTACTCATTGGTTTTAGGGCCTCTACGCATCTTGGCTGCAAAAGTGTCACTCATGTGGTATCGCTGAACTCAGGAGAAGTGGCAATGTGTTTGGGGTGTATTTTACATATACCCATGCTGCGTTGAGAAATATTGCTGTAAACGACAACTTTTACATTTTTTATTCAAAGTTGTCAATTTACAGAGATATTTCTCACACAAAGTATGGGTATATGTAAAAATACACCCCAAAACACATTGCCCTACTTCTCCTGAGTACGGCGATACCACATGAGTGACACTTTTTGCAGCCAAGATGCAAAGGGGCCCTAAAACCAATGAGTACCTTTAGGAGGGCATTTTTACGCATTTTTCTTCTCACGCTTTAGGGCCCCTAAAATGCCAGGGCAGTATAAATACCCCACATGTGACCCCATTTTGGAAAGAAGACACCCCAAGGTATTCTGTGAGGGGCATGGCGAGTACATAGAAGATTTTTTTTTTGGCACAAGTTAGCGGAAATTGATTTTTTATTGTTTTTTCTCATAAAGTCTACCTCTCTGCTAACTTTTGACAAAAAGTAAAATTTTTCATGCCCCTGCTGGGTGAGAGAAATATCTCTGTAAATTGACAACTTTGAATAAAAAAATTTAAAAAGTTGTCGTTTACAGCGATATTTCTCACCCAACATGGGTAGATGTAAAAATACACCCCAAAACACATTGCCCTACTTCTCCTGAGTTTGGCGATACCACATGAGTGACACTTTTTTGCAGCCAAGATGCGCAAAGGGGCCCTAAAACCAATGAGTACCTTTAGGATTTCACAGGGCATTTTTACGCATTTGGATTCTCACACTTTAGCACCCCTAAAATGCCAGGGCAGTATAAATACCCCACATGTGACCCCATTGTGGAAAGAAGACACCCCAAGGTAATCCGTGAGGGGTATGGCGAGTTCACAGGAAAAAAAAAATTTGGCACAAGTTAGCGGAAATTTATTTATTTATTTTTTTTTTTTTTACAGTCTCATATTCCACTAACTTGTGACAAAAAATAAAATTTTGCATGAACTCACCATACCCCTCACGGAATACCTTGGGGAGTCTTCTTTCTAAAATGGGGTCACATGTGGGGTTTTTGTACTGCCCTGGCATTTGAGGGTCTCCGCAATCATTACACGTATGGCCAGCATTAGGAGTTTCTGCGATTCTCCATATATCGAGCAGACGGGTAATGAGATTTTCTTTCCCGTTCAGCCTCTGGGCTGAAAAGAAAAAAAAATGAACGGCACAGATTTTTTCATTCGCATCAATCAATGTGGATGAAAAAATCTCTGCCCAAAAATGTGCAAAAAAAAACAAAACGGCACAGATTTCCTCATTCGCATCGATCAATGTGGATGAATAAATCTCTGCCAAAAAATGTGCAAAAAAAAAAGTAGTAAGGCTCCATTCACACGTCCGCAAAAATTCTGCGGAATAGATGCGGACCCATTCAGTGTGAATGGGGCTGGCGGTGATGCGGAGAGCACACTATGCGCTCGCCGCATCAGCATTTGCGGAGCTGCGGCCGCAAACTTCCGGGTTTCGGCCCCCAAGCATCCGGCCACAGCTCCGCAAAAGATAGAGCATGTCCTATTCTTGTCCGCAATTGCGGACAAGAAAAGGCATTTTCTATATAGTTCTGGCAATGTGCGGATCCGCAAAATGCGGAAAGAACATTGCTGGTGTCAGTGTTTTGCGGATCCGTGGATCCATGGATCCGCAAAACACATACGGACGTCTGAATGAGTCTTACAGGGGGGTAATTAGTGTCAGGGGGGTGACAGGGGGGTGACATGGGGTGATCGGGGTTAATCAGGGGTTAATCAGTGACGGGGTGGGGGTGGGGTGGATGGGTGGGGGGTCTGTGTGGTGTTTTGGTGCACTTACAAAAGTTTCTTTCGTGGTCCCAAGCAAAAGGGACCACCAAAGGAACGATCAGCAAGCATATCAGACGCTGTTAACAAAACAGCGTCTGATATGCCATTTTTTTAACTTCTACAGCCTGCCAGCGCACGATCAGCGCTGGCAGGCTGTAGCTTACCTTCTCCTCGACGTGATCCTGTGAACGCACGACGCGCGCTGCTCACAGGAAATCTCGCCTCTCGCGAGATGACGCGCGGGCGCGTCAAAGAGGAACAGACCGACCGCCCGCAGGACGCAATCCTGCGTGAGGCGGTCGGCAAGAAGTTAAGCAGAATTATCCAACAAAAATTTTGACTGCACGACTTTGCTGCAGCACATGGCATTTATTATGTAGAGAAAGTGAATACAAGACACTTACTAATGCATTGTGATTCTCCATATTGCTTCCTTTGCTGGCTTGATTCATTATACCATCACATTTTACACTGTTCATATACAAGGGTTTCGGCTACCACTGCAGCACAGATACGAGATGGCCGAGACGGGAGCTGCTGTGCATGCGTGCCTATGTGCGCTGGCGCTCCTATTGTCCCGCAGAGGCCAGAAACTTTTCCTATAGTGTACAAGCATGGCCACAGATGCTGGATTACAGGCTGGTTGTAAACCCTGGAAACGAGCAGTGTACAATGTGATGGAAAAATTAATCAAGCCAGTAAAGGAGGCAATACATTAGTAAGTGCCTTGTATTAACTTTCTCTACATGATAAATTCCATTTGCTGAAGTGACACAACCCCTTTTGATATCATTTTGATAACCTAAACAAAAATTTCAAGGTTTAAAATGAAAAATTATTTACAAGATAGGGTGGGTTCACACTAGCGTCATGGTTTCCGTTACGGCCTTCCGTTATAACGTGGTTATAACAGAACATAACGGAATCCATAAGACGGAAGGACCGATCCATTCTTTTGCCCATAGACTTCTATTATGACGGAATGCAAAACGGAAGCCTTTAAAAGGAATTTCGTCTCTTAAGAGGCATTTCGTCTCTTAAGAGGCATGCACCCAAATTCAACATGTCTTACTCCAATGAACCTCTTACTGAGGGCTCATATACACGATCATATGTATTTTGCGGTCTGAAAAACACGGATCCGTGGATGACATCCGTGTTGCCTCCCTTTATTGTTTGCCGATCCATTGTAACAATCCCTACTCTTGTCTGCAAAATGGACAAGAATAGGACAAGTAGACATATGGAAACGGAATGCACGTGAAGTAATTTCCATTCTTTTTTTTTTGCAGACCTATTGAAATAAGGGTCTCGCATACAGACCTGTAAAAAAACTGAATAAAAACGGAAAAAAATAAATAATACTTTTGTGTGCATGAGTCCTAATATTGGTGCATGAAACGTTAGTCTTTAGTAAGTGTGCCCTATCTCGATGGCAATATTTATTTGTTCTAGTTAGTGTTGAGCGAATTGAAGTTAACAAAGTGGAATTTGTTTCGAATTTCAGGGAAAATATCATTTACCAGGAATCCGAATTTTCTTGTGATAAGAAATCAATTTTTCTATTTTTTTGAAATGGCGGTAAAAAAATATACATACTCACCTCATCCATTCGATCAAGCAGAGGGGTGCGGCGCAATTGCCATTCCCCGTAATTGGGCCCGCTACATACAATGGGATGCGATTCGTGAAGAAGGGACAATGGGCTTCATAACGAATCCGAATTTCTTGTCGAAGTTTAGTGAAACAGCCGAATCAAATTTTTGAAAACTTCACTCATCACTAGTTCTAGTATATACCAAATTTGTCGAGTAATGCGGTACTTATAGGGTAATATGGTATGTATGGGCAATGGCATATTATAATAGGGCATTATGGGAGGCTGCCTGGGGCTCAAGGCTCCTGGGGGCCCATGACTGCTGTAACGTGAATTTAAAAGATTTGAGAATGAATAAGCTTACACAGGCTGTGAATGAATATATTTACTATGTGTGATTAAATATACGATAACACAAACAAATCACATACAGAATCATAAAACGTAAATAAACATCACTATTGCAACATGCAATATGGGGTGGCACTAAAGTCATCATGTCATACACACATGGACGACACCCAGGGGTGTAAAAGAAATCAATACTCACATCCTATCTAGAATGAAGTCTTCAATGGAGGGCCCTGATTGAATGTGTCTTACAGATTTTAAATTTTTAGCCCCTCCTCCAGTGTACAGCATGCATGTCTCTGAGATCATTCAGGAATGTGTTCTTATCAGCACAACGGGGGGTGGGTACTATCTTACTATCTCTAACCCACTATATTACAAGGAAAACAGAATTAAAGGAGAAAGAACCAATCAGTACTTAAAAATACCCTTTTATTACAGCTGCCCAAAACGCCCATCAATGTTCCTGAGCCCCGCATTTAAATTCTATTGCAGGGTGTGGGAGTCAATGGCTCCCGTCCCATCTGTTGATCCTCATAGACATCAGACCACTAGTATCGAAGCCTATGAGGCATGAGAGTGGTAGAAGCAGTCACATCATCATGATCACCTGCCCTGGGATATAGGCAAAGGAGGCCACAGGCACTACTGACAGCACATAACTACTTGGAGTATTACAGGGACATTATAACTACTGGGAGAACTATAGGGGACTTATAACTGCCGGAGCACCATAGGGGGCCTTATTACTATTATGGCCAATATAGAAGGGCTTTATTACTATTGGGGGGCACTTTGGGGCACTATCACTAATGGGGGCAAAAAGGGGACATATTTAGGACTGGAGTCACAGTGGGGTATTATTATTAGTCAGCACAATGTGGATGGTATTAGTGCTAATAATGGCACTCCTGTATCTGTTTGGCACTATTACCTCTGCAGTATATTATTTGGGGACAGTGGGGAGCATAGCGGACACAGTATTGGGGTAGCAGCAGGATACAGAGGCAGACTGACCATAGACCTTGGCTGCTAGCAAGGTACATAACAAACTGATGCTTTCTGCAATAGTTAATGCTAGGAGCATCAGGTAGTTATGAACCTGGCCAGCAAACGCAGGTGCCCTCCTGAATTCAACTGTTCACTGTCTTCAGCATGGTGAGTCGGTATTCCGTTTTGCTAGTTTTGTGTTGCACTACAGTACTGCTGGCCTCACCTACTTCTGTTGTCCCTGACTACTTTTGACTTGTGTTGCCCCGTTTTCTATCAATTTGGACTTGCCTACAACATGGGGCCCCTTTTCGTTTTTTTTTTTTCCACGGCCATTTTAAGTTTCCAATCCATCCCTGGTAGTAGAGAAGATGAGGGAAGAGAACATTTAGTAGGCTAAACAATCATGGGGAAGACTGCTGTCTTGACAGTTGTCCAGAAGACAGTTATTGACATCCTTCACAAGGAGAGGAAGCCACAAAAGGTCAAAGAAAGAAACAAAGAAGCTGGCTGTTCAAAAAGTGCTGTATCCAAATATATTGCGTTAAAGGAAAGTTGAGCAGAAGGAAAAAGTGTGGTAGAAAAAAGGTACACAAACCACAAGAATAATCACAGCCTTGAAATAACTGACAAGACATTTGGAGGAGATTCAAAAAATGTGGACTGTGGCTGGAGTCAGTGCTTCGAAAGCCACCACACAGAGACATATCCAGGACATGGGCTACAAATGTCACATTCCTTGTGCCAAGCCACTCATGACCCAGAGACAACGCCAGAAGTGTCCAATCTAGGTGAAAAAGGACTGGACTGTTGCTTAGGGTCCAAAGTCCTGTATTTATTTGAAAGTAAATTGTGCATTTAATTTGGAATTTCACTTCATGAATACAGAAAAAAAAATTTCAATGATATTCTACTCTATTGAGATGCACCTGCATACAGGGTAATGTAGTAAATGTAGGGTATTATGGTATTTATGGATTCGTGTGGTATTTGAGGTGCAATAATGTTGGGATTTTCGAATGGGCTTGAAAATATAAACTGGTAGCTGAAGGTCCTAGGTTCTGTCGTGATGAATAGAAACATTAGGAAGTGCACCTTACCGCTATATAGAATCTCAGATAAAGGAGCTCGGAGTAAAAGACACACACAAAAAAAAAAAAAACTGAAAAGAAAAATGACCAGAGAATTGATTGACCCATCATGAACTCTCCTAATGGGAAAACATTAGTCCGACATTTATAAAGGAGATGCCTTGGCCACAGTCACAGAGACACTTAAACAGAAAGAAGCAAAAGCACACACATATCCACCAAGAAAACACACAAACATAGAAAACAAAACACACAGATTTAAAAACCCAAACACAGTAGACATCTACAAACAAGCCACAGATACACAATGACAAAATAAAGCATAGATAAACATATACACAGACAGAATAATACACACAGAGCAAAGTATAAATATACACAGGCTCATACACACTGGAACAACACAGGTATACTCACACATATACAATATAAACATAAATGTCAATACATTAAAAATAAAAGACACACATAACCGCAACACAAAGACACAAATATATAGAGATAGCAACACGCCCATTGACATACGTACAAATACCCATACTGTAGACACAAACAGAAGACACACACAGATACAAAGAAATGCACATACACAGACACACACACACACAGGCATACATATGGGTAGGGGATAAATGTAATGGGAAAACTGCTGTAAGACACTAAAAAACAAAACAAACACACTCTCACAAACACAGAAATACATTCATAAAAACCACACAAATATGAGAAAATGCATAAACACACAGGGGCAAAAACACAGATATAGTACCCATACTTAATACACATATAAACACACTTATACAGTACATACAAACATACCGATATACATACACACCATCCCAGATGTAAAAACACATGCACTCATAAGCACACACAAATACAGAAATACTGTGCACGTAGACACACTTCCACCCCTTTTCAAGGTCCTGAACAGGATTGAGTTCATGATGCCCCCCCCCCACCCACCCACCCACCCACCCACCCACCCATTTTATGGCCATACAATTTAGATATTGACAGTCAAATGATCCCTAGACCACGAGCTATCCCTCACAACTCCCCCATACTCATGCACTCTTAACTTAAAGCCACACTACAAAACACCATGGGGCAGATTATACTATTCCTGACGTTTCCTACACCAGTGTTACCAAGAAGCCCACTGGAGTCAGGCGTACACCTCTTTCTGAAGTCCATACAACTAAATGCAAATCGTTGCCTGCTATGAGTTACGCCAAACTGTGTTCTGCTACCAGGATCAGAAATTCTTTCTCCTACCCGCACCAGAACCATACAAGTCACTATAAGGCGGCCTGCACACTCTGCAGATTTGTAAGTAGAAATGCATTTTCAAATGGGGTACCCCCCTCTTCATCAGGTGTGCTGGTCTTTTATCTGAGCACCCCACTTGATCCTGATTCTATCTGTTGTCAGTGCCCCCCAGTGATCAGGGCAGGGAAGGAGGATGTGGTGTGGAAAAACAAAAACAAAAAAAAAACCTCTCTCTGGCGTTGTCCCCCTGCACGTACCCTTGGGTGCCTAAAAGTACAGCCCTGGTCCTGAATGTTCCCCGTGAACTTTCACCACAATGTCCTCCATCAGACTGCACAGGACTGTAATTAGCTAAGTAATAGCTATGGCCTTGGGCTCGCAATGTATCAGCAGCATGGCTTCCTCTATCCGGAAAACTGCTGACTTGAAATTACGGACAGGACTTGCTTTTAATTTCACTGATTCCAGATTTACCGTGTTATATGGTCAATTTGAAACTTTCAACAATTTCATTAGTTTCTCGGTGAGGAGCACAAGGGAACATTTTGTGGCCAAGGAACAGGTCACTGAGGATCTGAGGGTGAGAGGTGATATTTTGTTTTTCTACAGGGGAACAGAAAAGACAATCTACAACCTCGTTCCCCGCAAGACGCCCGGCTGCAATAAGTTAAACAATAGCCAAGGCTCTGGGCTTGAAATCCATCAGCGGAAGAGCAAAGTCTTTCCGGAGAACTGCTCAGTGGAAAATAGGGAGAATGGAGGACTACGGCCAATTTCAAAATGTGAGCAATTGAATTTGTTACTTAGTCGGAGACACTGTAAACGTTCAGTAGTCAGAATGAGAGATGAATGGATGAAGAACCGGGCTGCTGTCCGTGGTCCTGAAATCCCCTGCAGAGATTTGGCAAACACCTTCCTCTAAATATACCAAACTTTAATAAGGTAAGCAGCAGCACAGCCCTGGGCCACCAATGTATCAGCAGCGGCACGGCCAATGCTGTCCAGAAAACTGATGACTGGAAAATAATGGTAATGGAAGCGTTCACTCGGCTGCCTCTGAGCTCGATTTATACATCCACACTTACAGAAAAAAATCTTTTATCAGACCATACCCCTGAACACATCACTGGATGGGATTATTATAGCAAATGTGTTCCCTTTGAACATCAAAATATCTGAAATGTCCACCAAAGGAACGCAAGCTTTGCTGTGTAGTCTGAGGAAGATCAGATGAGTCATTTCAGTGTCATTAGAGTTGGGGTCTTCAGAGGAATCATATTATTGCTATGGGTTAAAGTCAGTAGAGCCATCTATTATTTCTAGGCTGTCTATAAGGCTGATATGGCCGATCTGTGGGTGACACTGTTATGGAGGATCTGTGGATGACACTGTTATGGAGGGGATCTGTGGATGGCACTGTTATGGGGGATCTGTGGATGACACTGTTATGGAGGGGATCTGTAAATGACACAATGTTATGGGGGATCTGTAGATGACACAATGTTATGGGGGATCTGAGGATGACACACTGTTATGGGGGATCTGTGGATGACACTGTTATGGGGGGGATCATTGGATGGCACTGTTATGGGGGCACTGTGGATGACACTGTTATGGGGGCACTGTGGAGGTCACTGTTATGGGGGCACTGTAGATGGCACTGTTATGGGGGATCTATGGAGGGCACACTGTTATGGAGGATCTGTGGATGACCCACTGTTATGTGGGATCTGTGGATGATACTGTTATGGGGGATCTGTGAATGACACTGTTATGGGGGATCTGTGGATGACACTGTTATGGGGGATCTGTGGATTGCACTATTATGGGGGATCTGTGAATGACACTGTTATGGGGGATCTGTGGATGGCACTGTTATGGGGGATCAGTGAATGACATTGTTATGGGGGATTTGTGGATGTCATTGCTATTGGAGATCTGTGGATGACACTGTTATTGGGGGGGGGGGTCTGATGACACATTAAGCTCTTGGGTCTTATAATAGAAATTATTTTATTTATTTATTTATTATTAAGGGAACCACATTCTCTCATGGAAAACCACAAAGTTACAAAGGACAAATCTGCCATGGATCCCCTAAAAGGTATTCATTAGGTAAGACGGGGGTCATTATACACAGAAGGGCACACTTCACCCCTTACTGAATGTGCACTGCTTTGCTCCTTTCGATTTTGAGGAAAAGAAAATGTAAATCCACAGAGATTCCTCACGGGGAGTCAGCTTCAATTGCTTGATAGATGGAGGTGTTCATGTAATTTCCACCAAGGCCTGACACCCGCTATCATACACAGATCTGAGAAGCAAACAGCTTTTTAATGTCATTTATTTGTATTGGGGGCAATTGTCTGTCACCTGCTGCGCAATGTGCTGTGAAAGGAGCGTTAATGGGGCCGAGGCTTCATTACCAGGAGCTGGATCTGGATTCACACTATATCAGAGCATTGTGCTCCCTGCTACACTGCAGAGTACATCTGTCTGAAATAACGAAAAAAAAGAGAACCTTAACATCACCGGTCAAGTGGTTAGAAAAGATATTCAGCCAGTACAATGTCCATGTCAGGGACCGGAAGATGGAGGGATGGAAGCCAACCTGTAGCAATGGAGCGGTGGGGAGCAGGTCAATATAAATCTTTTAGGAGGCCATGCAGGCTAGGACTTTCTCTTAAAACGTAATATTCCTGGAAAACACCTTCAAGGACTGAATTATTTTTGGCCACCAGGACCAACATGTATTTTTCATATTTTCATTGACAGATGTATCAATTTTTCCCCCCAACATCGTAGCTTGGGGTGTGAATGGGGGGTGTTTTTGCATGACCAGTTGTAGTTTTTTTTTTTGGCTCCTTGGTGCAAAAAAGACCTGGGGCCCCTTTGTCAAAGCCTAGGCTGCCATTGAAATTCATTGGTGCCTTGCATAGTATTATATCCTGACAGCGGTAACCCACTCTCTCAGAAAACTGCCTTAGATGTTGCAGGCACTATTGACAGTGGCTTCTAAGGGGTGATATGGCCAGGCTAAGAGGCAGCTGCAGCAGGATGTTGGCTGTATATTACAGTTGCCACCTTCTGCTAATGGTGCACCCACATCTCCAGTTCCATGCATTGGATGCATTATTAGATACCATTGTGACGAGAACACTGATGTCATGATAAGTCAATTTGCAGGAATGGCTGGGTTAATATACCCCACTGGCATCTAGTATGCTAACATATGGATTGTAGACAAGAAAATAATGAAAATTATCTAAGCCTGTGTTCCCATTCTGACTTGTGCTGCGAGTGAATGGGGCAAAGCTGCAAATCCCCACACAGCTTTGGTGTGAAGGTGTATGATCGATCGGGGTGCCAGGATTAGGGATCTCATCAATCTGATATTAGTCACTCGTCCTAAACTTGGACAATCAATAGTCGGGTAAGCTTAGTGTGCAATGATGTACAATGCTGACCTTGAGACAGGTGACCCTTGTGGCCACATTGTTCAATACACCTCCACACTGTAGCTGACTGTGCTGGGCGTTGTATATGTGCCCCCATTAAATAGTGGCAGTAGTCAAAAATGAGCAGTGGATTTTATGTTCTGCCCCCCATTTATGGTGCTTATTTCATTAGGGGCCTCTAATCGCTGAACCTTTGGGCAGTGCCTAATGATCAGTTTTAGGGTATGTACTTCACAGGAAGGTGGCCCTAAGAGCAATACTTAACATTTAATAGTACATAGGTTAAAATATAGCCCATAAGATTGATGATATAAACCAGGCATGGCCAACCGGCGGCTCTCCAGCTGTTGTATAACTACAACTTCCACCATGCCCTGCTGTAGGCTGCTAGCTGTAGGCAGCCTGGGCATGTTGGGAATTGTAGTTTTGCTATAGCTGAAGAGCCTCAGGTTGGCCATCCCTGATAAAAACAATAGCAACAAAAGTGCAGTGAAAACCAGTGCGCAAAAAAAGCCGGGTGTCTTTCCCTATTTGCGCCTACTTGACCTGAGCATTCTTTGTGCCCAGTTAGTAGAGCACTCACCATGATAAGTGTGACACTTCTGAGCCATCCCTCATATCTAACTAGGGCTTCCTGCTGTACCCTGTAATGACACAGTCTCCCGGCTCTGTACAGAGGTCAATCGGGATGGGCTGCAGGAGATTCCCAGATAAACAGAAATGTCCCAAACCAAATCATCAGAGGACTGATATACAAAGGGTCCAGATATAGTTATTACCCAAACCTATCAACTTGCCCTACATCGGCTTATTGGTGCTAAATGCCAGCGAGGACCTAAGCAGGGGCGCCTATGGCACTAACCTGCCTGGGCGTCCCACGTGGAGTTATAAACTTTACCGGGCACCCGAACAGCCGACCCACAAGATACACGTCACATAGGTTCAAAGATCCATATCAAGGTGAGTCTGATGCAGGGACACGCCAACGTTTAATCCACTATAGTTGACTGTCATAAAAAGAGTAATTTGCAATGGGGGGTATTTACTGGTTGAGGGTTGGTAAGTAGAGACCGGTGGATAAACCTGGAGTTGGACCACTTATAACTAAAATCTATCCGCTTTATTTCTTAATTTATCGGTTTGCCTCCAAATAGACTACCAAGTATTTTACACACCTCAGAAATACCTGTTACTTTTTCTTCCTATGAGACTGAATGCTTACCTATACGAAGCCCCAAAGCGCTTTATCTACGGAATTGCAAAGTAATGCTGTTGCGGTCTTGGTAGCGCTCCATGCACATCCACGTGGAATGCCCAGGCTATGTTTTAACCTATGTACTATTAAAAGTTAAGTATTACTCTTAGGGCCACCTTTCCATTGTGAATCTAGATTGATTGCCCAATTTTTGCTACCATTATAACCATAAGTGACTTTGGTTGTGTTATTGCATGTACTTCACAAGCGAAATTTTTTTATCTGCTTTATGTATATTCTGGTGCGTGTTAATGTCGGTGGTGATTTTCTGCCTTGTTCCATACGGAGCTTTTATTATATCTTACTGGCAAGGAGAAATGTACTTACTCCTGATGAAGGGGAGATTCCCCAAAACGCGTTGAGCCAGATTACTAATAAAGGTGAAAGACTGGAAGTTTGTGAGTCCGGCTGATGTCCTTCACTGAGATTCTACAGGCGATCCTGGCCGGGGGGGGGGGTGATGTCTCAGGTGTCTTGAGTTTATCCTAGAGACAGCCCCCTTATGAAGTAAGTTCTTACTGGATTACTTACTAATTGATTTTATGTCCTCTTTTTTCCCCATGTGGGATTATTTTACTCTCTGAAATTAACGCATAACCAAGTGGTGCAATTATTACAGAAGCCACGTCCTACAAGATTTTTTGTTTGTAAATTATAACTTATTGATTGTCTGATCTGGCGCTCTCTTGAAAATACTCTTCCTTTTCTCTTGTTCCTCTTCTGTGTAGGCTGAGTCGATCTCAGCTTTACCATCTGTCCACCACTTATGACTATTTGACTGTCTCCAGGCCGAGACATCAAGAGAGCCGTCCTCTCGGACATAATATACACTACCACTACTATATGTACGGATTTTTCCTTATCACTAGTTTTTAACACTCTGTCAGCGCCCGTTTTATCATGTTCTTTGAGGGATTTAATATCCCCAAGTAACCTGATTAACTTCCTCTTTTTTTTTGTTTACTCTTCTCCACGTGGCAAGGAGAAAACGAGACCAGGTAAGGAATTTCTCTCTCTATGAAGAGACTTCTGCGTATGGCGGACGGTCTCAGCATTTATTCATGACACAACTGGACGCTGTGGCGCTGATATTTGCATCTTTGGCTGTGAGTTTTTTTTAAAAGTTAACACTTTATGTCACTTAAAAACCTGGACTGAAAGGTTTAATCCCCGTAAGGGGGCAAAGAGCGACAAATAAACACGCAGTCAACCTGGTGTGAAGCCTGATTGCTGCATAAAGTACAAATTTTCTTTTCGATACAAGAAAAGAAAAAAAATGCTTAAAAATTACTCAGGTTTAGCTCCTGGTTCATTAACAGAAAGGAAAAATAGAAGCCGGGGGCTGGCACACCCGATTGTAGTCAGGGGGCACTGGGGGTGCTGTAGGAGACTCCCTTTAAGGCTGGGAACACACCTAGGCGTTTCTGAATCGCGCGTATGACGCGCGTTTTTGGATGCACGTTTTGCAATTAAGAAACGCGCATCATTCGCGCGATTCCGTGATTCACCACTATTTTAGCATGGCCCATAGGCGTGTTAAAACGCCCCAAAGAAGCTCATGCTGAAGCGACAGCGTTTGGCGTTTTTCAGCACGTTCAAACGCGCAGTAAAACGCCCAAATGTGAACCATGCCCATAGGGAAGCATGGCTTTTCACATGTTGTGCGTTTTACAGCGCGTTTGAACGCGCTGTAAAACACTTAGGTGTGTACCTAGGGTAAGAGCTGTTAACTGGGGAGGGGCTCCCTCCATTATCGGATCGCCCAATCCTCCCTCCTCCTTGTGATGCAATTGTGCAATGCTGAGTCGATGTCCACAAGATAGATGTCAAAGGGTAGGGCTGAACTCACAACACACTGGGATCTCAGCTTCAAATCCCTAATGAGGACAAAAAATACTTAAAAAAATAAAATTGTAAAAAAATCAAATCCCTCCCTTTACCCATTCAATACATAATAATATAGGCAACAAAATAAATATAATTGGTATTAACATCCAACAGGCAAAGTATTAACCCTTAAAGGATAACTGTCATATTATTATTTTTTGCTAAAGTGTTGAGCAAGTGATAGGTAACATTTTTTGTTGTATTTAAGAAAACCAAAAACATTTTTAAAAAGACTTTTCTTTTAATTAGAACGCCTCATTTTTTCAACTATGCAAGCTGACACTATAATGAATTATTAAAATGGGTTCTCTGTTTTGTGTTGGTCATTTTAATCTACATTTTGTATAGTTTTGTGTAAATGGGGCGACTATGGCGATGGTTTTGTTTGCCATGGACGTTATTTTTCTTCCTTTTCTTTAATTGTATTTCATTATATTTTGAACTTATTCTTTTATATGTTGACATCTTTTTTTGTATTTGCACTTCTCCATCCAGTTGGTTAAATATTAAGTTGTACATTATTAATATAAATGGTATTTAATGTGAAGGATTCATTACACACTTTACTGACATCATCTCAGCTATATTAATACACACGGGGGCAGAAGTTCTGTATGGGTGCGTCAAGGCCTGGTATTTTTGAAGGTTTCCATATATGAGCAGGCAGAATAAGATACACGTAAATGGCAGGCCTATATCTATGTTATACATGACAGACAGGGACAGACATGAATGCAGATGTACGAAACTGACAAGACGACAAGAGAGAGACCCAGAGGCCTGAGAATCTTCAGGACATTCACATTGAACATTCATGGACAATATACTGATGAACATTACTATATTATTCCTGTAATCAATTAACTTTTATGAGGATTGAAATGGATGGACAGATAGATAGATGATAGATAGATAGATAGATAGATAGATAGATAGATAGATAGATAGATAGATAGAGTTTATCGTCGAGCCTTTTCTTCGCTTTACTGCTGTGCTGCTCACATTATTTGTACTAGATAGATAGATAGATAGATAGATAGATAGATAGATAGATAGGAGATAGATAGATAGATAGATAGATAGAGAGAGAGAGAGAGAGAGAGAGAGATAGATAGATAGATAGATAGATAGATAGATAGATAGATAGATAGAGTTTATCGTCGAGCCTTTTCTTCGCTTTACTGCTGTGCTGCTCACATTATTTGTACTAGATAGATAGATAGATAGATAGATAGATAGATAGATAGATAGGAGATAGATAGATAGATAGATAGATAGATAGATAGGAGTCTAAATTTGCTTTCCGAAATATAGCTTTCCTTAAGTCCAAAGCCAGCACAACACAAAGGGTTACTATCTTGCTCCTCTTATCTAGGGCAAAATATAAATCATTAGTAAATAAGACTAATAACCCCCCTATAAAGGAGGACACACCCACTAGGCAGATGTATTTGTGCTGCCTTTGGACTCAAGGAAAGATAAACTTCGGTAAATTTAGGCTTTCCTTATCGTCCTTCAAGCATCACAACACAAAAGGGATCTGAAAGCAGTATTAAACAAGGGGGAAGTCGAAATTGAGGCCTTAATAATCACTTGTCTGTCAAAGGCTAAATCGCCAGCACCAGATACAGATACATCCAACTTATATTGATTTGTAAAGATGCATTAAGAAGAGCAGGTAGCTGCCCGGCAGATTTGATCCAATACCTTTTTTTCCCACCTTTTCTCTGCCCAAGCAACTAAGGCTACTTTCCCACTGGCGTTTTGGATTCCGTTTGTGAGATCCGTTCCGGGCTCTCAGTGGCGGTCCAAAACGGATCAGTTTTGCCCTAATGCATTCTGAATGGTGAAGGATCCGCTCAGAATGCATCAGTTTGGCTCTGTTCCGCCTCCATTCCGCTCTGGAGGCTGCCTGCAGCGTTTTGGTGTCAGTCTGACAAAACTGAGCCAAACGGATCCGTCCTGGCACACAATGTAAGTCAATGGGGACATATCTGTTTTCTCTGACACAATCTGGCACAATAGAAAACGGAACCGTCTCCCATTGACTTTCAATAGTGTTCAAGATGGATCTGTTTTGGCTATGTTAAAGATAATCTAAATGAATCTGGTCTGAACGGATGCATGCAGTTGTATTTTCTGAACGGATGCGTTTGTGCAGATCCGTTACGGATGCGCACCAAACGCGAGTGTGAAAGTAGCCTAAGTGGACGGAGTTGAGTGTGCTGTAACTCCACCTGGTAACTTTAATAGTACTCTTAATCCACACAGTGTAGGCTTGCTGGCTTTTATACTTCTCCGGTGTGGATGCCCTAGGTCTGCTAGATCCAGAAGATTCGGCTGGACTGTATCTCTAATAACTTCCTCTGGAAAGTTGTAGCCAGTGAGGGATCATGACCTCCTGGCCAGATGAGCACTATGGCTATGGCTGAGACTCTCGTCTCATTTTCCTGAGCACTCAGGATATGTGGGAAAATGGAAGAAAATTTATAAGAAAAATTCCTTCCCATATTCAGAATACCTTGACTGTGGACGGCTGTCTACGGTTTGACATTTCACTGCCCAAGTTATAATTTGACTGTATTGACTGTTCTGTGGATCAGAGCGAGTCCTGTGCCAATTATTGATGTAGCACATGGTGGAGATATCTAGGATTATTGTCTGTACGCTTGATATGCCCTCTACCTGCCATCATCCATCATGGCGGCCGTGGATCGCACACATTTGTGCGCATGCACCACCGGTGCGGCGTAGCATGGATTCGGTGATTGGTCTGATGGTGTTGTCACACCTCTGAGCGAGTCATGTGCTGCCGCGCGTCTGGTGATGTCATGTGGGATATGTGCACCATATAATGAACAGCACCACCTTTGAAATTAGTATACAGGTGAGATGTTTGTCTTTGATCATTGGGTGCTTAGCATTGGACATTGAGGAGGAAGTGGATATTCTTTGGTCCCGCCTTTGTGCTATATATGTTTGGATTTGGATTTCCTTAAACCATCACCCCTTGAAAAAGTTGGAGGTGAAACGCACTTCTATACGAGCTACATATGAGCCATTCCAGGGCACAGGATCCTAAATCCTGCTCCTGCAGTAAGATCTCACACTGTGCAGAGCCACAGATGTAGCTGAGCTATAAACGACTCTGATAACACAAGGCACAGAGTTATCTCATACCATTTTGTGAGAAACTATTGAAATACATTGAAAGAGAGTTAACCTCTTGTGTCATTTTTTTTACTTAACATGTTACCCATCGAGTTTAGCTCAGCTGCACCTGTATACTTCTACTCCAAAATGGCTCCTGAGATGGAGACACTGCTGCAAGCCTGAAGGTAACAACAGTGCTTGTAACAGCCAAACCAGCACTTCTCACAGGGACACAGCCTGAAACATGCATTGATACTTTGCAGGGAACACCCGCTGCATATGAGACACTCACCAGGAATTCTCCAGGATAAATCTCAGCTCAATCATCCCATGGAACACTAAATGGGGAAAATAAACCCTGGAAAGCACTTCCAGTTCAGTCATGTCATGCAGTAAATTTTGGAGCTCACCTCCAGCTCTATAACATGCATTTAACTCTGGACTCACTTACAGCACCTCATATGATACATGGTTTTGCTCCCATATTGCATGAGCAGAACTCAACGATCTAAAACATTTTCTACATACACAAAAGACCCATTACGTTCAAATATTGGTCACATATCTGTCTCAATCTGTGTCAGTGAGCACTTCTCCTTTGCCGAGATAATCCATCCCACCTCACAGGTGTGGCATATCAAGGTGCTGATTAGACAGCATGAATATTGCACAGGTGTGCCTTAGAATGCCCACAATAAAAGGCCACTCTGAAATGTACAGTTTGATCACACAGCAGAATGCCACAGATGTTGAAGCGTTTGAGGGAGCGTGCAATTGGCATGCTGACTGCAGGAACGTCTACCAAAGCTGTTGCCGTCCAATAAATGTTAATTTCCACTCTGAAATGTGCACAGCTTTGCCTTACCAGGGGTCAAAAAAACAGTCAGTACCTGGTGCGTCCACCATTTGACTCATGCAGGGCAACACATCACATCTCCGCCGCATAGAGTTGATCAGGTTATTGATTGTGGCCTGTGGAATATTGGTACACTCCTCTTCAGTAGCTGTGCGAAGTTGCTGAATATTGGCAGGAACTGGAACACGCTGTCGTATACGCTGATCCAGAGCATCCCGAACATTCTCGATGGGTGACATGTCCGGTGAGTATGCTGGCCATGCAAGAACTGGGATGTTTTCAGCTTCCAGGAATTGTGTACAGATCCTTGCAATATGGGGCCGTGCATTATCATGCTGCAACATGAAGTGATGGTCGTGGATAAATGGCACATCAATGGGCCTCATGATCTCGTCACAGTATCTCTGTGCATTCAAAATGCCATCAATGAAATGCACCTGTGTTCATTGTCCATAACATACGCCTGTCCATACCATATCCCCACCGCCACCATAGGCCACTTGATCCACAACATTGACGTCAGCAAACCACTCACCCACACAATGCCACACACGGTGTCTGCCATCTGCCCTGAACAGTGAAAAGCAGGACTCATCCATGAGCAGAACGCCTCTCCAACGTGCCAGATGCCATCAAATGTGAGCATTTGCGCACTCAAGTCGGTTATGATGACGAACTGCAGTCAGGTCCAGACACCAATAAGGACGACGAGCATGCAGATGAGCTTCCCTGAGACGGTGTCACCGCCGGTTCAGGGAGACGGTCGGTCAGAGGTTCCTTCCTGTCTTGTGTATGGCGTTCTTTGTTTTGGTTTCACTTTGCTCAGTTCCTTTCTCTCCCTCAGCTGCCTCTTATCTTGATTGATTGGTTTGCTTTATATTCTCTACCTTACTGCTTCTCCTTGCGGTTTATATTACTTCCTGGATGAAGTGTGTGCTGCTGGAGGCTGCAGTTGTTTTGCTCTAAGATAAGTGCATTCCGTTTACTTTGTGTTTTGTTTGCTGGCTTGATTCTAGGTGACCCTGACTCCCTCCATATTCTGTGCAGGGAACCGGTGGCCGTTCCCCTCACTACTATAGGGAATTCAGGTGTCACTCAGTTATAGGTACGAGGGCATGTATTTGTCTACCATCGGGACCTATACATGTGCTAAGTAGTTTGGGAGAGTTATTAGGGATTTATAGGGCCCTCCTATATTTTCCTTAGTTTGGGATCAAGCCAGTCTGTCGTTATTTATCAGTTCTTGCTAACTGTACTCCATCCTTGACAGACGGTTTCTGACAGTTTTTGCAGAGATTCTTTGGTTATGCAAACCGATTATTGCGGTGTCCGGGTGGCTGGTCTCGGACGATCATGGAGTTGAACATGTTGGATGTGGAGGTCCTGGGCTGGTGTTGCTACACATGGTCTGCGGTTGTGAGGCCAGTTGGATGTACTGCCAAATTGTCTGAAATGTCTTTGGAGACGGCTTATGGTAGAGAAATGAACATTTATTGGACGGGCAACAGCTTTGGTAGACGTTCCTGCAGTCAGCATGCCAATTGCACGCTCCCTCAAACGCTTCAACATCTGTGGCATTCTGCTGTGTGATCAAACTGTACATTTCAGAGTGGCCTTTTATTGTGCGCAGTCTAAGGCACACCTGTGCAATATTCATGCTGTTTAATCAGCCCCTTGATATGCCACACCTGTGAGGTGGGATGGATTATCTCGGCAAAAGAGAAGTGCTCAGTAACACAGATTTAGACAGATTTGGACCAATATTTGAGAGTAATGGATCTTTTGTGTATGTAGAAAATGTTTCAGATCTTTGAGTTCAGCGCATGCAAAATGAGAGTAAAACCGAAAGTGTTGCATTTTTATTTTTGTTCAGTGTAGATATGAGATAGATAATAGATTGAAAGATAGATAGATAGATAGATAGATAGAGTAAGTCGTGTACCTGGGTGGGCTCCCCAGGATACAGCGAAGTCACGAATGAGGAAAGCAACTCCAACACCAGCTTTTGCCAAAACAGTATTTTACTTAAACGTGGTAATAAGCACGACCACAAATGCTGAGAACCCACATTAAATTTACATACACCTAGCCTGAAGACTAAGACCGTTGTGCAGCACAGCGCGGCGACCTCTGATGGATACAGGAGGAAGATGCGGTAATTTACCCACTGACGGGCACAACTAAATAGCCACACCTTACCTTTTATTACCCTAAAAAAAAAATCAAGAATAACTGTTTGGGTGTGTGGTACAGGATAGCCTGCGGTGCAGCGCAACAGCTTACAATCTTACAGTGCTCTACAGAATTCCCCCTCCCATAACTGGTCATGTAGCATATGCCTAAGAATTCTTTCTGAGCAAAACGCCAGCCTGGCTTGAGTTTGTGGGAAAGTCTATCAGCTCTCTGGTGTGAAATGTCACTTTAAATTGTGGAGTCCTTGCAATGAACAGCTAGCAACACTTGTGGCCTGACACAAACAGAAATCCTATCTAACTGACTACAGGCCTGGTCTCAGTCTCTAGGCGCCAACACCGTGGTGAGGAGCGTGCACAATCAGTCTTACCGACCTGGTCTGATCTGTATCCGCTGGTGACTATGAACCGAACAAATGCCTCTCCAACAAGCATGCGGTAACGCAGTGTATGTTACTTTGCTGCTCATCTCTCATCAGCATTCCTGGCAGCATGCCTCCTTCCTCTGAACAGGATCAGTGTCTTGGACATGATCAGCTTCACTTAGCTGCAGCTCGGGGCACTGAGGTATGCTTCCACACCTGGATGCCGATAGATCCTCTGCTCACACAGTTCCTCAGTCTCAGCTTCCTCTAAGATGGCTGCTCCCTTTCTTCCTCTCCAGGCTCATCGATAGATAGATAGATGATAGATGATAGATAGACAGATGTAGATAGATAGATAGATAGATAGATAGATAGATAGATAATTATTACATTACTAGACATTATGCCCGTTACAATAACGGGCGCTAGAATATTAGTGCTGGCACTGTTATGCGGGGGCTCTGTGGATTGCACTGTTATGGGGGGATCAGTGGATGGCACTGTTATGGGGGATCTGTGTATGGCACTGTTATGGGGGATCTGTGGATGGCACTGCTATGGGGGATCTGTGGATGGCACACTGTTATGGGGGATCTGTGAATGGCACTGTTATGGGGGTCTATGGCTGACACTGTTATAGGGGATCTGTGGATGGCACTGTTATGGGAGATCTGTGGATGACACTGTTATGGGGCATTTGTGGATGACACTGTTATGGGGTATCAGTGGATGGCACTGTTATGGGGGATCTGTGGGTGACACTGTTATGGGGGATCTGTGGATAGCACTTTTATAGGGTATCTGTTGATTAAACTGTTATGAGGGACTTGTGGCTGACACTGTTATGGGGGATCTGTGGATGGCACTGTTATGGGGGATCTGTGGCTGACACTGTTATGGTGGGGATCTGTGGATGACACTCTTATGGGGGATCTGTTGATGACACTGTTATGAGGGATCTGTGGAGGACACTGTTATGGGGGATCTGTGGATGGCATACTGTTATGGGGGATCTGTGGAGGACACTGTTATGTGGGATCTGTGGATGGCACACTGTTATGGGTGTCAGTGGCTGACATTGTTTTGGGGGATCTGTGGCTGACACTGTTATGGGCGATTTGTGGCTGACACTGTTATGGGGAATTTGTGGCTGACACTGTTATGGGGGATCTGTGGATGGTACTGTTATAGGGGATCTGTGGATGACACACTGTTATGGGGGATCTGTGGCTGACACTGTTATGGAGGGGATCTGTGGCTGACACTGTTATGGGGGATCTATGGATGACACTGTTATGAGGGGGATCTGTGGAGGACACTTTTATGGGGGATCTGTGCAGGACACACTGTTATGGGGGTTCTGTGGAGAACACACTGGTATGGGGATCTATTGCTGACACTGTTATAGGGTATCTGTGGATGACACTGTTATGGGGGGATCTGTGGATGACACACTGTTGTGGAGGATCTGTAGATGACACACTGTTATGGGGGATCTGTGGATGACACACTGTTATGGGGGATCTGTGGCTGACACTGTTATGCAGGATCTGTGGCTGACACTTATGGGGTCTATGGCTGACACTTATGGGGGTCTATGGCTGACACTGTTATGGGGGCACTGTTGCTGACACTGCTATGGGGGCACTGTTGATGTCACTGTTCTGGGGGGGTATGTTGCTGACACTGTTATGGGGCTGATCACATGTTATGGGGATCTGTGGCTGACACTGTTATGGTAGTGGTCTGTGGCTGACACTGTTATGGGGGGTATGTCTGGATGACACATAGCATCTTATGCTATGTGTCATCCACAGATCCCCCCATAACAGTGTCAGCCACAGACCACTACCATAACAGTGTCAGCCACAGATCCCCCATAACAGTGTCAGACACAGACCCCCCCATAACAGTGTTGCTGTTCAGTGTGAACGTAATGGCAGTGGGGCTCGGTGCAGTCACTGTATTGCATCGGGCCCCGCTCAGAGTAGTAATACTATTAATGACTGTAATAATAATAACAATTTTCACTCCTTCACTTACTAAACGGTGAGGCAGGAGGCCGGCCGAGCGGGCAGGCACTGGCAGTGTAACTCACTACGTCATGTGCATGCGCTGCCTGCTTCATTCATGAAGTGGGCAGGAGCAGGGACGTCACTTAGTGAGTTACGCATGCCAGTGACCGCCCGCCCGGCCTCCTGCCTTATCGCGTAGTAAGTTAAGGAGGGAAGATCGTTATTATTATTACAGTTATTCATAGTATTATTTCTCTGAGCGGGGCCCGATGCAATACAGTGACTGCACCAAACCCCGCTGCCACTACAAAATGATGCGGCCCATGTAGTGTCCGTGGAGTGTGTGCCGATTGGTCTATGTGCCACGCATGTGCACTTGACAAATCGGCACACACGCACGGACACCACGCACATAGGGATTTTATTAGTATAGATTCTATATTGTATAAGTAAGTAATGTAGAACAGAGTTAATATTGCCAGATTCAAATTTAAATAGAACTGAATGCATACTGTTTATAAAGTTTAATTTTAATAAATGCAAATAGAAAAAGTTGGACTGTTATGTTATAGAAAGAACACTTCTGAAGACTCAGTATCTGCAGAAAGCGAGGAATGAAGAAACACTTAGTGATCTCTCGGGGGGAGGGGTGAAGGGGAATGGTTTTATTTTAAGTAAATTGTGATTAGCCATCAGAAAATGATTGGGGAAGCGAGGAGCTCATAACATTATGTGCTGCGCTGGTGTTTCCTCCGCGTCTTCAGACCTTTATCACATGCCAAACTCTGTCCTCTCTGATGCTAATGAACTTTCAGATTCCTTCCCTTGTTCTGCCTGGGCCTTTTATATTCCATATTTCACAGAATCCTTTTAAAGATAAACCTTGCAAGTGAACTTCAGAAGCTGCAGAGTCTTCAGAGCCGATGAATCATTCATGGTCCATGGACTGGTTGATGGTCCGTGTTTCCTTCCAATTTCTTTATCACAGATTACAGCTTGTGGACTACTTCCTTACTATTTTGAAAGCAATGTTTGAAAGCTATATTCAAGATGTGTCAGGGTGGGGGTTGATTTAGGAAATCCATTTTCCAGCACCTCATAATGGGATCTAGTTAAAGAGGTTTTCCCGTGAAAAAACATGTTACACTCAACGCTTGCCCACAGCTCCCACTCCAAGTATGCCTGGCCGCCCACCATCATCTAATTCCTGCTGCAGCAATGACCTCCTGACGAAGGGCATGTGACCACTGTAGCCCATGAAATAAGGCTGGTAGAGGCAAGAAATCTCCATTTGCAGCAGAATTCACTTTACTACATAATGCATGCACATGTTTGCAAAACAGTACGGAATGGTATTTTAAGAAGTTGATAACCACATATTCACAAGTCTCTTAAATACACAGTATGCTTAATGGTGGCAGTCTTTAGAAGGGCATATACTCTTGGAGGTTACACATCTGCAGTCCAGAGGCAGAAACAGCCTATTGGTACTCATGTAGAGGCACTCTCTCTTTAACAGTCCATGCTGTATATTGCAGTCCATAACGCTATATTAGTGCTAGTCCAAAGGGGTAGCTCCCTCATCTATGTGTGAGATTTGACCCTTATGCCTCAGGTGTCTGCAGGTCACTTGCAATTGTCACACATGCCTAGGGTATATCTTCTCCTGCTGCTTCAGTGTTCCCACATTTCCATGCACATATAGGGGCCTTGGCTCTTTCTTCAGCCCATTGGCACTTACCTTATGCTTCCTCTCTAGGGGTACAGCCACACAATCAGCTTTCTGCAGGTAGTTTTGGAAGCCCAAACCAGGAGTAAATTCAAAGTCATATCTGTCCTTTATACTTTCTCTTCTTTTATGATCTACTCCTGATTTCAGCGTCCAAAACTGCATCAGAAAACCTGATCAAGTGGCCATACCCTAAGAGAACCCAGCTTTCACCTGACACTTTGGTTATGCTCTTTGCTAGAGGCCATCACAGCATCTATTCACATATACAGTCTACACCCATCTTAGCTGCTTCGGTGGCATTCTCCTTCTTCTATGGCTCACCCCCAGTGGCGTACATAAAGGGGTCGCAGGGGTCGCAGTTGCGACCGGGCCCGGCACTCCAGGGGGCCCGGCCGCCTGTGGACCCACCCCCCAGGCCAGCAAGCTACCCTAATGTTGTACTAACATGTAATGCAGCGCTCTGATGGGGCCCAGCACAAAGTACAGAGCGCTCCATTACATGTATAATGTGGAGGGAAGGGGGGGGGGTCGGGATTGGGGGGTGCGCGCACTCACTCACACACCCGGCTGGTCGGCATTTCTGTTCTGTAGTGAAGCAGGGAAACCTCTCTCATCCCTGCTTCACTGCTCTTCGCAGCCCAGGAGCTCCCCCTGCTGGCCCCAGATCGCGCTGCTGGCTGTGGGAGCACAGCCAGCACCGAGATGAGTGAGGAGGGAGCCTGTCATCAGGGAAGAAGGTAAGTATGTTTTTTTTTCTTCTAAGGCTGCAGACTGGGGGCAAAGGGCAAGAGGGGGGGGGGGCACCTAATCAGGCATTACTGTGAGGAGGGGGGGGGGCACATATGAAGGCAGAACTATGAGGATTGAGGTATACGAAAAAAGTTCCTGGACACCACTGTTAGTTGCTTGTGTCTTTATTAAACAGCTCAGATTACAGTAAGCGGTTTGCCAGTTGTGAGTAAGTATTATAACAACGTTTCGGCGGTAAACGTCTTCATCAGGACACTGGACGTGCCGCAGTGTGTAAGAATCCGTGTTGGAAAGGAGTGGTTGGAGCTCTGTGGCTCTGTTGGCAATGCTGCACGGGGTCAGAATCCTGATTCCCTTGGCTGCCATGATTCTGACCCGCGCAGCATTGCCAACAGAGCCACAGAGCTCCAACCAATCCTTTCCAACACAGATTCTTACAGAGTGCGGCACGTCCAGTGTCCTGATGAAGCGTTACCGCCAAACGTTGTTATAATACTTACTCACAACTGGCAAACCGCATACTGTAATCTGAGCTGTTTAATAAAGACACAAGCAAGTAACAACAGTGGTGTCCAGGAACTTTTTCTTATACTTGTATATCTGGCCTGGGAACCTTTTCCTGCGACCCACGCCTTTCAAGGGAGCACCACCCAACCTATCTAGAATATGAGGATTGAGGGGCACATATGAAAGCATAACTACTGTGAGGGGGCACATATGTGGGCATATCTAATTTGAGGGACACATAATGTGGCATAACTACTGTGAGGGGGCACATATCTGGGCATAAATATTTTGAAGGGGCACATAATCTGGCATAACCACTCTGAGGGGGCACATATCTGGGCATATCTACTTTGAGGGGGCACATAACTGGGCATAAATACTGTGAAGGGGCACATATTCTGGTCATTACTACTGTGAGGGGGCACATATTTGGCATTACTAATGTGAGGGGGCACATATTCTGGGCATTACTACTGTGAGGGGGCACATATCTGGGCATATTACTGTGAGGAGACACATAATCTGGGCATTACTACTGTGAGGGGACACATAACTGGGCATAACTACTGTGAGGGGGCACATATCTGAGTATACCTACTGTGACAGGAACAAAGGTGGGCATTAGTACTGTGAGGGGCCTCAAGGTGGGCATTAGTACTGTGTGGTAGCACTAGATTACTCTGCTATACATTGGCATGGCTCAGTCTTACCGGCCAGCACAGCGCTCCCTGCTGGGGATTTCACAGGGTCAGTCGCCATCTCTTTCTCATGTAATTATTCTTTTTTTCTCACCACAGGGACCTTGTTCTGGATCCAGCGGACATCACGCCGACACCAGCGACACTCTGGATAAGGTAGGACCAGATTTTATTAGTTAGGACTGGGTAAGTGTAGCTGTGCATTGGGGTTAGGGCTCTTTAACATCCTGTATGGGTAATCTGCAGTGTGAATGAGTGCTCTGTTCTCTGCTGTCTGGAGCGGGGCTTGGCACTCTTTCACGCAGCGGATTAGCCGCACGGAAATAGCAAGTGATAGGTTACATTTTTGTAATATACTTTATTTAGCCAAAATAATTTTAGTAGTAAACTGGGGCTGAAATGGCCATTAGCAGCGCTCTCAGAAATTAGGTGTGTGTGTGGGGGGGGGGGCCATGGATCAGTTTCGCACCGGGGCCCCATGGATTGTGTGTACGCCACTGCTCACCCCTGACTTTTGCCACTATACTTCTATACTTTGATGCATATGTATTATGGTTGGTTGGCGCCACATATATATCAACTGCGCTATCGTATCATTATAGAGTCAGGATGGCTTTTATTATGTTCTATCCTATACAAGCCACGTATCTTCAGACACACGGAGAGACCATCAGCACTGGTGGCATTTCCTGCCAGGAGTCTGTAATATACTTTATCTGATTTCAATGTGTAGAGCTGTTGTTGTCTTTGACTGCGGGAAGTAAATTCAATAATTCAGCCCTGTTTAAGCTGTGCACATCTCTCTGGTAATCGTCTCCCCCAACCTTCCTGTGTGAGTTTATTAATCATCTCATCAGGATTCAGAGAGCCACCATCTCTGCTCTTCTGACTCTCGCTCTTCCCGGGATATCTGTACTTTCTCAGATAACACTTGCAAGTTGTTACAAAATGAGAACATCAAATCAATATTAACTCATGTCCCATAAACCTGGTACTCGAGAAGCTCCGTAATACTGGAAGCGCCAACGGACTGAATATTGCATAAAATCATTTACTGCTCTTCTGCTCCTGGAGAAGACATCTCCTGTCCTAACAGTGTCTATTTAAGGCCCACATGTCTTTAAAATAACGACCACATTTTTGGGGGATTTTTTTTTTTTCTCTGATAGTATTCCACACTCACTGGGATGGTAAAAATGTTCCCCATCACAAATATTTTGTTTTGACATAGCATGTGTCTATAGAAAAATAGAAACATAGAATGTGTCGGCAGATAAGAACCATTTGGCCCATCTAGTCTGCCCAATATGCTGAATACTATGAATAGCCCCTGGCCCTATCTTATATGAAGGATGGCCTTATGCCTATCCCATGCATGCTTAAACTCCTTCACTGTATTTGCAGCTACCACTTCTGCAGGAAGGCTATTCCATGCGTCCACTACTCTCTCAGTAAAGTAATTCTTCGTGATATTACTTTTAAACCTTTGCCCCTCTAATTTAAAACTATGTCCTCTTGTAGCAGTTTTTCTTCTTTTAAATATTCTCTCCTCTTTTACCGTAATGATTCCCTTTATGTATTTAAAAGTTTCTATCATATCCCCTCTGTCTCTTCTTACTTCCAAGCTATACATGTTAAGGTCCTTTAACCTTTCCTGGTAAGTTTTGTCCTGCAATCCATGTACTAGTTTAGTAGCTCTTCTCTGAATATCCTTCTGGAGATATGGTCTCCAGTACTGCACACAATACTCCCAATGAGGTCTCCCTAGTGCTCTGTAGAGCGGCACGAGCACCTTCCTCTTTCTACTGTTAATGCCTCTCCCTATACACCCAAGCATTCTGCTGGCATTACCTGCTGCTCTATGACATTGTCTGCCCACCTTTAGGTCGTCTGATATAATGACCCCTAAATCCCTTTCCTCAGATACTGAGGTTAGTACTGTATCACTGATTTTATATTCTGCTCTTGGGTTTTTACGCCCCAGGTGCATTATCTTGCACTTATCGAAATTAAATTTTAGTTGCCAGATTTTTGACCATTCCTCTAGTTTTCCTAAATCCTTTTCCATTTGGTGTATCCCTCCAGGAACATCAACCCTGTTACAAATCTTTGTGTCATCAGCAAAAAGACACACCTTACCATTGAGGCCTTCTGCAATTTCGCTGATAAAGATATTAAACAATATGGGTCCCAGAACAGATCCCTGAGGTACTCCACTGGTAACAATACCATGGTCTGAATATACTCCATTGACTATAACCCTCTGTTTTCTGTCCTTCAGCCACTGCCTAATCTATTCAACTATAGATCTTCCCTAACAATAAAACCATTATTGAAGTGAATCACATCAAGCTTTTGGTGACAATTGTGCTTTTCAAAAAGTGCGATATATCAGGCAGCAAGTGAATAGTCATTTCTTAAAGTTGTGTTGGAAGCAGGAAAAAATGGGCAAGTTTAGGGTTCTGAGTGGCTGTGACAAAGACAAATTTTAATGGATAGATGATTCATTCACCAGATGATGAGGTATGGTTGCTGAGTAGGTGGAACTTAAGTGGTACTTGTGGATATCCACGGTGTAATACAAGATTGGTCTTTGGGCTGGAAAAGTCTAGGTGATTGTGTCTGAACTGTAATCCCTCACCTGCAGCAGAGTCTATAAGGCTGTGGGTTTGCTGATCCCTATAATGTTTAGGCTCACTGAAGTTCTTTGAAATAAGTGTTCTTGACTTTGACACTTTTCCTTGAGTAAAGGTCTCATAGTAGAAATGGTTACAGGGTACGGTCCCTTGGGGTAGGAGCTCAGGCATTTTCTTCCTCTCTCCTTTCTTTCTTGACTCAAACTCCTACTCATGGCAGGAAGTCAGACCAGCTCACTCCTACCAAGAAGGGAAGATTAGCCCTGTTCCTGTCCACCATTGCCAACCTTACTTCACACCCTGGAGTACATGGCAGAAACAAAAGATAATATTCCAATGAATAACAAAATTGGAGATAGTCCAAGGACTGAAGTACTGCATATTCCAAAAACTATCCATTAATGGGGAGTGTTTGCCTATGTTTATACACTCACGGTAGAGTTGTAAAAAAATAAAAAAAAGTAGTAGCTTGTTCTGAACAAGCAGTCAAAAAGTTCTCAATTTTTAAGGAACAGTAGCAGTTTATGCATGGAACCTGATGGAGATGTGTGGCTCCTAGTGGTAGCAGTAGCAGCAGGAGTACCCATGGCAGCAGAAGCACTGTATTGAATCTGAGTAACAAGTCAGAGATGTGCAGCTGTGTAGGGGTAGTAGTACCTGATGGACAGTAGAATTGTGACAGTGTAGGCATAATTGTGTTTTTTTTTTTTAAAGAAAAAAACTCAATTGGACAAAGTCTTCAGCAAAAATATATGCTGACCGTGATGCTGAAACATATGCCAGGTCAGGTTTGGTAAACTAATTATTAATTAAATAAATTTTGTAATAGCTTTTTTGAAACAAAGTGCACAGTTGGACAATGGCCAATGAAACTCTGATGCTTAAAATATTAGCAGTCAGTGCATATGATTTGAGATGTAAATCGGGCTTCTAACTGGCTCCTGCACATTAGAAAAAAAATGGAGTACTGTAGCTTTAAATATTGAAATGCAGTGCAAGCACAGCCTCAATGGATGTGAACGGCTGGCTGCGGAAAATTAACATACTGTATAACACAAACTAAACTGACCCTGAATCTGTCTAAATCCCTAAATCCTTTCATATAAGACCTTGAACATGCTGTATGGTCGGTGTATCTCAATACAATATAATTATATTTCTCTACTTTTTCTAAGGCAGAGATATCCTGCCATCGGTGTACAAGCTCAAAATACACATGACTTCCCTACTTGGGATCTGTGTATTAAGTTCAAATTCCATCAAGTTCAACCAAGGGATAGGTGGGGACGTGAATCCCAGAAGGAAATTAAACTAAGATTTCTACACGTTTCCATAAGCATTAATGTTGTTTACTTTTAAGAATTCATCTAAACCCTTTTTAAAACTGTCCACTGTTCCTGCTTTGACCATGTCCGGAGGAAGTCTACTTCATAGATTCACAGTTCTTACAGTAAAGAAGCTTTGATGCTTCTGGAGACTGAATTTTTTCTTCTCCAGTCGGAGACATTGCCCCCTTGTCTTTTGATGGCATTTTACATGGAACAGTTTTTCACCATATTTTTTGTATGGCCCATTTATATAGATAATCATGCCCCTCCCCTTAGAACTTTCTTCTCAAGACTAAATAAATTCCATTATTTTAATCTTTTTTTTATTACTAAGACCCTCCATGCCCCTTATCAGTTTAGTCGCGATCCTTTGTACTCTCTCCAGCTTCAGGGCATCCTTTCTATGGACTGGTGCTCAGAACTAAACTGCATATTCCAGATGAGGCCGCACCAACGCTTTGTAAAGTGGTAGTTTTACATTCCTGCCCCTCGAGTCCATGCCTCTAATGCATGATAATATCCTGGTACCCTTAGTATCAGCTGATTTACATTGTGCTGTTATTCAATCTATGATCTACAGGGACACCCAAATCCTTCCAGTGGCGGATCCAGAGCCTGGTCTCAGGAGGGGCACTTCCAGCGATCAATAAGCCCCTGCTCCGATCACTACTAAAATACAGCCCCACTTACCGCTTACATCCAGTGACCTCTCCTTTGACGTAGATGTTCTCTGTCCTCATTTTCTCCTTTCGGACCTGCAGACCAGACCACCAGTTTTTGTCTCAACAAATAAAAACTCAGTTTACTACTTTTCCATCATCCTCCCATCTTCTGGACAATTCATCCTACTACCCCCAATATTGCACCACTGTGGTCCCAAATATTATACTGCCGAAACAGATAATACCCCTGATAATACTAGTACCACACAGAGCCCCCATATAAAATACCCCTTATTTGTGGCCTCAGTAGATATCCCCATAGTGCGCCCCAATAATGTGCCAGTAAGAGGTTCCCCCATAGATGCCCCCCAATCATGTGCTAGTGAAAAGTGCCTCTCCCCCTCCCCCCCTCATGTGCAAGTAATAAGTGCCTCTCTCCTCTCTCCTCTCTCCCCCCATCATGTGCCAATCTCCCCTCCGCCCCCCATGTGCGAGTAATAAGTGCCATTACCCCCCCCCCCCTTATCATGTGCAAGTCTCCTCTCTGCCCCCCCATGTGGCAGTAATAAGTGCCATTCCCCCCCTTATCATGTGCAAGTCTCTTCTCTGCCCCCCCCCCATGTGGCAGTAATAAGTGCCATTCCCCCCCCTTATCATGTGCAAGTCTCTTCTCTGCCCCCATGTGGCAGTAATAAGTGCCATTCCCCCTTATCATGTGCAAGTCTCCTCTCTGCCCCCCACCCCCATGTGCCAGTAATAAGTGCCACCCCCCTTATCATGTGTAAGTATTCTCTCTGCCACCCATGTGCCAGTAATAAGTGCTATCCCCTGCACACCATGTGCCAGTCTCCTCCCCCCCATGTGCCAGTAAAAAGTTCCACTCTCCCCCCATCATGTGCCAGTCTTCTCTCTGCCCCCCAATGTTCCAGTAATAAGTTCCACTCTCCCCCCGTCCGCTGCCAGTCTTCTCTCTGCCCCCCCATTTGCCAGTAATAAGTGCCATTTACCCCCCCATCATGTGCCACTAATTTTAGCTGTATATACTTGTTACCTAAAGGAATACATTTTTTAGTGCAATTGCTCAATGTGGATTTAAAGCTCTCCCATTTATCCACAGTGTTATTATGCGACAGTAGCTGCTCCCAATCTATGCCCTGAAATGCTGCACTCAACCCGGGGAAATTAGCCTTTTTAAAATTTAATGTCTTTGCTCTGCCTGACATATTGTGGTCACTATTACTTAGTGTTTATCAAAAACAGTAACATTTCCAACAAGCTCTGCATCATTAGAAATTACCAGATCCAAAAGAGCATCGCCCCTAGTGGGAGATTCTACAAACTGGCCCATAAAGTGGTCCTGCAGCAAGTTGAGGAATCTTCTCCCCTTTGCGGTTGAGGCAGAATCATGACCCCATTGGAAGTTAAAATCTCCCATTATGACCACTGTACCCGCCTGTGCAGCCGCTCTATTTGGTTATACAGTTGCATTTCTGTCTCCTCTGTGATGTTAGGGGGTCTATAGATTACACCAGGTATTATTTTTTCACTGTTTATATCCCTTTGAACTTCCACCCATAAGGTTTCCACACCCACACCATCCGCACCCACAAATGCCTCTTTCCCACTTGTCTTTAGATCACTCCTCACATACAGGCACACACCACCGCCTTTTCTATTGACCCTGTCTTTTCTAAATTGTGTAAAACCCTCAATATTTACAGCCCAGTCATGCGAAGAATCCAACCATGTCTCAGCCACACCAACTGCGTCTATGTGTTCTTCTAGTACCATAGCTTCCAGCTCCCCCATTTTGTTAGCTAGACTTGACTGGGCATTTGTGAAAATACATTTTAAATTACTATTACCTGTACAGTGAATATCCAGGATTTTTTGGTTACTTTGTTAATGTTTGTATGTAACAGGTTCTTGCTACCAGCAGTTCTATTTTTCATCGGTGTATAGTTCTGCACAGTCTTCTCCCTAATTTCCTCACTAACCCCAGCCCCCACTAAATCCCCACTGACCCCTCCTATATCCCACTCTCTATCTACACTATCTACCCCCTTATTAGTATGACCTCCCCCCCACCCTCCCCCAGATCTTAGTTTAAAAGCTCCTCCAACCATCTAACCATTTTCCCCCAGGGCATTCGCACCCTCCCCATTAAGGTGCAGCCCATCCCGACTGTAAAGCCCTTACCTGATAGAGAAGTTGGCCTATTTCTCCATGAACCCAAACCCTTCCTTCCTGCACCAGCTTCTGAGCTACTTATGTAACGCCCTAAGCTGCTGTTGTCTCTCTGGTGACACTCGTGGCACTGGTAACATAGAAACATAGTATATAAGGCCAAAAATATACATCTGTCCATCCAGTTCGGCCTGTCATCCTGCAAGTTCATCCAGAAGAAGGCAAAAAAAGCCCTCTGAGGTAGAAGCCAATTTCCACCACTTAAGGGGAATAAAAAATTCCTTCCCGACTCCAATCAGGCATCAGAATAACTCCCTGGATCAACGACCCATCTCTAGTAGCTGTAGCCTGTAATATTATTACACTCCAGAAATACAGTATAGAGTCCATAGTCTTACTACTCTTACAGTAAAGAGTCCATAGTCTCACTGCTCTTACAGTATAGAGTCCATAGTCATGCTGCTCTTACAGTAAAGAGTCCATAGTCTCACTGCTCTTACAGTATAGAGTCCATAGTCTCACTGCTCTTACAGTAAAGAGTCCATAGTCTCACTGCTCTTACAGTAAAGAGTCCATAGTCTCACTGCTCTTACAGTAAAGAGTCCATAGTCTCACTGCTCTTACTGTAAAGAGTCCATAGTCTCACTGCTCTTACAGTAAAGAGTCCATAGTCTCACTGCTCTTACAGTATAGAGTCCATAGTCTTACTGCCCTTACAGTAAATAGTCCATAGTCTCGCTGCTTTTACAGTATAGAGTCCTTAGTCTCACTGCTCTTACCGTAAAGAATCCTCTGCTATGTTTATGTACAAACCTTCTTTCCTCCAGACGCAGAGGATGTCCCCTCGTCACAGTAACAGTCCTGGGGATAAATAGATGATGCATAGGCGTGCTTAACCCATTGCATTAGGGTGTGCACCCTAAAGCACAAACACACACGCCGCATGCGCGTGTGTATGTATGTATGTATATATATATTATATACACACATATATATATATACACAAATACACTCTGCATACTACAGACCCGGACTCATAATTATCATTATAAAAAAAAATAAAAGTTATATTACCCCCTGTATAATTTACCCTGATACCCCTCAGTTATAATATATAACTGAGGGGTATCAGGGTACATTATATACTTTTTTAAAATGCGTTATACAACTTATACAACATATAACCACCCAGCACCCTTACTCACATAAAACAAGTAATATATATAATATCGCTTACAGTGAATGACTGTAAATACTTACAGTTCTGAAGACTCCAGCAGGATCAGGATCGGTGCTCTGGGCAGCTGGACTCAGGGCTGGAAGTGGGCACCGCTAGGTTTTAGAGGGGGACAATAAGAAAAAAAATATTTTTCATTACACCTCAGGTCAAACCACCTATCAGACCCCCAATGTTAATCAGACCTCAATAAGACCTCAGATCAGACCCCCAATCAGACCTTAGATCAGACCCCAATGTAAATGACCCCCAATCATACCTCAGATAAGACCCCCATGCCCCTCATCACCCCCATATCAGCCCCCATGCCTCTCATTAGCCCCCATTATCAGCCCTTATGCCTCTCAGCCCCCATTATGCCTCTCAGGATTCTCAGCCCCCATTATGCCATTGCCTCGCCGAGTCAGCCCAATTGATGCCTCAGCTCCCTGCCCTATTATGCCTCTCAGCCCAATTTTTGCCTCAGCGCCCCCATTATGCCTCTCAGCCCAATATATGCCTCAACCCCCCCATTTTGCCTCTCAGCCCAATTTATGCCTCAGTCCCCCCATTATGCCACTCAGCCCAATTTATGCCTCAGCCCCCTATATTATGCCTTTCAGCCCATATTATGCCTCTCAGCTCTCCCCCCCCCCCCCCCGCCCCATTATCCCTCTCAGCCCAATATATGCCTCAGCCCCCCATTATGCCTCTCAGCTCAACTTATGCCTTAAATATCAGAAATAAGGGTCTGGCTATGACATTACTTAATTCTCATAGGATACGGGGGTGTATGCCATCTGGTGCTTGCAATTTGTCTATTTTAATCTTTTTAGGACGCCGCTGTACTTCTTCCTGGGTCAGGCAGGGCACTTTTAATGGGGAATTTACTTTTACATTCTGCATTTCTGAAAACACTACCTTGGAGGTCCTGGACTTGAGCTTCTCTTCTAGTTCCCTAAACAAATTTTTAAGGACCTTACATCTCCCCCCTGACTTTGTCATTGGTGCCAATGTGTACCATGACTGCCGGGTCTTCCCCAGCCCCACCCAGCAATCTGTCATTCCGATCCGCAATATGCCGAACCCGAGCACCCGGAAGACAACACACTGTTTGTCATTCAATGTCTCGGCGACAGATGACCGTGTCTGTCCTCCTAACAATAGAGTCCCCTACCACCAGCATCTGTCTGACCTTTGCTGCTATCCTTTTCCACTCCTTCCTGCAGCGGTCATCCTCCTGGTTGCTAGGAGAAACGCCCTGCTGCAGTGTTGCTGGCCCTGGGAGTTCGTCCCTAATATCAGCCAAACAGTCATATTTACTAGAGCGTTCCAGCTCAGGACTAGCCTCACTGGCACTTTAACCTCTACCCCTTCTTCCTACATTAACCCAACTGCTGACCTGATAGTCCTGATCTTGCCCTCTTCCTCCCATTTCACTGACCCCAGTCAGTGCCTGCACAATGAGGTCTAAGCTTCTCTCCAGTTTTGCAATGCCCCTAAGTATTTCAAGCTGCTTATTTAGATCCAAGATCTGGGCTTCTAAATATGCAACATGATTGCATCTAGTGCAAATGTATTCACCCTCGAATGGCTCTTCAAGGCACGGGCTCACTGTGCAGGACACACAATTAGTAGCATTGTCCACGGAGCACACGTTTAGATGGGGATGGACAGTAAAGAAGGAAAACAGTAAGTTAAGATTTAGACCCTGTCTGCTGCAGTTGGAGGACTAGCTAGAAACAAGCCAAGGAAAATCTAGCAAACCTTAGTTTCTTGCTCCTAGTCTTAAACTCGGGTTCTTTAAACTTCACTTATGCAGAAGCCCACTTTAAGACAGCAAGTGACAGCGAGCTCGGGATGAGTTAAGTGGTACAATTAATAGTACCTGGGCGCACAAACCACTCCACTTTGGGTGGGTTCACACTAGCGTCATGGTTTCCGGAAAGCCATAACGAACTCCATAATGCTAGTGTGAACCCACCCTTAACCAGGTACACAGCAGAGAATAAAAATGGGTTTAAATGTCTCAGTACCAAAATGCAAGCACTTAACTCACATGGACCTTCGCTTTAAACTATATGCAGCTATTTACAATCAGTCCCACAAAATCAGACTCAGCACCAGCACTCCGGTTCTTTAACCCCTTCCCGACATGCGGCGTACTATTACGTCATGGAAGTCACTGCCTTCCCGCATTTGGACACAATAGTAAGTCATGCTGATTGGACGGGCACCAGAGCGGTGTGCGCCCAATCACTGCAGTGGTCCGGCAGCCCCTGGTTGCCGGGCCCCTGCTGTATCCACCGTCATCGCTGATCACGACATATTCGGGGTTTGCTACGGGTGAGGGAGCCCATCGAGTCCCAGTGCTGCTGTGACGGGAACCCGATGGGTGAGAAGGCAGCCGGATGCCGTGCAGAGGCTGCCCAATGCTTTGCACGGCATCGGGACCTGCCTTCTATGGGTGCCCAGGAGATCCAGCCTAAGGCCGTCTCCTAGGCAACCTTTCCAGCCTCAGGCCCGGTCTCCTAGGCAACCTGTTAGTGTACTACTAGTGTACTAGTGTAAGACAATCGCCCAAAAAATAAAAAAAATACCACTCAGAACAAGGAGACACTAAAACATAATTTTTTTGTTTCAAAACTGCTATTATTGTGCTAAAGTGAAATACATAAAAAAAATACACATACTAGGTATCGCCACGTCCTTAACAACCAGCTCTATAAAAATATTACATGAACTAACCCCTCAGGTGAACACCATAAAAAAATAAAACCTGGGTAAAAAAAGCAATTTTTGTCACCTTATATCACAAAAATTGCAACACCAAGCAATCAAAAAGGCATATACCCCCCAAAATAGTACCAATCAAACCAACACCTCATCCCGCAAAAAATCAGACCCTACCTAAGACAATCGGTCTAAAAATAAAAAGCTAACACTCTCAGACAATGGAGACACTAAAATATCATTATTTCGGTTTCAAAAATGCTATTATTGGGTAAAACTCAAATAAGTAAGAAAAAGTAGACATATTAGGTATTGCCATGTCTGTAATGATCTGCTCTATAAAAATATCACATGATATTTAACCCCTCAGGTGAACGCTGGAAAAATAAATACATAAAAACTGCGCCAAAACAACCAATTTTTTGGTCACTATGCCCCATAAAGTGTAATAATTAATTATCAAAAAATCATATGTACCAAAAATAATACCAATCACAAAATTAACTCTTACTGCAAAAAACAAGCCCCTGCACTAGACGATCGGCAGAAAAATAAAAAAAATAGGGCGTTCAGAAAATGGAGACACAAAAACTGAATTTTTTTTTCAAAAATGCTTTATTATGTAAAACTGAAACAAACAAACATAGAAAGAAGACATATTTGATATCATTGCTTCTTTAACAACCTGCTCTATAAAAATAGCACACGATCTACCCTGTCAGATGAATGTTGTAAAAAATAAAAAATAAAAACGGTGCCAAAACAGAAATTTTTTTGTTTACCTTGCCTCACAAAAAACCTAATATAGAGCAATTAAAAATCATATGTACCCCAAAATAGTACCAATAAAGCTGGCACCTCATCCCATAGTTTCCAAAATGTGGTCACTTTTTGGGAGTTTCTACTGTAGGGGTGCATCAGGGGGGCTTTAAATGGGACATGGCATCTAAAAACCGGTTCAGCTAAATCTGCCTTCCAAAAACCACATGGAGCCCCTTTCCTTCTGTGCCCTGCTGTGTGCCCGTACAGCAGTTTACGACTACATGTGGGGTGTCTCGGTAAACCGCAGAATCAGGGTAATAAATATTGAGTTGTGTTTGGTTGTTAATCCTTGCTTTGTTACTGGAAAAAATGGATTCAAATGTAAAGTCTGCCAAAAAAGTGAAATTCTGAAATTTCATCTCCATTTTCTATTAATTCTTGGGAAACACCTAAAGGGTTAACACAGTTTGTTAAATGAGTTTTAAATACCTTGAGCAGTGTCGTTTCTAAAATGGGGCCATTTATGGGTGGTTTCTATTATGTAAGCCCCACAAAGTGACTTCAGACCTGAACTGGTCCTTAAAAAGTGGGATTTGGAAATTTTCCTAAAAATGTCTAAATTTGCTTCTAAACTTCTAAGCCTTCTAACGTCCCCAAAAAATAAAATTTCAAAATGATCCAAACATGAAGTAGACATATGGGAAATGTAAAGCAATAACTGTTATAGGAGGTATCACTATCTATTATAAAAGTAGAGAAATTGAAATCTGAATATTTGGGAATTTTTCTAAATTTTTGGTAAATTTGGGATTTTTTCACAAATAATGGTGAAATATATTGACTCAATTTTATGACTATCATGAAGTACACGAGAAAACATTCTCAGAATGGCCAGGATAAGTAAGTGTTCCAAAGCTATTACCACATAAAGGGACACATGTCAGATTAGCAAAAAAAGGCCCGTGCAGGAAAATGAAAACTGGTCCGGGGTAGAAGGGGTTAAACGCCACTTATTCAGGAGCCCACTTAGTAGAGCAAGCCCAGTATGCTCCTTGGTCCTCCACACCTGCTGGACCATGGAGCAATGCAAGATGGAGGCCTGTTATGAGGAACCACATTACATGATGTGGACAGCCATGTGCGTCACTTACCTGGAGTAGAGAAGGCACCAGGTGTCCTATAGGAAGAAGATTTGCTGGCGGATAGTGTTGAGTGGTAATATTCGAATGTCGAAATTTTTTTGCGAATATTGGCACTTCGCAAATTCGCGAATATTACAAATTTAGCGCTATTTTGAATATTGTTTTTTTTTTTTTTTTTTTTTTTTTAGTTGTTAATCCTTGTTGCTCTCTGGTTGTCTTCCCACTTCCCAAAAGCTGATCTTACCTGTCCGGAGGATTCCTGGCTCCCTGCCCGCTCCAGTCAATGCCCGTTGCCGCTTCTGCCGACTTCCCGTGTGCATGGGAACGCCTCCATGCTAAAATGTACTGTCGGACGTGAGAATCACGATCTCACAAATTTGACTAAATTGTAATCGCAATGCGATTAATATAACCTGAATTATTCACATTGCGAATAAAACTTAGAGCTGGGTTCCTAATGGTTGTATTGCTAGAATATAACAAATATCACGAATATAGCGCTATATTCTCAATCTTCGTTATATTCTAGCAAGCCAACTATTAGGAACTCAACTCTCAGTTTAATTCGCAATGCGAGTATATGTTCACATTGAGAAATCAACTTAGAGCTGAGTTCCTAATCGTTGTTGCTAGAATATAACGAAGACAGAGAATATAGTGCTATAGCTACACAAACTTAGAAAAGGATTCTTGACTGTAAGAGCAGTGAGACTATGGATTCTTTACTGTAAGAGCAGTGAGACTATGGACTCTTTACTGTAAGAGCAGTGAGACTATGGATTCTTTACTGTAAGAGCAATGAGTCTATGGATTCTTTACGGTAAGAGCAATGAGACTATGGACTCTTTACAGTAAGAGCAGTGAGACTATGGACTCTTTACGGTAAGAGCAGTGAGACTATGGACTCTTTACGGTAAGAGCAGTGAGACTATGGACTCTATACTGTAAGAGCAGTGAGACTATGGACTCTTTACTGTAAGAGCAGTGAGACTATGGACTCTTTACTGTAAGAGCAGTGAGACTATGGACTCTTTACGGTAAGAGCAGTGAGACTATGGAACTCTCTGCCTGAGGAGGTGGTGATGGTGAGTACAATCAAGGAATTTAAGAGGGGCCTGGATGTATTTCTGGAGTGTAATAATATTACAGGCTATAGCTACTAGAGAGGGGTCGTTGATCCAGGGAGTTATTCTGATGCCTGATTGGAGTCGGGAAGGAATTTTTTTCCCCTTAAGTGGGGAAAATTGGCTTCTGCCTCACGGGGGTTTTTTGCCTTCCTCTGGATCAACTTGTAGGAAACAGGCCGAACTGGATGGACAAATGTCTTTTTTTGGTCTTATATACTATGTTACTATTCGTGAATTCGTGATATTCGTATCGCAATGCGATTATATGTTCGCACTGCGAATTAAACTTAGATCTGAGTTCCTAATGGTTGGATTGCTAGAATATAACGAAGATTGAGAATATAGCGCTATATTCGTGATATTCGTTATCTTCGTCAATTCTAGCAATACAAGTTACAACCATTAGGAACTCAGCTCTAAGTTTAATTAGCAATGCGAATATAAATTCGCGTAACATTCGCAATATATAGAATAATGACGAATATTCGATTTTGACGAATATATGACGAATATTCAATCAAATATTTGCAAAATATCACGAAATCGAATATGACAACTCCCGCTCATCACTACTGGCGGAGGAAGTGTGATGCTCTGGGCAATCAAGTGTGATGCTCTGGGCAATCTTTAGCTTTGTACCTTAGCAACTGGCATCATTTAGTATTACACATACCATCTATCTAAACATTGTACAGACAAGTACCCCTTTCATGGCAGTGGCACCCTCTAATGACAGTGCCCTCTTACATCAGGTTAATTACATAGTTGATATGGTTGAAAAAAGACATAAGTCCATCAAGTGCAACCAAGGGATAGGTGGGGATGCGAATCCCAGAAAGAATTGAGACTCAGATTTCTACACATTTCCATAAGCATTAATGTAATTTACTTTTAAGAATTCATCTGAACCCTATTTAAAACTGTCCACTGTTCCTGCTGTGACCACGTCCTGAGGAGTCTATTTCACAGATTCACAGTTTTTACAGTAAAGAAGCTCTGATGCTTCCAGGGACTGAACTTTTTACTCCCCAATCGGAGGTAGTGCCCCTTGTCTTTTGAGGGAATTTTACATGGAACAGTTATATATTTGTATAGATTAATCATATCCCTCAGCATCAGTAGAAAAACTGTCCAAGAATGACGAACATAACTAAGATCAAGGTAATGACTGGTATCCAAGTTCTCAGATCTCTATCCAATCAATGTCTGAGGGATGTGCTGAAAAAACAAGTCCAATCAATGGAGACAACACCAAATAACTTATAGGGCTTACATCATGGTGACCGATGTCACAAGACACCTCAGATTTCCTTTGAAGTTAATGCCTCCACAAGTCAGAGGAAGAGATACACAATGTCAGGCGGATGGATTTAAAGAGGTTGTCCAGGTACAATATTTTCATTGGTTTGCGGCAGCCTGCCTCCCATAGTGAAAGGACCATATTCATTTGTTCCAAGCATCTCCAATCCTGCACAATGCCTTCCATGTCTCCATCTTCTGGTCCAGGGTTTATTTTCTGCCTCCCTGGCATGGGCATGGTCCTCTTCAGCCAACTGCTGGCGTCAGCAGTAATGTGCCCACAAAGGAAATGTCACCACTGAAGTCAGCAGTTGGCTGGAGAGGAAAAGATGACCATAGCCATGGCGGGGAGGCGGAAAACAAACCTCAGACCAGAAGATGGAAATACAGGAGACAATGCTGAGGACTGGAGTGGCGTGGAGCAGGTAAGTATGATCCTCTAACTAGGGGGAGCAGTAGGGAAAGATTGGCCCTAGACCTTACAGGGAAATTTCCTGGTGGGTTGATGACCAACTGGCCACCCAAGCCCCCATGTCTGCCGCTGGCTGGGTACATGATAAGCTATCAGTGGTAATTAACTCTGTGAGAATCAGTTACTCATGTACCCGGCCAGTAACCGCACATGCCGTTCTGAATTCAACTATGTCCCGCATCTCACCTTCTAAGAACCCTGCTACATACCTTAATCAGAGACAACTGGAAGAGGAGGAGAGAAAATGACCTCTATTGATGGCCAACTCAAAGGAACAGCTTTTGGGGCAATATATTGTGCTGCACTGTGGTATTTTACGCTACGGTTTTGCTGACCCCCCTACTGTTGTTGCCCCGCCACCTGTTAATTTAGACCCTCCTACAACATAGGGCCACTTTTATGTATTTTTTCCAGGGCCACTTAAGGCTCACAATCCGCCCCTGGGGAGCAGGCTACTGACAATTGTTACAACTGTATTCCTAGGCAACTCCTTTAATTTTATGACTGAGCAGCCATGTTTCTCTAATCACATACAACCCCTTTAAATTCCTGTTGATTCTGTTGCCATACCCTCCACAGATTTATGAAGTTGTGAAGGTCACCAAGAACATACCAGGCACAAGATAATTTGGGACTCACTAAAACGTTGGCATTCCTCTTAAAGGTCACATTTTCCAGCCATCCCAATATTTTATCATTTTGAACGTTAAGTTCACTTCCTTCTAAACTTCATAGATTGATCTTCACCCCTTCCCTGGATACCACACTTGCCAAGAAAAAGCTGATTTCTCTTTTTCAAGCCATTTAGAAGATGTTAGAAATGGCAAGAAACATTTCATTATGGATGCAGGAGGAATGTACAAATGCTGGTTAATAGGATATAAACAGCATCTGTCGCTGAGATTTATGGGTATTTTCTAGGCACACATGGAGATGATGCATGAGGTTTACATTTTTTTCCGGTAAATCCCTGCTCTAAGATTTAGAGGGAAAGTCCACTTAGAACATTACTGAAAAAACGGATAGGAATTTAAAGTCCCCTTCCACCCAAATACAGAAATATCCAAGGAATCATAATGTAAATATCCATACTGTGATTATCCATTTATCTTGACAGAGCAGAAGTTTCTGCTTAAGACATGATCTTCCTAAACTGGAGATTGCAGCAATTGCATCCTTTTTAGAATTGTGAAGTCATCTGGTAAAAAGACTGCAGAGCTTGAATTAACCTACAGCAGTCATCTCTCCTGGGTGGTCAGTGTCTCCTGGTACTTACCCCCAGGACTAACAGTAGGGCCCAGTTGTATAAAAAAAAATATCATGAAGCACATATCAGCACTAGCGTGCAACAAATATACAGGAGTGGAAACTCACCAATAGATGACAGGAACTGAATTATGATGGTAGCATAAACGGATTTAGGAAGTGACAGTCAGGTAATGAAGCAGATGATTGTGACAGTCAGGCAATGAAGCAGACAGATGATGGTGACAATCAGGTAATGAGGCAGACAGATGATGGTGACAGTCAGGTAATGAAGCAGACAGATGATGTTAACAGGTGATGAAGCAGACTGAAGAAGATAATGACAGATAAACAGCTAACCCTAACACACCCTACCTGAACCTTTACTGTATCTATTCCTTAACACTGTCCCTAACACTAACCCAACTAACTCTCAATGTTCCTTAAATATCTCCCTAGTGAAACCCTACCCTGCATTTCTGATCCTAAAACAAGAACTAGAGGTCACTAGGACCAGAGGCAAGCAAACCGACCTGATCAGAACCGAAATCAAAGCAAGACAGATTCAAACTGAAAAGGCACAGGCAAACTACAAACTGCAAGACTCAAAAAGACGACAAGAATCAAACTACACAGACAAAGAAGTGGATACTATTTTTTCTGGAAACGGAAGTGCGGATGCGGAAGTGCCTTGACATTTTGAAAAACAAGAAGTGTTATGGGGTTTTACCAGCTATACCCTGCTGAACAATATGCAAAGGAATTAATGATATAATAGGCTGCCTACATTCAATGCGCTGCCTGTGCTGTTCATAGTGCACCCTGCACTGATTATTGGCAGGAAAAGTCTAAGGCATATCACTTACATATTGTACACCATAGACTTTTTCCAGCGTGCAGGTGCCCACAGAGAGGGCTCTGAGTGCCGCCTCTGGCACCCGTGCCATAGGTTTGCCACCACTGGCCTATACTATCAGGCACTAACAGCCTCACACAACAAATCAGTAATTATGTTGACGTCATTTTAAGACCCTTTGCACTAGCTTTACCCTCCTACGTGAGGGACTCTATGGAGATTGTGAATGAGCTGGATGGCCTTTACGTGGAGGAGGGCACTTTGTTGGCCAGCCTCGACGTTGAGGCCCTCTACAGTCGTATCCCTCACATGGAGGGAATTAATGCCCTTCAATACTTTATGCAGGAGCATGGCAGAGATTTCATATCACATAATCAGTTGGTGATTCATCTCCTTTTTATTTTCAACCACCGTATCTACTACCAGCTCAGGGGTGTGGCCATGGGGAGTCCATGCGCACCATCTTACGCCAAATTGCACGTGGGCTGGTGGGTGAAACAGGTTGTGTTTGGGAAGGATCTTACAGAATGGTCATCTCACATCTCGGTATGGCTAAGGGTCATTGACGATGTCCTTATCTTTTGGAATGGTACTCAGGAGGGTTTCAGTAATTTTGTTTAATATCAATAAATGTGGTCTATTTTTTACATCTGAAATCAGTCCCGTACAGATTACCTTCCTTGATCTGACTATAATGAAGGACAGTGATGGCAAGATCCAAACTAGTCTTTACTGTAAGGATACGACGACCAACTGTTTTTTTACACTGGGAGAGCTGTCACCCTTTCCCTCTAAAGAGGGGGATACCTAAGGGGCAGAATCTCTGAGTTTGCCTATCAGCACTCGCTGTCTTGTACACGCAAGTCTTTGCTCAACCCCAAGAGGAGGGATTCTTATGAGGAGTAAATTTGCATCATAGCCACTTTCGATGCGGAAAATTAAGTGGTGTGGGATATTCTTTGTAATCACTGGGGTATTCTCCGGATGGACACGGATGTGGGACATCTGGTTGGGGACACCCCAGCAATCACGTATCGCAGGGGTCATAACTTGAAAGATCGGCTTGTCCACAGTTTCTTTCAGTCACCTTGCCAAAGCATGTGGTTAGAGAACTGTGCAACAGGGACTTTCCGTTTCTGCAATTGTGTCGCATGTGACTCAATAAAGTTGGGACGTACATTTACGAGCACGACAGCCTCTAAGTTCCACGAGATTTGGACTTTCATTAATTGCAAATCCTCTGGTCTGGTCTATCTGGCCACTTGTGTGTGCAGATTGCAATACATGGGTAAGACCATCCGCTAGTTCCGCCGTAGGATTGGAGCACATCTGAATGATGTCCAAAAAAATGTGGATTCTCCAATTGGACGTCACATTAACTTGCACCATTTGCGCAATGTACGCACAATTTTGTTCCAGGGTATAGAAATTGTGAGACCTTCCCCAAGAGGAGGTAATTTAGACCAACGAGTCCTCCAGAAAGAGGCACTCAAGGACTTAATGATCACACTTCATATGGTGACCCCAGTCCAATGGTGGTGTTTTGTGGTGGTGATTTTTGTCTCCCAGGTGACACCGGTCCAAAGGCGAGGTCTTGGGATGGTTATCTCTATCTCCCAGTGTATGTTTTTCTATCCCTGGTACTCCCCATTAATACCCATGGAAAGGATGAGTTGGGTATCCAGTTCCCTGGTTTGGGGTATTTGAGCATCCCGAAGTTGGGGCATAACAGTTACTACTGGGGTTATTATTCGTCTCAAATTGCGTACCACATTCCTTTTCCCGGTTGCCCTATCTATATCAATCCACATTAATTTATGGTATATGTTTAATATATGCTTTAGCATTTTGTTAGGCATTAGCCTCGGCCTATTGACTTGCTTTCCTATTGACCATTTACCTATTGTTTGTCAGGGGCAGGCGACTCCTCTTGTGTGGCCACTCAGTGCTGGGGAGTGAACGAGCGGTAACCTCGCCTCTTCAGCATGGGATTGGCCGCACGTCGCACTCCCTTCTTTTTAAACCAGTGTTTTAGGCGCTCGCTTCACAGCCACATGAGCGCCACTGTATTACCACATAATTAATACTAGCTCCTGATGACTCTTAAAGAAACGCGTCGAGCCAGACACATATATAGTAATGACAGCTAGCTGAGTAGCTTTAGGAAGGCAGGGTGTTGTTTAAACTCTATCAGTAGGGTAACCTTTTGGTAGTCACCATAACTCGGGTGGCAATTATACCCTGATGGGGTTTATAGTATTGGGGCTAACATCGGAGGGCTGATAATAACCTAGCTTATTGGACCTCTGATGTACCATACGTATAACCTCTATCATCCTACCTATCCATCAGATTTATGTAATACACGGTTATATCGAGTTAGTGTGACCATTCACACGTGACTTTGGAATGAACATATATGACCGTGTAGTCTCTCTTGGTACATTTGGTGAAAACTGTTTCAATAGAAGCTCTGCTACACACACGGGACTTCAGTAGCGTTTTGGACACACATGACCTATATGTTGATAGTCCTCTGTGGGGTCCAGCATTAATGAGTGCACCAGATTTGGCCTTGAGTTTTTTGAGGGTGAAAAAATCCCCCTATTTTCTATTGTTTGTTTAATCTTATTTAACTGTTTCAAATAAAGATTGTACTTTTTAGCGCCTCATTTCTCCGTGATATGTAACCAACTGAGACGCATACCTACTAATATTTTTTGGATCCGTGATATATTGAAGAATGGAGGACATGTAAGTGGTGAAAAAATGTATACTGTTTACCTCAAATAGATACAATTAGATTGTATGTAAGTTGTATGCAGCACACAAGTAGCGGAACTGAACATGTTACTAAATTGATTCATTACAATGATTGCATGTATATCATAGTGAATGTAATGCATTAGTTGCATGGCAGTCCCATGTAAATCCACAGATTATGACCATGAGTTGTGTCAAACTGATTTTTGCTGCATCTGACAAACTCAGTTCCATTATACCATAATTTGCAGAAATGTATCTGGATTAATTACATGAAAAACATCAACCATACATCCATGTACTATGCTCCACTGAAGTGAATGCAAGAAAGTGCTCGCAGTCTTAATACACTCCTGTCTCCTCCTGTTTACATGCTTCTAATTGAGCTATCAAAATAAAGCCGCACTCTCTCCTTATTCCGGAGATTTCCATAGAACACCATGGAAACAGCAAGGTGTTGGCAGGATTCCATTGCAGAGGTGGCTGCCTGAATACCTCTAAAGTGCAATTATAAGAGCTGGAGAGAGAGAAAAGAACACTATGAAGGCAAGGCTGCATCATAATGGTTGGGAAAATAAATAGCAAAATCATAGTATTCAGAAGAAGGCTGTGTTCTGCCAGTGGACCTATTGACGTCTCCAAGTGGGATGGTAAATATGAAAGGATTCACAATTTGCTACAAAGTGAACACTTCTCTGCACATGTGACTGCACTTCTGTGCTCAACAATCTGTGATTCGTGGGATGGAAACAAAGGTTAATGACCGCAGCACGAATCAGTAAATAAAAGCAAAATAAATAAATAAATAAAAAGTAAAAAAATAAATAAAAGTGAAAAAAAGAAAAAGAAAATGAGAAAAATAAATAAGAAGAGTGTAATCAAAATAGAAATAAGAAATATAAAGAAAAAGTTAAATAAAAAGTGGAAAATAAACAAAAACAAAAAAATAATAAAAAAATTATAAGAAAATTAAATGAGAAAAATAAATAGAAAGTAAAAAGGGAATTAAAATAAATTAAGAAGTAAAAGCAAAAAATATACTTACTCTCCAAAAAGGGTTATGCCAGGACTGACGTAAAAAGTAAAAATCATATGGTACATATTAATTTCTGCTTAGCAAAGCTTGAAACAGTGCTGTACCGCACATGGATCCAGAGATCGACACCCCCCCTCCTTCATTGCTCCAGTTGGTATGGTAGATTTTCTTCTGGCTGGTAGCTTGGGAGGTGTGTCCTTTCTGCTGCAGCTTAGGGACGCGTTCTTCCTCAGCGAGGAGTCCTTTCCCCCACTGTAATTTTAAAGGTAGAAAATAAAGACCCCAGATCTGCAAGTTGAAGACAATATTTCTGTCATAACTAGTGATGAGCGGCAGGGGCAATATTCGAATTCGCGATATTTCGCGAATATTTGGGCGAATATTCGCCATATATTCGAAAATTCGCAAATTCGTAATCTCCAGTCATTATTTTCTTGATTTCGCAATCAGAAAATAATGAAATTATTTTCTTGCTTGTGAAAATTTGCATATAACAAATTTGCATAAAATGAATATTCGCAATTGCGAATATATTTTGCGATATTCTAAATGTTTGCGAATTCTCGAAGTGCCAATATTCACGATTAAAATTCACAATTCGAAAATTCGTGATCAACACTAGTTATCAGGGGCGTAGCTATAGGGGGTGCAGAGGTAGCAGTCGCTACCGGGCCCAGGGGCTTGAGGGGCCCCAAAGACCTTTGTGCCACATAAGAAGACACTGGTATTATAGAAAGTGCACGCTGGTCCACTTACATCTCTGGCTGGAGGGAAGGGGTTAGGTCAAAAATTTGACATTGGGGGGTGGCCTTTTCAATTTTTGCCTCAGGCAGCATGAAGGCTATGTGGTTCCCTGGCCACAAAGCACTGAGGGAAGGGGGGCCCAATCTGAACTCTTGCACCAGGGCCCATGAGCCTTTAGCTACGCCCCTGCTAGTCATGACCAGGGCTGTACGATATAACCAGGTAATTGTCTTGTGAAAACTCTGTGAGCAGAAGAAGAGAGGAAGGGGAGGAGGCATGGGCGTAGCTATAGGGGGTGCAGAGGTAGCAGTCACTACCGGGCCCAGGAGCCTGAGGGGGCCCAAAGACCCTTGTGCCACATAAGAAGACACACAGAGCACTGAGGGAAGGGGGTCCCAAGCTGAACTCTTGCACCAGGGCCCATGAGCCGTTAGCTACGCCCCTGGGAGGAGGACAATGGTGCTGCAGTTTCTCTGCCTCCGCTTATCTGTAAGAACCCTGCTGTGAGAGAGGAGAGAGACCAACCGAAGGGCAGAGGATGATTTGCTCATAGCACACAACAGAAAAAGAAAAATCTGTGAATTGCACACAATATTTCTAACTGGACTAAATGTAATATGCATCATATATGTACATAAGGAGGGATGTTGTGTCCTTCAGAGGTGTGTCCTTCCTCATGGGAGTGTCCTTTCTTAGTGGGCATGTGCTTTCTGCTGCAGTTCTCTGCCTTTAACTGTCACATCATCTAGCAGTAAGTATGGCTGGTGGCAATTGAAGGATGGAACTGAGCATGTGTGACCACCTACTAGGTGGACGTGCACATTGTTATACAGATGAAACACCAGGGGGTGCTATTATAATGAAGTAAACAGAATACCTCAGAAATGGTGCATTTTTGGTACAGAAAATAATTTATAAAAATATCTCCTTTTTATGCCAAATTATATTAAAATAATATTTAGACTGGCACAGCCCCTCTACATACCATATATACTGTAACAGCAACAGTCCGGGTTCCTGTTAACATCTTGCGGTCAGACTTTTTCCCAGTTCCTTGATGTTATGTGATGTTGGGGTGCTGGCGGGTTACCTAGGCACTCAGGAGCCCAATAAAGGCACGTCCTATGATTGTGCAACTTTTTCTTTGGTGGATGAACTGTAGTTTCTATTGGTACCATTTTTGGGGTAAAACCACTTATTATTCATATTTTTAATTTTTTTTTGGGGGGGTGGGGGGCATGGTAAAAAGGTAACTCGCGTGTTTTTATTGTTTTTAGTTACGACGTACACCATGCAGGGAAAAAAATATTTTACAGTTTAATAGTGTAGACACTTTCAGACACAGCAAAACTTTTTTCTTAATGTTTATTTATCTTTATATCAAAAATTGGGAAAGGGGGGTGATTGCCAACCTCTGCCCACTCCTTCCTCTACCAGCCGTCTGTACTATAGTATGTATTACATGGCAGCCTCCCCTCTCTGCCCCCCCTGTTCCGCCATGTACTAGTGCTAATTTTGGCACACTTACAGACACCCACACACCCATTTGTGCATAAGTGTGCCAAAATTAACACTAGTACATGGCGGAGCAGCGGGGGCAGAGAGGGGAGGCTGCCATGTAATACATACTATAGTACAAGAGGCTGACAGATGAAGCAAGGAGCAGAGGTTGGCATGGCTGCCCGGCAGCTGCATGCTGAAGCCAGGTAGCCATCCTAGCTCCTGCCCACTCCTTCCTGTTGTGTCCCTAATAGTGATGACCGGCAGGGGCAATATTCAAATTTGTGATATTTAGCAAATATTTGGGCGAATACACGCCATATATTCGCGACTTCGAAAATGTGTTGTCTTCAGTCATTATTTTCTTGATTGTGGAAATCGGCAATTTAAAAATTCGCATTACGAAAATTCACATTACAAAAATTTGCATTCAACATTACTCCTAAAATCAAAGCTATTGCAGCCTTCTCATTGACCCACAAGCTAGACGCAGGGAAGGATCATGTGTACTGTTTAAAAAAAATCTCGAATATTCGAATATATATCACTAATTCTAAATACTCGTAAATTCTCAAAATGGCAATATTCGCGGTAAAAATTTGAATATTCGTGATCAACACTAGTCCCTAACAGTAGTTATGCCCTCATTTTCCCCCTCACAGTAGTTATTCCTACATTGCACCCCTTCACAGTAGTTATGCCCTCAATGCACCCTTTCACAGTAGTTATGCCCACATTGTGCACCCACACAGCAGTAATACCCTCTCTGTGCCCCCTTTACAGTAGTAAAGCCCTCTCTGTGCCCCTTCACAGTAGTAATGCCTTTTCTGGGCACCCTTCACAGTAGTAATGCCATCTCTGTGCCCCCTCCACAGTAGTAATACCCTCTCTGTGCCCCCTTCATGATAGTTATGCCCTCCTTGTGCTCCTCTCAGTAGTAATGCCCTCTCTGTGCCACGGGGAGCTGAGATGTCAGTAAGTAAAATGACTGCAGCTCCGGTGCTCCAGCCACTTACTTTCCCCATTTCCCCTGTAGTTCGTTCTTTCTTTCGTTCTTTCTTTCTTGCTTTCTTTCTTCCTTTTTCTGTCCTCCTTCCTCTTTCTTTCTTGCTTTCTTTCTTCCTTTTTCTGTCCTTCTTCCTCTTTCTTGCTTTCTTTCTTCCTTTTTCTGTCCTTCTTCCTCTTTCTTTCTTTCTTTCTTTTTCTGTACTTCTTCCTCTTTCTTTCTTTCTTTCTTTTTCTGTACTTCTTTCTTTCTTTCTTTCTTTCTTTCTTTTTCTGTACTTCTTCCTCTTTCTTTCTTTCTTTCTTTCTTTCTTTCTTTCTTTCTTTCTTTCTTTCTTTTTCTGTACTTCTTCTTTCTTTCTTTCTTTCTTTCTTTCTCTGTACTTCTTCTTTCTTTCTTTCTTTCTTTTTCTGTACTTCTTCTTTCTTTCTTTCTTTCTTTCTTTCTTTTTCTGTACTTCTTTCTTTCTTTCTTTCTCTCTTTCTTTTTCTGTACTTCTTCCTTTTTCTTCCTTTCTTTCATCTATCTATCTATCTCTGTCTGTCTAATACAGCTACTTTCCTTTCATGTTAAAACCAGGTAATTATTGCAGAAACATCCCTCTTATCTCCCAATTGTGAAGCGATTAGAGGTCGCTGTACTGTCCATAATTTGCTCTTGTCATTTCCTGAGGATCCTCTTCTCGTTTCTGTGTAAAAGCTACATTACGAATGAACAACAAAGCTTCTAATGACCATTTCTTTGTTGTTGTGAAAAGCATAATGGTTATGAAATCTAATGGACACTTATAGATAATGCGAGCAGATGAGGCTGGATTCTATTATTTGTGGAAGGCCATGGACGTCAAGCAACAATCCCTTCCCCCTGGAAAATAGTTCATGATCAAGTTTCCATTCAGTTACTTTCCGTAGACTGATCGTTGTCACAGACATTATTTGCAACCCAAAGTTATCTATTATACTATACTTTTTGTATAATTTCTAAAGCATGTAGCACACCTGAGTTTTGTCATTTGGCACAACCTTTGGGCATATATGACATGATACGGTGGTTTAATTGATGTTTTCTTTAGGTAGACCTACCATGTTATCATAACTCAGTGACCTATGTGCAATTCAACTCTGCTACATCTCTAGAGAAATATAGTAGTGCTGAATATGGCTGCCAACAGAGCCAAAGAGCTTGCTGATGCAGCCAAAAAATTCAACCGCCTGTTGGCTGCCAAGAATGACTGCATGGGATTCGTAGAGTCAATGAACAGGTTCCAGAGGGGCCCATAGTGCATAGAAAGAGGAATAAAATGAAATGTACGGTTCTTTCCCCTCCTCACACTTTTCAAACACCAAACATATACCGCATAATGGGGTACCTGACAGAGTATAGGAGATGTGTTGTAGAACTTAGAGGGACTTCTGACCATTTGAATGCATGGGTCATAGATATTGCGAATTATATCCTTGGTTTTGAATATGATTACTGATAAGCAAAGTTATGAAAAGCTCCATTCAGCTGCTTTGCCGAATTTCACAAGAAGCTCGATTTGTGACAAATTACTTTGTCATGAAGCGCATTTCTTTGTATGTGGCAGGCGAAATTGAACCCCTCAGATGCCGCATTCATCGCTATTTGCGGCATCTGACGCTACCATTTAAGCCTTTCAGGGGTTAATCAGGGTAAAAAAAATCAATTTGCTCGCATAGAAGCCATCGCGGCCATCTTCATTAAAGACACCGTGCGAAATCGCACGTAATTTTGTGCAGTATCTTCAATCAAGATGGCCGTGCCGGCCCTTTTGTGTGCAAATGAATGAGGTAAGTATGTTTGGGTGTTTTTTTTAACGCCATTTCAGGGAAAATTTATTAGTTACCATGAAGCGTGAGGAAATTCGGCAAATTTTCCTCAAATTCCAATAGAAGTCAATTTTTTGACTTCAATTCGCTCAACACTAAATAGGTTGCTTAAATAGCAGCTGGACACAGAAAATGGAGGAGAGGGAGGGGAGGAGGGAGGTGGTGCTGTATTTCCTTTGCCTCAGATTGTATGTTAGACTGATAGAGATGTGGCCATCATTCTTTGAATCAGCTAAGAAAGCTCCCATATACTCCAGCTTTTAGACAACGCCTTATCTTCTCCAGAGCATGAAAGTTTCATCCTACTGAAGAGAGCATGCCTCCTTGTTACGTCATATATGCTTTTCTGCTGTTAGTGAAGACTCCATTACACCATGGCGCTTACAGCTAGATATTTACATAGTTCACATACTAGAGTTAGTAAAACAATGCACAATGCACAGATGCCAAGTGTTATGTCTTTTCATATTTTCATATTCTAGACAATGTAACAATGCCACATGCCTCAGGGGGAATGCCCCTCTGATGTCTTTTTAAACTGCTGTACTTCCTGTAATAAATGAGAATTTGTTTTGACCCCGTGTGTGTGTTAGTTATTTTCTCTTGTGCATGTAAAACCCTTGGGTTACTATTAATTTGGAGCACTAGAGCAAACACGGTCAGCCCTGATTGAGGGCATCTTCAAAAAGACCCATGCTGTGAGAGGGGAGAGGGGGCAACAGAGGCTCAGAGGCTTATTGACTCATACCACACAGCTCTACAGCGGCACAATAGAAAGAGAGAAAATTAGCTGTTACAGAAAAAATTTAGTGGGGAGAAAAAAAGACCCCAAATCTGCAAGTTGTAGACCATATTCTTGCTAAACTACATCTAAATTATATCATATACCTGGCTAAGGAGGGATTATGGTTTATTTTTTGCCATGACAGGTGCTGTATAACCAGGCAACTGTCTTGTGATAACTCTGTGAGCACAAGAGGAGAGGAAGGGGAGGAGGGAGATGGTGCTGCAGTTTCTCTGTAGCTTCTAAAGCTGGCCATACACATTAGTCTTTTTTCGGTCGAACCAGCCAAGAACGGTGGATTCGGCAGACACACTAATGTCTGTGGTGAGCTCCAAACTCTCCTCAACAGATGACAAGGGTCAGGTGAAATGAATATTTTCGCCTGATCTTTTTGTCCTCTCTGGAGGTAAACCACCACCAGAAGTGTCTGGCAGCAGCTTTCTCCACTGTCCTCATGGAATACACATACACTTTCAACCTAGCCGAACATGTATGTGCATGTGGAAGCTGGGAGAGAGTCGGTTGAGATAGCTGTCAGCTGTCCGATCATTCGGTTGACAGCTATTGAATGTCTGTGGGCAGCTTAAGACCCATGCTGTGAGAGGGGAGAGGGAGCAACAGCGGGGAAGAGGTTTATTAGTCATAGGACACACAGCTCTACAGCTGCTCAATAAAAAGAGAGAAAATTAACAGTAACAGAAATAATTTGGCGGGGAAAAAAGTGCCTAAGGTGGTATTGTGTTTTTTTTTTATTATTATTTCAAAATGACAGGTACTGTACAACTCAAGGGAACTGCAAGTACAGTAAGAGAGGGTGGGAAGGAGGGAGATTTCTCTGTCTTGGCCTGTGTGTGGGACTATGCTGTGAGAGGGGAGAGGGAGCACAGTGCACACACTCGGGAGGAGAATGTGTGCCCAGCTGCTTTCCAGAACCTGACTGGCACTGTGCATAGAGTATGTATAAATGTAAATCAAAGAAAATCTACCCTAGCACAAATATAATGTGGAAACCCCATGCTTATTTTACATTGGTTGTAGTTAACCCCTGTGAGGGTAGTAGTACTAACGAGTAGACCTTTCTACTGCTTTTTACATTGTATCTCCTGGCATTGGCAGTGTTAATGTTGAATGGAGCAGAATATTAGCTCCCGATGGTTTCGCTATCCCATTTGGCTGACAATGATAAAGTGTATTGTTTTACACCAGTGAAACACGCAGATGCCGCATCGTGCACCCACAATCCCTCAGGCTATTTGTATTTTTAGTCAAGCTGTTGCTATATATTAAGAACAGCAGTGACGATCTACAGGAGGTGGGTTATCCTTGTGCTGCCGCTATAACATGGGGCGTCTGTGTGACTGATGTCTTCATTAGTATGACGCTATGCAGAAGGGAAGCAGAAGAGCTAATACTGAAAGAATTATCAGCCTCATAAAACTCTATAGGACCATCTGCATTCTATCTATATAAAGTACTGAAGCTTAATACAACTAGTCTTCTGTCATAGGTCTCCCCAGAAAGCCAAGCAGCTGATGTGAAAAATAAATCTAATTAATAGTAATACTGTATAATATAATAATATAGTATAAGGTTTTAATTTCACATCTCTACCCAAAACCTAAAAATTAAGGTTAAATTATTTCCTCCAAACTTATATTAACAGGATCCAGGAGGTAAAGATCTAGGCCGCTGTATGTAGTGAAAGGACTGTAGTTACAGTACATAGACTGTGTGATGTCATCATTATCAAGGGCCACACTGATACAGTATCTCACAAAAGTCAGTACAATATTTTATTCTATCTTTTCCTGGGACAACACTGAACATCTGACACTTTGATACAATGTACAGTAGTCAGTGCATGGCTTGTATAACAGTTTACATTTGGTTGCCCTCAAAATAACTCAACATACAGCCATTAATGTCTAAATTGCTGTCAACAAAAGTGAGTGCACCCCTAAATGAAAATGACCAAATGGTGCCCAATGTGTCTATATTTTGTGTGGCCACCATTATTTTCCAGTGCATTACCATAAGTCTCTTGGGCATTGTCACGGATATATGCGAACAACAGGAGTACAATCAGTGCACAAGCTACTGAGCGGACCCAAACTAGGGAGCATAAAAGGTAACCCCTGTCAGACCCTAAGAGCTCTCCCTGCGCTGCTATGCACATGCCCAGACCCTGATGGTGGATCGAGGCATGCCCGCGTACCTAAGGCTGAGTGAGACCTGAAACCCCTATGATAAAGGGGGGGGGGGGGCACGGCCACCGGCTCCCTGCTCAGTATACGGACGGAACCGGGGTCGCCTCGGATCCAGTCAGCAAATAAACAAAACCAACAATGTCTGCAAACTTATCTGTAGGGGCTGCAGCAGCAGTGAAGACAGATCCAATCTCAGCAGACAATATCGATGTTGCTTGCTTCAGCAAAACACACGTCCAGTGAAGAGACCACAGCAGTGTAGATACTCCAGCGGCTGACACAACTCAAGATGAGAAATATAACCCGCAAGGTGAAACAGGAAGAGGGGTGATTTAAAGGAAGAGGAATCAATCAGAGAAGGAACAGCTGGGAAGAGGGAAAGGAGTGAACATGAAAGTAAAGACCTCATCACAGGGGCGGAGAAACAGAGCTGTGAGAACTCCTCAAAACTCTGGTAGTGACAGGCATGGAGTTCACTAGAGCTTCACAGGTTGCCACTTGTGGGAGTAATTTAGCAATTTGAGACAGCAGAAAGGTAGCCCCAATAGTTCACCTGCTGGTTGCCAAATAGAGGTGCTACGGTATTCCGGAGAGACATGGAGTCCTCCTGCCTTAGAGCAGTTCTCTGCGTGTAGGCAGAAATCCAGCTTTATTTATGCTTGTTATCTAACAAGTCATTAAATGGGGTTCTCCCACAAACTATATCCTACAGATTTCAAACCAGCACCTGGATCTGAATACTTTTGTAATTGCATGTCATTAAAAATGTAGCATAGCCACTGAGACTGTCATGTACTATATGATGTCTGATTTAAATTTTACATTAGTCATGGGATAACTCCTTTAAACCAGTCAAATTAGCATAAACCACAGTTATAGTTAGTGTATGAATAAAAAAACACACAATGCAACTGAACTCTGCATACCAAATAAAGTGCAATAATGCTATAGTTATAGAAAATATTCTGCTGCTAAGGCTACGCTTATTTTGTAAATTTGAGATTCTTGGCAAATACATTTTGTACAAAATTATTTGAGCCCGTCTGCCACACGTCAAGGCGATCTCTGTAGAACGGAAACCTAACACTTAATACTACCTGTTATGTGCCCTAGTGGCCACCATAAAATTGAGGGAGTGCAGGTTCCACATGCATGCTGGGTCCATTCTGCGTTTTATCATTTTTGGTGCCAAAATGGCCTCCATTAAATTCAAGGAATGCAAGTACCATCATAATAACTGTCACATTGGCATTTGCCTAACCTGTGAGATATCTGAAACTTGAGGAACAGGACCTGGTAGAATGATCTTATCTATCCCTTGAAGAACAGGATTTTATTACTCAGAGACAACAGAAGAAACATCGAAATAATCTTCTGTAACCCCTTAATTACTTTCACACCACTGGAATTCTCTTCCACTCCTCCTTGACAACATCACAGAGATGGTGGATGTTAGAGTCCTTGCGCTCCTCAACCTTCTGTTTGAAGATGCCCCACAGATGCTCAATAAGGTTAGGTCTGAGAACATATTTGGCCAGTCCAGCACCTTTACCCTCAGTTTCTTTAGCAAAGCAGTGGTCGTCTTGGAGGTATGTTTGGGGATTCTGTGGCCCAGTTTCCAGATTGAGGTGATAATGCTCTGCTTCAGTATGTCCCAGTACATGTTGGCATTCATGGTTCCCACAATGACCTGTAGCTCCCCACAGCCGGCAGCACTCATGTAGCCCCAAACCACCACACTCCCACCACCATGCTGACTGTAGGCAGGACACACTTGTCTTTGTGCTCCTTACCTGGTTGTCACCACACACGCTGGACACCATCTAAACCAAATAAGTTTCTCTTGGTCTCATCAGACCACAGAACACGGTTCCAGTAATCCATGTCCTGCTTGTCTTCAGCAAACTGTTTGCATCTTTCTTGTGCATCATCTTTAGAAGAGGCCTCCTTCTGGGACGACAACCATGCAGACCACTGTGATGCAGTGTGCGGTCTATGGTCTGAGCAATGACAGGCGGACCACCCATCCCTGTAACATTTGCAGCAATGTTGGCAGCACTCATACAACCTCTGGATATGACGTTGAGCACATGCCCTCTTCTTTGGTCAACATAGAGAGGCCTGTGGAACCTGTCTTGTTAAACCTCTGTATGGTCTTGGCCACCATGCTGCAGCTCAGTATCAGGGTGTCGTCAATCTTATAGCCTTGGCCATCTTTATGTAGAGAAACAATTCATTTTTTTTTCAGATCCGCAAAGAGTTCTTTGCCATGAGGAGCCATGTTGAACTTCCAGTGACCAGTATGAGAGAGTGCGAGAATACCAAATATAACACCTGCTCCCCATTCACACCTGAGACCTTGTAAGTAACACTAACAAGTCACATTACACTGGAGACGGAAAATGGCTAATTGAGCACAATTTGTCCATTGTCACTTAGGGGTGCACTCACTTTTGTTGGCAGCGGTTTAGACATTAATAGCTGTGTGTTGAGTTATGTTGAGGGCACGCCACATTTACACTGGTATACAAGCTGTACACTGACTACTGTACATTGTATCTGTGTTTTGCCATGCAAAGATATTGTAAAATATTTACAAAAGTGCCACCTTACTACGTTGGCTCTGGGACATCTCCAACCAATCACAGCCTGACCTTCTACGGTACATACACTGTGTGACATCACTGCGCTCCCTCATTGATATCAACTAATTACAGACAGAACTTCATAGACTGCATGACCTCACAACACTTAATTTGTGTTACCACCAACAAATCACAGAGAGACCTCCCATACAGACTGCGTGACATCACTGCATTCAGTCTGTGAGATCATCCAATCGCAAAATTTCCCCCCATATTGACTATGTGATGTCACTACACTTGCAGTAGTTTGTAGTATCTTCCTGTTTCAGCAGGAAAAAGTAACCTTCCACATAAACTGTGTGACCTCACATGTTTGTGACATCATCATCCAATCATACAGTAACCTCTTAGGCCCCATTCACACGTCCATAGATTGTTGCAGATCCGCTAATTGCGGATTCGCAACACACCTTGCTGCCAGCCCCATAGATATGCCTATACTTGTCTGCAATTGCGGGCAAGAATAGGACATGCTCGATATTATTAGGGAGCCGCCGGCCGGAAGATCGGCGGCGCGCTCCGCAAATGCGGATGCGGAGAGCACAATGTGTGCTCTCTGCATCCTTCATGTCCCCATTTAAAAATAATGGGTCCGCACCCGTTCCGCAGATTTGCGGAATGGGTGCGGACGAACATTGCGGACGTGTGAATGGGGCCTTACATAGACCTTGCCATCTCTGTGACAATTTACTGCATTTTTTTGTAAGTAGCGGGTCCAATGACAGGGAGCTGCGATAGCTCCACCCCAGTCATTGTACCCCTCAGATGCCGCGTTCACACATGATCGCGGCATCTAAGTTTAAAATGAACAATAAAAAAAAAAATGTCATCAAACTTACCACCTCCATTTGCTTGCGACGGGCCGGCCGCCGCCATCTTGCTTGAAGATCTTAGCCGAAATCCTGTGCGGAGCGAGATTACGTCATCACGCCGGCTGGCGTGATGATGTAATCTCGCGTCGCACGGGATATCGGCTGAGATCTTCAAGCAAGATGGAGACTGGCGGCCGGCCCGTCGCGAGCAAATGGAATAGTTTTTTATTCTTTTTCAGGTTAAATCCATTTTATCCTAAAATTCGGATCGAATTCCACTTTGTGGGAATTGATTCGCTCATCTCAAATCATCAGTCAATCATACAGTAACCTCTTACATAGACTTTGTGCCCTCACACAGACTGTGTGCCCTGTGTGACTTCACTGTACTCACACTTTGCAATCACCAACCAATCAGCGTGACTTCTACATAGTGTGACCTCATGTGCCTGTGGCATCATCATCCAATCAAATATTGACCAGTGTGACCTCATTGTGTGACATCACAAACCACTCACAGTCTGACCAGTAGGCTATTGGACTGTCCGGTATTCATCCTGTGACATGTTATGCAGTCAAAATATCACTCAAATCTTTTTTTTTTTCATTTAATAAAATTATTTTTTACGAGCTATTAATTTGTCGTTATGTAAAAGTCCCCCAACTAGTGCCCCATTATTGGGCAAAATAAAATATTATAGTCTTCATCCAGTTTTATCTTCTTCCATCTCCCCCTGTACATTGACTATAATTAAATATGTTAATTAGTGATTAGTATGAGTCCGTTAATTGGACATGTTTGTTAACGTCGTGCAAACGAAGCAGCCGGCCCGACTGATTGCTCTCATTAGCATTCATCGAAAACAAACTTTCTGTATAAAGCAGGATCTCTCCCCATATAAGTCTCTAATCAGCCGATGCGGTGGAGCCGCTCGGATTGTGTGAAGCTGTCAATGAAAACTATTAGTCCTAATGAGCGTTATTACGCCCGACACCGCGTTCATACATTTACTGTATGTTTATATTTGTCATTTGCATAGAACAAGAATATAGATGGAAATCTGTGCGTAATAGATTCACCCGACCCCTCACCAATAGCAGAATATTATGCACCGCTCTTCTCTATTTGCTCTGCATTAATAGTGATTAGCAAGACGCTGCAACCTACAAGGCACCACCGTAAATTATTTTTATATTTTTGTACAATTATTCTGAATTTTACTGCACAGCAGGATACATTTCATACATTCAAGCGCTGGATGCGTCCTCCTAGTTTTGTTCCCCCGGCTTGTAAACATGTATCGTATTAAGTACAAGAACAAGTTAATTACTTGCGTAAATGATTGCTTGCGGTTTAAGGACAATTAGATGGAGGTGACAGCGGAATCTGGATGCTGGATTTGCAGTTGGGTTCACATCAAGAGGAACGTCTTGCAACTATTTGTTACAGTTCTCACCAGAGATCCTGACCTTTAAAGGAAACATATTGTCAGAAAGTAACCTATTCTGTAAATAAAGATTGTATGTGTTATACTGTATTTTTCAGAAGTTTTTGATTTTTTTTTTCTAATTTTCATGTCATTACCTAGATAAACAAAAATAAATATCCAGAAAAACACAACAGGTAGTGTAATCTATGCTGATTCTATGTTATTGTAGTCTGAGTGGGCCTATATACCCTTTTTCAACATTTTCATCTTATCATCACAGGCAGAATTACAATAAAAGGTAACCCTTGTGTTATAAAGCTGGAGGCAGATAAAGCAGTATCCACTAGAGATGGGTGGCAGGGGCAATATTCAAATTAGAAATATTTCACAAATGTTTGGGTGAATATTCGTCATAAATTCATGAATTCGGGTTATTTTCTTGATTGCGAAAATCGGCAATTAAATATTCATGTAATGTGCGTGCAATACAGGTGTGGGTCACTTTTGCTACTTTTTTCAAGCTGATAGAAGTTTCCTAAGACTGGAGAAAATGGTTGGCACGGCAGAACATTACAATAGCTTTATATGCAGATAGAGTGCTCTAATATATTCACGATTGTGCAAATCGACACTAATTATGCGAATATTTTGGCGAAATACGTGCAACTTCACATTTTAGCAGGTCTGACAACATATTAGTGATTGGTGCACTAAGTATTGTTGTTAACTTGGGACATCACAGCGCTATGTCTGTAGCATGTATGTATGGACAGCAGAACCTATCACACTACCTAACACCCTGCACTGGAACCTATCAGCTACACTATATCACTATCTAACCTACACTGACTATCTCCCACTAACTATCTGTATTATATATATAAGATAACTAACTAACTATCTAATGTAATGTGACATCACAGCACTATGTCTGTAGCATGTATGTATGGACAGCATAACCTATCACACTACCTAACACCCTGCACTGGAGCCTATCAGCTACACTATATCAGGATCTAACCTACACTGACTATCTCCCACTAACTATCTGTACTATATATATAAGCTAACTAACTAACTAACTAACTAACTAACTAACGAACTAACTAACGAACTAACTAACGTAATGTGACAGCAAAGCACGGAGCACAGCAATGACACTGCTCTCTCTCAGAATTGTAATAAACTGCAGAAAATGGCTGCTGGGGAGGTTCTTATATAGAAAGGGGTCGGCAACTTTCCTTTTGGTTGCTAGGGATGTTGCTAAGCTCAGACAAAGACATTGCAGCCTTCTCATTGGCCCACAAGCAAAAAGGGAGGTTACTGATGAAAAAAATGTTGAATATTCAAAAACACGACTATACCACTATATTCAAAATATTCGCGAATTCTCAAAGTCGCAATATTCACAATAAAAATTTGCGATTCGACTATTCATGCCCAACACTATTATCCACCACTGATAATAGATAATGCGAGAAGCTTACCTACTCCTTCTTCCTGCACAGTATTTCTCCACGTTCAGGCAAAATGTCCGCTCCAAATTCATGTACAGAAAATAAATCACAAAATAAAATAAGATTATTACAAAAAAATATATATAGCTGATAAATTTCCTTTGACCACAACTGGTTTATCGTTGGCTAAACAGGTGTGGAGTCTAGGGATTTCTCTATGGTTTTTACCCTAAAGCCCAAGAAGGCATGATTTTTCCCAGTTGGAATCTAAGGTCGTGATTCTTAGAGTAGTCACCAAATATTTGTGCAGTGTCCTGAAATACACTACAGAGCATTGGAAGTGTTAATATCACTGTATTTCATGTATTATGTGTATGTGCTACATATTCCATAAGGTTGTATAGAGAGTGGAAGGTCCCATGAGGCTAGTCAGGGCTGGCTCCACACTTCCTTTTTAGGAGGAAAATTCTGGATTTAATGACTGACTGCTGAGGAGTGAATACCTCAGAGCAGCAAGGAGCAGTTCCTGGAGGGAGATCCCAGTCACCTGCAGCCCACAATCAGCGTATGTGCCAGCCCTCTAAAGGGGAAAGATCAACAGAAGGTTTAGACAACAGAATGAGATTGTGAACTTTGGCAAAGAAGGTAATCGCCGCTAATCTGGCTATAGCCTCCTCTGCATGTGGTAGAAACACTGTAAGCTACAAGCTGCCCACCATAACCAAAGGATGGGAGGGCCCGCTGTTCAGAGACAGTATTCCTGTGAGGATACTGTGGATATCATATACTTATATATATATCTGACGATAGGGAAAGTGCACCCCTTTAGGCCGGGAAAAGGAGAGATTGACCAATCTGATTGAGAGAGAGAGAAGCTAGCCTCCACCATATATAACCTTTGGAAACTATTTGAATTGACTGTGAATACTGCTTGCGTGGATCACCTGCTGACCGGCTTCAGTAAAGTATTGTGGATTTGTTATACCAACAACGGTCTCATCATTATACCACAATACATTCGCACCACAAGGTGCTGGCATCACGTCAACCGGGACCCTGCCTTGAACCGTAAAACAGCAACGTCAAGGGCATCTCAACCACCATCCGGCAGGAGAACCCAAGAACTAGAGTGTGCCCTGAAGAGAAGATCCAATGTGCCCTTCCCGTCACTCCACGCCAGCCCAGGAAGCTTCAGGAAACCATGAGTATGACTACTGCACCCATCCAGCCAACCACACTCACATGGGCCCTTGTGGCTCAGTCACTGCATTTGAACTCTTTCATTAGGAGTTTCTAGAACTGTAAGTCAAAGTAAAACCAAGTTTTGTATACGGAAAAGGAGCTAGAATGCAACAAACCAAAGAACAAAGATGTAACCACAGGATGGGTCGGGGTCAAACCCAAGTAGTCAAATAACAAGCACCATCTGACACAAATGTGAAAGAGAAAAATGTAGGCAAACTGCAGACTCCAGGTTAAGGTATGGGTATCCACTTAGATCTTCACTTTGAAAGATACCATTTGTGGACATTGTTGAAACTAACCAGTATTTTTCATGACCCACCATGGCTGTGTTCAGAGAGCTAGTGTTCAGTTGTAGTAGGGCAATAATGGAGTGGAGAGAGGTGAGTAACTAGTCAGGGTACTATTGTTGCTATTCCCAAGGGATGATGAAGTCTAAAGTATCATTTTATAATAGTTGTAGTAACATTACAGAAGACTCTACAACCTGCAAACCCCTCTGTTGAGAACCACTCTCTCTGGGGCTTTTCCCTGGGAGCCAACTTCTCTCCTTTGTGCCCTCTACTGCAAATAAAATTAGGGCCACCAGATGTGGGCTTCGTAAGTGTCCACTGAACTATTTTAGTTCAATGTGAAACTCTATGATGATCTGAGTTCAGTTCAGTAGAACCAGGGGGTCAAATGGCCGTAATACAGTGAGGGGTATACACCAATGAGGCCTGGTGAGGTGATCGCCTCAGGCAGCACCAGGTAGGGGCAAGAGGGGGGCAGCGGAAGGTCCATGGAGAACGAGCAATTTGATTGTGGCAAAGGGGTTAGCTTAAGAAATTGGCATTTGAGGGGGGTGGGGGGGGGCGCCGTTTCAGTTTTTGCCTCAGGCAGCAAATAGGCCTTTGGAATACAGTTGTGAAAATGCAATTATGTTATGGTCATCTGAAGGCAGCCTTAGATTCAATATATAATGAGATTTAGATTTAACAGTAAATGAGAGACTTTGGGAAGCATTTGGTTTTAACAATTCAAGCTAAAAGTGAATCAAACATCTATAAAGTTTAAGAGGGCACTTACTTTTTTGGCCAGGTGACAGTTTTTCACAGCAACATATTTTTGCAATTTCTTTGTCTCCTTGGGTTAAAAATAGAGAAGATAAAGAGTTTTGAAGATTAATGTGATGAATCCCTGACTACTGTTCAGTGAACTGAACCGTGGGAGTTTCACTCATTCTTTTATTTATGGTTGTGTTACGTTGGCATCTTACATCATTGATTTACTAGTAGTTAAGAACAGAAGCAGATTGTGTGCAAAAATAGAGCAGGTTTTCTCCTAAACCCTGAGCGCAGTGGATTGTCCCTCAGCCTGGATATCTTATTACTAAATATTTGTTCCTTGTGCAGGTTCTTTGCAGATCCAGGTGTTAGTTGTACCAGCTGCTCATTACCTAGTGAAATCCATACTCTTCGTCGGAAATTAAAAAACAACATCTTGTTAAAGTTGCATGTGCCTCGAAGAAACAGATGGAGCTTCTTACGTAAGAAACAGAAGACTTGATGTTGGATAACAATTACCCGGCAGGTTATTAAGTGATGGACCCAAATACTTTCATGTTCTTTCACCCATTGGGACACTTTTATATAAAACCAATGGTAAGGATGCAAGGTAAGAAGCATCTTCGAAAACCATATCAACGGCTTCAAGGAAATCTACATAAAGTACATTGAGGAGGTCATCATTTCTCACCTAGGCTTGAACATGACTTTTTGATCCAGAAACCAGGTTGACATCAACCCAACCGCACCAAAAAAGGAAATAATGCGGATCCGCAAAACACCTTGCCACCAGCCCTATAGAGATTCCTATACATGTCTGCAAATGCGGGCAAGAATAGGACATGCTCTATATTTTTGTGAAGCCACCGTCCGGAAGATCGGCGGCGTGCTGCACAAATGCGGATGCGGAGAGCACAGTGTGTACTCTCCGCATCCATTACATCCCCATTCAAAATGAATGGGTCCGCACCCGTTCTGCAAATTTGCAGAACGGGTGCAGACGTAGATTGCGGACGTGTAAATTAGGCCTAAGTGATCTACTTGAGGCTAAGTCTTTTTGGTTGCTCAGATGTCACTGACCTAAGACAGCATTAAATGCAATGATAGGAACATCATATACATAAAATAAAAGGACTGGTTGCAGAATCTAAGATGTCCCCTGATCTTTACCTTTAACCCCTTCAAGGAGTTATGGACATTACTTTTGGAAGATCCCCAGGTCATGGTTCTTATAACCAGTGTTCCCCTCTAAGCCTTGGCAGCTGCTGAGTTAGGTCGGCTTAGAGCTGGGTGAAGCTCCATCAAAGGTGGGCGATATAAAAACGTAATATAAGATAATAGTCACATCAGTCAAACAGCATACAATATAACCCCTACACCATGCTGTACAGTATAATCAATACACCATACACTAAACAGTATAACCCCTACACCATACTGTACAGTATAATCTATACACCATACAATATACAGTATAACCTCTGCACCATACTGTACAGTATAATCTATACACCATACAATATACAGTATAACCTCTGCACCATACTGTACAATATAATCTATACACCATACAATATACAGCATAACCTCTGCACCATACTGTACAGTATAATCTATACACCATACAATATACAGTATAACCTCTGCACCATACTGTACAGTATAATCTATACACCATACAATATACAGTATAACCTCTGCACCATACTGTACAGTATAATCTATACACCATACAATATACAGTATAACCTCTGCACCATACTGTACAGTATAATCTATACACCATACAATATACAGTATAACCTCTGCACCATACTGTACAGTATAATCTATACACCATACAATATACAGTATAACCTCTGCACCATACTGTACAGTATAATCTATACACCATACAATATACAGTATAACCTCTGCACCATACTGTACAGTATAATCTATACACCATACAATATACAGTATAACCTCTGCACCATACTGTACAGTATAATCTATACACCATACAATATACAGTATAACCTCTGCACCATACTGTACAGTATAATCTATACACCATACAATATACAGTATAACCTCTGCACCATACTGTACAGTATAATCTATACACCATACAATATACAGTATAACCTCTGCACCATACTGTACAGTATAATCTATACACCATACAATATACAGTATAACCTCTGCACCATACTGTACAGTATAATCTATACACCATACAATATACAGTATAACCTCTGCACCATACTGTACAGTATAATCTATACACCATACAATATACAGTATAACCTCTGCACCATACTGTACAGTATAATCTATACACCATACAATATACAGTATAACCTCTGCACCATACTGTACAGTATAATCTATACACCATACAATATACAGTATAACCTCTGCACCATACTGTACAGTATAATCTATACACCATACAATATACAGTATAACCTCTGCACCATACTGTACAGTATAATCTATACACCATACAATATACAGTATAACCTCTGCACCATACTGTACAGTATAATCTATACACCATACAATATACAGTATAACCTCTGCACCATACTGTACAGTATAATCTATACACCATACAATATACAGTATAACCTCTGCACCATACTGTACAGTATAATCTATACACCATACAATATACAGTATAACCTCTGCACCATACTGTACAGTATAATCTATACACCATACAATATACAGTATAACCTCTACACCATACTGTACAGTATAATCTATACACCATACAATATACAGTATAACCTCTGCACCATACTGTACAGTATAATCTATACACCATACAATATACAGTATAACCTCTGCACCATACTGTACAGTATAATCTATACACCATACAATATACAGTATAACCTCTGCACCATACTGTACAGTATAATCTATACACCATACAATATACAGTATAACCTCTGCACCATACTGTACAGTATAATCTATACACCATACAATATACAGTATAACCTCTGCACCATACTGTACAGTATAATCTATACACCATACAATATACAGTATAACCTCTGCACCATACTGTACAGTATAATCTATACACCATACAATATACAGTATAACCTCTGCACCATACTGTACAGTATAATCTATACACCATACAATATACAGTATAACCTCTGCACCATACTGTACAGTATAATCTATACACCATACAATATACAGTATAACCTCTGCACCATACTGTACAGTATAATCTATACACCATACAATATACAGTATAACCTCTGCACCATACTGTACAGTATAATCTATACACCATACAATATACAGTATAACCTCTGCACCATACTGTACAGTATAATCTATACACCATACAATATACAGTATAACCTCTGCACCATACTGTACAGTATAATCTATACACCATACAATATACAGTATAACCTCTGCACCATACTGTACAGTATAATCTATACACCATACAATATACAGTATAACCTCTGCACCATACTGTACAGTATAATCTATACACCATACAATATACAGTATAACCTCTGCACCATACTGTACAGTATAATCTATACACCATACAATATACAGTATAACCTCTGCACCATACTGTACAGTATGATCTATACACCATACAATATACAGTATAACCTCTGCACCATACTGTACAGTATAATCTATACACCATACAATATACAGTATAACCTCTGCACCATACTGTACAGTATAATCTATACACCATACAATATACAGTATAACCTCTGCACCATACTGTACAGTATAATCTATACACCATACAATATACAGTATAACCTCTGCACCATACTGTACAGTATAATCTATACACCACACAATATACAGTATAACCTCTGCACCATACTGTACAGTATAATCTATACACCATACAATATACAGTATAACCTCTGCACCATACTGTACAGTATAATCTATACACCATACAATATACAGTATAACCTCTGCACCATACTGTACAGTATAATCTATACACCATACAATATACAGTATAACCTCTGCACCATACTGTACAGTATAATCTATACACCATACAATATACAGTATAACCTCTGCACCATACCGTACAGTATAATCTATATACCATACAATATACAGTATAACCTCTGCACCATACCGTACAGTATAATCTATATACCATACAATATACAGTATAACCTCTGCACCATACTGTACAGTATAATCTATATACCATACAATATACAGTATAACCTCTGCACCATACTGTACAGTATAATCTATATACCATACAATATACAGAATAACCTCTGCACCATACTGTACAGTATAATCTATACACCATACAATATACAGTATAACCTCTGCACCATACTGTACAGTATAATCTATACACTACACAATATACAGTATAACCTCTGCACCATACTGTACAGTATAATCTATACACCATACAATATACAGTATAACCTCTGCACCATACTGTACAGTATAATCTATACACCATACAATATACAGCATAACCTCTGCACCATACTTTACAGTATAATCTATATACCATACAATATACAGTATAACCTCTGCACCATACTGTACAGTATGATCTATACACCATACAATATACAGTATAACCTCTGCACCATACTGTACAGTATAATCTATACACCATACAATATACAGTATAACCTCTGCACCATACTGTACAGTATAATCTATACACCATACAATATACAGTATAACCTCTGCACCATACTGTACAGTATAATCTATACACCATACAATATACAGTATAACCTCTGCACCATACTTTACAGTATAATCTATATACCATACAATATACAGAATAACCTCTGCACCATACTGTACAGTATAATCTATACACCATACAATATACAGAATAACCTCTGCACCATACTGTACAGTATAATCTATACACCATACAATATACAGTATAACCTCTGCACCATACTGTACAGTATAATCTATACACCATACAATATACAGTATAACCTCTGCACCATACTGTACAGTATAATCTATACACCATACAATATACAGTATAACCTCTGCACCATACTGTACAGTATAATCTATACACCATACAATATACAGTATAACCTCTGCACCATACTGTACAGTATAATCTATACACCATACAATATACAGTATAACCTCTGCACCATACTGTACAGTATAATCTATACACCATACAATATACAGTATAACCTCTGCACCATACTGTACAGTATGATCTATACACCATACAATATACAGTATAACCTCTGCACCATACTGTACAGTATAATCTATACACCATACAATATACAGTATAACCTCTGCACCATACTGTACAGTATAATCTATACACCATACAATATACAGTATAACCTCTGCACCATACTGTACAGTATGATCTATACACCACACAATATACAGTATAACCCCTACACCATACTGTACAGTATAATCTATACACCATACAATATACAGTATAACCTCTGCACCATACTGTACAGTATAATCTATACACCATACAATATACAGTATAACCTCTGCACCATACTGTACAGTATAATCTATACACCATACAATATACAGTATAACCCCTACACCATACTGTACAGTATAATCTATACACCATACAATATACAGTATAACCTCTACACCATATTGTACAGTATAATCTATACACCATACAATATACAGTATAACCTCTGCACCATACTGTACAGTATGATCTATACACCACACAATATACAGTATAACCTCTGCACCATACTGTACAGTATGATCTATATACCATACAATATACAGTATAACCCCTACACCATACTGTACAGTATAATCTATACACCATACAATATACAGTATAACCCCTACACCATACTGTACAGTATAATCTATACACCATACAATATACAGTATAACCTCTGCACCATACTGTACAGTATAATCTATACACCATACAATATACAGTATAACCTCTGCACCATACTGTACAGTATAATCTATACACCATACAATATACAGTATAACCTCTGCACCATACTGTACAGTATAATCTATACACCATACAATATACAGTATAACCTCTGCACCATACTGTACAGTATGATCTATACACCACACAATATACAGTATAACCCCTACACCATACTGTACAGTATAATCTATACACCACACAATATACAGTATAACCCCTACACCATACTGTACAGTATAATCTATACACCATACAATATACAGTATAACCTCTGCACCATACTGTACAGTATAATCTATACACCATACAATATACAGTATAACCTCTGCACCATACTGTACAGTATAATCTATACACCATACAATATACAGCATAACCTCTGCACCATACTGTACAGTATAATTATATACACCACACAATATACAGTATAACCTCTGCACCATACTGTACAGTATAATCTATACACCATACAATATACAGTATATCCTCTGCACCATACTGTACAATATACATTATAATTAGGGATTAGCAAAGCGCGCTTCAGATCCAAAATTCGAAGTAGCTTTTTTCCAAAATTAGTTTTAATGCTGCACAGAGATCCGTCTCCTGCGAGGCAAAGTGAGTTATTACCGAAGTCTCACAGGACTTTGGTGAATGACTTTGGAATTTGATTTTTGAACTTGAAAACCATATTAAAACTTGGTTCCGAAGCTCGTTTACCACATGCCTAATTATAATCCATACACCATACAGTACCATATAGAGTATAACCTCTGCACCATGCTGTACAATATACAGTAAAACCCCTACAAAAAATATATTGCTGCTGTCACACACAATAGTCCTTAAAAGGACTTTTGGGTCTCTGAAAAGTTTTTCTAATAAAAATAGTCCAATATCACTCCCTACACTGTCTGTCCCTTCCTATGCACAGCTCTCCCTGACTAAGACTGAGACGAACACGTATCATCGGGTGCTTTATAGGCTACGGCATTAGAGTGAGGGCACGTAGCAGCCAAGAAACGTGCGAGGAGGAGATTTGAGCATTGCGCGCAAGCACATGCAGTATTTGACCGAACTGCGCGATGTGCCGAGTGTAGCAATGCTCGAGCCGAACTGGTGTTTGGCCGAGCATGCTCGCTCAACACTAATGTCATGTCAAGTGTTGCCACGCCTTGTTGAAACAGATTGGCCTGGGACAGATGCGCCTGATGGAGACCGGATTAATCCTCTGCTTACAAGTTGACATTTTGCCATTTTTGCTGTCTGTCTGCCGACCATCACATTCTGTACGGCTGCATCATGCCACTAATGCTACTTGCCACATTCCCTCAAGCCACTTTTTTATTTATTTTTTATTCCATAATACCTCGTGTGTTTAAATATCATCTGCCTCCGATATGGGATCATTTTTGGAAGCTTTGGAATATGAAAAAGCATGAGAAATGTCGGCACAGGGTCTTTTTACACACGCTGTGTGTTAACAACGTCAAATTTGCTTTTACCCATATATATGTATGTCAGTGTCATCTACTATTTCTGTCATTGCGTGCCAGAGTTTGGGGAGGGGGGATGGAAAAAAATATTATAAGTCCTCAGAGGCTAGAGGAGGTATTATACCAAGACTCAGGGCAATTGGAGAAACTTCGGTTTGGCCCGAAAAATTTGTGCAAATTGGACCCAAAACGAATCTCGACTGGTTCTCCCATCTCTAATACCCAGTATGACCACTGAATATGTGCGATATAAAATGAGTCTACCCCGGGCCAGTTTTCACCTTCCTGCCCAAGTCATTTTTTGCAAATCTGACATGTGTCACTTTATACTTTATACTTTTTTTGACATAGGGGCCACTTAATATGGTGGATTTGGTGATCTCTGTAATGGAGACACCCCTTTGCTTGGTTTTCCTTCCTTTGAGGGATATCTGGCTTTCATTGTGTTGTAGACCCATAACTGGGGCTCCACATTTGTTTTGCATATTCCTGTTTCCCAGGGAACTTTGCACTTCGGATTGCTGTGTTGAGACTCTTAAGTGAGGCTCCGCGGTGTTTTTTGTAGCTGGTCTCCCTGAGATCAGCTATTGTTGTGTTTGAGTAGTCTCCGAGGCATTGCTCCCGGTTAGCCAGAATCCTACTCCACACTGATGAGGGGCAACACCCTGAAACAGCTGTCTGTGGATGGATACCTAGCTTAGGTTTTCCCTGTCACATCCTTAAAGCTTGTAAAAAGTGGGATCTTGACATAGGGGCCACTTAATATGGTGGATTTGGTGATCTCTGTAATGGAGACACCCCTTTGCTTGGTTTTCCTTCCTTTGAGGGATATCTGGCTTTCATTGTGTTGTAGACCCATAACTGGGGCTCCACATTTGTTTTGCATATTCCTGTTTCCCAGGGAACTTTGCACTTCGGATTGCTGTGTTGAGACTCTTAAGTGAGGCTCCGCGGTGTTTTTGTAGCTGGTCTCCCTGAGGTCAGCTATTGTTGTGTTTGAGTAGTCTCCGAGGCATTGCTCCCGGTTAGCCAGAATCCTACTCCACACTGATGAGGGGCAACACCCTGAAACAGCTGTCTGTGGATGGATACCTGGCTTAGGTTTTCCCTGTCACATCCTTAAAGCTTGTAAAAAGTGGGATCTTGACATAGGGGCCACTTAATATGGTGGATTTGGTGATCTCTGTAATGGAGACACCCCTTTGCTTGGTTTTCCTTCCTTTGAGGGATATCTGGCTTTCATTGTGTTGTAGACCCATAACTGGGGCTCCACATTTGTTTTGCATATGTGTCACTTTATGACAGGGCTGAGCAACCTGCGGCTCTCCAGCTGTTGTAAAACTACAACTCCCACCATGCCCTGCTGTAGGCTGATAGTTGTAGGCTGTTCGGGCATGCTGGGAGTTGTAGTTTTGCAACATCTGGAGAGCCGCAGGTTGGCCAGCCCTGCTTTATGTGATGATAACTCTGGAACACTTTTATTTATCCAAGCCATTCTGAGATTGTTTTTTCGTGACACATTGTACTTCATGATAGTCAAAAAATTGGAGTCAATATATTTCAACTTTATTTATGAAAAAATCCCAAATTTACGAGAAATTTAAAAAAATTCTCCATTTTTTCAAAATTTTTATTTCTCTGCTTTTAAAACAGAAAGTAATACCTCATAAACTATTTATTAATTAACATTCCCCATATGTCTACTTTATGTTGGCATCATTTTGTGAATGTCATTTTATTTTTTTAGGACGTTAGAAGGCTTAGAATTTTAGAAGCGATTCTTAAAATTTTTAAGAAAAGTTCCGATACCCACTTTTTAAGGACCAGTTCAGGTCTGAAGTCACTTTGTGGGGCTTACATAGTGAAAACCCTCCATTGTAGAAACTACACCCCTCAAGCTACTCAAAACGGATAATATAAACTCTGTTAACCCTTTAGGTGTTCCACAAGAATTAAAGGAAAATAAATTTCACTTTTTTTTGGCAGATTTCACCATTTTAATTCATTTTTTTCTTTAACAAAACTCAATATTTATTACCCTGATTCTGCGGTTTACAGAAACACCCCACATGTGGTCGTAAACTGATGTAAGGGCACAAGGAGTGCTTCATGGTTTTTGGAGAGCAGATTTTGCTGGACTGGTTTTTGGTTTTTAGATGCCATGTCCCATTTGAAGCCCCCCTGATGCACAGTTACAGTGTAAACTCCCAAAAAGTGACCCTATTTTGTAAACTACGGGATAAGGTGCCAGTTTTATTGTTACTATTTGGGGGTAGCAGTACATATGATTTTTAATTGCTCTATATTACGTTTTTTTGTGAGGTAGGGTAACCAAAAAATTGCTGTTTTGTCAACGTTTTTATTTTTTATTTTTTACAACATTTATCTGACAGGGTAGATCATGTGCTATTTTTATTGAGCAGGTTGTACGGACGCAATGATATCAAATATGTCTTCTTTCTTTGTTTGTTTCAGTTTTACATAATAAAGCATTTTTGAACAAAAAATATGTTTCTGTGTGTCCATTTTCTGAATTTGTTTATTTTTTTGGGTACATATGATTTTTTGATCATTCATTATTACACTTTATGGGGCAAGGTGACCAAAAAATGTGTTGATTTGACACAGTTTTGAGTTAGTTATGTTTACAGCGTTCCCCTGTGGGGTTAGGTCATGTGCCATTTTATAGAGCAGATCGTTACGAATGTGGCAATACTTAATATGTATACTTTTTCTTATTTATTTAAGTTTTACACAATAATAGCATTTTTGAAACCAAAAAAAGGATGTTTTAGTGCCTCCATAGTCTGAGAGCCATATTTTTTTTTTAAATCTTTTTACCGATTGTTTTAGGCAGGGTCTCATTTTTTGAGGGATAAGGTGACAGTTTGACTGGTACTATTTTAGGGGATGTATGCCTTTTTGATCGCTTGGTGTTACACTTTATGTGATGTTAGGTGACAAAAAATGGCTTTTTTGGAAATGTTTTTTTTTTTTTCTTTACGGTGTTCATCTGAGGGGTTAGGTCATGCAATATTTTTATAAAGCAGGTTGTTATGGCCGTGGCGATACATAATATGTATACTTTTTTTTATTTATTTAACTTTAATATCAGTTTTGAAGCAAAAAAAAAAGAAAATCATATTTTAGTGTCTCTTGTCTAAGAGTCATAGTTTTTTTATTTTTTGACCGATTGTCTTAGGTAGGGTCTAATTTTTTGTGGGATCAGGTGACCGTTTGTTTGGTATTATTTTGGGGGCATAAGCCTTTTTGATCACTTGGTGTTGCAATTTTTGTGATGTAAGGTGACAAAAAATTGTTTATTGTTATTATTTTATTGTTTTTACGGTGTTCACCTAAGGGGTTAGATCATGTGATATTTATAAGTAGGGGCTTTTTTTTTGCGGCATGAGGTGACGGTTTTATTGGTACGATTTTATGGGACATACGTGTTTATTGGACGAGGTGGATCATATGATATATTTATAGAGCCGGTCGTTACGGATGCGGTGATACCTAATATGTGTTTTTTCCTTCTTTTTTTTTGCATTTTTTACTATAAAATCTGGGAAAAGGGGCGTTTTTTCTTTTTTTACTTGAAACTTAATTTGTTTTTTTAAACAATTTTTTTTAATAAACTTTAATTCTGTCCCACTCTGGGACTTCAACTTTTGAGGATCCGATCCTCTCTGCAATGCATTACAATACATCTGGATTGTAATGCATTGCCTGTTAGTGTACTACACTAAGTCATACGCTAGGTCATACTACACTGAGTCATACACTGGCCTGAGGCTGGATCTCCTCGGCCCCCTTAGAAGGCAGGTCCCGATACATCAGGCTGCCTTGTCACCCATCGAGGTCCCCGCAACAGCAGCGCGGGGACCCGATGGGCTCCTTCACTCGCCGCATGCAGCTTCTATGCCACGGGCAGTGCTGACCACAGCATAGAAGGCAAGGCAATTGGAGAAACTTCGGTTTGGCCCGAAAAATTTGTGCAAATTGGACCCAAAACGAATCTCGACTGGTTCTCCCATCTCTAATACCCAGTATGACCACTGAATATGTGCGATATAAAATGAGTCTACCCCGGGCCAGTTTTCACCTTCCTGCCCAAGTCATTTTTTGCAAATCTGACATGTGTCACTTTATACTTTATACTTTTTTTGACATAGGGGCCACTTAATATGGTGGATTTGGTGATCTCTGTAATGGAGACACCCCTTTGCTTGGTTTTCCTTCCTTTGAGGGATATCTGGCTTTCATTGTGTTGTAGACCCATAACTGGGGCTCCACATTTGTTTTGCATATTCCTGTTTCCCAGGGAACTTTGCACTTCGGATTGCTGTGTTGAGACTCTTAAGTGAGGCTCCGCGGTGTTTTTTGTAGCTGGTCTCCCTGAGATCAGCTATTGTTGTGTTTGAGTAGTTTCCGAGGCATTGCTCCCGGTTAGCCAGAATCCTACTCCACACTGATGAGGGCAACACCCTGAAACAGCTGTCTGTGGATGGATACCTAGCTTAGGTTTTCCCTGTCACATCCTTAAAGCTTGTAAAAAGTGGGATCTTGACATAGGGGCCACTTAATATGGTGGATTTGGTGATCTCTGTAATGGAGACACCCCTTTGCTTGGTTTTCCTTCCTTTGAGGGATATCTGGCTTTCATTGTGTTGTAGACCCATAACTGGGGCTCCACATTTGTTTTGCATATTCCTGTTTCCCAGGGAACTTTGCACTTCGGATTGCTGTGTTGAGACTCTTAAGTGAGGCTCCGCGGTGTTTTTGTAGCTGGTCTCCCTGAGGTCAGCTATTGTTGTGTTTGAGTAGTCTCCGAGGCATTGCTCCCGGTTAGCCAGAATCCTACTCCACACTGATGAGGGGCAACACCCTGAAACAGCTGTCTGTGGATGGATACCTGGCTTAGGTTTTCCCTGTCACATCCTTAAAGCTTGTAAAAAGTGGGATCTTGACATAGGGGCCACTTAATATGGTGGATTTGGTGATCTCTGTAATGGAGACACCCCTTTGCTTGGTTTTCCTTCCTTTGAGGGATATCTGGCTTTCATTGTGTTGTAGACCCATAACTGGGGCTCCACATTTGTTTTGCATATGTGTCACTTTATGACAGGGCTGAGCAACCTGCGGCTCTCCAGCTGTTGTAAAACTACAACTCCCACCATGCCCTGCTGTAGGCTGATAGTTGTAGGCTGTTCGGGCATGCTGGGAGTTGTAGTTTTGCAACATCTGGAGAGCCGCAGGTTGGCCAGCCCTGCTTTATGTGATGATAACTCTGGAACACTTTTATTTATCCAAGCCATTCTGAGATTGTTTTTTCGTGACACATTGTACTTCATGATAGTCAAAAAATTGGAGTCAATATATTTCAACTTTATTTATGAAAAAATCCCAAATTTACGAGAAATTTAAAAAAATTCTCCATTTTTTAAAATTTTTATTTCTCTGCTTTTAAAACAGAAAGTAATACCTCATAAACTATTTATTAATTAACATTCCCCATATGTCTACTTTATGTTGGCATCATTTTGTGAATGTCATTTTATTTTTTTAGGACGTTAGAAGTCTTAGAATTTTAGAAGCGATTCTTAAAATTTCAGGTCTGAAGTCACTTTGTGGGGCTTACATAGTGAAAACCCTCCATTGTAGAAACTACACCCCTCAAGCTACTCAAAACGGATAATATAAACTCTGTTAACCCTTTAGGTGTTCCACAAGAATTAAAGGAAAATAAATTTCACTTTTTTTTGGCAGATTTCACCATTTTAATTCATTTTTTTCTTTAACAAAACTCAATATTTATTACCCTGATTCTGCGGTTTACAGAAACACCCCACATGTGGTCGTAAACTGATGTAAGGGCACAAGGAGTGCTTCATGGTTTTTGGAGAGCAGATTTTGCTGGACTGGTTTTTGGTTTTTAGACACCATGTCCCATTTGAAGCCCCCCTGATGCACAGTTACAGTATAAACTCCCAAAAAGTGACCCTATTTTAGAAACTACGGGATAAGGTGCCAGTTTTATTGGTACTATTTGGGGGTAGCAGTACATATGATTTTTAATTGCTCTATATTACGTTTTTTTGTGAGGTAGGGTAACCAAAAAATTGCTGTTTTGTCAACGTTTTTATTTTTATTTTTTACAACATTTATCTGACAGGGTAGATCATGTGCTATTTTTATTGAGCAGGTTGTACGGACGCAATGATATCAAATATGTCTTCTTTCTTTGTTTGTTTCAGTTTTACATAATAAAGCATTTTTGAACAAAAAATATGTTTCTGTGTGTCCATTTTCTGAATTTGTTTATTTTTTTGGGTACATATGATTTTTTGATCATTCATTATTACACTTTATGGGGCAAGGTGACCAAAAAATGTGTTGATTTGACACAGTTTTGAGTTAGTTATGTTTACAGCGTTCCCCTGTGGGGTTAGGTCATGTGCCATTTTATAGAGCAGATCGTTACGAATGTGGCAATACTTAATATGTATACTTTTTCTTATTTATTTAAGTTTTACACAATAATAGCATTTTTGAAACCAAAAAAAGGATGTTTTAGTGCCTCCATAGTCTGAGAGCCATATTTTTTTTTTAAATCTTTTTACCGATTGTTTTAGGCAGGGTCTCATTTTTTGAGGGATAAGGTGACAGTTTGACTGGTACTATTTTAGGGGATGTATGCCTTTTTGATCGCTTGGTGTTACACTTTATGTGATGTTAGGTGACAAAAATGGCTTTTTTGGAAATGTTTTTTTTTTTTTCTTTACGGTGTTCATCTGAGGGGTTAGGTCATGCAATATTTTTATAGAGCAGGTTGTTATGGCCGTGGCGATACATAATATGTATACTTTTTTTATTTATTTAACTTTAATATCAGTTTTGAAGCAAAAAAAAAAGAAAATCATATTTTAGTGTCTCTTGTCTAAGAGTCATAGTTTTTTTATTTTTTGACCGATTGTCTTAGGTAGGGTCTAATTTTTTGTGGGATCAGGTGACCGTTTGTTTGGTATTATTTTGGGGGCATAAGCCTTTTTGATCACTTGGTGTTGCAATTTTTGTGATGTAAGGTGACAAAAAATTGTTTATTGTTATTATTTTATTGTTTTTACGGTGTTCACCTAAGGGGTTAGATCATGTGATATTTATAAGTAGGGGCTTTTTTTTTGCGGCATGAGGTGACGGTTTTATTGGTACGATTTTATGGGACATACGTGTTTATTGGACGAGGTGGATCATATGATATATTTATAGAGCCGGTCGTTACGGATGCGGTGATACCTAATATGTGTTTTTTCCTTCTTTTTTTTTGCATTTTTTACTATAAAATCTGGGAAAAGGGGCGTTTTTTCTTTTTTTACTTGAAACTTAATTTGTTTTTTTAAACAATTTTTTTTAATAAACTTTAATTCTGTCCCACTCTGGGACTTCAACTTTTGAGGATCCGATCCTCTCTGCAATGCATTACAATACATCTGGATTGTAATGCATTGCCTGTTAGTGTACTACACTAAGTCATACGCTAGGTCATACTACACTGAGTCATACACTGGCCTGAGGCTGGATCTCCTCGGCCCCCTTAGAAGGCAGGTCCCGATACATCAGGCTGCCTTGTCACCCATCGAGGTCCCCGCAACAGCAGCGCGGGGACCCGATGGGCTCCTTCACTCGCCGCATGCAGCTTCTATGCCACGGGCAGTGCTGACCACAGCATAGAAGGGGGTAATCCACTTTTACAGTGATGCTGGCAGATACAGCATCAGCCTGGCTACCAGGGACTTGCCGCCGTGACGTACTATTGCGTCATATGTCAGGAAGGGGTTAAACATTGTTAAAAAAATTCCAGCGTCGTTGCATGTGTTATAAACAAAATTAAAAAAAAGTTAGCAAAATTGTTCCTTATCAGGAGCAGACACACACAGTGTTATGTGAAAACAAACATTCCAAAATTGTTCCTTATCGGGGGCAGATCCTTGCACCTGTGTATACACAAGTGCTAATTGTCAGGAGAAACAGTGCCTCGTTCTGAACAAGCCTAGAAAAATTCTCCCTCACTGTGGATGTATAAAGGGTAGGGTAATAGTGGCATATGGTCATGGGTAGCAAGGTATTTAACCCTTAGGCAACCGTAGGTTAATTTTGTTTTTGCGCTTTCATTTTTCTTCCCTATTTTCCGTGAGCCATAACTTTTTATATTTCCGGTCACATAGCTGTATGAGGACTTATTAAAGTTGTAATTTCTAATGCCACCATTAATTATGGCATGCAATGTAGTGGGAAGCTGTAAAAAAAATTCCAAATGGGTTGAAATTGGAGAAAAACGCAATTCCTCCACCGTTTTATGTTTTATGTTTCGTTTATGGCAAAACTGACTAATGCCCTTCATTCTCTGGGTCAGTACGATTACAACGATACCCCATATGTATAGGTTCCACCTTGCACGGCCGGATCCCCATTCACTGTAATAGGATCCGGTGGCGATCCGGCCGCTTACCAGTGTACGTGCCGGCTTTTGGCCACACAAATAATGCTGCATATAGCATTTTTTTGTCCAGCCTGACGGAGCAGACTGCCCGCCGGAAATAAGGACACAGACGTGAACCCCGTCTAAGAATGATGTTTCTTCCCTCCGAGCAAAAGGACCTGCCAAAATCCTGCCCCCTGATTGGCTGATCAGGCTGTCGATAAGCTTCCGAGCCAATCAGGGTGAGGCCCTTTCGCCCTCCCCGCCAGTGTCATTGAGATTGTTCATCTTCATCCTCTTTCCTATTCCCTATATATATATATACTTTTTTTTTTTTTTTTGGGGGGGGGGGTCATGGCTTGAAACAAAAGAAAAAGAAAAGAAAAATTGCTGCTGATGAATTATTATAATAATAACATAGTAGAACATTTACACAATTTAAGTATTTTTTTTTTACTCTCCGATCTGGATTCCTAAGAAGCTTTTTCCATCTCCCGAAACAAACTTCCAACTCAGAATAAATCTCCAGCGACAGAAGAGATGGAACCATCTATTTCCCCGTTGGACACCTCGGATAATTTACGGACCTTAAAGACTAATTTATTTATTTTTTTATCCCCTTATATAAGAGAAAATTACAGTTCACAAGACATATGTGGCAATGTCATCTCACAGGTATCAGACCTCGGGTGGATTTCGGGAGGGGCCGTCCGAGGCAATAAGTGACGACTGAGGACGAGGAGGACGGTGATTTATGGCTGGCACCAGTGCCGGATGCCATCGTATATTATAAGGGCTGCCGATGGTTCTTTCATTAGTAATATGTCGGCAAGTTACACAGGACTCATCCACACCTCAGGCCAAGCAACCGGCGAAGCCTGGGCTCCGCATAGCCAAGAAATTCAATGACAGAAAATTATTCTTAATGGAGGGGAAAAAATGTAAAACTTGAGTTGTCCTACATTAAATTTGTTAGAGGCAGCGTTGGGCCAGTAAAATTCATTCTGGGGACCCCAAATCCCTAAAACTGCCCCAAACCCTTTTTTTTAATAGTAGTAGTGCACACAGCGGCAGGCAGCAGAGAGACGCTGCAAGATGACTGAGGACGGGGGCACCGCAGCAAATGTGGATCCCTGGGGAAAGAGGATACTGGCTTTTTGAGTCCGTAGTGTAGTCAGTGTGCTCTGCCATGGGCCACTTGTGCCCAAACATTACAGCCCTGCAGCCCCTCCGGGGGGTTCACCTGCTCCCCTGTGAACTAGTCTGACCCTGTCAGCGCACAGTAAAGTGTCCTCCATCCATGATCCCCAGCAATCATCTGTGAGCAAACCTGACAGTAAGTGTCTCATTTCCCTGCAGCGCCACCACAGGGGAAATTTAGTATTACACAATAACCCTTCAAATTGACGGGGTGTCTGTGCAATGCAGAACAGGACAAGCTCTCCGAAATGAGAGACCCTCTTTATAACCAATCTTCACTCTGGGCATGAGAAGACGATCCTCAGTCTACTGCCGCTCAGAGAATATGTTCTTTCTCAGGGGGTGTGTCATTTCTATGTCGTTTATTTTGCAGTTTTCTCCCTATCACAGCTCAAAGAGACAGCTTCTCCGTTGCATATCTGTCCATATAACAGCTCAGGGTGTGTGTCCTTTCTTCTGCAACTCTCTCCCTATTATAGCTCGGGGGGGTGTCTTTCTGCTATCTCGCCATATCTCAGGGAGAAAGCTTTTCTGCTGCAGCTCTCTCTCTACCATAGCTCCGGCAGTGTTCCTTTCTGCTGAAGTTCTCTCCCTCTCACAGCTCAGGGGGTGTCCTTTCTGCTGCAGACCTTCCTATCATAGCTCAAGGGGCATGATCTTTCTGCTGCAGCTCTCTCCCTGTAAGTTGAAGAAAGGAGCTAAGCATGTGCTACCACTTCAGCAATGTTACTGAGGATGACAAAGAAATAAGGAAAATAACAAACAGCAGGTGGCGCTATACAGATAGTTTTTATTGAATAATGGGTACACTAATATTTTATTTACTTGCAAATAAAAATGTATTCATATTCAGGTGCTGATTTGAAAAATGTAGAATATTTCTTCATGGGACTTTAAGTACCAAACTAGGCTGCTTAACCTAAAAGGGTTGACCGGTATTGGATAATGATGACCAATAATGATGACCCATATCGGCGGCGGTCCGAGCAGCTGTTCCAGGGAGCTGCCACGCTCACCGAAGATCTGGTGAGCGCGGTCGGCTCCCGGAATCTCTCCAAACACAGCGCCGTACATAGTACGGTGGCTGTTCTTGGTATTGCAGCTGAGCCCCATTCACTTCAATGGGGCTAAGCAGCAATTAGACCATGTGACTGATGTACACAGACATCACATGGCCTAGTCACTCTTCTAACAGCTCATCGGTGGGGGTGGTCCCAGGTGTCGAACCCCCACCAATCTGATATTGATGACCTATCCTGAGGATAGGTCATCAATATTAATCACCGGATAACCCCTTCAAGGAGTTAACTTTAGATCACGTTCTAAATCCTTGGAATCCCGTCCCATCTACTGATTCCCTGCTGATTTTATACTGTATAAAGCACAGAACAGGAGTCCAAGCATTCAATGAGCATTTGACTGCCATAGTCTCCAACAGACAATGCAGCTTAGGCCTCATGCACACAATCGTTGTTTGATTCCGTGTCCGTTGTGCCGTTTTTCGTTATTTTCTGCGGACCCATTGGTTTTCAATGGGTCCGTGGAAAACTCGGCAAATGCACTGTTTGTCCTCCGTGTCCGTGGTCCGTGATTCCAGTCCATCAAAAAAATATAACCTGTTCTATTCTTGTCCGCGAAAAACGGTTCGCGGACCCATTCAAGTCAATGGGACCGTGAAAAAGTGCGGATGGCCATCCATGTGTCATCTGCGTTCCGCGTCCGTTTTTTTTGCGGGTCCCTTGGCAGGCATTTGGCAAAAATTGTCAGCCTGTCTTTTGGTAAAATCTTTTGGGTCATGTCCGCTAAAAAAAACGGAAGACACACGGAAACACAACGGAAGCAAAAATGGACACGGATCACGGAACAACGGAACAACTGTCGTGTGCATGTAGCCTCTGTCAGAGTCACTAGTGGAGCAGAGATAAAAATCAGCCAAGGCCGCAGATCATAAGCCCAAGGTAAGAATTTCCCAATGGCAGTGACTTCTATCAGACCACAACCCGACGTCCTTATTAATTGCCGTAGACATTTTTTTTTAAAAAAAAAGCTTAATTACCCACAAAGAGCCTTGAGACAAATATCAAAGTGTCATAGTTTTAATCCCAGTAATAAAAGTATTGATCGCCCTGAGTGATCTGCCATCATTAGTATGATCTAATTGGGCTGATATTTCCCTGCACTGTTATTGTCCAAAGAGTCAATAATCAGGAAATGAATTAAGGACGTTCGATGCCCACTTCATTAGTACAGAAGCCGGACGCGCTTCATGGACATTTTATTTTTTATTTGTTCCATAATTACAGTAGGGGCTGCATGAGATCCATTGTGCCCCGTCCCTTTAAATTTCGCCCTCACTTTCTCCTCATTCTCCCATAAAGGCCCCCCCCCCCCTACGCCGTTTTTAATGAAGGCATCTTGTAATTAATTGCAGGATAATCGGTGGGAGAAGCTAATCACTCGATTATGGCAGTGCTTGGCATCCATCCCTCATGTATATCACAGTTTCTTTTTCCCCTGTGTATTTGGAAGGATCTTTCCGGCACCGTTCTCTCTGCAGATCATCATTTCAATGAGTGCATCCTGGACTGTTCCACATTCCAAAAATAATGACTAGTGATGAGCGGCATACGCAATATTCGAATTTGCGATATTTTGTGAATTTTTGGTCGAATATTCGCCATGAATTTGCAAATTCGAGAATCCGTGATCTCCAGTCATTAGCAATGTGATATATTTGCGATAAAAATTCGCAATTAGAATATTCGCGCTCAACACTAATAATGACATCTACAGGAGGACCCTTAGCTTTAATATTGAGTGTGACAGGATGGGTCTCAGTGCAGACCACATGGGCTTCATGTAACTGAACAGAGAATGCTTCTAATTGAGGAGACCCGGCTGAAAGTGTGGAATCTTTCAGGAAATGTTCCCTGGAAATACGTACGCAAATCAGCTCTCTTCCAGAATAAAGAAACCTTCAGTGCCACCTATAGGCAGCAATTAGAGATGAGCGAAGGATTGGAAAATTCAATTCGGAAAATTGAATTTTACAAAAAAAATAGCTTTCGTCATGAAGCGCATTTCTTTGTAATTAGTGGGTGCAATGTGATTGTGCCGCTCCCCGTCATTGTACCCCTCAGATGCCACATTCATAGCTGATCGCGGGATCTGACGGCAATATTACAGTTTAAAATAAAAATAAAAATTAATACAAATAATTTTCACTTCATCCAGTTGATCGTGAAAAGCCGGCCACCCACATCTTGATTGAAGATCTATCGCGAAATCTCACGCCGCCTGTGATGACGTCATAACATCGGTTTGTGTGGTGATGTCATAAGTCACAGTGCACGGGATTTTGTGCAAGATCTTCAATCAACATGGCGGCAGCTGGCTCTTCATGCTCAAATGGATGAGTTAAGTATGATTTTTTTTATCTTTTACCACCATTCAGGGAAAATTGTTTCGTTACCACGAAGCACAATGAAATTCGGCTTCACGGTGAATCGAATTTTCCCTGGACTACGATTCGCTCAACACTAGTAGCTATGCTGTAAGTCATCGTCTGACCCATTCATAGCCTTAAAATTTGACTAGGGATTTTAGAAAACCCAAAGTTTCCTCCAAAGGATGATCCACCTGTAATGGGCTTTGTCCAGGTCTGTGTCCCGCTCTCCTGGGTGCTAAGGATCATATTTTTCTGGGACCTTTAGTGTCATTCCTAGTGCTCACACCCTGACTCTGTCTTCATAAAGAGTAGTGCACCAACACTACTCTGCCTCAGCCTATTACCTGTAACTGTAATTTAAAGGAACCCTTTCACTATGGGCCTTGACAACATTTTCCTTTGTGTTCCAGTTCAGTGCTAGGGTTATGTTTCACTAGAATACATCTGTTTTCACACAGCTTGTCCTAATTATCTTTTGCTTTTCTGTTCTCTGCCCTGATCTTCTGCCCATCTACCATATCGCCTGAACTCTGCCAATTTTGTCTACCTCACTTTCTTAATATTTCTATTTTCCACTGAGACCAGATTTCATCAGTTAGTGCAGGGGTGCACAACCTGCGGCCCGGGGGCCACATGCAGCCCTCGATATCATTCTGTGTCACATCATCTGTCATTACATATACACACCTTTTTTGAAAGGGCCCAGAGGCTGCAACAAGAAAGAGGCATCACTAAACAAATACTGCCATGAAGACCGAGGAGCTCTCCAAACAAGTAAGGGGCAATGTTGTTGAGAAGTACAAGTCAGGGTTAGGTTATAAAATAATTGCCAAATCTTTGATGATCCCCAGGAGCACTATCAAATCTTTCATAACCAAATGGAAAGAACATGGCACAACAGCAAACCTGCCAAGAGACGGCCGCCCACTAAAACTCACGGACCGGGCAATGAGGGCATTAATCCGAGAGGCAGCACAGAGACCTAGGGTAACCCTTGAGGAGCTGCAGAGTTCCACAGCAGAGACTGGAGGATCTGTACAGAGGACGACAATAAGCCATATGCTTCATAGAGTTGGGCTTTATGGCAGAGCGGCCAGAAGAAAGCCATTAATTTCAGCCAAAAAACAAATGGCATGTTGCGAGTTTGCGAAAAAGCATGTGGGAGACTCCCAAAATGTATAGAGGAAGGGGCTCTGGTCTGATGAGACTAAAACTGAACTTTTCGGTCATCAAGGAAAATGCTATGTCTGGAGCAAACCCAACACATCCCATCACCCAAAGAACACCATCCCCACAGTGAGACATGACGGTGGCAGCATCATGGGCGGGATGGGACTGGGAAACTGGTCAGAGCTGAGGGAAAGATGGATGGCGCTAAATACAGGGATATTCCTGAGCAGAACCTGTACCACTCTGTGCGTGATCTGAGGCTAGGACGGAGGTTCCCCTTCCAGCAGGACTGACCCCAAACACACGGCTAAAGCAACACTTGGGTGGTTTAAGAGGAAACATGTAAGTGTGTTGGAATGGCCGAGTCACAGCCCAGATCTCAATCCAACAGAAAATCTGTGGTCAGACTTATAGATCACTGTTCACAAGCGCAAACCGTCCAACGTGAAGGACCCGGAGGAGCAAGGAGGAACGGGCAAAAATCCCAGTGGTAAGATGTGGCGAGCTCCTAGAGACTTATCCAAAGAGACTTGGAGCTGTGATTGCCGCAAAAGGTGGCTCTACAAAGTATTGACTTTAGGGGGGGTGAATAGTTATGCACATTGACTTTTTCTGTTATTTTATCCTATTTGTTGTTTGGGTCACAATAAAAAAAAATAAAAAAAATAAAAAACATCTTCAAAGTTGTGGGCATGTTCTGTAAATTAAATTATGCAAATCCTCAAACAATCCATGTTAATTCCAGGTTGTGAGGCACCAAAATACGAAAAAAGTTAAGGGTGGTGAATACTTTTTCAAGTCACTGTACCTTTAAATTATACTGTACATCTCTTATTATGTCAAGGAACATAGATGTTTAAGGGGGAGTCCACCATACATAACCATTTTCTTTCCTGGGTTCTTCAATGGATAGCTCTTGGTACCAACATTTGGTTGACAAATTTCATATCTTTGAAGCTAATAGAATTGGTTTTCATAATAACCTAAAAGTCAGTGAGTGAAAGTCATGTAAAAATCACTGATTACCATGATAGTCATGAATCATGATTAGGAAAAGATAAGAAAAACTTTCTTGTGATACTACTAGTCACCTGTGAAGATATTGAAGATTTTTAGAGGTTATCCACTCTGGTTACCCATTTCTCTTTGTTCCTGAATGTCTAGCTCTTAGGATAAACAGTCTGGCACATTTTGGACCTCATTAGATAGGGCTCCATGCCAACTTCTTAAAAACCCTGTTGAACCAAAACACATCGGTTTGCTCATATGTCTTATAATAGTGTTTTTCAGGTTCCCTCGCTTCTTATGGAAGATAAAAAAAAACCAGTGTGACTGACCAAACAATGTAATGACCACTCAGGGCCCTGAGAACATTTCTAGATTACGACCCATAAGTGCATTTACAAAGACTAAACCCTGACATCTAATTCATACTGTTTTGATGGTTTGCACAATCTATCTGTCATGCCTTTAGTAAGTTTATTGTTAATTTATTCATAGATTTTCATGTATAGTTAATATGCTTTCTGTATAATTTTCTGTTGATTGTGTAACAGCACCCTCTAGTGGCCGTTTTACATACAATTTCAGCTAATCAAACTAGAAGTTTGGTCTACTTAAGCTTCCATACCTCAGCGACATTATCAGCCCTGCACATAGCAGCCATCTTCCTCATTTACAGCCATATTTCCAGAGGTTAGCACATGGTCTGGAAATCTCTGGAGTCATCCTCCACATCTAAGCTCACAGTAGCATCGTTGGTATGTCACATAGCCACATTATAGCCTGTTTGCATCTGAATTTTGCATGTCTTTTTTCCTGCTCCTTTATAGCAGCTGCAGTTAATAGTTATGGACCATGTCTGTGCATTTAAATAGCATAGCGTGTTCATGGTTAAATCCTGCATATCTGTGTTTGTATGGGCATTGCTATGCACAGTAATGTATGATATGCATTGTAATATGTCAGACCCCATTAGTAAGTGTACTATTTTTCTGTTCCCCAGTTTCACAGCGCATTTACATCCTTGCAATAAAAATAGAGTTGGACGATACCTCATTGTCAATTCATTGCCGGGATAAGGTTTAGCTGTCTGTCAAGCTATGTACCTTCACACATAAGGAGGACAGAACACTATCTGAGAGACCACAAGCAAATTTAGAAATGACTCCTAGCACCAGGATAGATGACAGAGCTTGAGATTCCCTCAGCTGTTTGCGTGGCTGTCAGGCTATAAATGTATGAATATTATCGCAACGCATTTCACAGTCAGCAATGGAAAGCGCAGAGTACGCCGAGAAGAGATGCCATGAAAATCAGACATAAACCATTTCTAGGTGAAGGGGGAATGAAATAAATTACAGTTTTTTCCTTCTCGTGTTTGGACCAAGTTCCTGAATTACGAGAAGAAGAAACTGACATTGGAATTATGAGAAGCACATGCACTGCACTTCTTCTTCTAGTTATTAGGACGCTAACGCTCTGTTCTCACTTGTGCTTAATGCTTTATTTTCCCTTTTTATTACCACAAGAAAAACATAGACAGACATTGTAGAGAAGACTCGTAAGATAAATACTAGAAATGAAGAAAGAACACCTGGAGAACGTAATGCGATTGAGCCTACAAAGTATAAAATGCTGGTGGTGCTCGGTCACTGGCCACACAAGGTGGTACCCACTTTATCTTGGGTTCTACATGTTGAGGCAAGGTCATATAATACTGGTGGCATCTCCCCTAATGACAGCCTTACAGGCTGCCGCTCTGGCATGGCGGCATCATGGCATCATACAGATGCTGGATATCCTTCTGTGGTCACTCCAAGCTCTTTCATCTTGGAGCCGTAGTTCAGAAAAGGTGGTTGTCGGCTGTTGCACATGGAAGATCCATCATCCCATCTAGTCCCAGATATTCTCCATGCGGGAGAGATCTGGTAATGGAGCTGGCCAGGGCAGGTGCTGGAGACCCTGAAGAGCACGATGTGTTAAGTGGGCAGTATGTGGTGGCGTCATCTTGTAGGAACCCCACGTCTCCTGAGTCAAACTACATGGACTGGATCCACAATGTCCTGGACATAGCGAGGGTTGGTCAATCTTTCCTCCATGAATACCAGACATAAACAGCCATAGGAGCTAATGGCGCCCCATACCATGACTCCTGTGTGTCTATATGTGTCTTCCTGATGGCAGTAGACACTCTACGGCCCTCCTGAGAACTTTGATGTGATCATCAATGGCGATTATGGTGTTTAGTGATGAAAGCAGCTTCTGCCTTGGCGGTAATTAGTGATCAGTGAAGTTTTCAAAAATTCGATTCAGCTGCTTCCCCAAACTTCGCCAAGAAATTCTGATTCAATACTTAGTCACAAATCGCTTTCCATTGTATGTAGAAGGCATAATGACGGGGAAGGGCGATGCCCTCCATCATTGAACCCCTCAGATGCAGCGTTCAACACTGATCGCGGCATATGAAAGTCACATTGAGGCCTTTCAGGAGTTAAAAAAAAAACATACTCACCTTCTCCATTTGATCGTGGAGAGGCCATCGCAGCCATCTGTGATGGTTTAGGTCAGCATGCAGACATGGCTGACACGTGGCCAGTGCACTGACGTGGTGACAACACACATTAGTGTGTGCGATATTTGGCGCGTTTTCTTCAATCAAGATGGCCGCAATGGCCTCTCTGCGATACAAGGGATGAGGTGAGTATGTTTTTGGGTTTTTTACCTTGATTTCAGGAAAAATAGATTAGTTACCACGAAACTCCAATAAATTTAGATTGAATTCCACTTCGCCAACTTTGATTATCTCAACACTAGTACTAATGATGGCTGCATTAGATAGATAGATAGATAGATAGATAGATAGATAGATAATAGATAGATAGATAATAGATAGATAGATAGATAGATAGATAGATAGATAAATAGATAGATGATAGATAGATAGATAGATAGATAGATAGATAGATAGATAGATAGATAATAGATAGATAGATAGGAGATAGATAGATAGATAGATAGATAGATAGATAGATAGATAGATAGATAGATAGATAGATAGATAGGAGATAGATAGATAGATAGATAGATAGATAAATAGATAGATAGCTCTGAGTTATCTATCTAAGCAAATAAATAAATACATGGCAAAATAGGTTCACGTCTAAAGGGATTAGACCATTGTCCAAAATGCAAAATAGCAAAAAGGCAGCACTCAAAAAATATAAAAATGCAAAAAGTTTATTCACCCATGAGGATACGCGACGTTTCAGCTCAACCTTAGAGCCTTTCTCAAGCGCTTGAGAAAGGCTCTAAGGTTGAGCTGAAATGTCGCGTATCCTCATGGGTGAATAAACTTTTTGCATTTTTATATTTTTTGAGTGCTGCCCTTTTGCTATTTTATCTATCTATCTATCTATCTATCTATCTATCTATCTATCAACAGCAAAAAATGCACGGCGGCACCAACTTGTGTGAATAGGGTGCTAAGCCCAGGGTTGATAGATAGATATATAGATAGATAGATATGATCGGCCCAGTCGCTGGGTTGCTGCATCTAGTTTTCAGAACTAATTACGGATGTAGTACAGTTAACACACATGCTTTATGAGACGTGTTATGAAGGGGAAATGTGTGGCTGCGGCCCGTGACCATCCTTCATATCCAGAAACCCAGATACTCTCAGTTAGGCTACTTTCACACTTGCGTTATTCTTTTCCGGCATAGAGTTCTGTCCTCGGGGCTCTTTGCCGGAAAAGAACTGATCAGGCATATCCCCATGCAATCTGAATGGATAGAAATCCGTTCAGTTTGCATCAGTATGCATTCCGTTCATCACTGTCAGGCGTTTTAGCATCCTGCGGTATTATGTCCGTCCAAAATGCCTATTCAGTCGCCGGAATGCCGGATCCGGCATTAATTTACATTAAGCATTAGTGTCAGATCTGGCATTGCAAAACAACTGAAGGACTGAAGGACGGATCAGTCCTTCCGGTCTGCACATGCGCAGACCGGGAAAACTGTGAAAAAGACTGCAGGACGGATCCATCTATCCGCATGACAAGCGGAGGGATGGATCCGTTCTTGCAATGCATTTGTAGACGGATCCGCACCGGGATCCGTCAACAAATGCTAGTTGTCACACTGAACGGCGGATCAAGCTGGCAGCTCCGACAACGGAACTGCCTGCCGGATCACACTAACGCAGGTGTGAAAGTAGCCTTACCGCCTCACTCCTCCATTGCACACAGTCCGGACAGACATCTTCTCTGCTATCGTATAAGCTGAGGCACGTAGGGATGGAAACACTGAATCCCGGTTTGAGCGGCTTCCATTGATTCCTGTGCTGTGAGAGACCTTTAAGAATGAAATATACACAGCCATTCTAGCGGGCGTATCCAAAGCACCGACACCCAGTAACGCCAGTAACCCTGCTCTACAGATGTAACGTATTGATCTATGATTTGGGTTATCGGCCGGTATCTTTTTAGCAGAGGCTCGGAGGATCCCTCCGTCGGTAGCCTCTACTGCCCCCGGTACCGTCAGTCCTTGCTGCAGAGTAATTACATCAGATCAGACGCTTGCCAAGCTGTAATTTTACTCCAATTTCTCTTCTGCACGACTAGAAAATGATGGAGTAATTATGTGTTTTTTTCCAGTTCAGCTTGGGAACACTGGGCTCTGTAAAGTAAAATTGCCCATTACAGATGAGGGGAACGTGTGTCATTATAACATTGTAAATGACTCTTAAAAGAATTATCGGGGTAATTTGGCAATTACAACCACCTGACCAGGATGGCGCTGAGTCCACACAAAGGCGCTGCCTTCATGGCCGTTTAGTTTCATCTTTTCCAAAGTCACTTTGTCTCTTTCTTTTCTGCTTCGAGGTAAAAGATATGATTCCATTCATTGACTTCAGTTCTAAGATGGCTTCTCCCTACCAACAGAACCAGTGTCCCTGCCTGGAAATGTGTAAGCAGCATGTGTGTGAGTGGCTGGATGGGGGTAGTAGTTGCAGTTCTCACAGTTCTGAAGCTCCCTGGGCTGGCGTGTCGGTTATTGTCCAGGGCACACTTTGGTTCTGAGGTTCTCCTGCCTGATGACTGTTGAGGTGCCCTTGGTGTTGAGGGTTTTGAGGTGCAAGGCAGGTCCCCTTTATGTAGATGTTGGTGCAGTGTAGCAGCGCAGGAAATAATCTGGCCACTCAAGATTTAAAGTCCATCTGTCAGCAGATTTGTACTGGCTGACCTGTTACATGTGCGCTTGGCAGCTGAAGGCATCTGTGTTGGTCCCATGGTCATATGTGCCCGCATTGCTGAGAAAAATATGGAAATGAGCCTCTAGGAGCAAAGGGGCGTTACTATTTCACTGCTACTACCGCGTCCTCTTGACTTTAATTTACAGGGTTAGGCAGTGAAAACATTGTCAATCCTGGTAGCCCAAGTCAAGCCTAGAGATACTACAAGTGACAAGGGACCAGTAAATGGAAGGTCAAGCAGACCAGGGTCAGAACCAATGCAGACAGGAGAGAGGTAAGGGGAATGCAAATAAACCAAGATAACACAATACATTCTGCACACCACGCTGTACATTAAAGGGGTTGTCTCATCATGACAGACAATGCAGGCATATAGCTAGGATATGCCCCCATTGTCTTATAGGTGCGGGTCCCACCGCTGGGACCATATCCTTATCATAATCTCTTTGTTATCACTGAACACACAGGACATATGATCAATAAGATCTAATAGGTCAGTGGTCAGCAAACTGCGGCTCTAGAGCCACATGTGGCTCTTTAGCCCCTTGATATTGGCTCTTCCAGGTGCGGGCTCACATGTACAGTGCGATCACATTTTCGTTGCCCGTGGCAAAAATCGTCAGGAGGGGGAGGACCAGGAAGCGGTGAAGGCTCTGTACTCACCGCTTCCTGGTCCTCGGCTGTAGGCTGTGCAGGGCTGCGCACAGTGTGAGGCGCTATGTGAGGTCACGCTGTGCGCGCCAGTTCACAGCACAGCCGACAGCAGGAGGAACACAGAGCGAGGGTGGTGAGGAGCAGCGGCATCCAGGAGCAGGAGAGGTAAGTGTCTGTGAAGGTTCTCATTTATCCAGGTCATGGTATATCTTTAAAGAATGAATCAAGGCAACTGGACTTGCTGTAGATTTCTTGAAAACATTTCACTCGTTTGGTTAAGCTCGTTGGAAGAACAAGTGAAACGTTTTCAAGAAATCTACAGCAAGTCCAGTTGCCTTGATTCATTCTTTACAGATAGGAGAGGTAAGTGCTTTTTGATTTTATGAAACTTGGGGCTGATTTGAGGCAATGGGGTGATGAGAATCATAATGATGGATATGAGAGGCATTATGGATGATGAGAGGCATCATGGATAATAAAGGGGATGATGAGAATCATAATGGGGGATATGAGAGGTATTATGGATGATGAGAGGCATCATGGATAATAACAGGGTTGATAAGAGGCATCATGGAGGATGATGGGGATAATGAGAGGCATGGGGCTCTTACCTAAAGGGTCTGATTGGGGGTCATTTACTTTGGGGTCTGAGCTGACGTCTGATCTGAGGGAGGTCTTAGTGGTTTGACCTGAGGTGTAATGAAAAATATTTTTTTTCATATTGTCCTCCTCTAAAACCTACGTGCGTCTTATAGGGTGAAACGTTGTGGAGTGAAAGATGTAGTGTCGAGGATTGAGAACGGTATGTTCAGATGGTTAGAAATACCCTTAAGTTAATAACAATGTACCTTCCTATATAGTTTACGTTTAAAATATTTGGCTCTCAGAAAAAATTAAATCGCTGTTTTGTTGATATTTGGCTCAGTTGACTAATAAGTTTGCCCACCACGGTAATAGGTCATTGTTAATAATCTTCAATTAAATAAACCCTAGTGGTAATGGATTGGCATCACTAAATGAGGTTGTCTTTAGATGGACTTTTGGGCCCCACAAACTTTAAGGCTCAGATGTGTCCTTCCTTCGCTTTTCTCTTGGCTTGACTTATCCCAAGCAGGATGATGCAACGTAACTGGCTTTAAGTAAAAAAAAAATGTTGGTGCTACTTTGTAGAATGTTATGAGCAACATAAAGTTTTTTGTTTTTCCAAACGTGGTCATTTAGCTCCGCTGACATGTCGAGATAAGACGATAGATAAGGTCTACATTGCTGGACTGGAAAGTGATGCACAAAGGAGAAAAGTATATTTGTTGCCTTTTTTCATGCCTAGAGTCCTTTAGAGTTCCTTTAACCTTTTAGTTTAAAGCAGCAGAAGAAGGGGTTTTGGCACCCAAGGCTAAAACTGTTGTGCTGCACCCGTGCCTTGAGGCAACGGGGTCTCTATAGACTAAGATCAGAAGATGGTACCAGCATTCAACATCTCATATTGTCAGACTCAGTAAGTTCTGATGGAACTAAATCCTTTCCGACAGATCTGAAGATGGGAAGAAGCTGTGAATTCTCCTCTCTGTGTGATAAGCTGAAGGAGGACACAAAGAAATGTTTTCTGTAAAGATGCTGGTTGTAACCAAGTCACAAACAGCATGTGACCTATTATCATGACCGTCCTGACAAGCTCACCACTAGTGGGTAAGTCTCTGGATGGTGTAGTAAAGAGGAAGACACGTGGCAGTGAACTTGAACAAACTTTACTCCAACAGTGGCACAAGGCTTGATGGTTACAAAAACAATAGCTACAAGGCTTTGAGGTTGCAGATTATATTAAAGGTGAACAAAACCTTTGCTGAAACCATGAAGGTGCAGCAGATGCGATGTATTCCTTCACCATCTCCTAAAACTTTTTCCTCCTTGTAGCACCAGGCCGCGCTTCAGAGTGAGGTTGCTGGCGGGGTGTCATGAAAGAGTCCCATGCCTTGGAAAGTGTTGCCCCGCCTCTGTTGGAACTGCTGTGTGTTCCCCCTGATTCCCTTCCTCGGTTGCCTAAGGAAGTACAGACTCTGGCGGCCGTGTTGTCAGATGGACAATTTTGGATCAATCTGTCAATAGGTACCTTCTGGTATTGCACAGTTTTACTCGTCCTCTCCACCACAGAAATGAGAGATGAGAGATTCTCTTTGTAGCGGGGGTCGAGAAGGGTGAATACTTAGTAATCTGTGTTATCTAAAATGCGTACAACGCGAGGGTCACGGGAAAGGCAGCCGACCATGAAGTCAGCCATGTGTGTACCAACAGGCAAGACGTCGATGTCAACATCAGGATGACTCCCCATCTCCCCATCCTCCTCTTCTGCCCATCCACGCTGAACAGATGGAATTAAAGTTACATGGGTACTAGCCTCTGTAGCAGAGGCAACTGTCTCCAGCTCCTCCTCATCCTCTTCATGGCCCAATTCGCACTGAGAAGACTAACTGTGGATGGTCTGGCTATCATCCTGTGTCATCTCCTCCCCCATTACCTCGTCTGCCACATTCAAAGCATCCTCCTTAATTGTTAGCAGCGATCGTTTGAGTAGACACAGCAGTGGGATGGTTACGCTGATAATAACATTATCGCCACTAACCATCTGTGTGGATTCATCAAAGTTTTTTAAAACCTCACATAGGTCTGACATCAATGCCCACTCCTCGCTTGTGAATAGTGGCAGTTGACTTGAAAGGCAACAACCATGTTGCAGCTGGTATTCCACATCTGCCCTCTGCTGCTCACAAAGCCTGGCCAACATGTAGAATGTAGCGTTCCAGCTCGTGCTCACGCCGCACAACAGTCGTGAGCTGGAAGCCGCAAGTGCTGCTGCAGCATTGACAGACCGGCTGAAGCTGTGGAAGACTTGCGGAAATGGGCACACACGCGGCGTGCCTTTACTAGTAGCTCTGCTAAATCGGAGTAGGTTGTTATAAACCGCTGAACCACTAAGTTTAAGACATGGGCAAGGCATGGGAAGTGTGTCAGTTTGCCGAGCTCCAAAGCCGCCACTAAGTTACGGCCATTATCAGGCACAACCATGCCTGGTTGTAGGTTGAGTGGCGAGAGCACAGCTTGGTCTGGTCCCTAATAACCTTACACAGCTCTGCGGCAGTGAGCTGTTTGTCCCCTAAGCAGATCAGTTTCAGCACGACCTGTTGATGCTTACCCACTGCAGTGCTACACTGCTTCCAGCTTGCGACTGATGGCTGACTGCTGTTGGAGGTGGAAGTGGAGGAGAAGGCAGTGGAGGAGGAGAAGTGGGGGTTGGAGCCAGTAACATAGCTGCTGGAGGAGACCCTGATGGACATAGGGCCTGCAATCCTGGGCGTGGGTAGCACCTGTGCAATCCCAGGGCACGACTCACTCCTGGCCTCCACAACATTCACCCAGTGTGCGGTCAGGGAAATGTAGCATCCCTGGCCACCAGCACATGGTCATGCGTCCATGGTAAGGTGGACCTTCCCAGTAAGTGCATTGGTCAGGGCACGGGTAATATTCTGGGACACATGCTGGTGTAAGGCGGGCACGGCACACCGTGAAAAATAGTGGCGGCTGGGACCGTACGCCGACACCAGGCTGCGGAAGGCCTCAGTGTCCACAAGTCTAAATGGCAACATTTCAAGGACCAATAATTTCGAAAGTTGCGCATTAAGTGTTATGGCCTGTGGGTGGGTGGTTATTTGCGCTTGCGTTCAAATACCTGTGTTATCGACATTTGGACACTGCGCTGGGACAGGGAAGTGGATGTTGTTGCTGAGGGTTCATGCGAAGGTCCAAGGTGAGGGGCATTCTGGCCTGCGCCTTCGACAGGGGATTGGCCGGCAGTGTGTAACACAGGGGAAGAGGAGGCAGTGGTGTTACCCGCAGACCCAGATTGTGGACCCAGGTGTTCGGCACACTTATTAGGGTGCTTGGATGCCATGTCGCGGATTATGCTGGTGGTGGTGAGGTTGCTAGTGTTCACGCCCTGGCTCATTTTGGTATGGCACAGGTTGCAAACTTGCACTCTTTTGTCATCTGCGCTTTCCTCAAAAAAGCGCCATACTGCGGGAAACCTACCCCTTGGCAAGGTAGATTTACGCACGGGGGTGCTCGGTGTAATGGTTGCGGGCCTGTTTGGTGTTAACCAACGTCTCCCTTTTGCAACCCCACTGCCACTTCCAGACTGTTGCGGTGCTGCAGATCCCTCCCCCTCTGTACTGCTGTCCTCGCTCGGCTTTTCACCTTCTCATGTTGGGTCACTGACCTCATCGTCCACCACCTCCTTTTCCACTTCCTCACTCTGCTCATCCTCCTGACTTGACCTAACCACAACCTCAGTGATTGACAACTGTGTTTCATAATCATCCACTTTGTAAACGAATGATTGCCGTTCACCACCGTCATCTTCTAAGACTGTGAAGGCTCAAGATGTTGGGAATCAGGGCACAATATCTCCGGTACCTCCTCAAGCGTGTTTGGCGAGAGAGCCAAACCAAGTACTGGCGATGAAAAGAGGTCATGTTAATATCCGAGTGTGGGATCACTTGTTTGGCCAGACGCAACATGGTGGGAGGAAGGAGGATCAGAGTGAGGATTCAGTTGACCAGACTCTTAGCTACAGGTACTGGACTTAGTGGAAAAAAGGTTGGTGCTTAACCGACTGGAAGCATTATCTTCAACAATCCAACTGACCACCTGTTCACACTGGTAGGACTTGGACAGTGTTGTCCTGCGCCGCCCAGCTAAGTTGGACATGAAGCTGGGTAAGTTGGATTTTTTTTTTTCTGGTGCACTGGCAGCAGGCACTAGTGATGAGCGGCAGGTGCCATATTCGATTTCGACGAAATTCGCGAATATTCGAAAGAATATTCGTTTCAAATTTGTCGAAATCGAATATTCGTCATTATTCTAGTTATCGCGATTAATATGCGATTTAAATAATCACGTATTGCGGTTTTAACTTAAGGCTACTTTCCTATTGGTTTCATATCTAGAATTATAGCGAAGATGACGAATATGACGAATGTATTGATCATATTCCTCAAAACGAAGATAACGAAGTATTCTACATCTTCGTTTTAGCAACCTATTCGTCAACTTCGCTAATTCTAGCAATCAAATAGGAGGGTTGACTATAGAGACAGCTGTGTTTAATTCGCTATGCGATTATATATATATTTTTTTTAATAAATAGAATAATTATAATAATTATATCAAGTAATATAATTATTCTATTAAAAAAAAAAAAAAAAATCGCATAGCGAATTAAACACAGCTGTCTCTATAGTCAACCTTCCAATTTGATTGCTAGAATTAGCGAAGTTGACGAATAGGTAGCTGAAACGAAGATGTAGAATACTTCGTTATCTTCGTTTTGAGGAATATGACGAATACATTCGTCATATTCGCTATTCGCTAATTCTACCAAGCCAACCATAAACTTCCGTGCTCATGGAGCGTCCCCATCACCATGGGAACGTCTCCATATACTAAAATGTACTGTCGGATTTGAGGAATTACGTTGAAATCGCAATGCGATTAATTCAAGTTATATTAATCGCATTGCGATTTCAACTTAGAGCTGGGTTTATAATGGGTCAGCTTGGTAGAATTAACGAAGTTAACGAATATGGAATATAGCAGCACTGCTAAGTTGAATTCGCAATGCAATTAATTTAACTTGAAGTAATCGCATTGCGATTTCAACTTAGCACTGCTAGTGCTATATTCCATATTCGTTAATTCTAGCCTATGTAAGATAGCAGTGCTAAGTTGTAATCGCAATGCGATTAATATAACTTGAATTAATCGCATTGCGATTTTAACGTAATTCCTCAAATCCGACAGTACATTTTAGTATATGGAGACGTTCCCATGCTGATGGGGACGCTCCATGAGCACGGAAGTCGGCAGAAGCAGCAACGGGCACTGACTAGAGCAGCCAGGAAGCCAGGAATCCTCAGGACAGGTAAGAACTACTTTTGGGAAGTGGGAAAGAAAACAATATAACTAAAAAAAAAAAAAAAAAAACGAATATTCGAAATAGCGAATTTATAGCGCTATATTCGAAATATTCGCGAATTAGCGAAGTGCCGACATTCGCTAAAAAAATTTGCTATTCGAATATTCGCGCTCAACACTAGCAGGCACAGTTTCATTGCACCCAGGGCCACGGCCTCTACTTGCACCATCAGCATCACGCCCTCTTCCCCGACACTTTGTGCTCGCCTTCTTCATATTAATGGTTTTGTCTGTAGATGTAGCGCAGATTGTTTTACTGTCTGCTAAAGACACAGTTTTCTGATGCAGGACAGTATTGGTAACAGAACACCACAGATTTTGGACACAACACTAGGCCCAGATTAATGGAAGTTGCAATATACACAGTGTTTTCAGATTCAGTTCAGTATGGGATACAAATTTGTCCCAAATAAAATGTATTCTCTGCTGGAATATTGTATATACGGTTGTGGCCTAAACGCACACACAGATGTGCCCAAAACGAGTTAAATTTGCCCAAAATATAAATAATTATCTGCTGGAATAAGGAATGTAATAGTTGCGGATTGAATGCACTCACAGATGTGGCACAAATTAGGTTAATTCCCCCCCCCCCCAAAAAAAAAAAAATAATTATCTGATGGCTCGGTGTATCTCTCACTAGCAGGCACACTGTCGTGAATAAGCCCCTTTTTTATAATGTCTGCCCAATAAATTGCTTTCTGATGGTGTATTGTAAATCTCACTTGCAGATACACTCTAGCAAATAATCCCCTATTTACAATGTCTGCTAAGCACACTGCTTTCTGATGGCATACTGTAGATCTCACTAATATCAAATCTTTCTGTCTTTTAAAAGCTTTTGGGTACTTAAAAATAGCGATTTTCCAGCCCTGCACTACCTGTCCCTTCCTGAAGACACCTGATAGTGCTGAAGCAAACCCCTGGTAAAAAAAAAAAAAATTGTGCTGCACTGCTGTCAAACACACACTCTAGCCCTTAAGAGGACTGTTTGGTCTTTCAATAGTTTTTTTGAAGTTAAATCAGTGAATTTCCAGCCAAACGCTATCTGTCCCTGCCTACTGTCTGCTTTCCGGCCAGCCAATCAGTGTAAGGCTAATAGCTAACATGGCTATGGCCTTACACTGAGGGGAATTACTTACCTGAACGTTGATTGGCTGCTTAGGAGGTTCCAAACGTGCGGGTACTCGGCCGAGCATGCTCACTCACTTTCACCCCTAGTAGAAGAGGGGGTGATGCCAACTGGGCCCCCTCTTGCCCTGGGCCCCCATAGCAGTCGCATGGTCTGCCACTTTGGTAGTTATGCCCCTGCCTGTACCTCAGAAGGATCCAGAGACCTCCCCATTCATTGCTGTAATTACGCTGCTGTATTTATTTTAAGCTGGCAGCTCAGGGGGCGTGCACTCTTAGCGGGCATGTGATTTATATTGAGCATGGCCAGAGAATTTAGAAAAAGGACCAACAGTAGGTGGCTCCATTCAGACAAATTTAATTGAATAACTGAGTAGTTATACTAAATTTTTAATTACATGCAAATCCAAAACTGTTCAGACCCAGGAGCTGGTTTACAAATATTTAGAATATTTTTCATGGGACAACCCCTTTAGCCCATCCTTCTATGACTCTATCCACCATTTCTATTACTTAGTCATCTCCTTCTATGACTCCATCCACTAGTTTTATTACTTAGTCCTCCCCTTCTATGAGTCCATTCACCATGTCTAATATGTAGTCCACCCCTTATATGACTCCATCCACCAGTTTAATTACTTAGTCCTCCCCTTCTATGACTCCATCCAACAGTTTTATTACTTAGTCCTCCCCTTCTATGACTCCATCCACCAGTTTTATTACTTAGTCCCCCCCCTTATATGACTCCATCCAACAGTTTTATTACTTAGTCCTCCTCTTCTATGAGTCCATCCACCATGTCTAATATGTAGTCCACCCCTTATATGACTCCATCCAACAGTTTTATTACTTAGTCCTCCCCTTCTATGACTCTATCCACCATGTGTAATATGTGGTCCACCCCTTATATGACTCTATCCAACAGTTTTATTACTTAGTCCTCCTCTTCTTTGACCACTCATTCTTTGACTCTGCCAACGCTTCTTTTAATTAGTTTTCCACAGTTATGTTTGAGTCCACTATATCTTTGACCAAAGTATGGGTTCATCTTAAATCCAAGGAGACAAGAAGTCTATCTAGTACAGCTTTGAGTGAACCTGGTAAGAATCTGTATAGTATTTAGTTTTATGTTGCTTTTATACATTTTAGGAAAATTATTTTTAATGCCCTGGATTCAGCTTTGTGTAGAATCTACCTCATGTCCCCAATCCAGTTTTGTTTTCAACAAGAGGCTTTGAGTTATTCCTAACTTCTATGAAAACACCATTTACCATGAAGAGGTGGTGATGGGTGTCAGCAGTCCTCACTTTTAACCATAAAACCATAATAAAGTCCAAGCTCCGTCCTCGAAGCTTTACAGATATAATTGCGATGGTGTCGGTGTCTTCTTTAGCCATTCAATTCCCTTCAACGTATTTATCCCCTGTAATATTTTTGAAACTTTACAAGATAATTATAACCTTTTCTAATTGCTGGGATTTCCGCCTGCCTATAAAACGTCTCCGGAGCTGTCATTACACAAATGTTTGCTTCAGTTGATAATTAATAGCTCTAAAATCTTCACGTCTCTTTTTTGAAAAGTTAGCAGAATGATGAAGCCATTTAATGTCATTTACTCCGGAGCACCTCGTATTGAAGGGTTCACGTTTAAACCTCATGAATATGGATTTTTGGAGCGGCCCATATCATTATTCCATGCAGCTTCTTTTTGGTACAGGGAATTTTAATGATGTATCTGGTACAGTATAAGGTCAGACGCAACGCGATGATTCTGCATTTAAAGACCTTGTACACTTTGCTGGGTTTATAACTTGGCAAACTAACTAGAAACATGAATCCTGCGCCGCTTACGAAGTATAAAAAAAAAATTCTGACATTCAGGACGGATTTTAGTGTCATCAGGAACAAAAACTAATGAAGGAAAAAAAGTAATTTAAAGAGATTCCAGTCACAATGGATAATAACAGAAATAGCACAGTAAGACAACGCTACTCATGCGACATGGTGAAGATAGGCACACAAGTTACATAGATGGTCATTCATAGTCCATGCTTCACATACTGCATGGTGGAGATAGGTTCAAAAAATCATAGATGGCCATTCATTGTCCATGCATTATATAGACAGCCATTCATTGTCCATGCATTACATACAGTAGATGGCCATTCATGATCCATGCATTAAATACAGCATGTAGTCATTTATAGACCATTCATTACATAGATTGCCATTCACGGTCCATGCATTATATAGATGACCATTCATAGTCATGCATAGAAGTGCATAGAGAAGCCATTCCTGCCCAGCATAAAAAACAGATCTTTTTCTGTTTCTTGGACCATTAGTTGCTCAACTATAAGGCCTGTGGAATGATGGTCTTCTAAATTTTACATACCATAGAGGCAGACTACTCAGGTGCAGCAACACATATATATAGAGCCGTAGCTGAGCTAAAATTGACTCTGATAACTCTGAAAGAGTTAGTTAACCTTCTTGTGCCATTTTTTACTTACTAACAAGTTTAGCTCGACTGCATCTGTGTATATATATATATATATATATATATATGTGGGGAATTGCTCTGGTAGACAGGCTTGCGGACGCAGTATAGAGGCAAGGTACACAGTTCTCTGGGTAAAGCAGAAGTGTTTTATTCACACTCGGCAAAACAGAAACAGGCTTAGTGCTTGTTCACACAAGGCAAAACAGAAACAGTCTTTAGTGCTTGTTCACACAAGGTAAAACACCCGGCAAAAACATAAGTCCCACAGCAAGGTCACCTGAGTGGTCGGTGTTAGTTCACACCTGGCAGTTAGGTCGGCCACGCAAAGTTTCCACCAGCGGCTTCCAGGTAGACTGCACGCCTGTTTGCAGACTCTTGCTCTCAGCCCTGAGAGCTCCACAGCAACACCAGCAGCTTCCAGGATAATCACCTCCCACCTGCTGAGGTGGCTGCCTTTTAAAGGCCCGGAAAAGTCCGGCCTGGACCGTGGGGAATAGTCTCCCACCCAGCACTTGACTATTCCCAATAAGAGCCGGCCCGGATCGGCTTTGTAGCCATACTAAATATCAATGTGTCAAGCAGCACTAGCTGCTGCTGACACAAAAATCCGGCTCTTATCTCACCGAGGCCAGGAACCTCGGTGACACGTACCTTCCGTCGATGACGGAACCTTGCGCCCTCTTACATACCCCCCTTTGTTCAACCCTGAGGGGTGAACACACATGAGACAGTGGACGCGGGACAGGGCATCCGCGTTACCCTGCAAGCGGCCTGCCCGGTGTTCTACTGAGAACTTGAAGTTCTGTAAGGACAGGAACCACCTGGTGACCCGAGCATTCCTCTCCTTGGCCTGGCTCATCCACTTGAGAGGGGAATGGTCGGTCACCAGACGGAACTTCCTCCCTAACAAGTAATAGCGGAGAGACTCGAGTGCCCACTTGATAGCCAGGCACTCCCTCTCCACTATACTATACCTGGTCTCGGCTGGGTTGAGCTTACGGCTCAGGAAGACAACGGGATGTTCTTCGCCGTTGACTTCCTGAGACAGTACAGCGCCGAGGCCTACCTCCGAGGCATCCGTCTGTACTATGAACTCCCTGTTGAAGTCGGGTGTCACAAAACCGGGGACCCACACAGGGCCGACTTCAATGCAGAGAAAGCCTCTTCTGCCTTCTCACTCCAGTGAACCTTTCCGGACTTCCGTCCCTTCAACAGGTCTGTCAATGGTGCTGCTATCGTGGCAAAGTGGGGCACAAACCTCATGTAGTACCCTACAATCCCCAGGAACGATTTTACCTGCCTGGTGGTGACCGGTCGGGGCCAATTATGTATTGCCTCTATCTTATTTACCTGAGGTTTGATGAGTCCCCGCCCAATGACATACCCCAGATACTTGGTCTCTTCTAACCCAATGGCACACTTTTTTGGATTAGCGGTTAGTCCAGCTTTTCTAAGGGCATCCACTACCGCCTGTACTTTGGGCAAATGGCTTTCCCAGTCGGTGCTGTGGATGACTACATCATCTAAGTAGGCCGAGGCGTACCGACGATGAGGTCGCAGCACAATGTCCATTAACCTTTGGAAAGTGGCAGGGGCGCCATGCAGGCCAAAGGGTAATACCTTGTAATGATACAGGCCCTCGTGGGTAACAAAAGCAGTTTTTCCTTGGCCGACTCCGTTAAGGGTACCTGCCAGTACCCTTTAGTGAGGTCTAGCACAGAAAAATAACGGGCTTGCCCTAAATTCTCAACAAGCTCGTCTACCCGGGGCATGGGATACGCATCAAACTTGGACACTTCATTTAACTTGCGAAAATCGTTGCAGAACCGCAACGTCCCATCTGGCTTGGGTATTAGGACTATGGGACTTGCCCATTCACTTTTCGACTCCTCAATGACATCAAGCTTCAACATTAATTGCACTTCCTCCGCGATGGCCCGTCGCCGAGCCTCGGGTACCCGGTATGGTTTTAACCGGATCTTGGCCTGAGGCTCAGTGACGATGTCATGTTGGATGAGGGAAGTGCGGCCAGGAGGTCCGAGAACACATCCGTGTTCCGACTGATGAACTCCCTTACTTCCTGAACTTGTTTGGAAGACAGGCTGTCTGCAATTTTTACCGTGGTTACTGCTTCACAGGCCTCAAACTGTGGGGCTGGACCCTTTTCACCTAGAAGCCCTGGACGGGGGCTGTTGTCGGACGAGTCCCTATCTTTCCACGGCTTTAGTAAATTCACGTGGTACACCTGCTCGGCTTGCGCCGCCCTGGCTGGTGTACTTTGTAATTTACTTCCCTACCTTCTCGATCACCTCATAGGGCCCCTGCCACCTAGCTAGGAACTTGCTGTCAAGGGTAGGTACCAGAACCAAAACCCGATCTCCCGGATTGAAATCCCGTACCCGAGCCTGACGATTATACACCCTACTCTGAGCTTGTTGCGCTGCCTCCATATGCTCCCGGACCAGCGGCAACACCCTTTCCATCCGTTCCTGCATCTGGGTGACATACTCAATGACACTTTTGTGGGGGACGGGTTGTTGTTCCCACGCTTCCTTGGCGATGTCTAACAGGCCCCGAGGGTGTCGGCCATAAAGCAGTTCGAAGGGCGAGAACCCAGTAGAGGACTGGGGCACCTCTCGCACTGCGAACATGAGATAGGGCAGAAGCAGGTCCCAGTCCCTCCCATCTCTAGACACCACCCTTTTTAACATATTTTTTAACGTTTGGTTAAACCTTTCGACGAGACCATCCGTTTGCGGATGGTAAACGGACGTCCGCAACTGTTTAATACGCAGCAATTTACACAGTTCCCTCATAACCTTGGACATAAAGGGGTCCCTTGGTCTGTCAGAACCTCCTTAGGCAGGCCCACCCGGGAAAACATTTCCATTAACTCCTTAGCTATGAGCTTAGCTGATGTATGTCGCAGGGGCACCGCCTCCGGATACCGAGTGGCGTAATCGAGAACGACCAGAATGTGTTGGTGGCCCCTAGCGGACTTCGGTATGGGCCCTATTAGATCCATAGCGATTCGCTCAAACGGTACCTCTATGATTGGTAGAGGTACCAGAGGACTACGGAAATGTGGCTGGGGGCTATTTACCTGAAAGGTTGGACAGGACTTACAATAATTTTCTACCTCTTTGAAAACACTGGGCCAATAAAACCGCTGCAGTATGAGGTCCTGGGTTTTCTGCCACCCCAAGTGTCCGCCAAGAACATGTTGGTGGGCAAGCTCCATAACCAGCTTGCGGTACGCCGTGGGCACCACCAACTGTTCAATATTCTCACCCGGATTTGGTTCACCCGATACAACATTTCCTGGTGAACAACAAAACGGGGAAGCATTAACTCCGCCCCAGGTTTTTGGGGTTTACCATCAATTACCACAACGTTCTCCCAGGCCCTGGCTAGGGTTTGGTCCCGGTGTTGTGCGGTCCCAAAATTTTCTCCGGAGACGTTGAGGTCTGCCAATTCCGGTCCCGGTGGCAAGCCCTCCACGTCTCCCACCATTACACTTAGTGGGGTTGTCTCCCCCTCTATCACGGAAGTAGTGGTCACCCCTACCGCTGGTGTCTCTGCTTCGGGGTCCTCAGGTTCGGGACCCGGACATTTTCTTCCCCACAAGTAGGCAACCCGTTCCTCCACAAAGACCAGAACAGGGAAAGTCCCTCCCCAATATTGCGGCATAAGGGAGCCGTCTCCCCACTCCCACGACATGTGGCACCTCTTTCCCACCCACCGTCAGGGTAACCTTAGTAGTGGGATACTCCGGCGATCCCCATGTATACAGACAATGGTAAGGGTTCGCCCTTCTGGGAGTTTTTCTGTTACCAACGACTCATGGACCAGAGTTACCAGGCTCCCAGAGTCCAGCAGGGCCTGCACGGAGTGTCCATTAACCATGATGTCACACATCGGAGGGGTGTCCGCGGCCAGCAGGGGGTCAGCTATATACACTGGTTGGGCAAAAGAGAGGACCGGCGAGCGAACCCGCAGTCCATGGGTTCGGATGCCCTAGGGCAGTTGGCGGCCACATGTCCCCAGTCCTGACAATGCCAACACCTGACCCCGCAGCCTCCCTCCTCCCCAGGGTATTCCTCCCACGGACTGGAGATACACTCCCCTCCTTATGAGGTAGGATCCCTTTTCCAGGATCCCGGGTCGGCAACTGGGGCTGACGTGACTTCGGTAGTACAGCAGAGTCCTTCAACAAATCCTGAGTGGCCATATACCTCTCCACCAGGCTAACCAGTTGTTCCAGGTTGCCTGGATCGCCTTGTCCCACCCAGCGCTGTATGGCTCTCGGGAGGGTACGCACAAACCTGTCGACCACGACCCTTTCAACCATCTGAGAAGGGCTCAACAGTTCAGGCTGGAGCCATTTTTTACTAGGTGAAGTAAGTCATAGGCTTGTGACCGGACGGGTCGGGACTCGGAAAACACCCACTGACACACTCTGTGCGCTCGTACATAGGTGTTTACTCCCAACCTGGCCAACACCTCACCTTTTAGCCTCTCATAGTCCTTTGCCTCCTCACAGCTGAGGTCAAAATAGGCCTTTGTGCGTCCCCCACCAGAAAAGGCGCCACCACCTCAGCCCATTGCTCCAATGGCAGCCTCTCTTGCTCGGCGGTTCTTTCAAACACCATCAGGAATGCCTCTATATCGTCTTCTGGACCCATTTTCCTGAGGGCAGATCGGACTTTGTCCCTGGCGTTAGACACAGTCGGGGCTGTAGTGGTTGCAACTCCTGGCTGGGACGTTCGCACCGACTCCTGCAAGGCTATCAGCTGCTGCACTAGGAGATTGTTCGTCTGCTGCTGTGCACACATAGCCTCCTCATGTCTTTTTGCTGTAGCTCATTAGCCTGTTGCTGCTGTAAAAGTAGCTGATTGGTCTCCCTCTGCTGCACGTTAGCCTCCATGAGAGCTTTCACAGCAGCCTCCATGTTGCCAGAAACCACAAAAGTTGCAGGCCTGATATATGACATGCAGTCCAACACAGCAAAAACAAAAACTTTCGGCGTTCACGCCAGCCTCACTGCGCATGCCCGCATCCGACACCAAATGTGGGGAATTGCTCTGGTAGACAGGCTTGCGGACGCAGTATAGAGGCAAGGTACACAGTTCTCTGGGTAAAGCAGAAGTGTTTTATTCACACTCGGCAAAACAGAAACAGTCTTTAGTGCTTGTTCACACAAGGCAAAACAGAAACAGTCTTTAGTGCTTGTTCACACAAGGTAAAACACCCGGCAAAAACATAAGTCCCACAGCAAGGTCACCTGAGTGGTCGGTGTTAGTTCACACCTGGCAGTTAGGTCGGCCACGCAAAGTTTCCACCAGCGGCTTCCAGGTAGACTGCACGCCTGTTTGCAGACTCTTGCTCTCAGCCCTGAGAGCTCCACAGCAACACCAGCAGCTTCCAGGATAATCACCTCCCACCTGCTGAGGTGGCTGCCTTTAAAGGCCCGGAAAAGTCCGGCCTGGACCGTGGGGAATAGTCTCCCACCCAGCACTTGACTATTCCCAATAAGAGCCGGCCCGGATCGGCTTTGTAGCCATACTAAATATCAATGTGTCAAGCAGCACTAGCTGCTGCTGACACAAAAATCCGGCTCTTATCTCACCGAGGCCAGGAACCTCGGTGACACGTACCTTCCGTCGATGACGGAACCTTGCGCCCTCTTACAATATATATATATATATATATATATATATATATACATATATATATATTGTGGTAAGGTTCAAGGTACCGTTATCGACGGGAGGTACGTGTCACCGAGGTTCCTGGCCTCGGTGAGGTGAGAGCCGGGTTTTATGTGTCAGCAGCAGCTAGTGCTGCTTGACATTTATAGTTAGTTTGGCTGCAAAGCCAATCCGGGCCGGCTCTTACTGGGAGTAGGCAAAGAGTTGGGTGGGTGCCTACTCCCCACGGTCCAGGCCGGACTTTGCTGGGCTTTAAAACACAGCCAGCACCAGCAGGTGGGAGTGATTGTCCTGGAGCTGCTGTTAGGCTGTGGAGTCACTTGTGTTTGGAAGTTCTCTGGGCTGGAAGCCAATCCAAAGAAGTGTGTGATTGGGTTGGAGGAAACCAAATATCTGGGATATGTTATTGGGCGCGGAGTCATCAAGCCGCAGGTAACTAAGGTAGAGGCCATTCGTAACTGGCCCCGACCGGTCACCACCAGGCAGGTAAAGTCCTTTCTGGGAATTGTAGGGTACTACATGCGGTTTGTGCCCCACTTTGCCACAATAGCAGCGCCATTGACAGACCTGTTGAAGGGGCGAAAGTCGGGGAAGGTTAGCTGGAATGAGAAGGCGGAGGAGGCTTTCTCCGCGTTGAAGTCGGTCCTGTGTGGGTCCCCGGTTTTGGTGACACCCGACTTCAACAGGGAGTTCGTCGTTCAGACGGATGCCTCAGAGGTAGGTCTCGGTGCAGTACTGTCTCAGGAGGTCAATGGGGTAGAACATCCCGTTGTCTTCCTGAGCCGTAAACTCACCCCAGCCGAGACCAGGTATAGTATAGTGGAGAGGGAGTGCCTGGCTATCAAGTGGGCACTCGAATCTCTCCGCTATTACCTGTTAGGGAGGAGGTTCCGTCTGGTGACCGACCATTCCCCTCTCAAGTGGATGAGCCAGGCCAAGGAGAGGAATGCTCGGGTCACCAGGTGGTTCCTATACTTGCAAAATTTCTAATTTTCGGTAGAACACAGGGCAGGCCGCTTGCAGGGTAATGCAGATACCCTGTCCCGCGTCCACTGCCTCACATGTGTTCACCCCCTCAGGGTTGAACAAAGGAGGGGGGTATGTGGTAAGGTTCAAGGTACCGTTATCGACGGGAGGTATGTGTCACCGAGGTTCCTGGCCTCGGTGAGGTGAGAGCCGGGTTTTATGTGTCAGCAGCAGCTAGTGCTGCTTGACATTTATAGTTAGTTTGGCTGCAAAGCCAATCCGGGCCGGCTCTTACTGGGAGTAGGCAAAGAGTTGGGTGGGTGCCTACTCCCCACGGTCCAGGCCGGACTTTGCCGGGCTTTAAAACACAGCCAGCCCCAGCAGGTGGGAGTGATTGTCCTGGAGCTGCTGTTAGGCTGTGGAGTCACTTGTGTTTGGAAGTTCTCTGGGCTGGAAGCAAGAGCCCAGCAAGGAGGAGTGCAGACGACCTGGAAGCCTGACGGCGACTGTCTTGCGGCTGGACTGACAGCCAGGTGCGAACCTGCACCTAAAACCTCCCAGGTGACTAGAACCTGATTTGGACTGTTTTGTTTTGCCTCATGATTTCTGGTATGTGTGAACGAACACCAAGAGACTGTTTATATTGTTTGTTTTTGTGCAAGTGTGAATAAAACACTGTTCATTGCACCTTCTGGACTCCCTGTTTTGCCTCTATTCTGCACCCGCACCGCTATATACCAGAGCGACTCCCCACAATATATATATATATATATATATATATATATACACTGTATATATATATATATATATATATATATATATATATATATATTGTAAGGGATCGCTCTCTCTCAGGGGGTCTCAATCACAGATTTCTCACAGACAACCGGATTGAAGTCCAAACAATGCTTTATTTTCTAGCACTTTAGCACAATACAGCAACCAAAATAACTCCTGCCCGTCTAGGCACTACCTGATACATAATTCATTCCCTGACTCACCTCTAAAGAACACAATTCACACATGTGATCAGATGCGGCTTTCTCAGACCTTTCTCAGACCTTTCTAGGTCCCACAAACTCAGGCTGCCTCAGCTTTTCTCTCTCACTCTCAGGACTCCTCAGCCTTTCCTTCCCCCTGACTAACACACAGAGGGTTGGTTTTATGCCTCCTTGATTAGAGTAAACCTCACCTGCGATCACCTCAGGTGAAACAAAATACCTGTGCCGGAAGGATGTGGACTGGCAGATCCCACTACCAAACCTAGCCGCCAATCCAAGTAAAATCCAGCCCAGAAGAAAATGTATACAAAACTGTCTCAGCAAACTATACTTTGCTGAGACCACTGCAGCTTTCCACATTTTAGTTATCTCACCCAGCTGAGGTATCTGGGTGGGATACACCCGCCTTCCCGTACTGTCTGCATTACCACAATATATATATATATATATATATATATATATATATATATACATGCTTGAGAAAGACTGCATTGAGCAGTTGAAACGTTGCAGGGGAATAAAGGTCGATCCACTTGTTTTTCACATCTCTGGAGTGCTGCTTCAATTTTTGGATTTATATACCTGGTAAACAGCTGAGCCAGCTGATTTGGAAGGATTGCACCCGTTTTCATTTTTTGAGTGCTGCAGTATTTTTCTTTGCTGTTTATATATTTATTTATATATTTGGGCTGGGTTAAATATTATTCAAAATGAAAATCACCAGTCAATTTAATTCCTTAAAGTTCTTGGCCCAGATTTGTGCTCTTCTATCAAGATCTTTCTACGAAACCTTTGCAAGATCTCAAATGGGGTAACATTGGCAATCTTGAGTTTATGGACTTTCCTACAGGGAATCCTCAGGTTGCTGCACCCGGAATAGCCTCTGTTAACAATGGCTGTGGCGTTCAGTCAGTGGTGGGGATCAGACTGAGGTCAGGCCGGTCAGCAGACAACAGGACAAAGTCAGGAAGACATGAGACTAAAGACACAATAGCAGCTTAGGAACTAAATAGACATTATGCCTCAGGAACAAAGTGAAATGGGAACGACCCTTAAAAAGTTTAAGACACATGGAGATTGCCTGTAGTCAGGAGCATGTACTGACACTTTAAGACACTAGGAGGGATGTGCCAATGTGCTCTTACAATAACTGTGACATACTGGAGCTTAATAAAGCAATTCTTCCATTTTTTGTAATATTAACTCCATGCCCTTTCCAATAGTTCTTCACAACTTGGAAGATCTGGAACATTGTTTTAGAGGTTGTAGCGTAAGCAGTTGCATCAAGCCCTGGTTCCTTATTGGGCCTAGATGCCCTTCTACAGCATGATACGGCACATACGGGAATATAAGTGAGAGCTTCATACAGATTTTCCCCTGAAGATTCAATTTTCGTCCTTGGAACAGTCCTGAGGAACTAGAGACCAGGTCTTTTCCTTATTTTAAGCCTTATTGCTCACTACATCCCATAAGTTGGTGAATGACTTCAAGCTATAAAGAGCAGAACGAAGACACATTGTACGAGAAGTAAATAGGGTCGAGCAGAGTACACAGCATCAATAATGACCCCCAAGGAGATGTAAAGGACAGAGTGACAGTCAAATATGTGGAGTCATCTCTCTTATTTTGTTCCATTGAAAGGCCGCAGTTCAAGGCTATCTCACAAATAGAATCCATTGGACAGTCTTGCAAGGGAATCAATATGTCTTTCATCTGCCGAGACTGACTCTTTAATTAAAGCCATTTCATGAAAGTTCTGCCGAGAAGTTACATGCCTGCGAAATAAAGATGGGGATCGAACTGAGAAGGTGAAGAAATCATGACTCCGTCAACCTCGGTGACGCGGTTATATAAAGAGGTTCCTCCCCTATCAAATTTATTTCTCTCTGTTGCTCCATCTCATTGACCCCTAAATGTTTTATGGTTATTCGGCCCCAACATCCACTGGCGATTTTAGGCCAACTATATTATGGACCTCTCAAAAGGAAAGGAAAGAGTCAATGGTTGAGTGGTTTATATATAGGGAAGCAAAGGAAAAAGCAACATTATGGTCACCACAATGCAGTATTTTGGCAGCAACATTTAGTTATGAGCAATGCGTAGTAAAGCTGCAGGATTGGGTGTCATGAGTCTTATTGAGATATTGTGGACCCTCGGGGGTGGCAATGGATTTGGCTTAGGGATATTTGGGGGAGTGGCATTTAAAGGATTTCCTGATATCCACCATTTAATTTCTGAAGTCGTAGTCAGGTGGAACAAGGATCAAGGCAGGTAGTGTACAGTCAGCAATGGGAAACAGGCAGAGATCAGGGCAGGCAGTGGGTGGCGAATCCGATGAAGCCAAACTATACTAGTCTAGCAGGATCAATAATAAAACAACATAGTAGACTGCAAGAGCCTTTATAAGAGCTATGGCACGTGAGCATTGACATCCATTGAAAGGACAAATTCAGTATGTGTGTGGCCAGCAGTGGGCAGAGGAGGAGAAGGGCAAGGCAGAGTCCGACCGGGAACTTAATGTGGCCCTGAATTTTTGTTTAAAGTGAACATATTATGTAGTGGGGACCAAGTTGACAGAAGGCAGGGACAACACAAGTAGACGGAGCCAACAACACCATATGGTGATACATTATCTCACCAGAGCACAGTCAAACACCACAGTGCATCACAAAATACTGCCCCAGCAGCACATAATACCTCCCCAAAAACCTACCCTCTGTGGTGTCCTACGCCAGTTGCCAAGTTCTGTCCTAGTCCAGTTGCCTTAGGATGGCAGTACAGTTGTATTCAGGAGTCAAGTGGGGAGCCTCTGATCATTACTTACTATGGCTGGCGGTTGTGAGGAGGGCTCAGGTGGCCCCCTGAAGTTTCCCCGTAGGGTCCATAACCTGTCCACCCCTGGAGCAGGAGTGTAGGTAAGCAGGATGCTAGCCATGGAGACCAATGTGGCAGAAGATCACAGGTCATCAAGTGCCCATAATATGGTGATGGTGGCCCATGACAATGGGGAACAAAGTTATGAAGATCATAGAAAAGAGTGTAACCCAGTTAGATGTTCTTGAGAATTGCACAATATATTTGTGTGCAACCAATTGTTGCTGTGTAGTCTCTGCCTTATAGAAATGTATAGGGTTAATAGCCCAGGATTGTCCAATATAACCAGTATAATTACAGATATAGTTGCTCAATCATAAATGTCCTTCACCAACACTTCTCCTACGGACACATCTCCTGATATGAAGCCACAGACCTCTGTATAAGACATAATGATCCATATTTTATACACACAAACACTATTGTATAAACATTAAAAGGGTTGTACAGAATTAGAAAAAAATCTCAGTTTTCTTCACCTGATTATAGGTTCTGTCTGGCACTGCAAGTAAGCCAATTTTATTTTAGTTTCAAAAATAATATCATTGTGTAAAACTTAAATTAAAAAAAAGTATACATATTATGTATCGCCACGTCTAGAGATGAGCGAACATTTAAAAAAAAGTCAGTTGTTCGGGGTTCGGGTGGTGGTTAATTGCGCATCCCGTTATGGATTCCACAATAGCGCATATGGAATCCATAAGGGGCGGCTACCACCAACCCGAACTGTAAGGCAGCTGAAGGACCTGGCGTGACATCACTGTCATGTGATCAGTGCAGGGGCGTGGCTCAGCACGGGATCAAATCCGTGCTGAGCCACGCCCCTACACTGATCACATGTTCAGTGACGTCACGCCAGGTCCTTCAGCTGTTCTACAGTTCGGGTTGGTGGTAGCCGCCCCTTATGGATTCCATATGCGCTATTGTGGAATCCATAACGGGATGCCATACTATCACCCAACCTCGAACAACTGGACTTTTAAATGTTCGCTCATCTCTAGCCACGTCCCTAACAACCTGATCTATAAAAATATCACATGACCTAACCCCTCAGGTGAACATCGCAAAAAAAAAAAAAAAAGAAAACAGTGCCAAAAGTGCCATTTTTTGTCACCTTACATCACAAAAATTGCAACACCAGGCGATCAAAAAGGCTTAACCCCCCCAAAATAGTACAAATCAAACCGTCACCTCATTCTGCAAAAGATGAGACCCTACCTAAGACAATCGGTCAAAATCTAAAAAAGCTATGGCTCTCAGACAATGGAGACCCTAAAATATGATTTTTTTTGCTTCAAAACTGCTATTATTGTGCTAAAGTGAAATAAATAAAAATAAAAGTATACATATTAGGTATTGCCTTGTCCGTAACAACCTGCTCTATAAAAATATAACATGACCTAACCACTCAGGTGAACACTAGTGTTGAGCAAACAGTTCGAGCATCGTTCGGGTTCGTACCGAATTTTGGGGTGTCCGGGACCCGGACCCGAACTCGGACATTTTCAAAAAAGTTCGGGTTCGGGTTCGTTGTTCGGCGATTACTTCCCGCACAGCAGCCAATCAGCTAGCGTTTTACTTCTTGCCCTAAGAGCCCATCACAGCCATGCCTACTAATGGCATGGCTGTGATTGGCCAAGTGCAGCATGTGACCCAGCCTCTATTTAAGCTGGAGTCACGTAGCGCCGCACGTCACACTGCTCTGATTAGTGTAGGGAGAGGACGCAGCTTCTGTCAGGGCGAGATTAGGCAGGTTAAAGTCAGCAACAGCACCTAATGAACGGATCAATTTACAGCTGAGAATCATTGAACTTCTGCTAGTTACTTGCTCGCTGGTTTTTAGGCTGCACAGAGCGTTTTCTGTCACTTATTTTCTGGGTTGATCGCGGCCATTTTGTGACTTGTGGTGCGCCAGAAGAAGCTGCCACCAAGTCCATCAATCCATCAATACTAGTTTTTTTTTTGCTCTATCCTACATCAGGGGCTTGGCTGTGCTAATTGTCACCCCTAGAAACTCAGGAAAGAAATTTCTATATTTTATTAAGGGGTTAAATACAATTGCCCAAATACCAATCCCCTAAATCTGGTGTTCCAGCTTTGGCTAGCCTAGTATAATACTGTCTGCTGTCTGGCAAAGGATAGATTATTTTCTGGGGTTAAATTCAATTGCCAAAATAGCAATACCATAAATCAGTGGTTTCAGCTGTGGCTGGCAAAATAGAATAGTGTCGAGGTACGCACACACGTACAGGCGCACGTACACGATTCTTGAATAGTTGTATTATCGCGATAATAAAACTAACAGTGTAAAGTTGACTGTATTGCTCTAAGTTATATTAGCGTGCGAATGTAACTTCTATTACAACACACCAATACTAAAACTGACTAAGAGACAGCTTTAAGTTCTATTCGAGCAGCGATTGCAACTTTGGAACTTAAAGTGGTGTGCGATTTTAAAAGTTGAGTACTAAAAAGTTGGAATCGCAATGCGATTCTTATGTATTTGCTTAATCGCATTGCGATTACAACTTTGAGCTGCCGATCACCATGGGAACGCCTCCTCCAGTAGAATGTACTGTCGGATGTGAGAATTAAGTTGAAATCGCAATGCGATTATTATATATCTGCTTAATCGCATTGCCGTTTCAACTTAGCATTGCTAAATAATTCCATCCATATTCGTTAACTTACTGACTCAGTAAGTTAACGATATGGATGGAATTATTAGCAATGCTAAGTTGAAATCGAAATGCGATTAAGCAAATATATATGAATCGCATTGCGATTTCAACTTAATTCTCAGATCCGACAGTACATTCTACTGGAGGAGGCGTTCCCATGGTGATCGTTAGCTCAAAGTTGTAATCGCAATGCGTTCATTGCGGTATATTATCCCTCTGGGTGTCTTTTACAGCCTTTTTAGTGCCCAAAAGTTCGGGTCCCCATTGACTTCTATGGGGTTCGGGTTCGGGATGAAGTTCGGGTTTGAGTTCGGATCACGAACCCGGACATTTTCCGGAAGTTCGGCCGAACCTCTCGAACCCGAACATCCAGGTGTTCGCTCATCTCTAGTGAACACCATAAAAAATAAAAATAAAATAGTGTCAAAAAAGCAATTTTTTGCATCAATAAAAGTGTAATACCAAGCGATTAAAAACTCATATGCACCCTAAACTAGTACCAATCAAACCGTCATCTCATACTGAAAAAATAAGCCCCTATATAAGACAGTGGCCCAAAATGTAAAAAAACTATAGCTTCCAGAATTTGGCAACAGTAAAAAATTTAAATGGTGCCAAAACAACTATTTTTGTTACCTTGCCTCACGAAAAGTGTAATATAGAGCAACCAAAAATCATTTGTACCCTAAAACAATACCAAGAAAACTGCCACCTTATCCCGTAATTTCAAAAATTGGGTCTTTTTTTTTGGAGTTTCTACTCTAGGGGTGCATCAGCGGGTCTTCAATTGGGACATGATTTAAAAAAAAAACAGTCCAGCAAAATCTGTCTTCCAAAAACCATATGGCGTTCCTTTCCTTCTGCGCCCTGCCGTGTGCCTGTACAGCAGTTTACAACACCATATGGGGTGTTTCTGCAAGTGACAGAATCAGGGCAAAAAATATTGAGTTTTGTTTGGCTGTTAACCCTTACTTTGTTACTGGAAAAAATGTATTAAAATGCAAATTCTCCATTTTCCATTAATTCTCCATTAACAAAGTTTGTAAAATCAGTTTTGGAAATCTTGAAGGGTGTATTTTCTAAAATGGGTAACTTTTTTGGAGTTTCTACTCTAGGGGTGCATTAGGGGATCTTCAAATGGGACATGGTGTCAAAAAACTAGTCCCGCAAAATTAATTCTTGTGGAACAACTAAAGGGTTTACAGAGTTTGTAAAATCAGTTTTGAATACCTTGAGGGGTGTAGTTTCAAAAATGGGGTGATTTTTGGGTGGTTTCTATTATGTAAGCCTCGCAAAGTGACTTCAGACCTGAACTGGTCCTTAAAAAGTGGGTTTGGAAATTTGCAAATGTCTCCAAATTGTTGGTAAATTTGGTATTTTTATAAATAAAAATGACATTTTTTTACTCAATTTTTCGACTGTCATAAAGTACAATGTGTGATGAGAAAACATTTTCAAAATGGCCCGGATAAATAAAAGTATTTTAAAGTTATTACCACATAAAGTGACACGTGTCATATTTGTAAAAAGCAGCCTGGGATTTAAGGTGAAAAGTGGCTTGGTAGTGAAGGGGTTAAGACCGTTACAATAACGGGTGCTAGAACAGTATTGTATAAACATTAGTAGGAACAGTCTATATTAAATGGCAAGGGAACTTGACCACACTGACTAGTGGCCGAGACTGGTGGTTGTGGCTGAGACTGCTGGCACTGACCGGTGGCTGTGGCTGAGACTTCTGGGACTGACCAGTGGCTGTGGCTGAGACTGCTGGCACTGACTGGTGGCTGGTGGCCGAGACTGCTGGCTGTGGCTTGTGGCTGAGACTGATGGCACTGAGCGCTGGCTGTGGCTGAGACTGCTGGCATTGACTGGTGGCTGTGGCAGAGACTGCTGGCACTGACTGGTGGCCGAAATTGTTGGCTGTGGCTGAAATTGCTGGCTGTGGCTTGTGGCTGAGACTGATGGCAATGAGTGCTGGCTGTGGCTGAGACTGCTGACTGTGGCTGGTGGCTGACACTGCTGGCACTGACTGGTGGCTGTGGCTGAGACTGATGGCTGCAGCTGAGACTGCTGGCACTGACTGATGGCTGTGGCAGAGACTGCTGGCACTGACAGGTGGCTGAGACTGGTGGCCATGACTTGTAGCTGCGGCTGAGATTGCTGTCTGTGGCTTGTGGTTGACACTGCTGGCACTGAGAGCTGGCTGTGGCTGAGACTGCTGGCACTGACTGGTGGCTGTGGCTGAGACTGCTGGCACTGACTGGTGGCTGTGGCTGAGACTGCTGGCACTGACTGGTGGCTGTGGCTGAGACTGCTGGCACTGACTGGTGGCGGTGGCGGAGACTGCTGGCACTGACTGGTGGCGGTGGCGGAGACTGCTGGCACTGACTGGTGGCTGTAGCTGAGAATGCTAACACTGACTAGTGGCTGAGACTGGCAGCTGTGGCTGAGACTGCTGGCAATGACTGGTGGCTGAGACTGCTGGCACTGACTTATGGCTGAGACTGGTGGCTGGTGTCCGAGACTGGTGGCTGCGGCTGAGATTGCTGGATGTGGCTTGTGGCTGAGACTACTGGCACTGACTGGTGGCTGTGGCTGAGACTGCTGGCTGTGGCTGAGACTGCTGGCACTGACTGGTGGCTGTGGCTGAGACTGCTGGCTGTGGCTTGTGGCTGAGACTGCTGGCACTGAGTGCTGGCTGCAGCTGAGACTGCTGGTACTGACTAGTGGCTTAGACTGGTGGCTGTGGCTGCTGGCACGGACTGATGGTTGAGATGGCTGGCACTGACTGGTGGCTGACACTGCTGGCACTAACTGGTGGCTGTGGCAGGACGACTGGCACTGACTGCTGGTGCTAAGACTGCTGGTAGCGACTGGTGGGTCAGACTGCTGAAAGGGGCTCCTCTCTATATGGAAGATAAAAACAGAGAGAGAGGACCGCGCCTCATGTGTGGTGTTGTTACGAATGGTGACGCAAGAGATATAATAAAATCTGCTTACCAGAGCCTGTTGTGAATGAGTCACAACAGCTATATGAGCTCCTGCTGGTATATTATCCCGACCAGCACACGGGGGATTGGCTGCAGCCTGGGTTCCTTCCTGTACTCAGAGAGTGTGAGTGCTGGAGTAGAGGTAGATCATAGGAGAAAAATGGAGATAAGAACCTTATTTCCGGCGCTGCCAAGGATAACGGAATGATGCGATGTCTTTTAAAAGGTATTTTATTCGTCTACGCGTTTCAGGGGTGAAAGACCCCCGTCTTCAGGACAGTAATACATACATAGTAAAATGCACTGCAAGTATTTATATCAACATGTGCTGTGTGATTTGGCGCTCAAACCTGGGAGAGGTGGGAGGAAGGGGGAGGGGGGAGGAGGGAGCTCAAACCTGGGAGAGGTGGGAGGAAGGGGGAGGGGGGAGGAGGGAGGATTCCTGGGGGTGTGTCTGGGGTACACCCCACGAATACCATGTTAAAGGTAATGTTTGTCCAAACCCTCCTTTTCATTGACGTAAGGCTTGCTATTTTGGTGACGTGTAGCTGGTAGGAGTGTTAGTGCCCATATCCCCGCCCCTGTAGGAGCGTGATTGGTGGATGGTAGTCATAGAAATCGGAATGTTGTAACTGGTTTGGGAGGAATCGCAACCTTGTTGTAAGTTCCGGGAGTAATATTGCTTCTATATTGCACTCGGGTGTCCAATTAGAACTAGGTTAAGTTGCATATCAGGATTGTACTGTAATTCGATATATGCAAATGGCAGCGCTACTATATCACAGCTTCATGTTATATATGGGAGCAGTGGTGCTCCTGGATCCACTGATGGGATGTCGGTAAAATCCGCTGGTGGCGTGCATAGGGTAAAATGGTGTGCGGGACATATAATATGGTTAAAAACAATTGGAGGAATAGTAGTCATCGAAAAAGTAATCGAAAAAAATCAAAAAAATATATAAAAATATATATATATTCACAAAAAAAAAAAAAAAAAAAAGGATCGAAAAAATATTCAAAAGACAGCATTTGTATAATTAAAATTCTTTGATGAATAGATAGTAAACTATAATATAATAAAAAAAGACATAATAAAATTGGTAAGGCTTGTGGTAAGGCTTGGTAAGGCTTCCTCCCACCTCTCCCAGGTTTGAGCTCCCTCCTCCCCCCTCCCCCTTCCTCCCACCTCTCCCAGGTTTGAGCGCCAAATCACACAGCACATGTTGATATAAATACTTGCAGTGCATTTTACTATGTATGTATTACTGTCCTGAAGATGGGGGTCTCTTACCCCTGAAACGCGTAGACGAATAAAATACCTTTTAAAAGACATCGCATCATTCCGTTATCCTTGGCAGCACCGGAAATAAGGTTCTTATCTCCATTTTTCTCCTATGATCGATCCTCCTCTCTATATGGCTGATAGTGCTGTGACTGATGAACAGAAATGGCGGCTGGGACTGACGAACAGAAATGTTGGCGCTCCAACCTGCTTGCTGGTGCGCAGGTGTGGGCGGTGCAGACGGCATGTGGAGCGCCGTGTCCTGATTGGTCGGCACGCTGGTGTGAGCTGTGCGGGGGGCATGTTATTATTAGGGTTATTCCTGCAGTATAGAAATCTTTTGGATTGACCCATGTGGGTTCTGTTGACTAACTACTAGGCCTGGATTGTGCCCATAGCCACGAACGCGGGTAGCCTATAAGGGGCCAAAAAGTACAGTAGGTTGGATTATAATTATTTTTTGATTAGCTACATGATTTACAAAGCTAAACTATGAAAGGCTTCTGAAATTTCCTGGTGTGGGTTAGAAATGTACCTGGTGAAACATGAGGAATCCCAACGACCCATCTTGCGGATGATGTGGCCGGGCATGTTGTGCTTGGAACCCGCGGAGACGGCCCCAATCCGGAAGGAGTGTCCTGATATGGTCTTGGGGTCAAAACCTAAGCCGGAAACTAACCGACGGATGTGGGATACAAACTGTTCTGATGTGAGAGGCTTGGTTTTGAAAGGCAATAGCGGGCTGTCAGGTGAGGAATTACCCAAGGATCTTAGCAATTGATCTAGAATCCGGACGGGGCACCACTTATTAAAGGATTTGAAATATTTGACTTGAACCGGAGGCCCTGTTTGCAATGTTTTGGTAAATGGCAGAAGCAAGATGTAATGGTCGTGATTCCATGCTAACTGGCTCTTAGTTAAAATCTTGGATTTGGAAGAGAAACCCGTGAATTCCCCTGGTCGCAGGAAACCATAGAAACCTAAGTACATGGCCACCTGGATAACCATGTTGGGTAGGAGCCCACAACGGTTACCGTCTACGGAATTGGAGAGCTTCCTAAACATTTCCTCTTATACTGGTTGTCTGCTTGGAGAGCTGAGGTTGCTACTTTTTTGAATACCCGTGAGAACTGCCTTGATTGCGGAGAAAGTGAAAATGACCCTATTATCTGGATTTTTTAGCGTAGAGAAGTATTGCACCCCTGCCAGATACAATCTAATGGAATTATAACCAAGTTTGAGGTCTTTGTGACAGTAAGCCCAAAACGCCATTAAATAAGTGGTCTTATCTGTGCCGCTCCTTGGGTGGAGAAGAGAAAACTTTTTGAAGCTGTTCCAACTGGTCTTGTAGTTTCTGGCTGTGTTGGCTGACAGTGATCTTTGTACGAGGGATTTGTCTGTTGAAATGAAGCGTGCTAATCCATGCGCAGGGTATGGAACTCTGGCGGGGGTAATCCTGTAGGCTCCGCCTCTGGCATGACCCGAAAGAAGTTTTGGAAATTGAAGTGCATCAGTGGCTACATTCTAAATGCCCTGAACATGCCTGCATGATATTTGGAAATTGTACTGTAAAGAGAGCCAAACTAATTTGGGAACAAAGGGCATGATATATCCGTGATGAAAGTCACCGGGGAATTGGCCCACTGCCCACCCCAGACTTGGGCGGCCGCTACAATCAGATATATTTCCAAAAGTGGGATGGATCTGAGGTACTCGTTGTCGTTGAGGGTCGAGATTTCTGGGGGCCAATGTCCTGCTAACCACTGGTTTCTGTATATTGCTGCAAAACCTCTGGAGGCGGCTGCATCAGAGAAGACTGTGGGAGAAGAGGGACTCCATTGGGGAACAAATCAAAAGATTCCATTCCAGCTGGTCAGGAAGGTATCCCATATGGCCAAGTCAGCCATTACATGGGCATCCAGAAATACCGGGGAGTCCTGCTCTGTGGCCGCTGGGAGCAGATCAAACAATCTAGACAAAAAAGCCTTGAACTGGGGCATGATTCTGCTGGCAAAATTCAGCATGCCCAGCAAGGATTGTAGATCTTGTTTTAAGAGAACTCTGCAACCTACAAACTTGGAAATAAGCTGCTTGATTTTGGACAGTTTCTCCACTGGTAGTCTTGCTTCCATGTTTTGGGTGTCTAAGACTATGCCGAGGAAGGTGATTGTGGTGGATGGCCCTTCGATTTTTGTTGGAGCAACTGGAATGTTGAGACTTGCAAAAACCTGGAGAAGACTATCAAGTTTGCAGGGTTTGATGCCAGGTTGCTCCATCAGAAGGAAGTCGTCTAAGTAGTGGATGACCATGGGACAATCGCAGTGGTTCACTAGGATCCAGTGAAGGACCTGGGCAAACTGATCGAATAGCCACAGACTGCTTTTGGAGCCGAAGGTTAGGCGGGTGGCGATATAATACAGGCCATCCCACTTTAAACCGAAGAATTTCCAAAGTTGTGGGTTGATGGGCAACAACTTGAAAGCGTCCGCAAGGTCTGCTTTGGACAGCCAGGCCACTGATCCTGCCAAAAAGATGAGTGAAATTGCTTCGTTGAGTGAGGAGTAGGTCATAGCAAATTCCTCGGAAGGAACTAAGTAGTTGAGGCTAGGGACGACTGAGCCATGAGGCCATGAGGCGCTGACAGATCGTAGATCAATCGTTTATTTGATTTATTTATTTGAGAATTTTTTTGAGACGATGCCAATGGGGTTAATTCTCCAAAACGGAATCTTGGAGAAAAATCCAATGAGGAAACCCTCCTCTACCTCCTGAACCAGCATTGGTGACCGCTGACCTGAGGTTAGGGCCTTCCCAGGAAGATTGAGGAAGGGCAATGAGACCCGTATGGAAACCCTCCGAAAAACCCTTGACTAGGAATTGTACCTGGTGGGGGTTGTGATGGTCACGGAGGAGTGCTGATAACAGGTCCACGCAACTCCAGCTAGTAATTTATTCCCGGCGGTTCTATTCGGGCAAACCAACAGGGGGTGAGCTCTGAAGCTGGTGGAACAGACGTTGAGAGCTCTGCATTGGTTATAGTTGCAGGTTGCCAGATTGTAATTATTGCACACCTGGCTGCGCCCTAAAAAGACTATGGGGCGAACCAGTTTGTCTGTGCCCGAGTTTTGTTTTGGCTGGAACCCTGAAGTGGCTGCCGAAGGTCTCGATTGAGCAATTTTTTGTTCAATCAGGCGTCTCTGGACCTGAAAACTATCGAGGCATTTTCACACGCTATGGTTCTACTGTCTATGGTATTGTGGGTAGCAATTAGGATGGCGGCCAGATTAATGTTCTTCCCTTCCAGGATGTCCCGTTTGATGCTATCTGGGACGAAATGTGACGGGGCTACTTCCAGCAAGGTGATAACCCTACCTGGGGAAGTAGACGGGGATAAGGAAGCAATTGGGAGAGGATGAGTGGAGAGGGTGGGTGCCGAATCTCTGGATTCTACCGCCAACAGTCTGTTCTGGATCTCCGAAATTGACGAAGATAAGTTATTGATTGCGGCTATGATTTTGGGAACCGTCCAGCTGCTCCTAAGTGACCCAACGCTAGCATGCTCGGATGCCGTGATTTCCGGGATGGATGAAGTCTCAGCAATTAATGAGAGGTGAGACATACTGGAAGCTGAAAAATAGAAGACTATTAGCGTTCGTTTGCCAACGAGGACGTCTCTTCCCGCAACATATAGTACCTTAAAACCGTGTAAGTTTTTTTTTTTTTTACTACACACAAGTTGAATCGTTTGGAGAGAAAATATGAACGAACGACGTGATGAGACGTGACAATGGCACCGCGAGTGTGGCTGACCCTGGTAACGAGAGGCCCCAAATACCTGAAGTCCCCACCTGGAGAGGCTGGTTCGGCAGAGGCGCCTTGGTCCTGTTGACTCGCGGCGGCACTATCGGAATGGATCCTTAGATGAGACAAATATTGAGAACATTTGATAGAACGGAATAGCGCTGACGGTGGAGGAACTCGACTAGCAGGAAGTGCGAGCGTACGGGCCAGTAGCCCGAATAACGTAACCAGAAGACGAACAAGGAGAGACAAGCCTGGCCTGAGTACAGGCTGGAGACATGAACATAACGAGGAACAGAGCCTGAAAGAAAACAGGCTTTTTACTGTTTAAGGGCAGGCGGCCTGAAGGGCGTGACAGGCAGTAAACCCGGACGTGCCTACGTGTATCATGAATGACGTAACCAGGAGGTAAAGATGAAAGAAACATGGCCTGAATAACGTAAACAGGCATGAGACAAGGAGAAACCGGATGTGGCCTAAGTAACGTAAACAGGCGTGAAACACAGAGAACCAGATGTGGCCTGAAAAGCGTAAACAGGAGTGAGACATGCACGACAAACGTAGCCTGAATAACGAAAACCGGCAGAGTACATGGAGAGATGCTGCCTGAGTGATGTACACAGGCGTGAGACATGTATGACAAACGTAGTATAAATAATGAACCCGGCTATGCAAACCTAGCCTGAGAAAAGGTAAACTGACGTAAAACGTGAATGAGACAAATGTGGCATGAGTAAGAACCGGACGTGTACGTGGAGAGATGCCACCTGAATGACCAGGCAACCCCAGGAGCAGCCAACGAGTAACATGAATGACGTGGACCGGAGGTAAGAAATGAAGGAAGCATGGCCTGAATGACGTAAACAGGCGTGAAACATGGAAAAAACAACGATGTGGCCTGAATAACGCAAACAGGCATGGGACATGTATGACAACGTAGCCTGAATAACGAAAACCAGCTGTGCACATGGAGACATGCTGCCTGCATAACGTAAACAGGCGGCAAACAGGATCGATGATGTGAGAAACATAGCCTGAAAAACGTAAACAGGCGTGAGACATAAATGACAAAAGTAGTTTGAGAGACAAAAGGCTCAGTACATGAGAAAGAAGAAACCCCTGACGGAACCGGTGGTAATGAGTATGTTGGGGTTTTCCCCCTTTTTTTTTTTTTTTTGATTATAAATCAAAACATTTTTTTTCTTGTCCCCCGTTTTGTCTGTGATTTATTATTTTTTTAAGGAAAAGAAAGGCAACGGATACAGAAAGAAGGTGTGGCATGGTGAAGGCGACAGATAGCGTGGAAAGTAGAGAAACCAAAGCGACTTAAAAGGCTAAATTAGAAATCTTTTAGATAACGTAGCCCCGCTGAGGTTGGTCTGGGTGAGCGTAATTGCACGGCCGGAGCAACCAGAAACTATATTCTATAAATAGACCAAAATAAAGATGGATATGGCATGTGTGAATGATCCCCTGTGTAGGGGAGCCTGATGCCGAACTATATCCTTGCCGAAATAAACGTATCTTACAGAAACCCCCCCATCAGCAAACAAAGGTTTTTTTGGGGGGGGTTAAACCAACACTTGATATGAATTACAGATTTGATGCACTGGCCCCTTTAAAAAAAAAACTCCAATCAACTTGTTATCATATTGATGCAGCTAGGAGAACACCAGAATACCCTTAAAATCGAGCCTATGATGCTAAGCCTGAGAACCACCTGTAGTCCATAAGTGACCTAGCATGAGTCCTTGCCCTCCCGATAACTGCGTAGAACAGGGTACTGCGTCCTCCTCCCTGCCAAAACGGGCACTGCTGGTCAAACCAATAGGAGGAGCTGCAGTGTCAGGTACCACCATTGTGCCCATATGCACAGTGAGGGGGACGCAGCACTGAAAGGAGCCCTGCAGCCCCTTTGACGTGCTTATGGCTTGTAGAGCTGCCCCAGCTCCAGCTCGCTGGAGGAGCCAAGCAGGAGTGCTGAGGACGGGGCGGGGCCAGATAACCGCGTTGGCTGGGGAGGCGGTCACGTTACTCACCGGCCGGACGAGCCTCGGTGGCTCTGAGAGCGGTGCGGGGCAGAGGAGAAGGAGGCTCGTTGGAGGGACAGGGCAGGTGGCTAGGCAGCCAGCAGACACACTTACCTGACTGGAGCCTGAACGACACGTGGCTGACGGGATCCCTGACTTGCACAGACTGAACGCCAGCCCTGGGCCCTGTGGTAGCGGAGCTTATAAAGCCTCCGCCCCTCCCACAATAACAGGCTGAAATCAGCCTTCACAATTACTCTTTTTATGAGGCAAGGTAACCAAAAAATGTCTGTTCTGGCACAGTTTTTATTATTTGTTTTTTTACAATGTTCACCTGATAGAGTAGATAATGTGATATTTTTATAGAGCAGGCCGCAACGACGCGGCGATACCTAATAAGTCTATTTCTTAAATTTTATTTTGGATTTACACAATAAAAGCATTTTTGAAAAAAAAAATGATATTCTTGTGTTTCCATTTTCTGAAAGCCAAATTTTTTTTTTCTTTTGGTGGATTGTCTTAGGTAGGGTCTAATTTTTTGCATGAGATGACAGTTTGATTGGTACTATTATGGGGCACATATGACTTTTTGATTTCTTGGTATTACAGTTTCTGTGATGTAAGGTGATAAAAAATGGCTTTCTTGGCACATTTTTTATAGATTTTTTTATGGTTTTCACCAGATGCTATTTTTATAGAGCAGGTTGTTACGGACATTACGATACATAATATGTGCATTTTTTTAACTTTATTTTATTCAATAAAAGCATGTTTGAAAAAAAAAATTGTTTTTGTGCCTCCATTTTCTGAAAGCCATATTTTTCTTTTGGGACGATTGGCTTATCTTGGGGATCATTTTTTGTGGGATGAGGTCACGGTTTAATTGGTGCTAATTTTGGATACATATGACTTTTTGGATCACTTTTTATACAATTTTTTGCGGTGGAAAAATTGCAATTCTATCATAGTTTTTCTTTTTTGTTTTGATGGTGTTCACCATGCGGTAAAAGTAACATGTTTAGTGTTTTTTACAGTTTTAACCAATTATGTAGATATAGGAAGTTTTTTTTTTTAACTTTTTTGGACCCAGACCCATTTGGTTCTTGAAGATCCAGTGGGTCTGATAGCTTACAGTACACTGCAGTACACTATATAGTGTACTGCAGTGTATTGAGCTCACACCAAGCCTGATCAGGCTCCTGCCTTTAGCAGGAGCCTGATCAGACTTAGATATACCACAGCAAGCCGGATGCCTATGAAGGCGTCCGGTTGCCATGGTAACCATCAGTATGCTGCCACAGCGCAGCGGTCCAACGGGGGAGGGAGGAAGCTCCCTCCCTCAGTTTACCCTTCAAGCATCGGGCCGCTGCCACAGCAGAGCAGCGGCTCGATGCTTAGCTCCTCTATACAGATATACTCTAAGGACCATGGCATGGAAGGGGTTAAACGGCCGACATTGTTGCCAGCACCGATGTCGGCCGTTTGAAGCAGAGTGTTAGCTGCACATTACAGCTAACACTCTGCCCATTGCCGCTCTGCATCTTGAAGGGGGGGTTGCTTGCTCTGCATCTTGAAAGGCGAGGGGGATTTACCTTTCAAGCATCGGGCCACTACTCTGCCCTGCCTAAGGACCGCGGCATGGAAGGGGTTAAACATTCGACATTGGTGCTAGCATGTTGGCCGTTTCATGCAGAGTCTTTGCTGGACATTACAGCTAACACTCTGCCTGCTGCCGCTCAGTCAGGCTGCAGGGAAACTTGTGTGTAGCGCTGTGTCCGTGTGGAGCGCTGTGTCCTGATTGGACGCCGCGCATGCCCAGTGTGCACTGGCGACACACACATGGACACAGCGCACTGACACATCGCTTTTATTATAAAGGATTTGTTTGAAGACAATTACCGTGACTAGCGCATGCGCTGATGACTGCCCCAGTGTATCTATGTATGGGCAGTCAGGGCATAGCTATTGCACAAGTGCAGACAGCCATCAGTACGTCACACAATATTACCTCACGTACGCGTGCAGACGCTATTTCTGACGTCTCTGGCTGCTACTTTGAACATGAGATCAGAGACGGAGCATGCGCAGTGTGAACATACAAAAGCTAATTTAACCCTGCACACGAGACATATGCTTCCTCGGAGATGATCCTGTAAGTTACTATACACCTCTGCAGGTGTTTCTATATGATTCTTATTGATGCACAGGAGTCGGTGATGAGCACATTTATTAATGAATATATATTTGCTCTGCATTTTATCATTTTTTACATATGATGTGATGCTCACAGATGAAGGATAGTATTCATGTTTGCACTTATGTTTAAAAAGATTCAAATCGTGGTATATGGATTAATTTTACACAATTAACCACATTATTGATCACTCATTTTGATCCCTACTACCCTGTTTATACTTTGTGCACATGTCACATTGCTTGAGAAAGGCCTCATTGTGTTGGGCCGAAACGTTGCAAGTGGGCTGAATAAAGTGGTACACCACATTTACCATGCTGAAGTGCTAGATAGATAGATAGATAGATAGATAGGAGATAGATAGATAGATAGATAAATAGATAGATAGATAGATAGAGCTAAATTGAAGCAAAATTAAAGAACTAAATCAAAGCAAAAGTAAAAGCAAAACAAAACAAAAAAACACCTTAATTTACATAAATTCATTTTCTAAACACTTTTTTTTAGAGAGATATATGTTAAGGAATGAAAGCAGAGCAGCATAAAGGTCCCCTCCGCAGGCTGCCTATCGGGATGCTTACTCCTCATTAGTTCAATAGTAGAGATGTCCCGAACTATTCGCTGGCGAACAGTCCCCAGCGAACATCGCATGTTCGCGTTCGCCGCGGCGGGCGAACATATGCAATGTTCGGTCTGCCCCCTAGACGTCATCATTGAGCAAACTTTGACCCTGTACCTCACAGTCAGCAGACACATTCCAGCCAATCAGCAGCATACCCTCCCTCCCAGACCCTCCCATCTCCTATGAAAAAGCAAGGACAGCATCCATCTTAGATTTATTCTGAAGCTGTGTTAGTTAGAGCAGGGAGAGTGCTGCTGCTGCTGAATTAATAGGGAAAGCGTTAGCTAGGCCAGTGTTCTGTGTCCACTCCAGTACTCAAAGACTCATCGGCCTCTTTCACACGACCGTGTCCAAATTAGGTCCGGGTGCGTTGCGGATGCGTTAAAACTGTGCGATTTCACAGGCAAAGCCATTCAGTTTTTTCCGCGCGGGTGCAATGCGTTTTTCACGCGCGTGATAAAAAACTGAATGTTTACAAACAACATCTCCTAGCAACCATCAGTGAAAAACGCATCGCACCCGCACTTGCTTGCGGATGCAATGCGTTTTTCACGCAGCCCCATTCACTTCTATGGGGTCAGAGCTGCGTGAAAAACGCAGCATATAGAACATGCTGCGTTTTTCACGCAACGCAGATCTGATGCGTGACAAAAAACGCTCATGTACACAGACCCATTGAAATGAATGAGTCAGGATTCAGTGCGGGCACAATGCGTTCACATCACGCATTTCACCCGCGCGGAAAACTCACTCGTATGAAAGGGGCCATAGGGTGGCACAGTACCTTGCAGATAAAAAAGTAATTTAATGTTTACCCTTTAATATAATTGCAGTTGTCTGTCAGTGTGTGTCAGGCCCACTGACTGTACTGTGCCCACTGCCCACCACTCATATAGGGTGGCACAGTACATTGCACGGCGCACGCGCAGTGACCTAAAATTCAAACGAAGCGGACCGAGCATGGGTCTTTTTCCATCTCCCAGTTCCAAAATTCTTTTCACTACACCGGCCCTGGCCCTGATAAGGGACAAAACAGAGATTAATCTGATAGGAATAGTACTTAGTTAACACTAGTTGCATTGGTGGCAAATTCTATTGAAAGTGCCCAAAATTAGAGGGAAGCGGACAGAGCAAGCTTGTTCTCTATCTCCCCATGCAAGGATTCAATTCAATACACGTCCGGCGGCACAGTACACTGGACGGCGCACGCGCAGTGCCCCAAATTGGAAGGAAGAGGACCGAACAATGATATTTTTCCATCTCCTGGTTCCTAAAATCTATTCCATACACCGGCCCCTGATAGGGGACAAAACAGAGATTAAACTGGTAAGAACAGATTTTTTGAATTTAAAAAAAAGAGGACAGCCTCTGCGGAGCTGCTTTACTGAACGCTCATGCACAATGTCTGTAGGCTCATACGTCCTTTTGCGGAGGTGACAAACCTGGTCAGTCAAACCCAAGGCAACATCATCGACCTCATCCTATATGCGTTTTTTCTGGAGCGTGCCCTGCGAAGAGTGCTGGATCAGGCCGTAGATTAGCATGAAGAGGAAGAGTTGTGGTCACCATCACCACCAGAAGCAGCCTTGTCATCGTCGATTTCTGGACCTGCGTCAACTCAGAGACAGGAGTGTGAAGAAGAGGAGTCAGAGGAGGAAGGTGGCTTTGAGGAGGTGGAAGACCAACCACAGCAGGCGTCCCAGGGGGCTTGTTGTCACCTTTCGGGGACCCTTGGTGTTGTACGTGGCTGGGTGGAGGTAGAGACCTTCAATGACGTCAGTGAGGACAAGGAACAGGACATGGCTAGCTTTGTATCCAACCTTGTGCAAATGGGCAGTTTGCGGTTGTGCAAATAGACTGTTTGCGGTTGTTTGCGGTGCGTTAAACGGGGAGTTTGGTCTGTCAGAGTTTGGTCTGTCACTGTGAAGCGGGCGTAACCCTTACACTACCTGATCAATACAACATCATACCTGATCGTATACACACACTGGATGTTTTAAAGCACGTTATTCCAAACAATTTAGGAATGTTAGGTGATTTATGCCCTTTATGGATTAAAACCCGACTCTGCGTCCACTACATATTTTTCCATGGGAGTTTTGCCATGGATCCCCCTCCGGCATGCCACAATCCAGGTGTTAGTCCCCTTGAAACAACTTTTCCATCACTATTGTGGCCAGAAAGAGTCCAGGCGGCAGGTTTGTTCCTCCTGGACGCATCCGTGTGTCATCTCACGATAAGCTTGCGCACCTGCGCGTTCACAGCGGCGCACAGCTCGGCAGTTATACTACAGCCTGCCAGCGATGATCAATCGCTGGCAGGCTGTAGATGTAAAATAAATGAAATCAAAGATGTATATCAGACGCTGTGTTGCTAACAGCGTCTGATATAGCTGCTACCTGCTCCTCTGGTCCCATTTGCTGGGATCGACCACCAGAGGACCAGGTAACTATGTAAAGTTGCACCAAACGCCACACTACACGCCCCCGTCACTTATTAACCCCTTATTAACCCCTGATCGCCCCATATAGACTCCCTGATCACCCCCCTGTCATTGATCACCCCCCTGTATGGCTCCATTCAGACGTCCATATGTGTTTTGCGGATCCACGGATCCGCAAAACACGGACACCGACAATGTGCTTTCCGCATTTTGCTGATCTGCACATTGCCAGAACTGTAAAGAAAATGCCTTTTCTTGTCCGCAATTGCGGACAAGAATAGGACATGTTCTATATTTTGCAGAACGGAAGTGCAGACCCGGAAGCGCGGATCCGTAATTCCGGATCCGAGCGGGACAAAGTCTGTCCCCATAGAAATGAATGGGTCCACAATTCCGTTCCGCAAACAGAATTGCGGACGTGTGAATGGGGCATAAGGGTCCACTATCACCGCCAGTTAGTTAGCCACTTGTTAGGTAGTTCGCGCCCAGCCCACCGCACCGCAGTCACTGATTTTGGCAGAGATTTTTTCATCCACATTGATTGATGCGAATGAAAAAATCTGTGCCGTTCATTTTTTATTTTTTTTCAGCCCAGAGGCTGAACGGAAAAAAAATCTCATTACCCGTCTGCTCAATATACGGAGAATCGCAGAAACTCCTAATGCTGCCCATACGTGTAATGATTGCGGAGACCCTCAAATGCCAGGGCAGTACAAACACCTCACATGTGACCCCATTTTTGAAAGAAGACACCCCGAGGTATTTACTAAGGGGCATAGTGAGTCCATGAAAAATTTTACTTTTTGTCAAAAGTTAGCGGAAAGGGAGACTTTGTGAGAAAAAACAATAAAAAATCTATTTCCGCTAACTTGTGCCAAAAAAAAAAATCTTCTATGAACTCGCCATGCCCCTCACGGAATACCTTGGGGTGTCTTATTTCTAAAATGGGGTCACATGTGGGGTATTTATACTGACCTGGCATTTAAGGGGCCCTAAAGCGTGAGAATCCAAATGCGTAAAAATGCCCTGTGAAATCCTAAAGGTACTCATTGGAATTAGGGCCCCTTTGCGCATCTTGGCTGCAAAAAAGTGTCACACATGTGGTATCGCCGAACTCAGGAGAAGTAGGGCAATGTGTTTTAGCCCCGCCCAAAATGCCAGAACAGTAAACACACCCCACAAATGACCCCATTTCGGAAAGTAGACACCCCAAGGTATTCACTGAGGGGCATAGTGAGTCCGTGGGAGATTTTTTTTTTTGCCAGAAGTTAGCAGAAATGGAAACTTTATATATTTTTTTTCCTCAGAAAGTGTCATTTTCCGCTAACTTGTGAAAAAAAATGAAATGATACATGAACTCACCATGCCCCTCCGTGAATACCTTGGGGTGTCTTCTTTCTAAAATAGTGTCATTTGGGGGATATTTATACTTTCCTGACATTCTAGCACCTGAAGAAACATGACAGGCGCTCAGAAAGTCAGAGCTGCTTCAAAATGCAGAAATTCACTTTTTTGCACCATAGTTTGTAAACACTATAACTTTTACCCAAACCAATAAATATACACTTATTGCATTTTTTTTTTTATCAAAGACATGTAGAACAATAAATTTAGAGAAAAATTTATATAAAAATGTAGTTTTTTTTGTAAAAATTAATATAAAAATGTAGGTTTTTTGAAAAAATTTACAACAGAAAGCGAAAAATTTAATTTTTTTGCAAACATTTTGGTCATTTTTGATTAATATCAAAATAAGTAAAAATGTCAGCACTAATGAAATACCACCAAATGAAAGCTCTATTAGTGAGAAGAAAAGGAGGTAAAATTCATTTGGGTGGTAAGTAGTGATGAGCGGCAAGGGCAATATTCGAATTCGCGATATTTCGTGAATATTTGGGCGAATATTCGCCATATATTCGAAAATTCGCAAATTCGTAATGTCCAGTCATTATTTTCTTGATTGCGAAAATTCGCATAAAAATTGCATAAATTTGCATAAAAATTTGCATAAATGTACATAAAAAATCACATAGACTGGTATTTAAAATGCATCTTTTAAATGCCAGTTTATGCGAATTTTTATGCAAATTTATGCGAATTTTTATGCAAATGTCTGCGAATATTTTTGCGAATTTTAACAATCAAGAAAATAATGACATTATTTTCTTGCTTGCGAAAATTTGCATATAAAAAATTCGCATAAAACGAATATTCGCAATTGCGAGTATATTTTGCAATATTCTAAATATTCGCGAATTCTCAAAGTGCCGATATTCGCGATTAAAATTCGCAATTCGAAAATTCGTGATCAACACTAGTGGTAAGTTGCATGACGGAGCAATAAACGGTGAAAGTAGTGTAGTGCAGAATTGTAAAAAGTGGGGGGCTGAGGTGGTTAAAATTCGCCTGCTTATTGAAGTCTATGGCGGTTCGTCCGTTCGCGAACATTTGCGGAAGTTCGCGTTCGCCGTATGTGAATGAAAAATTTTATGTTCGTGACATCTCTATTCAATGGTTCCATTTAATATTAAAAAATCTATCAAATAATTTGACATAAAAAATCTTCACTGTGTCTGAAATTAATTTCAGAGTTGAAGGCTGCGAGTTCTCTCATCTCCTCTCACCAAGTCCGTGCTTCAGCAGAAACGCATCAGTCGCGTCTCATCGGGAGCTGCTGGGAACTTTGCTATAAGCGGTTCATTAATCGGCGCGTGTTTCTTAATGAATCAATCAAAACCACAACTTGTTGCCAAACATGTTACTTAGTGAAAGGTGTTTAACACACAGGTCGCAACAATGTTGCTGTTCTCATTCCGAGTAGGATGAAGCGGGCGGGTGCTGGTGGATGGTGTGAAGCTTGCGGTTCGCACCTTTCCTTAATCATCATGTCAGTTACAAAAAAAGAATCCTGATAGAAATCCAGAAGCCGAAAACATACAGCGAGCTGATGGCTGCCGCGCACAGCGTAGATTTCTGAGTATCAGAGCTTATCTTATGTGGGACAAGTTATACTTTCTTAGGCCTCATGCACACGACCGTATGTGTTTTGCAGTCCAAAAATTGCGGATCCGCAAAAAAAAACGGATGATGTTCCGTATGGCATCCGTTTATTTTGCGGATCCGTTATTTTTGCGGATCCATTGTAATAATGCCTGACCTTGTCCGCAAACTAGAAAAAAATAGGACATACTCTATTTTTTTTGCGGAATGGAAAAACGTACATACGGAAACGGAATGCACATGGAGTACCTTCCGTTTTTTTTTTGCGGATCCATTGAAATGAATGATTCCGCATATGGTCCGCAAAAAAACGGAACGAACACGGAAAGAAAATATGTTTGTGTGCATGAGGCCTGAGTAGGGACAAAACTGAAGTGTTTTCCTCCGGTTTTGGGATCCTGTGACGAATCTCAAAAGCGGAAAGGAAAACGCAGATGTGAAGGTTGCCTTATTAAGGCAGACAAATGATGCAGGTCAGTATGATTGCAGCAATGCCACCGTATTTTTGTTATTTTTGCATTTTAGTACTGTACTTTTAAAAAACTTTGAAATAAATATTTGTTTTCTTATATTTATGTATTTGTAGCTTTTCTGTGGGCGATCTGCATTTTGCCATGATACCATGTTGGAGTGTGTATGATGTTTTCATTACTTTTTATTCACTTTTTAGGAGGTGAAACAAAAAAAAAACAAAAAAACAGCAAATCGTCTATTCTTTTTTTTTTTTCTGTTATGCCGCTCACTGTACGGGATAACTATAACTATTTTTATTTTTAATAGTTTGGGCGTTTTAGGATGCAGCAGTGCTAATGATGTTTATTAGTTTTATTTGTAAAATAGGGGCAGATTTGCATTCATATATTTTTTTATAAATTTTTTATATTATTGAAATCTTTTTTTTTACATTAGTTTTTAGTTCCCCCGGGGGACTTTAACATTTGATTGTTTATCCCATAGACTGTAATAATTTTAAATTGCAGCCTATTGGAGAATCAATGCCAAAGGCAGGGCTTGATAAGATGCTCAGAAGTCCGTAAGGGGATGAGGAGATCTGCACGCCCTTTCGTGGTTGGGTGCTCACGGAGGACGGTTTGTCGTCTCGTATCCAAGTAGAAAATTTGTGGCACAACGAAATCAATTAATGCTTTTTAATTCATAGACATGTTACGTCATATCATATATATAGTGTATAGTACATCCGGATTAGAACATATAGGTTAAAGTCGTATCGTCAGTCCCCAACGTTTCGGCCATCTGATTGACCTTTTTCAAGGGATCTCCCTCCTTTTGCTTAAACAAGTCGTCCCGGGTGGTTTGGCGAGGGGCGAGCGGAGCGGGGAGTTACCGGCATCTCGCGTCGCACTCCTCCAGCCAGTATGTCCGAGGTCTCGCGAGAATTTTGGAAGTCCGTAGGCTGCCACAGCAACCAAACGGTACACGCAGTCTCACTGTGTAGAAGCAGATCGGGCACTGGCAGCACAGCCCTCCTGGTATTTGAATGCTCAGGTGCCATCACTACGGCATCTGTCTGTGATTGGCGTTATCGCTGATCACAGACCCTGTCTCTCGGTGTCTGCTGTTTATAACAGCAGACACTCCACAGCTATGGCGCCCGCTCAGCTCCTGAGCAGGTCCCATCTTCAAAGTCCTAACTTCTGCTGTACATGTATAGCTAATATTGGGAAGGGGTTAAACCAACACTAGAGGCCAAAAATGGCCACCTAATTAACAAACATGCCAGTAGGAAAAATCTATGTGTGGACGTACCTTAAGGTTGTTTTTGGTGTGTTGCATGGAAGTCTATGGGGAATATTAAATGCAGGAAGAACAGGCATTATTTATCTCGTTTTTTTTTTAACCTTGAGGTACATTTTTTGGGCTTAATAGTGTTTTTTTTCTATCACAACATTGTCTGGGTGTGTCCTTTTCAGGCATTTTCCTATAGACTTCTCTATAGAGGAAACCCCAGCAGATCCTGAGTATGAAGATGTCGGGGGAGCTGCAGCACAGTCCCAGTCACTTGACAATTTTGTCTTTTTTTTGGATACTGGGTGACCAGTAAAAACTGGGAAAGGAGGAAACACTTACGGAGAAGGGATGTAAACGGCGATAGAGAAATCAGCTGTGACTGCATCGCAGTATGTAGATGAGGTTTATGAAAATGTCGTCCGCCTGCTGCTACTGCACATCCATCCTGTGTGAACATAAACCTGCACTGTGACCCTTCAGTCTCTGGGGGTCAGTTCTCTCATCCAGAAACCCCGCTAAGGCCTCTTTCACACTGCCGTTTTCCTTTTCCGTCCTAGAGTTCCGTCCTCGGGGCTCTAAGACAGAAAACGACTGATCAGTTTTATCCTAATGCTTTCTGAATGGAGAGAAATCTGTTCAGGATGCATCAGGACGTCTTCCGTTCAGTATGTAAACTTTTTTGGACGTTGACAAAACCGTAGCATGCTGCGGATTTGTCTCCGTCCAAAAATTGGGAAGACATGCCGTAACGCCGGATCCGCAATTAATGCCCATTGAAGTGCATTAATCCGGAATTAAGCTAAACGTCATTTTGGCGCATCGTCGGATCCGACTTTTAGCTTTGCGCATGCGCAGCAGCATTTCTGATCGGAGCCCCAGTGTAAGCTGGGGCTCCGATCGGTTACCATGGCAGCCAGGACGCTACTGAAGTCCTGGCTGCCATGGTAAATACTCCGCAGCAGTGTACTTACCTGCGCTGCGGCCTCTAGGTGCTCCTTCATGACGTCACAGGTCTGTGCGGCGCATTGATCTCTGCGCCGCAGGGACCTGTGATGTCATGAAGGAGCGCCAGACGGCCGCAGTGCTGGTAAGTACACTGCTGCGGAGTACCATGGCAGCCAGGACTTCAGTAGGGTCCTGGCTGCCATGGTTACCTGAAAGCATTTCGAAGACTGATCAGGATCCTGAGTCTTCTAATGCTTTCAGGTGACTTGCGTTCTGACGGATCCGGCGGGAAGGAAGTGCTGCCGGATCCTCAGAACGCAAGTGTGAAAGAGGCCTAAACTGGACTAAATAACTGACTAAATAAGTCAAATGTGCACAATCACTTCAATGAGGAGAGGGTATTAATGCTGGTACCGATCCTCGGGAAGTAAGGATCGGGATCGGTCATGTTGAATTCCGGTCAAGAGGTTATTGACACACAATAGATCATTG